>OY821519.1:219608718-220808718 GCA_963682025.1 Cordilura impudica | reverse complement strand
CACTGAAAAAATCGCTACTATTGCTATTGTTGTATACTTATTATTCGCAATTCTTCACAAAGAAAAAAAAAAACGTTTTTTGCCTCTACTGGAAATTTGTAAATTTTGAGTTGACTGACTTTAGAGGTACAGATATGTTATTTTAGTGTATTATAATTTTATGTATTTGATTAATTATTAGTTGATTTAAATTTTTAATTTAGACCGTATTCAAATTAAGCACGTCTTTTTGTTAATTTTATATATCGTCTGGATCAGTGATAAAATTTTTAACGTAATAATTTATTTAAACTTGTTAAACATCTTAAAATATTAAAAAAAAATCAAATTACTAAAATTTTAAGAAAATAATTTATTTAAATTTATTAATTTTCAAAAAATATAAAAATTAGTATTACATTACACCCTAGACTTAGGCCTCTTTCGCAATTAAAATGGCATCTATAATATTAATGGGCATGTCGATTTTTTGTGACATCCTCCACACTTTCAGTTAAAATCCGATTTTGAAAAACACTATATCATTTGAAAGGTATTTCTTTACAGATGTGCTCCATGTTTTTTAAAATTTAAACTGGGTCAGTTTTTGATTTATTTGATTCATTTAAAGTTTCTACTAACACATACATAAAACACATATTTAAGCTATACAATGCTGTGTGTGTGTGTTTATTGAATTAATTAATTTGAATTGTGAATTGGCTAAAATTTATGAGCATACTTTAAGGCTCTTAAAAAGTATTTATTAACAAACCAATTTATATCTTCTGTGTAAATTCACAATTTATGGAATTATTGAATGAAAAAAAAAAATTGCTCGAATTTTCTTCTTTTGTAGCATAATTTAAAAAATTAAAGATAACTGCACTCGTATTTCGCACTCTAAACTAAAATTTTAAAACCAAAATCTGAAAATGGCTTTAAGTGTCAAGAATGGGAAGCCAAACATTTAATACTTAAGCTGTTTCCAATTGACAACGGGCTTAGTTATTTATATCGTTGAGTCTTTATAGTTAATTTTATTTAATAAATTTATAACTTAAAGCCGCAATCAAATGATTAAAATACTACGAGTATATAACAATTTTGGGGTTAATAAATTCCTTTGTTTTAGGGATTTCTACCGCAAAATCATAAAAATCCAAATTTAGTTCATAAAATTGCTTAACAAAAATAAATTGTAGGTACTTTAAAGCTCACAGCAAGGAGATATTTATTCTCAACAAATCCAAAATGATAATTTGATTTAGAAACTTTAAATAACGTATTTTCAATTCGACACAAATGTTCTGCTGGCGCTTGGAAAATGACAATCCCATATAAGAAAATTTTTACGTGCTGTTTTGCAATGTTGCAAAACACAAACTCCGTAACAATAAAAACATATCTTAAAAAAATTTCTAAACTGAATGTTTTTTTGTTGTTGTTGTGTCATATGAACAAAAATGTGTCAGTATGAATGGTTTTGGTAAGAAATCTATGGATGGCATTGTGTTCTCCTCGTGCTAATGTTGTTGAAAGATTGACAAAAACGAAAAAATGAACACAAGAAACATCGTAAGCTCGTTTCGTACTCTCTGCTAGAATAGACATAGTTAAATTTGATTTAAATTGAGTTTTTGGTGAAAATCACAATGTTGATTTGTTACAGACGACAATAAATAAAAAGTGAAAAAAAAACACAAATAGAAATGAAATAAAATTCGTTAGCAGAAACAAAGAAAGAATATAAAATAAAAAACATTTTACGCTTATTTGTTTTTTACTGCAGTGAAAAAACAATAAAATCTTAGAGATAAAAACTAGGGTTTGGAAATAAGTAGAAGTGGTAAAACAAAGTGCTAAAACTTTTGTATATATCTGTTCTAATATCATCTCAATATGAAGTTAAGTTCATCACTGAGTCACTGACTTTGTAGCACTGTCTGATTAAAATTTATATGGAGCTAGGAATTTACAATTTCTCAAATAGGTTCCCCGAAGAAAGAATTTTAGGATAAGAGAGCAAAAATGGTCAAAAAGGGGGAAAAATAAAACTAGGCCTATGAAATTAGGAAGGAAGGAAAAGAAGAAACTTTACGATTTAAAAACGGCTGAAAAGGGGGAAAATGACACACTTGTATCATCTACACCAGGGATGGGGGGAACAGGGGTTCTCCGCAGCTTTCAAGTTGACAGACGCCCTGATGCAAAATATATTACAAAAAAAAAAAATATGTAGCAACATTTTTAATAAAATTTGTAATTAAAATTTTTTTAAATTTAATAATGAGAATAAAATTTTTTTTCAGCTATACATAATATATATCGAACTCCTAACAAGATGTAAATAACAGTTTGTCCAATGGGAATCAATTAAAAACAAGTAAAGGTGGATTCATTGTCTCTAACCGCAGTCTGCAGACTGATTTTTTTTTATATGAAGTTTACTCATTAGAAAAGGAGAGGAAAGAAACGAGCAATTTTTACTCGTTAGACTGCAGACTAATTTGATTCTGAAACGCAGTCCGCAGTCTGAAGACTAAATATTACCATCTCTTGATTTTTTATTTTTTTCGTAAAGATTTTTAAAAAGTGTTTATTTTTGATGTGGTGCTTTGGCATCTCTGCGATCAAAAGCAATTTTGCCAATAAATAAAACTTTTTCACTTCTAATTTAGACAGCTGAACAGCTGTTTAAAAAAATTAATGCAGTAACTCAACCTACAGACAATGAATCGAGCTGCGGGTTGCTCGTTATAATTCAACAAACGAGTCTTCAGTCTGCAGACTGCGGTTCGCGACAATGAATCCACCTTTAAAGTGTTAAATTCGGCTGTGCCGAATCTTTGGTACCCTCCACATCTATTTTACATTTAGATTTAAGTCTGGACTAATTGCACTATTTATAACATATGTAAATATTTTAGAAATCAACAATTTGATAATTTGATACTAAATTATTATGACAAACAAACTGAATATTTCAATTTTTTAGCGGGTGTTCATCTTTTTGAACATATGTTGGCACAATGGTGCCTGATTTAACCCATTTTAAATACCCACCTGCTCGAAATAATGAAAAATTATATTATTGTAACATTACCAAGGTAAATGATTCATTTTGTGAATGAGCGCGACAGACTGACATGGTTATCGGCTCGAATTGTTATAAGGATCAAAAATATATATGCTTCATGGGGTCACAAATGCATTATTCGATGCGAATAATTCAGGAATTTCAAACCTCTGCTCTTCTGCACAATGGTGTAGAGGGTATATTATATTTAGACAAAATATTTGAGTTCAAAAATTTTTTTTCATAATAACTAAGTAAATTTAGGTTAATCCAACTTCAACAAGTAGAAAATTATAGTCGGTCTAGACCGACCATATGATACCCTATACCATGATTTAGAGACCCTACTTTCGGTCCAACTAATTCGATATAGAAAATAAGCATAAACCAAATTTGAGTGGCATTGTTATTAATCTTTTTACTGCAAATATGAAAAAGTTCATATCGGGTACTATATTTATATGGGGACTAGGTCAAAAAATGGTCTGATTTTCCCCAATTTCAACAGCGTTGGACCTATGGCATATAAAAGCTTATCCGTAATATTAATAGGCTAGGCGATTTCTTGTGACCGATGTTTTGTTCTACCCTTTTATCCCGATTATGTCAAAACGTATATTATTTGAAAGGTATTTCTTTTAAGCGATTTTGTAGATTTACAGATTTTTAAATTTTTTCCTTTATTTTGAGTAAATTGGATTTAAAGTTGCTACTAACACATACATAAAATTATACAATGCTATGTGTGTGTTTATTAAATTTGTTAATGTGTTTGTAATAAAAATGAGTTTGCATTTTGTGTTGATTTGTGAATTGACTATAATTGATTAGCATACCTTTAGGGTCTCTATTTAATGAAAAAATTAAATTTTCTAGAACTTACACTCGAATTTCGAAGGCTGGAATCTGCTAGTATACTAAAATGTCGTAATAATATTTTCATAGTTGCGACCTGTAGTTGGATAACAAAGTTTACATGGACAGACAGACAGACGGATGGACAGATAGACGGACAGACGGACAGACAGACAACGGAAGGATGGATATAGCGAAGATAATATTTTTTAGCACAGAAAGACAAAAATATAGTGACCATTTAAAGTAAAACTGCGTAAACAGTTTTTCATTTCGTGCTCCTTTTTCCATTTTAAAAGACTTTAAAGATAGGAAGGACATATTTTGAAAAGACTAACTCCTATTTTAGGATTAGAGTATGTATACTAGATGAAAGAGAGGATTCCTTGCTGATTACAAAAATTATAATCTAGTTGGAATTGCCCATTTAAAAAAATGCTGTATGATAGGTGTGGATGTCCTTTGACCAAAGCCACATGTTGACGGGTACAGGAGGGTTCAAAGAAAAACCTGCATAGAAGCAACGGAAGCTTCGAACTCAATAACTACACATGGGTATTTAAATACCCATAAAAGGCGAAACGAAAAAATGCTTTCACTGAAATATATAAAAAGGATAGGATTACAGAAAAAAAATTTCCCTGTTTTGGGGGCATATTTGTGACCAAAAATCAAAAAATATTTAAGGGTGAAAACGTTAGACGGAAATGAATAAATGGAAAATTATTTTGGTAGCAAATTGCATCAATTATGGTCTACCTAAAGAAAAAAATTACGTGGCATTATTACCATGGGTACTGAAATACCCAGTTCCCTCTTACGGCGTTCAAAAACACCTTCGAAGCTTTTACAGGCAACAAATAAACTTTTTAATAAAAATTGCATTTTACCTTTATATGCTCCATTTAAATACTCAAGCAGTAATGGAACTTTCTTTTACACTGGATAATGGGATCTGGGTCAGGCATTGGTGGGTTATATACGAGCCATAAGCAGCACCCACTGAAACATGAATCCTCTCCTTCTGGACATACACATACGAACACTGGCAGCGAAAGGAAACCATGAATTATTTACTTTATAAATATTTTAAGAAAAACTATACGTCGTCTTTATCGCCCATGGAAATATGGAAAACTGGCTATAGATTTTAAAAAGGAATCGATTCGTTTAAAGGTATTTATCAGCGTTTACTTTTGAAGGTAAAAAAAAACATCCGAAATTATGAGGATCTTTACTTCAAATTGACTTTCTTTCTAGATGTCAAGATCTCTTAGTTCGCAAAGACTTTGAATAAAAAATGTAGCCGCGAAGGGAAAGTCCCTTAATATGCACTATGAATTAGACACGTCAAACCAGTCATTAGGGAGGGTGGAAAGAGTCGAAAATCAGGCTTTTTAAATTATTAAAGTTTCCTCCTAAATGATTATAGAAAACAAGTAAGAAATTATAGTCGGTCGAGACCGACTATACGATACCCAACTAATTCATATAGAAAATAAGCATAAACCAAATTTGAGTAGCAATGTTATTAATTTTTTTGGCTGCAGATATGAAAAACTTCTTATCGGATGCTATATTTATATGGGGACTAGGTAGAAATATGGACCGAACCTGATCATATTTGGTAAAGTCACTTATATTTTGAAAAAATATATACAAACCAAATTTGAGAAAAATCTGTACAATATTTTTGTTTTTTTGATAGATTTAAGTGAAGATCGGGAAGCAGCTTATATGGGACCTATGACTAAGAATTGTCCTATAGGGATTATTTTTGGACTACTGATTAATGAATATAATAAACACATACAAACCCAATTTGACTGAGATCTATGTTATAATTTGGATCTTATGACACTTCATGTCGGTTTCATAGGGGCATTTGTATGGGGGCTAGGTCTGAACATGGACCGAATTTCACCAATTTATTCATATTTGCAACCTGTAGTTTGATTACAAGCTTTACATGGACACACAGGCGTACGGACGGACATTGCTAAATCGACTCAGAAAGTGATTCTGAGTCGATCGGTATAATAAAAGATGGGTCTAGGTCAAATATGTTTGGTAGTTACAAACAGCAGCACAAAGTCATTATACCCAAACCACATAGTGGTATAGGGTATAAAAACAAATTTTATAGCATATACCACTATGTGGTCAGGGTATAATAACTTTGTGCTGATGTTTATAACTACCAAAACTATGACCTAGACCCATTTTTTATTATAAAGATCCGAATCACTTTTGGACTCGATTTAGTGATGTCCGCCTGTCCGTCCGTCTGTGTGTCCATGTAAATTTGTAATGAAAATATGAATATATTTTGAATTTGGTACACAAGCTTCTATCGGCTAAAGGATGCTATTTAAATTGGTTAAAATCGGTGCATGTTCAGACCTTATCTGCATACAAATCACCTATCTGAGATCGACTTAAATTACCATAAGATCCAAATTATCACATATAACTTGGTCAAATTTGGTTTACTTACGTTTATTCCATACCTTAATCAGTAGTCCAAAAATAAACCCTAAAAAACAATTCTAAGTTATAGCCCCCATGTAAGGAAAATGGGTAGCGAAGGCGAGAAAAGAAATAAAGAATGGAAATGGAAATATTTTTTTTTTACAATGCATAATGGTAGACCCATGTGTTTTTTATATAACGAAAATGTTCGTGTGCCTTAGGAATATAATATATAAAAGGCGTTTTAATATAAAGCACGGGTTTTCTCCTGATGTGAGTCTGAGCAAAGTTAAGGAATAAGTACGAGCTAATCAATAATATCTTTATTAAAGCGATAGCTTTAAAAAAATCATTCATAAAAGTAAGTTATGCCGCGGCGTGCTAAAATGTAAAAACCAACAGGATGTTTTACAATGGCGAATTTGTGGCATATCAGCCCAAAAAAAAAGGTTTTCAGTTGGTGTCGTCGCGAAGCTTCATCACGCAAACAATTGAAAAAATAGATGAGAACTTAACCTCAAATTTATTAAGAAGAGTTATATAGCACAGCTTTTGATATTTAGTTGATGTGTAGATGAGAATTTTAAAATCACAGAAGAGTTGCTTTCTTTGTAGTCAATAGGAACTACTACAGGTTTAGGGGTATTTACAGAGTTCAAAAAGAACATAACGTCTTTAAATGAAATCTATAATATTAATAGGCTAGGCGATTTCTTGTGACCGAAGTTTTATTCTACCAATTTATCCCTATTTTGACCAAACGTATATTATTTGAAAAGTATTTCTTTTTAGCCGTTTTGAAGAGATACAGATTTTGAATCTTTGTCCTGTATTTTGGTTAAATTGCATTTAAAGTTACTACTAACACATACATAAAATTATACATATGCTATGTCTGTTTTATTAAATTTGTTAATGTGTTTGTTAATGAGTTTGTTATCTTCATTCACAACAATAATAAACCATAAAAATGTAGCTTTGTAAATTGGCTAAGTTAAAAAATAATGTTGCCTAGAAATTGTACTCGAATTTCGAGTGCTGGAATCTGCTAGCATTAATAAATTAGTTAATATTACACCTAACGGTGAAATAAATATGATTGGTAAAAATATTGGTTTCAAAGGAACTTTCAAGCAAAAGTTTTCAGAAGTTTCGGTTGATTTTCTGCATTGTCAAATCCAGAAAATCTATTCTTAAGAAAGTGCCCTTTCCTAAAAAAGTAACTTTTCCTAAAAAGTACCTTTTCTTAAAGAAGTCTCTTTTATAAAAAGAGGTAATTTTTCTTAAAAAATTATTTTTTCCCTGAAATAAGTAAATTTTTTCTTCAAAAAGGCCTCTGCTTAAAAAATAACATTTTGTTAAAAGGATGTTTTTTCATAAAAAAGTACCGTTTCTGTAAAAACAACGCTTTTTGAAAAAAACTAGCTCTTCTTAAAAAAAGTCCGTTTCTTAGACAAGTACATGTTCTCAAAAGAGTACGTTTTCACAAAAATTTAACTTTTCATAATAAAGTACCTTTTCTTAAATAAATACGTAAAAAGTACTTTTTCCAAAAATAAATTTGCTTCCTTAACATAAAAAAGTCCCTTTACATAAAAATTCGCATTTTCTTAAAAAAGTATTTCTTAAAAAAATAAATTTTCGTAAAAAATTACTTTTTCTTAAAAAAGTACCTTTCCTAAAAATTAAGATTTTCTTAAAAAATAACACTCTATAAAAAAAATACGTTTTCTTAAAAATTTACTTTTTTTTCAAAAAAGTATTTTTATATAAAAACTACCTTTGCTGAAAAACTAGCATTTCTTAAAAAAATAACTTTCTTTAAAGAAGTAGTTTTCTACTTCGTTAAGAAAATAACTATTCTTAAAAAAATACTTATACTTGAAACTTATTTTTTGTTAAAAAAAGTTCATTTCTTTAAAAATCCTCTTGTTAAAAAAGTACCTTTTCTTTAAAAAGTAAATTTTTTTTAAAAGTACCTTTTCCTAAAAGGAACATTTTCTTAAGAAAGCAAATCTTTGAGAAAGTAAATTTTTGTAACAAAATAAATAAATTTAATAGAAGATACTTTTTGTCGAAAAATACTTTTCGTTAAAAATAGTACGTTCTGCTTAAAAAGTACCTTTTTTAAAAAATACGCTTTTGTATAAAAAAGTACACTTTGCTGACAAATACTTTTCGTTAAAAAAGTACCTTTATTTAGAAAAGTGACTTGTGATAAAAACAGATACATTTTGTTGAAAAGGTACCGTTTGTTAAAAAAAAACAGCTAAAAATTATCTTCTGTTAAAATGTACCCTTTCTTAAAAAAGTATCTTCTGTTAAAAAGTACTTACTGCTAAAAGAAGGTATCATTGTAAAAAAGTACTTTCTGTCAAAAAATACTTTTCCTGAAATAAAAGTGCCTTTTGTTAAAAAAAAGTGCCTTATCTTAAAAAAGTACATTTCTTAAAAATTAGAAGTTCCTTTCATCTTTTTAAAAAAGTACCTCTTCTTAAAAAAGTAAGTTTTTAAAAAGTACTTTTTCAAACAGTACATTTTGTAAAAAAGTATTTTTTGTAAAAGAGTACATTTTGTAAAAAATACCTTTTGTAAAAGAAAATACCTTTTGTAAAAAAGTATCTTTTGTAAAAAAAGTACCTTTTGTAAAAGAAGTACATTTGTTTAAAAATACACTTTTGTTAAAAAAAATACACTTTGCTGAAAAAATACTTTTCGTTAAAAAAGCACCTTTAGTTAGAAAAGTAACTTGTGCTAAAAACAAGTACATTTTCTTGAAAAAGTAACGTTTCTTAAAAAAAAAACTTAGCCAAAAATTATCTTCTGTTAAATGTACTCTTTCTTAAAAAAAGTATCTTCTGTTAAAAAGTACTTACTGCTAAAAAGAAGTATCATGTGTAAAAAAGTACTTTCTGTCAAAAAAAAAAAAATACTTTTCGTGAAATAAAAGTACCTTTTGGTAAAAAAGTGCCTTATCTTAAAAAAGTGCCGTTCTTAAAAATTAAAAATTCCTTTCATCTTCTTTTTTATAAAATGTATATTGTACTGTATATTTTCTTTTGTTACAGCTTTTATTAAGAGCGTATCTTTTCTTATAAAAGAGCCTTTTCTTAAAAAAGTACCTTTTGCTAATAAAGCATATTTTGTTAAAAAAAAGTTCCTTTTTTTAAAAAAGTACATTGTATTAAAATATTCTAAGGCGCGCCTTGCAATTAACTAGATTCGTGAGAAAAAGAAATTCATAATTTTTTTAAACCTTATAAAAGTCGACGGATGGTATCGAAGTAATTAAAAGTAATCATAGTGGATGCTTTAAAGTACACCACAGCTTTTGCCCTGCCGGTTTACCGCAATTATTTTTCCAATGCTCATTTAGCGTACAATTTTTAAACATTTGGGAATTTAATTTAGCTGTAGACATTGACAGTAAAGAGTGAGACACACTGTGTACCAGCGTTGTTAAGCGGATTTCAATTTCGATTTAAAAAGTTTCCGAAAAACCCAATAAAACTTTAAAAACAAAGCACTTTTTTTGTTCGTTTCTCCCATTTCCTTGGAGGATTTAATTTTATGTTTATTTGGTATTGTTCAATATTCGTTAAGATCATCAGAGCAATATGTACGTTTTTAAAAATACAAGACTAATGTCAACAAAAAAAAAAAAAAATTTAAGAAATCTCTAAAAACACAAAGTTTTGTTAAAAAATAAAAAAAATTTATATTGTGAACAAGAACATTTTATATTGTGTTGTTTTGTTTTAAATATTCTATATATTGTTGGACCTTTTTTTTTGCTTCCTATGGTCTTTTGTTTTTAGTTGTCGTAATCCCTTTGAAAAATTGTCACCTCTTGCTTTTGAGTTTGGCAGAGATAAATAAAAAAAGAAATCTTCTTTAAGGCTTTAGATGGTCATAAAAAACGAACACAACTCTTTTTTGGCTTGTTTTGGACTTTAAGAAGATTTAATATCGATTCAAATATAAACCTCATTTAAATTTTATTATTTTCTTTGTTTTTGTAAATTTCCATGTCTGTTTTTTATGTCGCTTTATTTTATTACTACTAAATCTCTTAAGCTTCATTACTCATCCTTCATCATTATTTTTAAATGAAATTTATTTCAAAAATTGTGTACTGCTTGTTTCTTAACTGCACTAGTAGCCCTAAAAAAGGCGTTATTTTTATAACTTTGATTAAAATCATTACAGTTTCAGTTATTTAAATTTAATTTTCATTCAGTCTTTGTTTTTGTTTATTACAATTCTTTGTATAAAAAGCCATTAATACGAACGTTTAGTTTGTATGAATAAATTGTGGTCCAATAAAATCGGCTTCCATACGTCAAATGAAATTTATAAATGACATATTAAGCCGTTAAACATTAACATCGTTTCGTTGACAGTTTATAAATTAATTAATTATGTTTTTTTTTGTTGTCGTCTAAATTGTGTGAATTTATTAATGGACGGCTTAGCTTTAGTGTTTGAGTTGTATTAAAATATTGAAATTATTGAATTATAATAGCCAAGAAACCAGTTTTAAGAAGATAAAAATTAATCATAGATATAAATCAATTTTATACATAACATACCATGATGTATTGGCATTTGTTTTTTAATAAGCTTTCAACAATTATACTGAAATCTTTCAACTATATAAATTTATAATCATTTTGATAATAATTCCAAATGTCAGTTTAATGGTTTAAAATAAACTTTAATACGAACCTTATTTTTTCTTTAACAATCTATTGACAACTTTCTGAAGCTTACTGCCAGATTGTAGTCAAAATTAAAATATAGACTTTTGACGAAATGAACAACTTCTTTGGATGTAGTTTTAATCAACTGATTCTGTTGGAATAACTACATTTTTCTTATGTTGAGCGAAGCAGTTATAGATAATGTGTTTAAATCCACTCAAAAGAGAAACACATCTCCCAAAAAATTACAGGAGCTTCATAGTTTATTTTGTCGCATCTACTATATATGGTATATGTATATTGGGGATTATATCCAAGATTTTTGGTTTTTTTTAAAGGGAAGAACTACTGTTGATGCGTAAAAGTACCTGATATGCAGTATTTTTAGGTCATCAAAGTGAGAATTTACTGCAGAAAGCATAGAAAAGAGTGTCGCATTGTTTCGATGATCAAAAATTTAAGTGAGACAAACATCGAAAAATTATGCTGGTCATATATTACATGGGCATTTACCAAAGGTACGAAAAAGATGTGCGGAATTGGTCAAAAATATTCATTCGCGTTAACTATGGAATTAAACTCTCTACATCACAAATTGATTTTCCCCCCCCGTCCCTCCTCCTTCCACCGCACCGTTTACCCCAGATCTAGATTACAGCGACTAATTTTTGTCTACAAACTTTAAACAATTGCTCCAGACAAAGACATTTTACACGAGTAGCGAGATAATATCGGAATAAGAGATTTATACTAAAGATTTTGACAACATCAGTAGTGCGATTCGGTAAATTTTAACGATCCGACAATCGCAAAATATATTGACAGCTATTGTTGTTTGCACTAACGATTAAGTGATTCACTAACTACACCTTAACGATACTTGACAGAACAATTTTTCTAATTATTTAAATTGTAATGGAGTGACATTTCTGTCAAAATAAACGAAAAACACAAAGAAGAATAGAAAAAAAGAAGAATAGAAAAAAACAACAAATCACTTCGTGTTTGACAGGATGATTATACCCTATACCACTATGTGATTTGGGTATAATGACTTTGTGCTGCTGTTTGTAACAACCAAAAATATTTGACCTACACCCATCTTTAATTATACCGATCGAATCAGAATCACTATCTGATTCGATTTAACGATGTCCGTCCGTCCGTCCGTCCGTCTGTGTGTCCATGTAAAGCTTGTAATCAAACTGCAGGTCGGAAATATGGATATCTTTTGATGAAATTTGGTATATAATCTTTTATCGGCCATGGGATGAACGCTATTGAAATTGGTGAGAATCGGTCCATTTTCAGACCTAGCCCCCATACAAATGACCCCTATCAAATCAACATATATTGCCATAAGATCCAAATTATCATACAAATCTTAGTCAAATTGGGTTTGTACGTATATATTACATTAATTAATCAGCAGTCCAAAAATGATCCCTATTGGACAACTCTTAGTCATAGGCCCCATATAGAGCTGCTTCCCGATCTTCACTTAAATCTATCAAAAAAGAAAAATATTGCACTGATTCATCTCAAATTTTGTTTGTATATATTTTTGCAAAATACAAGAGACTTTACCAAATATGATCAGGATCGGTCCATTTTTGGGCCTAGTCCCCATATAGATATAGCATCCGATATGAACTTTTTCATATCTGCAGCCAAAAAAATTAATAAAAATCCCACTCAAATTTAGTTTATGCTTATTTTCTATATCCAGTTTGTTGGGCATAAGAGATAGGGTCTCTAAACGCATGGTATAGGGTATCGTATAGTCGGTCTAGACCTACTATAATTTTCTTACTTGTTTTATGTTGATGTTTAATTTTTTTATTTTTCATTAATATTTTTGTTTATTTATTTGAACATAAAACAATGAATTGAATATGCTATTTAATTTTTTTATTTATACAAAAAGTTTTTATAATAAAAGCAAAATATTTTCATTATTTTATGATTTTTATTTATGTATGCAACCTAAAAATTTAACTTTTTAACGATTGAATAAACAGCACAAAAATTGTTGTCGTTTAGATGACAACAGCAGCTGACTAACAATAGGGAGTATCGTGTAAAAATTTTACTGAATACCAAAATCGATAATTTTGTTGTTTTCTTTTTTATTGATCGTTAAAAGAAGTTACTGAATTCGCTACAGTCCCGTAGTTGAAAGAAGTGCACTAAACTTCATGTGGTTTGTATTGAAATGAAAATGATTTGAATTTCACAAAATTTTTTTTTCTTTTTTTGTAAGTCCACAGACTTTTCAACAGATTCAGTAGACTATATAGAAATGTTATTAAATGATTGTTACGAATTTTTTTAACTGAGGAAAGCCAATTTCTTCTTGATATACTGGTTTTCATCCGTAATAGTTTCTTATCATCGTATCTCGTATAATTATATAGCTATCTCATCACTGGGTCACTGATAAATAACGCTGCATAATTATTATTTATTTTTAAAAATGCATTACTCGTGCATTTAAGTACGAATCTCTTGGAATTAGGAACTTGAAAATTTAAATGTACGTTCCCCTACCGAACATTTTGTTAAAAAAGAATCTTTTCTGTAAAAAGTGTTTTTTTAATGTGGTTTTTTTCAAAAATGAAATAGTACATTTTCACAATATGTACATTTTCTTAAAATGGTCCATTATATTAAAAAAGTACCGTTTCTTTAAGTACATTTTCTTAAAGAAAAGTACATTTTACATTTAACATTTTCTTAAAAAAAATACATTTTACATAAAACATTTTCCTTAAAAAAGTACATTTCCTAAAATAGCATAGTTAAATAAGTAATTTTTCTTTAAAGAAATAATTTTTCTTAAAAAGGTTTCTTTGAATATCCTTTCAAGAAAATATAATTTCTTAAAAAAATACCTTTTCTTAAAAAGTATAACATAATATTTTCTTAAAAAAAAACTTTTTCTTAAAAGTACCTTTTTGAGATGAGTATATATTCTTAAGAAGTGCCTATTCCTAAAAAGTACATTTTTATGAAAGTAGCTTTTATTAAAAAAGTATTTTTTTACAAAGTACCTTTCTTAGAAAAGCATTTTTTAAAATAAAAATACCTTTTCAAAAAAAGTACCTTTTCTTAAATAAAAACTACCCTTTCTTTAAATAATGCCTTTTCTTATAAAAGAACCTTTCATACAAAGTACATTTTCTGCAAAGGAAGCGTTTCTAAAAAAAGCTTCTTTCTTAAAAATAAATTTTTTTTTTTACTTTTTTTATAAAAAAATCATTCCCCAAAAAGTAAATTTTCTAAAAAAAAAGTAAATTTTCTTAAAAAAGGACATATTAATAAGGAGTGCCTTTTCTTCAGAAGCTACGTTTTCTTCAAAAAGATAATTTGTTTAGAAAAGCACGTTGAATAAGTAAGTTTTTTAAAGAAGTACATTTTCCTAAGAAAGTAACTTTCTTAAAAAATTACTTTTCTAAAAAAAAACTACATTTTTAAAAAATTTTACTTTTCTTAAAAAAACAAATTTTCTTAAAAAAACAGATTTTCTTAAAAAAGTACCTTTTCTTAAAAAAGTGTTTTCTTCTTCTTAATTATTACCTTTTCTTAAAAACTACATATTCTTAAAAAAGTACATTTCCTTAAAAATTTACAGTTTCTTAAAAAATACTTTTTCTTAAAAAAGTACGTAAAGTACTAAATTATAAAACCCCAAAAAGCAAATTTCCTTAAAATGTTAATTTTCTTAAAAAAGTAAATTTTCTTAAAAAAGTATACTTTCTTAAAAAATTTATTGATACTTAAAAATTATGTTCTTAAAAAATGCCATTTCTTTAAGAAGTACATTTTCTTAAAAAGTGCTTTATCTTAAAAAAGTGCCCCAAAAAACGCCTTTTCTTGAAAAGTGTCTTATCTTAAAAAGGTAAATTTTTTTAAAAAAGTACATTTTCTAAAAAATTATTAAAACAAATTATTTTAAAACAAATTTTTAACTTGTTTGAGTTACAACTTCTCTTCACACTGGGTAATTGTCACTGTAATTGTGTAGTTGACAATTACACAGTGTGTAAGTTGTAACTCAAACAAATTACAAATTTGTTTTAAAATAATCCCTGATGATGATCAACAACTTGATGGAAATATATTGGAAAAAAAATATTGTTATAAATATTGTTTAAAAATTAAAAAAAAACTTATGTTTTATTTATTTTTAACAAAAATGTTCATATAACAAAGAGAATATTTTAACAACCGATGACCTTAAGCCGAACTATATTCACCCTTCAACAATACAACAGGTCTACAAAAATCTAAATTATCAACAAACAAAAAAATAAAAAAAACTTTTCTTAAAAAAGTATGTTATATACATTGTGGTAAAAAAGTTATCAATTTCTTAAAACGTAAAATTTCTTAAAAATTTCTCTTACCACAATTAATACTTTTTCTTAAAAAAATTACCTTTTCTGAACAATGTACCTTTTATTAAGAAAGTAAATTTTCTTAAAAAAGTATATTTTCATAAAAAATTACCTTTTTAAAAAAAGTACCTTTAATTAAAAAGGTACACATTCAAAAAAAGTACCTTTTCTAAAACAAGTAACTTTTCCTAAAAGGTGTATTTTGTTTAAAAAATCCTTTTTTTGGGATATGTATATAATACTGTTATGCAAAATACTGTTTATACAAAATACTGGTCAAAAAAATTTTAAAAATCCTGCTTTTCATAATACTGTTTTACAAAATACTGTGTTTCATAAAACTGTTTTACAAAATACTAGATTTCACAGTACTGTTTTGCAAAATACTGTGAAGTAAAAATGGTGGTTTACAAAATTCATTTTATTAAAAAAACTTCAACAAAAATATATAGGTGAGTGTGTTAAAGCGCTGACCAAAAAGTGCAAGTACGAGTGTATGTGAGAAGGTTCATGGTTCGAAACCTCACGGCCGCCCTAAGTAGAAAAAATTTTCATATAGAAACAATCTATTCAATTAAAACATAACAATTATCACAATGTTCAATAAATCGCTGATGAAGGCTGAAATGCCAGAAACCGGTCCGATTAAGAATACAGTGCAGTTATGAATTTTTGAAATATATGTTTTCTTCTCCTTTACCACGCACCATTTAAACAAAATTAAAAAATTGCATATTAATTACAGTAGTAATTGCAATATGTCTGAAAAATGACGATAATCTAACAAACAAAAATATATAATTTTCAAAAATTAACGAAACCTTTTAACAAAAAATTAATTTCAATGCATTTCATAAACTTAAATTAGTACAAGATTTTTTTCAATTCGCTTTAGGTAGCCTGCATTGTCTTTCTCCATTCGCAAGTTTTGAAATGGTATTTTCCGCTACCACGACCTCAATACCCAACTACGCAAACCAATCATAAGCTGACGATATATAAATTGAGATAAAATTTACTTAATTATTACAGTGAAAATTTTCGCCGCCCAGTAAAACAGGATTTTGCAAAACAGTATTGCGTCATACAGTATTTTGTAAAACAGTATTATGAAATGCAGTATTTTGTGAAACAGTATTACGAAAAGCTGGATTTTGAAAACAGGATTTTGAAAACTGGATTTTGTTATACACAGGATTTCGACCTGAACCCCCTTTTTTTTTACAAAAATACGTCTTTTTAAAATATGAATTTTTTTTAAAGTAATTTACCAGAAATAGTACCTTTTCGCAAAATCAGAATATTTTCTTCAATAAGTACTTTTTTTCTTAAAAAAGTTCTTTTCTTTAAAAAAGAACATTTTCTAAAAAAAACTACCTTCTGAAATAGCAAATTTTCTTAAAAAATTATCTTTTCTTAAAAAGTACCTTTTTCAAAAGTTGCCATTTCTTCAAAAGGATATTTTCTTAAAAAATAGTCTTTCTTAAAAAATACGCTTTCTTAAAAAAATAAATTTTCATTGATAAATATTTTTTTAGAAGTGCCTTTAATTTAAAAAATAGCTTTTATTGAACAAGTTATTATTCATTAAAAAATTAAATTTTCTAAAAAACTACCGTGTCTTAAAAACTACTTCCTAAATAATACTATAACCCATAAAAACAAAGTTTTTATTAAAACTCTTTCTTTGCTTACGCATATGAGTTTTGAATATCTCCGTGACTGTGCGTGACTTTGCTTGACTGTTTTAAAAATAATCTTTGGTCATAACAAGTCTATGAACAAATTTTCAGATCGATCGGATGAGGGGAAATGGAGATTAAATCACTCAATGACTGTACGTGACTTTGCTTGACTGTTTTAAAATTAATATTTGGTCATAACAAGTCTATGAACACAGTTTCATATCGATCGGATGAGGGGAATGGGGTTTTAATGACTGTGCGTGACTGTGTGCGACTATCTTAAAATTAATCTTTGGCCACAACAAGTCTATGGAAAAAAGGTTTAGATCAATCGGATAAGGGGAATTGAGATTTTAATCGCTCCGTGACTGTGCATGACTATATCAAAGTTAATCTTTTTTCACAGCAGGTCTATCGACCAAGTTTCAGATCGAGCGGATAAGGGGAAATGGGTTTTAAATCACTCCGTGACTGTGCGTGACTATGCGTGACTGTGTGTTACTATGTCTAAGTTAATCTTTCTTTACAGCAAGTGTATCGACCAAGTTTCAGATTGATTGGATGAAGGGAAATCCGTTATAAATCTCTCCGTGACTGTGCGTGACCATGCGTGACTGTGCATACCTAAGTCAAAGTTAATCTTTTTTTCACAGCAAGTTATGGACCAAGTTTCAGATCGATCGTATGGGGGGAAATGACATTTAGATCACTCCGTGCGTGACTATGCGTGATTGTATGTGACTACCTCAAAATTAATATGTAGTCACAACAAGACTATTGGCTAAGTTTCACATCAATTTGATAAGGCGGAATAGGGTTGCCCCACGACACACATACGGACAGACAGACAGAAAGAAAGAGTTTGGAAGTATTTTTTCTTTAATAAGTGTTCCGTCTTTAAAAAAAAAAAGTACTGAATAGTTATGAATTATGCATTCTAACATCTTCTAATCTTGAAGTTGAATAGTATATCAAACATCTATAATATTAATAGGCTAGGCGATTTTTTGATACCGATGTTTTGTTCTACCGTTTTATCCCGATTTTGACCAATCGTATATTATTTGAAAGGTATTTCTTTTTAGCTGTTCACCAGGTTTACAAATTTTTAAATTTTTTCCTTTATTTTGAGTAAATTGCATTTATAGTTGCTACTAACACATACACAAAATTGTACATACGCTACGTGTGTGTTTATTAAATTTGATAATGTAATTGTTAATGAGTTTGTTATCTTCATTCACAATAATAATAAACCAAAAAAGTGTTAGTTTGTGAATTGGCTAAGTTGAAAAATATAGTTGCCTAGAAATTGCACTCGAATTTCGAGCGCTGGAATCTGCTGGTTAAATATTATTTGTCTACAACTCCAGTTTTGAACCTTATCTTCAATAAAGGTTTTGGGTTTACTGTAACGCTTCTTTAATAGGTACTTGCAGTGGTACCTTTCAACATAAAAGCAAATCTACAAAATTAAGGGATCATTAAGGAATGGAGGACATTCTAGTTTTTACGTCTAGCAGTTGTAGTACTCGTTCCTTAAATTTTGAACTTCAATTTCATTAAAGTCGTGTTTTAGATGGTTTTTCTTAAAATTTTTCAGTTTTAAATCTAGCAAACAGCATAAACAATATTCTGATAATATGTCGTTCATATCATATCAGCATATGACTCATTAAAAAAAAAAAAAAAACTCAACATGATTCAAACCAGCCTTTTAATCTCAGTTAGTATTAATGTCTTATTTTTTTTTTTTTTTTTTGTAGTAATAAATTAAAACAGACCAAACATAAAATAAGTCAAAGAAGGGACTTAATTTATGCATTGGATTTATAGCATATTGAAATTGAATTTTTTTTTTTGCTAAACTTAAAAAACGAAACAACAGTGAAACTTCTAAGAAAACAAAAGCTAAACATGACAGCTTTTAAGAGAAATAACAAAACGTGCGATCGAATATAAATTAATAGTATTTTAAGTTTCAAAAGCATACACACCGCCCAATACAAAACCACGAGAATGCCAAATATTTAGCCAAGTGTCAAAAAAGTTGTTTAAATTTTTGATTTTTTTTTTAATTTCGTTTCAGGATCTCTAGAGGCCCAAAAGTAAACATATGCTAAGACTTAAATGGATAAACACAGGAAATTAAGAAATTCAACTGCTTGTTCAATATGATGGAATCTACAATCGAGCAAAGGAAAATAACAAAAATACTACAAATTACTGCAAAAACCAAAGATCTACGTTGTTTTACGATCAAAATGAATTATGACGCCTTACCACGCATGAACGTAAAAGGATCATTAATAATTTAAAGAGAATTAACAACAACACAATTCGTACTGACAGACAACGAAATGTACAACGTTGTTGATGATTGTTTTTCATTTCGTTTTCGTTTGTTGCTTCCTCGCCTTGTCAAGTGTTGATGATGTTAGTGGTAGACATTATTCATCATAGGATGTGAATACGCATAATGCTAATGAAGCATATGGCTGTTAAATATGAGGGAGAGCGTATTCTCATATGGTTCTTAAGAATTTAGACATATTTCCATATTGTTTTAAGTTAATTTGCATAGTGGGCAATCATAATTTAATGAGTTTTTTCTTTTCGAAATTAAAAATTTTAAAAATAGAAAATTTAGTATTCTAGGAATGTGCTTATTATAGATTTTTACAAGGGACTTGAATGTAGTTCGTGAGAACTCGTTGTTTTGTCCCAGTTTAAGAACAGTTTCGTTTTTCAATTGAAATGAAATTGAGAAGTCATATGGTATTGAAAACATTTGAAATCCCTTTTTTAATATATGTGACTTGGTTTTTGACCACTTTTTTTTGCCGATAATATAACTTTAAAAACTATTTTCTTGATAAAATCAAATATACAAGAGTTTGTATGATCGCGAAGGTGTTTTGATTAACATTTAAGAATGTTTACAAAACTTCAAACGATATCTTTGAAAATCAAATTAATTAACATTCGTATTGCATTAAAATGCCAAGCAAAATTTCAAAATATATAAAATATTGATATATAATTTTACTATCATAAATTAATTATTTAGCTGAATAGAAACAGAGTGCTATATTCCACAGTTTGGTTGTGAAAATGAATTCTCGAATATTTTTAAAAGATAGGCACATTTAAAAATGGTACTTCTGAGGTAAATTCTGTAATAAAAAATTATAATTGTACCAACATTATCTCTCTTGTACAGGTCCATGCGTCACAAAAGTGCTTATTTACCCGTAGAAACATATCCAAAAAATTAATAACGTTATGCCATGAAAAAATAAAAAAAAAATAAATAAATAAACACGTAAGAAAATCATAGTCGGTCTAGACCGTCCATACGATCCTTATACCATGCTTTTAGAGACTTTTTCTCTGAGGTATAACTAATTGAATATAGATAAAATAAATTTGAGTGGCATTTTATTAATTTCTGTTCGCCGATATGAAAAAGCTCATATTAGATGATGTAACTATGTAGGGACCAGGTCGAAAAATGGACCGAAACAGATCACGTATAGCAAAGTCACTTATTTTGAACAAAAACAAGTACAAGCCAAATTAGGGAAAAATCTGTGTAATATTTTTATTTTTTGATAGAATTAAGTGAAGATCGGGAAGCAGATTTGTGTGGGAGCTATGACTAAGAATCGTTCTACAGGCTTTATTTTTAGACTACTGTGTAATAGCTGTAATAAACACACACCAACCATATTTCACCGAGATCTATATGACAATTTAGATCTTATGGTAAAGTCGATATCATTGGGGCCATTTCATGGGGCCTAAATCGGAACATGCACCGATTTTTGCTAATTTCAACAATGTTCATTCTATGGTTGATGAAAGGTTACATACCAAATATCATCACACTATATTTGTATTTGCGACCTGTAGTTTGATTAAAAGTATACATGGACAGACGGACGGACGGACAGACGTACATGTGGACGTACGGACGGATGCACATAGTTAAATCGCCTCACAAAATAGTTCTGAGATCGGTATAATAAAACATAGGTGTTTGCGTGAGCGCTAAAGAGGTCCTACTGTATCTCAATGAGGTCTAATTTGAATGGATGGTCACATACAGAGTGCGCTGTTACTATTTAAGCTTTTCTTTTTATATGACATTTTCCTTTAAATTTGTTGTAAAGATATAAATTTCCAACCGCGAAGTTGTACTCGTTTTTGTTTAATCGTCTTTAGAAGCTTGGAGGATAAATATCGCAGTTCTGTGTACCGCTCAATTTTTTGTAAACATTTATTGTAAACCACCGCCATATTGAGAAAAAAATAAAAGATAAATAAATGAATTTATCCTGCATTTTCTTTTTGTAGAAAAACCTTAATGACCCTTGGCACTCTATTTTATATTTTTGGTAGCCGTTTAGTTTGATCCTTTTTTTTGGTTCCACCCTCTTTGGATCTCACCACTATTTCAAAAGGCCATTTTCAATAGGTCTAGGTCAAACATTTTGGGTAGTTAAAAACATCAGCCCAAACTTACCACATAGTGTTAGTCTGTGTTCACACATGAAAGTTTTCTTGCTGAAAGTCTTGAGCTTATAGGTGAGACGGGAGAGAAGAATGGCAGGGAGTACATACTTTCATGTACATACTCTGAAATTCTCTTTTGGTTCTTGCCTCGCAATTGTCAAAGTGAAGTTATTTTACGTTTTCTTTAATTTTTATGTTTTGTTTGAGTTAAGAAAGATAATAAATTGAAATAAAGTTAATTTTAATGAATTAAAATGATAAAATAAACAAATAAAATGATAAAGTAAACTTGAACAAATCTTGAATTTCAATACAAAAATTTTAGTGTGTAGACACGGATGAAAGTTTAAAAGAGAATTTCAAACAGTTTCAGAAAGAAAAATTTCATGTGTAAACCGGGACTTATATGGCATAAAAATATATTAGTTTCTGAGGTTAGTTAAGTAAGAAAAAAACTTAAGCAACTTTGGAATTCTTTCACGGTATTAGGAAAATTAAAAAAAAAAAAAATGCTATATATATAACCAGAAATGTTCTACAAGGCCCCGTTGTTACGCGCTTTGTTTTAAGTTTTTTTAAAATATTTTTTTGTGTCTCCAATGTGATCAATAGATGCGAGCTTACCAACCCCGTTGCCTGCCATACTACCACAAACTATAATTCAACCTCCAACGTGTTTAATCGGTCGCAAAAAATTTTCTCTGCTTAATGCAGTTCCAGTTTATTGCCAAACTTATTTTTTTCTGATTTGAAAATAAAGCAAGTTCCCAAAATTTTGGATACTCATTTGCATAGTCCATACGGTTTTGCTATTGGCATTGCTAGACGATCCTGTTAGTCAGATTTTTTTACATTTTGCAAATGATATCTTCATGGATGTCTTTACCGAAGGATTCTTTGGTTTAAGAACTAATTTAGTAAACAGTAATTGTGGGAATCTGCTTTACTGACGCCAAAATACTTCATTCTTCTTTCCCAGTTAGTTAGGGGAGAACAGGACGAGGCTTCCACAAAATTGAATTGGTGGACTTGTAGTTTTGAACAACGTTCTCCACTAAAAGATTTACCCTTATTTCTAAGCTTTCGGATAATATTTCTCCAAAATAAATGCAATTAGTCAAATCAACTTTATAAAAACAATTTCGTTTTCTCTAATAAAATCGTCGTTGCATAATTAAGGACATATGCTAATTGTGTTGCAAAAAAAAAAACAAGTATAAACATTTCGTCAATGGGAAAAAGTTCGTGTTTCGAAATGTTTTTTTCAAAATTTTTATTAAAATTTGTAAATTTCAGCTTTTCAGGTGTATGCATATTTTTCCAGCATATATATTCTAGTTACTTGTATTTGCATTTGAAACATAAAATGTGATTTTACATTATGCCAATAATTTATTTTACCCTCCAACTATAACTTAAATCTATCTTACGGCAAAAAAATATACGTTTAACAAAATTTATCTTTCCACAAATATGCTTTTTAAGAAGAGGTATTTTTTTAAGAAAAATTACTTTTTAAGAAAAAGTACTTTTTTAAGAAAATTTACTTTTACTAGCAAATCCCAGCCCTTGAAATTAGAGTGCAAATTCTAGGAAATTTTATTTTTTTTTAAATGAATTATTTTATAAGACCCTAAAGGTATGCTAATCATTTTTCGCCAATTCACAATTCAACAGATGTGTAAACATCTATACGCGCAGGGGGGTAAATTTCAAAAACAGCGTAACATGTAAGCGTAAGATGTGAGCGTAACATGTGAGTCGTAAGATAAAATGTGTTTGTATTGATGAAAAAAATAAGATATTATAATAACCTGTTTGAAAATTAAAAATTAAAAATAAAAAATGAAGAAAAAAATTAAAAATAAAAAATTAAAAGTTAAAAATGAAAAACGAAAAATTAAAAATGAAAAATAAAAATGAAAAATGAAAAATAAAAAATTAAAAATGGAAAATGAAAAATGAAAAATTAAAAATGAAAAATTAAAAATGAAAAATGAAAAATAAAAAAATTAAAAATAAAAAATAAAAAATGAAAAAAAAATTAAAAATAAAAAATTAAAAATTAAAAATGAAAAACGAAAAATTAAAAATGATAAATAAAATTTAAAAATAAAAAATTAAAAATGAAAAATGAAAAATTAAAAATGAAAAATGAAAAATAAAAAAATTACAAATAAAAAATTAAAAATAAAAAATTAAACATGAAAAATAAAAAATGAAAAACGAAAAATTAAAAATGAATAATGAAAAATGAAAAATATAAAATGAAAAATAAAAAGTTAAAAATAAAAATAAAAAATTAAAAATGAAAAATAAAAAATGAAAAATGAAAAATGAAAAATGAAAAATGAAAAATAAAAAATAAAAAAGAATAAAAAATTAAAAATGAAAAATGAAAAACAAAAAATGAAAAATAAAAAATAAAAAATGAAAAATAAAAAGTTAAAAATGAAAAATAAAAAATAAAATATGAAAAATAAAAATGAAAAATGAAAAATGAAAAATTAAAAATAAAAAATGAAAAAAGGAAAATGAAAAATGAAAAATGAAAAATAAAAAATTAAATATAAAAAATTAAAAATAAAAAATGAAAATTGAAAAATAAAAAATTAAAAATAAAAAAGGAAAAATAAAAATTGGAAAATGAAAAATGAAGAAAAAATAAAAATGAAAAATAAAAAATTAAAAATAAAAAATGATAAATTAAAATTAAAAAATTAAAAATTAAAAAATAAAAAAGTAAAATTAAAAATTAACCAGTTAAAATAATAAATATTAACAGAGCCCCTGCAGTTGATTGCTATAAGTGATATGCTTTCTGTTTGATTTTAAGAAAGTGCTATAAAAAAATCTTTAATTACTAGATGTTTACACATCTCCCCTGCGATCGGACTCACATGATTTTTTTTATTGACGTTATTGCTTTATGTCCAAAATTATTTTTGTAGTTATTGTTGTTATTGGTTTATGTCCAAAATTGTTTTTCAATTCAACACAGGGCGTTTTGCAAACACATTAACAAATTTAATAAACACACACACAGCATTGTATAATTTTATGTATGTGTTAGTAGCAACTTTAAATGCATTTTACTCAAAAAAAAAAATAAAAAATTAAAAAATCTGTAAATCTGGTGGACAGCTAAAAAGAAATACATTTCAAATGAGGTTAGTTTCTTCGAAGTCGGGGTAAAACTGACAAACTTACATCGGTCACAAGAAATCGTCTTGCCTATTAATATTATAGATAAGAAAAAAATCTTTTTGTTTTTAAAGGTGCATATTTAAGAAAAGTTTCCTTATAAGTAAAAAGTACTTTTAAAGAATAGGTACTTTTTTTAGAAAGAACAAATATTTTTTAATATAATATTTAAGAAAAAAGCTCAGCCTGCGGAACGCAAATGGATACTCGCATGTAATGCAAACTGATTCTCGCATGGAATGAAAATTGACACTTGCATGGAATGCAAATTGTTACTCGCATGTACCCTCTACACAGTGGTGTGAAGTGTGCGAGTATAAAGACGGCATTCAGTTTAATTTCTGTGAGGTTTTTCTATGTGATATAAAGCGAACAGAAAATAGTTTCAGTGAAATGTTTGGATCGTAAAAGATTTTTTGTCTTTCACTTAAGATTTCTCTATATGAAAGTGAGCTCTAGTGCGGGGTTATTTGCATTTAGCAATTTTGGATAATAGTTTTGCTTGCGCTTAAGAAAAGTATTCGTGAAACTCAACTTACTGAATTCATAAATTCACTTGATTTGGCAATACCGAATTAACACTCTTAAGTCGAATTCTGAGAATCGTTTGAACTATAATTTTATAACACCAATGTTGACAAAAGTTTATGTTAAAAGTAATAGATAGGTGCTAACTGGAGATTGAGTCAATGGCGTATTAATTAGAAAAATAAATATACAGCCCTGTTCTTGAAACGTTGTTATTTGAATAAGAGTGAATTTAAAATCACATGAAATTTAAATTTTGGGTTTCTGGAAAACACTTTTTTTATTTATTTAATGGAAACATATGTTTGAGTTCAGAACCATATGTTTGAGTTAAGAACATATGGTTCTTTATTCAGTTTCACAAAAAACTTTTAAGTATTTTGTGCGTGTTTTTTCTTAAGTTTATAGAAAAAGTATAAAGAAAAATATTTTCTTTTAAAATAACAACTTATTTGTTCATTTAATTGTTTTTGTTCTTCAATTTCATTCAATTAAAAATGACTTTTCTATTTTTAAAAAGTTAGGCATCACCAAAAAAAATTTCGATATTCAAATAAATTGGATTTGACTGGCATCACTACTGTTTCGAACATATGCAAAAAAAAATAAAAATATGTGATTTGATGAAAAAAATTTTTTTAATTCCTTTATTTGCAATAATTAGTGCATAAAAATCTATGTTATAATTGAAAAAATTATAATGGAAAATAGATTGTGTAAATAAAAAGTTTTTATTATAGTTATAGAACAGCATCATCGCAAAAAGTGTGTTTTTTTAACATCGACCACTTATTACGAGTTTTTTTTTTAAATCAGCGTTTTTTAAAATCGTTTTTTTTTTCATAAAATTAATGTCTAATTTTTTAAAATAATGACAAGGTTCAATAAAAAACATGTTAGAGTAAATATATTGAAATTAGAGAACAGCAAAAAAACTCGTAGATTTAAGAATTTTTTCATTTACGAGTTTTTTTTGTGATAGTGGTTTCAAGAACAGGGGTGATAAAGTTTTAAAATATTTCGGATTCAGTGGCTTCTCACTTCACATTGCATTAATAAGTCTATGATAAATTTGGGGTAAGTTAAAAATAGAAGTGAAAGATCTGAATTTATGTTTCATGTAGAAAGTAGATTCTTTGTGTAGTCCAAAATGACTTATTACCTACTCCGTATATTAGTCCATATAATCGGTATCTATAACAAATTTCGAAGATTCCAAGATCGGTGAATGGTCTTGCAGAGGCCAGATAATTCCAGGTGCTAGTTGGCTCCATTCTCTCCGCATACTTTAAATGTTCGTAGTTTTGCTCATCATATGCCAACTAGTTGAAAACCCAGTACAGAGTGCCCTCTGGAAATAGTAATAAAATTTCTTAGTTCATTTCTGTTAAGATGTAATGATCACTTGTTCTCTTTCTATCCGGTTACCCCAACAGATTTTCGTGAGCTGATTCACGTTAGTGTTTTCTTATATAGAAATATGCATAACAATATGCCAGTTCATTAGTTTTGCTTTCCAAATTGTCGCCTGCCAGAGAAGCTATTCACCAGTCAGATCGACAGCTTTTTCATTAACCTCAATTTCACAATTTACTGGAAGCAAAATTGGAAATCTCAAAATCCACTCCATCTTGAGAAATTGTACATTTCGCTCACGCAACTGAAAGATTTTAGTTTATCTCAGGTTGATATAGAGTGTCCCGAACATTAATTAACTCATTGAGGCATACTGAAGTAATACATATTCTAAAATTTTTTTTTACTAACGACATATATTCGAGCCACGATCCCATTTTTTATCAACTGATGGAGTTTAGGTTTCCTAACTGAAGTGCCTACCTAAAATATATATTAAAAATTATTCTGGATTTAAATAACAACCGCCCGACTATACAAAAACAAACCTTTTTATGCTTAAGTTTTATTCATGAACAATTTATTTTACTTAGTGTTACAATATGCAAATATGAAGAAGATTTGTAATTCTCTTAAAGATTTATCGCTTTTTTATTTCATTTCTGTTTAATCTTACAATTTCAATTAAGAACAAAATGTTAATACTTCATTTTCTTAAAAAGTCTTAAATCATTATAACTAAAGAAATAATTCTTCTTCCAAAATGTCATAAATTTCAACCGAAAAAAAACAGGAATACCAAAAAATAATAAATAAAAAAAAAAAATAAACAGCAAAATATTTGTTTTTATTTATATGACTCTTTGGAAGAATTGCATACCATATTCCAAAAATTGAATGTGCGTATAAAACCAGTATAACCAAAGGGCAAAACCAGAGACAGTAACAACACTTGCTGCAATAATCTCAACAGCAGCAGCGACAACAACTCAATATCAGCAATACTTTGTCATTTGCAAAAATTTAAATTAACAAAAATTTTATGGCTTTCTTACTTATTTTTAATAATATTTGTTGTTGAATGGAAATTCATGTAAATGAAATTTTACAAAATGCAGAGATATAATGGAATTTGAACAATGCACAGTGCACATATGGAGGGACAGATTAAGGTAAAGTAAGGTAGGTAAGATAAAGTAAGGTAAAATAACATGGATATTTTCCATCAATATGGAAAAGACAGAAACTAGTGATCTTGCCCAAGAATAAGAAGCTATTAGAAGTCCAGTCATCATGTCGGCTATTGTGCGTGGTAGATACCTGCGGAAAACTACTGAAGAGTATAATCTGCAGTAGACTGGATGAGTACATCGATAGAGCAGAAGGTCTGTTCAAAACCCAATATGGTTTTAGAAAACGTAGATCAACAATGGATGCCAAAAAGATAGAAGGTAAATGTTGGAAGAATGGCGCCAGAGAATACTGCTTTCAATTCAAGTAACAGGGAGAATATTGTGAATGCCCTAATGCGACTCAATACCCCATCATACCTTGCGGCAATAATCAAAGATTATTTTCGGAAGAGCATTTCCACTTATGTAACCGATGACGAAATAACAGAATACAAAGTAACAGGAGGAGTGCCAGAGGGATCCATGCTCACACCACTGTTATGGAATGTTATGTAGGATGGTGGTTTTAAGACTGGATCTTCCAGAAAGGGTGAATATCATAAATTTTGCAGATAATATAGCGTTGGTAATTGTAGCAAAAACTATTAGTAAAGCTAAGACAGTTTCGGAAGGCAATATACAGGTGGCTCAGCTCGATGGGTCTTTCATTGGCTGAACATAATACTGAGGCTGTATTAATAACGAGTCGTAAAGTTGTGGAACATATAAATCTTCAAGTTGGAAATTGTGAAATAAGCACTAACGATTGTATTTAATATCTATCAGTCATGATAGATAATCGTTTATCTTTTAAACACCATCTCGACTATGTGAGAGTTAAAGCTGGCAATACGTGTACAGTACTATGTCGGATAATGCTAAACACAAGAAGTCCTATATACCTAAGAAGGAAGGTCCAGGCGGGAGTTATCCGATATATATTGCTCGCTGCTACTCCAATATAGATAGAATCCACCAGACTGAAAATCTATGGTGCGAGGCTTAACTCTGTCTATAGGGCTACGGCGCTTCGGGTGTGTTGTGCATACAGGAAGCGGCCTTTGTAATTGCGGCTATGATACCAATTAATATATTAGCGAGAGAGGCTAAGTATGTGTTGAAGTCACATGGTTCATTGGAGAATAGCAGCGTTATCAGGGATGCTAGGAGAAATAGTACTGTGGAGTGGCAGGCGAGATGGGTGACATCTACAAAGGGTAGATGAACGTACGCATTGACACCGGATGTTGACGGTTGGTGCAGTAGACGGCATGATAGTATGAATTTCGATCTGACAAAATTCATAAGTGGACATGGTTGTTTCAGAGCGTACTTGTACCGCTTCGGACGTGACAGTTCTTCGTCTTGTCCGTATTGTATTGAGAGTGATGGAGATCCCGAACATGTCTTATTTTTCTGTCCGCGGTTTGTTGGAGAGGGAAACCTTGAAGCGAACCTTGGTAATAGTAATTGTTCGGTAATTGAAACCTTGTCTTATTTGTCTGTCCGCGGTTTGTTGGAGAGGGAAACTTTGAAGCGAACCTTGGTAATAGTAATTGTTCAGTAATTGTCCACTGGAAACACGTATGTGACTATATGAAGTTGGTTCTTTTGCAACTTCGTAGGATAGAGGAGCTTCGCAAGAGAGAAGTTAGGTTTTTGCTATAGCTTCTCCCACCCTGCGAGGAAATACTTGTGCGCTGGTTCCGCAGTTGTTGTGGGCTAGTGTATCGAAGTTTTTTTTAGCGTGTGCAAGTCTCCCACAAAGACATTCGATGATTTTTACATCGTATAAAAAAAGGTAAGGTAGGGGAAGGTAATGTGAGGTAAGTTAAGATAAGGTTAGCTAAGTTAAGGTGAAATACAATAAGGAAAGAGATATTCCATCAATTCATATAGCACCGAGAGCATTCTTTGTAAAAATTAATGCTAAGGATTTAGCTGCATCAAAAGCCAAAGGGAACGATACACATAGTAAAATTGAAAAAGAAAACTTTCCTCGGTTCGCGTTAAGATAATGCCAAAGATTGAAAAAAAATATTGTAAAGACGATGATGATTTAAATATTGTGTCATGTCACAATGCTGAAAACATTATACATCATCATATGTTGCTGTTTTACTGCTTCACCCTAGGTTCAATTTCAATTTTATTGCTGTTACTGTTGCTTTTGCTGACGTTGCTGTTGATTTTGATGTCTTTGCTATGTCTGAAGTTGGTCGATTGTTGGTGACAGGCTTTACACTTGAGCTCATATTCGCAATGTCGACAATGTTGCTTCAGCTGTTTTTTTTATATTATTATTTTTTTTTTTAATTTTAACGTTTTCCCTAAAGTGAAAAGTCTTGTTATGTTGCCACCACAGGAATTTAAATACAATGAATGGTTTTCATTTTTTCTTAAAGCCAACTATTGCATTTTCTTGAATTTCTGTTTTTCATAAATATTTTTGTTTTTAATTTATATGGTTGTTTCACATATGGAGTTTGTTGCTTTGCAACACATGTAATTTGTTCGAAATTTGTCCGGTTGGCTTGATGTGTTTGAGCTGCATTAAGAAATTAATTCATCATGTTTCCATATTGGTATTTTTAGCGTTGTGCTGTGTACTTAACAAATATTTTAAAATTAAGAAATATTTAAATACGCATTAAAAATAATTTCCCATAAAAAACAAGTAAGAAAATTATAGTCGATCTAGACCGACTATACGATACCCAACTAATTAGATGTAGAAAATAAGCATAAACCAAATTTGAGTGGCATTGTTACTAATTATTTTACCTTTGCGATGCTATTTTTGTATGGGGATGCTATATTTATATGGGGGCTAGGTCGAAAAATGAATCGATCCTAATCGTATATGGTAAGGTCACTTATTTTTTGCAAAAACACATACAAAACAATATTGACAAAAATCGGTGAAATATTGTTGTTTTTGATAGGTTTAAGTAAAGTTCAGGAATCAGCTTAAAATGGGGACTAAGACTAAAAATTGTTCTATAGGGTTAATTCTTGGACTACTGATTAATGGATGCAATAAACATACACAAACCCAATTTGACCGACATCTATAAGATAATTCGGATATCATGGCAATTTAAGTCCATCTGAAAATGACAATGAATGACAATGAAAGGCAATTATAATTATTATTCATTTGACTCAAATATTGATCGCAAATATTCCATATTTTGTTCTGTGTTATTTCTGTTCGTAAGTAGTTTTCTGACTTCCTAATCTTAATCCCGATGTTCCACTTTCCATTGCTTTCGAATGCTGGAGATGAACGGATCTGACGTTGCACAGTGGACCATTTGACGAGAAGGCGGTCAAAAATCTATAACTTTTGATTGGATTGGAATTTTGATATGCGGTTTTTTTTTGTTTGGTAGGTGAGACTTTAGCCTTTAAGTTTTGCTACAAAACGTATTTTCGACCGAAAATAAAAAATGTTACGGAGGGTTTAAAATACATTTTCATTTGTAGTTGAATTTTAGTACAAAAGTCAAGTGTTAAAAGGTAAAAAAAGGTTTTTTTAATACAATGTCTTATTTTTTCAGTTAATTTTACAACTAATACTTTTTAACAATTTTTTAAGTTAATTTTTTCAGAAAATGCCAAACTTTGGACCCCGTAAACTTTTTAGTCCTAATGTGCACAAGGGCCAAAGGTTGTTTTTTTTTTTTGAAGATCCCGAGTTAAAATATAATTTATTAAGCAGCGAACGTAAAAGTTACCTTGTATTGGTTCAAGATAGAGAAGTTTCAATGAAAAACTCGTATATTTTTGCTTTAGTTAAATTTTTTTTTATTGCCTTTTTAAATATTTCTATATCAATTTTTATGAAATATAACAATTTTTATTATAAATTTACAAAATATATAAATTTTTAAATCAAGAAAATTTTTTAACTATATAAAAAAAAGTGCAACTTATTGTAAGTGTAATGAAAAAGTACTTTAAATCAACCCATTTTAGTAAAAATTTCTTCTAAATAGCCTTGATTTTCATCTCCTAGAAGTTGTTTAGCTTCTTCGTCTAATTCAATAGAGGTAGTTTTCCATTTTTGACGAATGTTGGACATATATGGATCTGAATTGCACAAAAAAATAGTGATAAGGTCTTCATTAGTACAACATCTGGACATTTTCCTTGTGTTGTGCTCGCGAAAGAATCTGTAGTCTTTGTTCCTTTTTTCTTTCGCTTCTTCAGATAGATCTCCTATTGGTAGCATATTGTTTTGAATTATTTGTTCCCAATGGTACAAAATTTTATGAACTGTGGATGGCATATATCTCCAAGAGTATTTTTCATTATAAAGTATAGCTGTTTTATTGGCGTACTCTCCAAATTTTTTTGCATTTATCTTTCTGCTGCATGCTAGAACTTGTAATATGATTTTGAATCGTCTTATTAATTCATGATCTACACCTGTGATAGATGCTGCAGTTTTCGGATAGGAAAAAAATTTCCTTGCAGTATTTCCATCATTTGTGTTTCCTTCCCCTTGTTTTGGTTGGTCGATTACGAGGCCTAGCTGTAGATATTTTTGTTGAATTTGTTTTTTTTTTGCTTTCTTTTTTCTTCATTTTCTTTGTATTTTCTCACTGTTTCGCCTAACGGACCAAATTCCAAATCATAACCCAACTTAAGAATATGCTCCATGAAACGTATTCTAGCATGAAGAGGGCACATTCCAAATTCGTAGGCTTCCTTAAAACTATCGTTTGTTGGTGGGGGTTGGCTTAATTGACTTGATGTCTTTTGGCATATAATGCAGCTTGACGTTGACTTTGTTCCAGTTAAAGCTTGTGCAACTTTTCCATCAATCATTGTGAGACACATTTTAAAATGTACTTCAATGTCTTGGTCATCAAATTTAAATATTACTGGTTGAAGTTCCTTAATTTGATCTTTTATTTTTGAACTTCTTCAGTTATGACAGCTTTGGTTTCCTTTTTGAATGCAAATTTTATTGGTCTGCAATACTTTGTTGAAGAAGGAATTTCATTTTTCCATATATCAATTTCTGTTGCTCTACTAGTAGACGGCTCTAAGACGCTATACCTTTTTGTTAAGCGCAATGGAACGAAAGATACCATAGATTGTCAAGGTAAGCGTTCTTTCTTGGCAGAAACTAAATCTCGATACTCTGGAAAAATCCCACAATACTTTTCATTGGTTCGCTTTCGCAATTCCTTATATTGATTTTTGGTCAAAAATAGGGCGAGCGCTTCTTCCGGCGTAAATTTCTTATCTTCAATTGGTGTAGAAATGCTTTTCAAAATCCTCTTTGTGCACCTTGGGCTCGCTTCTACTATTTTTTCAATTATTTCAATTTTATTTTTTTTATTTTGGGTTGGTTGAATTTGGTGCAAAAATTAATCCGTAATAATTCTTTGAGAAATTTCTTCATTGATATTCTCTAGCTTGCGCCTTCGAGATCTTTCACTACATCCGTCAATTGGTTTTGCTGCTCGACCCTTTTTCCACTTTCGTTGGCAATTGTAGATGCACTCTCAAAAATAAGTTCCTTTATTAACCAGTCTTGGTAACGTTAGTACATTTTTGCCTTGCTATGAGAGCATTCAATGTACCGTCTTTTCAAATTCGATGCAAAATTAGTAATTTTTCCTTTGTGCATTTCAATGTCTTCTAGGTTACAATTCTTAAAGAAGTCATTGCTCACTATGTGCAAAATTACATCATCATAAATATCTGCCAGATCTCTGTAACAGTACTTAGCCATTGCACAAATTGTAATGAATAATAATTGTGGAAACATTATTATAAATACTCTTTCTTGCAATTATGTAAAATAAAATTTTTTATCTTTTATTACCACTTTTAGAAGCATAAAAAACCCACATCCTAACCCCTTTTAAAAGGTGAAGCATACCTGCTGATATTTTAAAGGGCTATGTCGCAATAGTTTTTTTTTACCATTTACAAATTTTTATTTTTTATTCCCACTTTTAGAAGCATAAAAAACCCACACCCTAACCCCTTTTAAAATGTGAAGCATATCTGCTCATATCTTAAAGGGCTATGTCGCAATAATTTTTTTTTTACCATTTACCTGTTATTTAAATTGTTTACCATTTTGTCAGGTATTTAAACTATATAACTCTAATTCAGACTATTTATGTTTTAGAAAGATACCTATGTAAATGTACCTGTAACAATTAAGCGCATTATATCTCAACCCTTTTTTATAAATATATAACTCCTGACAACTCTACCGACACGCAAAAAAATACACCGCGGTGCACCGGTACGACCAACTTTTGTATTCATAACACTCAGACGGACGAACGGACATCATCTAATCGACTCAGAAGTGTTTTTGAGTCGATCCGTGTAATAAAAGATGGATAAAGGTCCAATATTTTTGGCAGTTACAAACATCACCTCAAACTTAATATACCCTAACCACATAGTGGACAACTTTTGGCGGGTGTATAATGGGGTATAGGACTATAGGGGAGGGTTCGAGCTATAGAAGAGTGCAAGATTTTTTCTGACTGCTTTTGACTGGCAGGAGTTATGCTCCATTAAGTAGGAGATTTTCGGAAAATTTGGACCTTTTTTAAAAATTTTTCTCTTTTAAATTTCGGAATGACTCATTGATTTTACATTTTTAACATTAATAGTATGGAAGCCACAAAATTATACAAAATTTATTTAACTTCAAAATCTTTTAAATCAAAACAGTTACAGTCATTCAAAAATAAGAACTTACAAAGAAATTTTTAATTTTAGCAAAATACTGAGAAAGCCCATTTTCGAAGACCCATTGAGAAAGCCCATTTTCGCTGTGATTTAGTTGAGATAGAGTCACAATTTTTTGGCCTTCAAGGTTTACTAGTATTTACTTTCAAATGAATAACATAACTTTAAAATCGGTAACAAAAAAGAAAAGATTTTTGGCCGCCTTCTCAAAATATGGTCCACTGTGCGTTGCCAATAATATATTAAATAGATCTTCCTTTGTGGAATTTCGTGAAATTTTTCTAGTATTGTGCTCTCTATAAAATCTGTAATCCTTATTCCTTTTTTCCTGAGCCTCCTCTGATAGATCTCCAAGTGGCACCAAATGATATTTAATGACATCTTCTCCATGATAAAGAGTTTTGTGAACTGTTGCAGACATATTTCTCTATGGGTAGTTGGTTGTATATATTTTTGCAATTTCCTTAGCGTAATCTCCAAATTTTCTAGAGTCAATTTCTTCATTGCACGCAAGTACTTCTAGGATTATTTTAAATCTGAAAATAAGGTTTAAATCCACTCCTGTTATTTCAGATGCTGTTTCTGGTCTGAAAAGAATTTTCTTGCAGTATTGCCATCTTTTGTATTGCCTGATCCTTGTTTTGGCTGATCTATAATCAATCCAAATATATAAAAAAACCACTATATAAATGAATTACTTGTGTGTGTTTCCTTTCCTACTTGCATTAGTACATTGTTAGGTAAAATAAAAGGGTATAAAAAAGGTATGATAAATATTATGGTAATAGAACAAGTAATGGCTACTATAAAATAAGCTATAAAATACCTAAAGCACAAATTTAATACACCACTGTATACGAGTTCTTATAGGGCTGTTCAAATTATCGTAATTTGAATTTTTTTTAGAGAAATTTCATTAGTATGAAAAAAGTGTTCTACCCACGGGTCGTCACGGGTGCAAAAGTATATATAGCATCAAAGAGGACACTTTCACCTTTCTCCGAGTGGTATACGTTTATTGTTCCCTTTTGTTGCCTAGAAGTTCTATTCCACTAAAGTTGAAATTTGAGAAAAATATAGTAGTTTCATAAATATTTCATAACGCCCCTAATATTAAACGGTAGAGCTGTGACCACTTACACCAACTAAAGACTATAATCCTATCAACATTATAAAAAAGATTGCTGGTCATTATCGATGATAGCTTGCGAGTAGTAATCATTTATTTTTGATAAAAAAAAAACAAAAAAAAATCAAATTTTTTTGAAATTAAAAAAACAGTTGAGTTTGACAGCATGCCACGCCCGCAATTAGCAATAGTTTAACCTAATTTTTTGGCCACCTTAATCTGGATGTATTAGCTACAAAAAGTCTTTAAAATTTAAAAAATCGGTGACAAAAAAAAAATTAGACTTTTGGCCAATGAAATCAAAATTTCAGCCACAGTGAGACGAACAGACGGACGGACGGATACACAACGCAAATATAGATTCAGAAGGCGATTCTGAGTCGATCAGTATAATAAAAAAATGGGTCTAGGTCAAATACTTTTGGTAGTTACAAACAGCAGCACAAAGTCGTTATACCTGACCACATATGGAATAGGATATAAATACAAGAAAAATTTTAAGTATTTATGTATTTTAAAAAGTAATCCGGAGCCCTTGAAGCTTAACCCAGAATCGAGAGATGCTTTAATACCTCACCTCAAAACCAGTATACTAATATTCTACTACAAGTAATTTAAAAAATCATTAAGTTTTCAACATTGATCCATAAAATCCATAAAGTCATATTAAAGCTTTTAGCTCAATTTTCAAACTATAAATTTTTATTATAACTACAGCCTGCACAAAGATAGATACTTTGACATGTGCGTTACTTGAAAGTCAAGTACAAGTCACTCATGACTCAAAGGCAAATTAACCAAGGCTAAAGTAGACCACTTCCACACGATGGGGTCTGGTTGTTAGTTGTCGTTGTTGTGTGTTGGATATGATGATAAATAACAAACTAAAGAAAATAGCAAAGGTCAACTTATATATATGCTATATATATAAACATAAATATATGTACCAACACCAGCACACAATGGCGCGCTGGGTTTTTACCTACGTTCACATACATTTACACATGCCTGTCCTTGTATTGAACATTTTGGAACATCAAAGGTGCTCCAGGTTATATGTACGTATATTAACCATAAAATAACAACATTCAAATGAATCACTTGCCAGAATTGGGGTTGTCTCACACAAAGGGGTATGGCATTAAGTTTATGGGTCTAGTATTTAACCAACAACTAACCAGTAAGTAACAGTAGGGGGTATCTCCATTGACACCATTATAGTGGTTTCTATGGTATGCTTTTATTTGTGTTTTGTTGCTGTTGCTGTTGCATGCAAAAACAAAGCCAACAGTAAATAATCAAGGTACCACAGACAATAAATGACATTGGGGTGCAAAAATTTCTCTTCAGATTTTTTTCTCCTTTATTACGATGATGATGATGGCCGTGTGCTGTTGCATTAAGTACGATTTTAATAAACTGTGGCTGCGTGGTAAACAGTGTGCATGAAATAGGAAATCTTTGCATATAAATCCCTTTTACCACTACCTTGACTCGAACGCCGGCTTGAAAACACTGCTTTGATGTGGCAGTGTTTTATACCCTACAATTTATTGAAAGACAGGGTTATAATGAAGTCCAAAATATAATTTGATTTAACCTGTTATTAAAGTTGATTCAAGTTACCAATGATAATTAGCAACAAATTAAATTAATGTCATAGTTATGATCAGCACTGACTCACCGATTCTCTAACGCTGTACGCAACTTATTTCCATCGCATATAAACACATGATTTTATAGTATCACATTCCTTAAGCTTTAAGAGCCCTACTAATTACTTGTTTTATATAGTTAGAACACAGTTAAGAAATTTTTAATTATTTTAAAAGAACAGACTTTAAAATCAGCGATAGTAGCCATTTACGACCCATTTCATACATGGAAAGTTTTCATTCTAAACAGTTCTTTCTGATTACAATTAGAAAAAAGTTTGGATTCCTTCAAGATTACAAATGGCAACAGTTTAGTACTATAGTCTATATACACCCTATTCTCTTACGATTTTGGATAATTGGTAACGATATCGAAAAAAAACTTGAATGCTAATATTTATAGCATTAATAAATACTTCTATTTTTAAAAACAAATTATCCATAAACATAACAAAAGCAGAAAGAAAGACACAAAAAAGGAGGGGACAAAAATTAAAATTTAAAATTTTTAATATTCAATTGATCCACCGCACAGTGGCGCCCGTAGAGCAAACGAGGTTGCAAAAATCAAAATTTTCATGTGCGCCGACGAAGTTTTGAATAAACCCATGTTATAGGAAACTTTTCAAAAATTTCAAATATGCTACTCTTAATAATATCACATTTTTAGTTTAGAAGATATAACCGTTCAAAGTTGACCGACTTTCGGTTTTCAAAAACACACACAATTTTTAGTCAATTTGTTGCGATTTCAGGTGTAATATCACGAAAAATAGGTAACGAATCGCCTTATTTTTTGTTTGCATTGATTGATGTATTTATTAAATGTATAATGATAAAAAAAATTAACTGTTTGCTTTGTGTTTCTCCTGGTAAATCACTATTTAAAAACTATCCGTTTTTTCACTATTTTTCAACTTTGACGGAAAATAAAAAAAATCCATATATTTCCATATTTGCCATATTTGCAAAACATGTTCTTTGATTATTTCTTTACATAATTCAAAAGGTTTTATCTGCCCGTACGTACCCGTTTGGCTTCCAAAGGTAAAAAAGGTTAAAAAGACATGGTTGCAGAAATTGTATGGCGTGCATCCCTTACATGATTTGACTGACAGTAGTTTGATCTAATAGTTTGAAAATTGCATTTTAAGTCGGTTGTCTACCTGTCAAAATAAGCATAATGCCTGGATTAGTCTACTACTGACAGTTGGCGCAACAAGTACTGAAACCATGGCGTTAAACAATTTAAGTGCTAAAAACATGGCGTTGAACAATTTAAAATTATTTGAACTGTTTAGAAGGTCAACCACACCAAAGTTTTTCGCGGAAGCTGCTTTAGAAGAACTTGATAGCTTATACGGAAATATTGAGAGAAGCGAAATTATAAAAAATAATTTTTATCTGATATATGAAAATATTAAGGCAAAATGGGTGAAATCTAATCGAACCATTCAGAACTTCAACTCCAAATACGAGAACTGGCTTAATGAAGACACCATCCTGGATATATTGGCAGTAGATAAACCCACCACATCAACCAGAGGAGCAAAAGGAAGGCAAAAAAAAAGTATTGAGGAGTGTTCAATTTTCACAAGAAAGAGGAAACTTGTCGATGCCACCAATGGCTTGACCACGAAGCATTTATCGGACGCGCTGTCTATTAAATATACAAAGGATAGTGAAAGAGTTAGGTCGCAGATTACAAAATCTGTTGCTGATGCAAGCCCACTGCGACTAAAAAGGATTAAGGAAAGCATTCCCACGCCCACAAACGCACACATTAAAAAGTATGGTTCCGAAGAAGCCTTGGCCTTGTTTATGGACTTAAAACTTTCCAAAGAAAAATATGAGATACTACGAGCATCCTTGATGCGACACGGGGCTGACGTTTTACCAGGGTACAAGCATATTACGCAAGCCAAAATAAATTCACGACCACTGCATACGGAGTTTACGGAAGTCTCTGTGAAAGCCAATCTGCAGGATCTCATGGGCCATACAGCAAAACGGTTGTTGGAGAGTCCTCCTGAAAATGAGGTGAAAATTCTTCCTGAGAAACTGACATTGATCAGCAAATGGGGCTGCGATGCATCATCCAGACAAAGCGTTTATAAGCAAAGGATATCTTCCGATGACGTTATAATATCGGACGGAAATATGTTTATGGCATCTGTTGTTCCTTTGCGGCTAAAATCTGATGTTTCCCTACACTGGAAAAATCCACGTCCGTCATCAGTGCATTATTGCCGACCAATAATGTTTCAGTTTGCAAGGGAATCGGCAGAACTCATAAGGACCACGGTGAAGGACATTGAAGAACAAATAATCAAGATTAAGCCTACAAAGCTGCAAATTGGAGAAGGAAAATATATTGAATGCAATTACGAGTTCCACCTGACCATGGTTGACGGCAAAGTCGTAAACGAACTGAGAGGAACAACCTCAACATTGTCATGCCCGATTTGCAAAAAGAGTCAGAAGAACTTTGGTAATTTAAACGATTCTACAAACGAGGACAATTACGAATATGGAATGTCACCATTGCACGCAAGGATAAGGTGTATGGAGTTCTTGCTAAAACTGGCGTATACCCTACCACAAGAGGAGGAAAACTTCGATGAAAATACATCAATAAAGGATAAGGAAAAGATCAGAAAGAAGCAAATACAGGATGCCTTTTTTAAACAAGTTGGACTAACAGTAGACTGTCCCAAGCACGGATACGGTAACTCAAACGGTGGAAACACTTCTAGGAGATTTTTTGAAAATGATGAGGCAGTAACTAGAACCACTGGAATTGACAATCAAATCGTGAAAAGATGGGGAACGATCTTGAATGTTTTAAACTGCAAAGAAAATGTCAATTCTACAAAATATGGAAAATATGCATCGAAAACTGCATCTCTTTTAGCAGAAGAAGTTGACCCCGACCGTCCATAAAATATTGGCGCATTGCAAAGATATAATTGAGTACCAGTCTTTGCCAATTGGAGAGCTTTCTGAAGAAGCACAGGAGTCTCTTAACAAATTTTATAAAAAATATAGATTGCAGAACACATTCAAAGCATCAAGGGTAAGGCAAAATGAGGACCTCTTCAACATGTTGGTAGCATCTTCCGATCCACTTATTTCTTCCCTGCGGCATGTGAAGTCACGAATAGAGTTAGAAAATAATTATAGTTTAGAAATGATTAGTCTTTTAGATATATCTTCTCTTACGAATCATGATGAATATTATACAGAAAATTGAAAAAATTAATTTAAAATAGAAGTATTTTTTTTTTAATTTGTTGGGTAATAATTTAAAACATAAAACCCTAAAGAAGAAAAATAAAAACAATCTAAAAATGTAAAAATAATTTTTTTTAGTTACCATAAAATTGATTTTTCTACAAATTTTAAATTTGATAACCCATAAGTAGGCCCCTTCAAAGCGTAGCACCCTTTCCAAACGCTCATTTCATAGGCTGAACAGTTATCTATCATATGCTGTTTAAACTTTTCAATTATGTTATTCGGTTGAAAAGATATGATTTTTGCAACTAAAAAACTGAAATGGCGCCACTGTGCACCGTTAGCACCCATTACAGCTTTTAGGCGTCGAGCCATTGAAAGTACTAAATTTTTTTTTAATTTCTGGAGCTATTTCGGTCCAATTTCTGTTTAAAACAGTTTTCAGATTTTCACAGCTACAAATTTCATATTTTCTGACATTTCCAAAACATTACAGATGTGTTTTGTAGGATTTAAGTTGAGGGATTGTGATGGGGAATAGTTTTGTTTAGGAGCATAAGATTAACAGATGGTTTCAAGTTATCTTCTCAAATATTCGTATTACAGTTGTGGTTCATTGCGCCTTCAATAAGATGCATATTACTACATCAGATGATGCCATGGCTCACCAAACCATAACACTGCCATCTCCAGGTTTGACCGTGGGGGTAATATTCTTTGCATTGGTATTCTACAAACTTCGGAAAAGCCGTTGTTTTAAAAGCTGTTGTATTTACTTTCATCGGTAAATAATACACTACTCTAGGAGTCCGCCTCCTTATTGATATGTGCGTTTTTTAGTACATATAAATAGTTTTTACGTGCAACTGTGGAGCACATTAATATATGTTCTGTCTGTTTTGGGGCACTAATTTTCGGAACTACACTTGCTTACGAGCATTTAAGAATACTGCTAACATCGCGAAGTTGGAGCTTTTTTGGTTGGCCACATCGAGGTTGATTTTCAGTATTTAATTTTTATTATAGTTTCTAACGAGATCATTTTACCTTTTTTCCGATATTTATTAGCAATTTTCCATTTTTAAGGTCAAGAAATTATGTAAACGCCCTATTTAGGTACAACGTTAAAAATTTAAAAAATATCAGCGAAAAAACCCCCAGTTTTGTTTTGTATTTTCCAAATTTTCTAGAAGTAATCACGCTGTATGTAGACATTAGTCTGACTTATAATTATTGTATGGCTCAGAGTGTCCATGTTGTTATTTCTCATTTATTGACATGAAAAGATTTTTCATTATCGTTACCATCCCTTCACATCATAAAATAGTGGGGCGTATGTATACTTTAGTCCTTACCTACATATTGAAGACCGTTAGAAATCCTATTATTTTTTGGAAAGGATAAAAAATCGGAGACAAGTTAGATAAAGTGTCTTGCGATAGACTGTTGCCTGATGAGAAATAAATATTTTGAGTTTAACTTTTTTGGCCTCAAAAATGCACAGATTTGATAATATGTCCTCGTATTTTCAAATAGATTAAGACTGGAGATGTTTCAAAAGGGAGCGATATAAAAAATACTTGACTATACGATAATTGCTTTCAAAATGCCTAAGCGCCCTGGTAGGTGAGTGGGTAGCGTGCTAGCCTATCATGCTGGGGTCGTGGGTTCGATTCCCACCAGAGGCTTTGGTCTGTCGCTGCAAAAAAAAAATATTATCACACTACTCCCTCTTTTCTTCTTCCCATTACCTATTTTCCTGAGATCAACACAATGCACTGCATCTGTAGGGGGCATCCCCTGAGTGTTGATTTACCAAAAAAAAGGCCTATATATGAATTAAGTACACCGATTATTTCAGAATTAGAAATTCATAAATAATCTCAAAAATATATCGATTGTCAGATAATGTTATTTCCCTGTGGGCTTTTTTGATCTTCTCAACAGGAAGATGCAAAACTAACTCAGTAAAGTTGGCTTTTGCATAATCGATAACATTTTCATAGATTTGAGAAGAAACAATGTAAGATGAGTATATATGATTTAACCATTTCTGATAGTCTTTCGCCAGATTGAAGATAAAATTAACCTCCGTCAGGAGATAGAAATGTGTCACCAAAAACTGGTTTGTAAAAGTTCAGGAAAGATTCCATCACCCCCAAAATCAGAATCAATTATGATATTTGCAGGAGATGATGGAGTCACGTGTTTCATGACGTACGGATTGTTCACTTGAGATCGATACAAGAAAACGAAAGACATATCCAATGTTGCTTAACATGCCCCTGACGCCGTTATCCTTTAAGAATCCCATCGCTACCGGTGAAGAGTTAATGAGTGTACTATGAAGTCTAGTGACTATAGGAATATTTTCAATGTTACCAGACAATTTTCTCCAGGATTTTCTACTTTATCTTCTAATTTCCCTTTAGATATTTTATATAGTTGACTCTTAGAACTTACATAACTTTACAAAGAAAAGACTCCTTCTTCTTAAATGATTTCAAAGGTTACAATGTCCAGTGAGATAACCCGTCAAAGTCTTTCGTGTTAATGGAAGTTCCCCCTGAACAGAGAGATGAAACTCTTGGCTTTTCAAGCTCAGAGTTTTTTGAATTAATCTTCCCTAACTTCAGATTCCGTCTAAGTCCTTAAGTCATTTTTCTTATTGGAAGTTGCCTCTAGATGCCCGCTCATTACAAAAATTATTACTTCCATGTTTAAACTTTTTTGTGTGTATCTTCTCGAAATTCAGGTCTTCCAAGTATTCTAAGTCATATACATATGCAAATGCTAGCATATGATCCATGGTCTTATAGTCATTCTGCACGTTTCTATCTTTTAATTGAATTTGATTAAGTAGATAATTGCATGTAGAGTGTCCTGTAAAAGACTTGCATTGCACTGTGGCCGGAAATGCATTTTTTTTGGCATAAAGTCTAATAAAGATGCTACAGAGCTGGAAATAGGTACATATACTAATAATGATATTCTTAAGAAATATTAAAATTTTCAGATCGATACGACCACGCCCACTCTTACCGTTCGTATAAAGCTAAGTTACAGGTAGATGTTCTAATTAGCTAAATAACGTTTCTTATTTAACGTCTGCGTTATATTTCCGCAAATCTGTAAGCTAAGAAAAAAGATATTACCATAATATGTATAAAAAAATAATAACAATTTAATCAAATAAATATTTTTCAGACCAAGAACTAAGAATTTATTTAATCATTTTCGACATCTAACTCAACCGCAAATTCATATAAATTTTGGTTATCAGAATCATAATCTAATTCGATATCCTGCTCATCAGAATCATTATCGGCAACATAATTTGCTTGGTCAGTATCAAAAGTCGGGAGCTCAAGTAGCGCAATGACTTCCTTTGGCAAAATGTTTTTTTTTTTGATATGGCTAATCTTCTGTTAATAAAAATACTGGAAAGTAAAGGGTCCGAAGAATCTATTGACCTATTGAACATATCCGCCATAGTATTAACTCAATTAGTTTTTCATGCATGAGATATCCTATCTTCTTTATAAATCTTATTGCGCCCTTCTGAAGCATTTTCGCCGAGGCATCCGACAGGAACAGGAGATACAGCTATAATTTGGGAACCATTAACCAAAATCTTATGAACTGTTGGCGACATCGGATACCATGGATACGTAGACATATATAATGTCATAGTTTTCTCGCAGAACTGGTGGAATTTAAGGCCATTAATTTTATATTCACAGGAAATTGCTATTAAGATTGTACGCAAATGTTCAAGAACACCTAAATCAAATTCCAAAATGGATGCAAATAACTTTTTATTTGAAAATGCCCTCCTTGCAGTATTACCATCATTAGTGCTTCTACTGCCGCTTTGTTTTGGCATATCCACAAGTAGTGCCATTTCTTTCCTTAATTTTTTCTGTATTGATTGCTTGCGAGTCTTCATCACCTCCTGTTCATTTTTGTCCCTTATCTGCAATTTATTTAAGAAATTTTTAATACGAACTCCAGTATGCGTATCCACGCAAGAAGTGGACTGACACCGAAATTCAGGGTACCAGACTTTGGCTTAAATATTTCCGAATTAATGTCTCTAGTTTTCACAAAATGCTTTACAGTAGCCCCACAGATTGGACACGATTGACACGAGTTAGTTCCCGTTAAAATATTCAAAACTTTGCCATCTATAAGGGTCATATTCAGATTATAAGAAATCGTAATATTTCTTTCATTTAAAATAGAATATATATATGGCGTCAACTCTTGTATTTGTATGTCCAGATTGTTTTTTTTTTTCTGAAATAATATGTTGTTTGCTTTCCTTAGCAAATTCCATTTTAAGGGGTCTACAAAATCGTAAAGACTGAGGTGTACGATTCATCCACAAAACCTTTCCCAATTTGTCTATTATTTTTAGTGGGATAACCGTTGTTACAAATAGTGATTGATCCATTGATGAAGGTTCATTCCCTTGAAATCGCTGTTTGTATATAGCCTGTCCACTTGATCCATAACTTAGGACTAGCATGACATCAGTTATTTCTGGATATTGTGCAAATACTTCCTCTTGCAAAAGTAGAATTCGACTGGCAGTGTGATTTAGCAAATTTTGCAAAGAAACTTGCGCAGCGGTTTCTGTTACAATTATTCCAGCTGGTCTACATTTTAATTTAGCTTGCACTACTTTGTCATAGCTTGGGAATATATTACTAGAATGCAATTTATTTATTTCTCTCATATTAATATATTGTCTTTTACTTAATGAATTTTCCAGAAAAAATGAAAGAGCTTCATTTGGTGTAAGAGAGACCGGTTCATTCAAAAATAATTTTTTTTTTATTTCAGCTGGTCTATTTGAAGTAAGCCGAGATTCCTTTAAACTAAATGCTGTATCTTTTTCATTGGATTTTTTACTGATACCGTGGCAGAATGTACAAGCAGACTTGTGTCATGTTCGTGGGTTTCTGGTAGTTCGGATGCCAACTTTCTCTTAAGCCGTGGTTCCGCATCTTTATATGCCAGGCGTCGTATTAGTTGATTTCGCTGCTCTGTTTCTGCATTTTTGTTATCAAGTTTGACCATCATAGTCGATGAGAGCCATTTGGCCTGTTTACTTTTAAAAGTAGATATAGTTCTATTACATTTTGGTAATTTTTTCTTGATATAAAGTTCAAAACTCCTAATTTTTTTCAGAACATCGCTTTTTTAACAATACTAATACCATTAGTGCCAAGTTGTTCAGATATCCAGTTGGAAACAGCGTTTGCATTTCGCTTGTTATCCAGCCAAACCTGTAGCAATGTTGAACGGCTAAAAGAATGGGCAAAATTGGATAAAAAACGTTAATAACATATTAAAATAGGCAGACTCTAATTTACTCGTAAATAAATACATATTGGCACAAGTTGGCGGAAAGCTAGTTTTCGATCTACGAGGCACTGCCAAGTTGGTTATTATAACACTTAACACATATAATTCACATAGTTACCACATGACAAACACTGACATTAAATTACATATAATTTACATTCTACATACCTTGACCTTCATTTTCCATATTTTTTAAAATTTTTTTGTTCACTTGTGTCAATTTCCTACTAACACGAAGGTTAGAAAAAGTTTCCTCTATTTTTGATAAAAAAAAAAAAAACAGCTGTTAATTAAACATTGCAGTTTGCAGCCTAGTAAAGTAACAGGGTTGCCATCAGATTATTTTTTTAAATTTTGAAATAAGTATAGTGAGACTATGTACTTTAAGAATATCTAGCAAAAATTATAAAATACTTTCATGAAAATTTTTACTTTATGCCAAAAATATGGCAAATCCGGCCACAGTGCATTGGAGGCTGATAGAAGAACGGTAGAACGGTAGTAGTAGAGCGTCTCTGCTTCTTTGTTTATTATTCAGTGGTTTATTTTCTTCAAATACTCTTCTTACTGTTCCTTTGTCCAGTTATTAATTGTTCCAATGATATTTTTTTTTTGGTAAAGCCAAATTGGGGACTTTTCTTCTCGAAGTGGTACAAACTTACTTGGTATAAGCACATAGACTTAAAATGAACACAAATAATATTAAAATTTGATAAAATTTCTTGATTAATAGGCAGAAATTTAAAGTCCTGATTCTAAGCTACTGATATATAATTCGAACAGTACACCCATTTTGTGCTATGGTATACAATTATGGGGAACCGCCTCAGCATTTAATATAGAAAAGCTATAGAGATGCCAAAATAAAATCCTAGAGATGAATACACAAGTGTGTGAGAAACTTACAGCTGCATAGAGAATTAAACATACCCTTAGCTAAAACCGAAATTGTGTAAAACTGTTCAAACTTTTTGAAAAAACTAAAATCTCTTCCAAGCCGAACCAATGTATTTAATCAGATGTTATGTAGGAAATAATTTTTTTCGCCACTGGCTGGATTTAATATTTAAGTAATAATTTAAATATTTGAATAATTATTGTCAGTTCACTAAGTGAAGATCCAAAAAATAAATGAATGAAATAAAAATTATTCGGTTCCATTAAGTTTCCAATACATTATTCGACCAATAAATCAGGTTCACGTTGAAGAGTAATTTGATCATTTGCGGCATTGAAGATATGAAATAACTTAACATCATCAGCATACAATTCGAAATTAGAGCCGAAAGATCATTTTAGGATAGAAAACAGAAAACAGAAAAGGGCAAACTGACTGCTTTAGTGAAAGTCAAGAAGTAATACTCACAATCTTAGATTCAATATTAAAAGACATAACTCTTCGAGTTCTAAATGTAAGATACGATTCAATCCTTAAAATATTAGATTCAGTTTTGAGAAGAAATATACTTGTATTATGAAGTTGGAAGTTAGAATCATATAATTTTTCACATTTGTCATATTGGTATATAATAAGTCGTAAGCCCACAGGCTTCAGTTGCTACTTTTGATAATATAAAAGGCCATAAACCTTGCGCCATCGTCTTCCTTATTTTTCCAACCAATGCTTTCAAACTGCTGTAGAGTATCAAATGTTCGATTAATGCCAAAAAGTGTTTTATATTCATAATAATATTATTATTGAGAGTCAGACAGTTACCTCCCTTTATGGTCCTCTAGGTTAAGAACAAAGTCTTTGCAAAGTTAACCCTTTTGATTGCAATTAATCAGTAACACAGCACCTAAAATGTATAAAGTACTTCAAAAAGGAAACACCAAGTTTCCGTTATTTTATTTAGAGGCCACCTCTACAAAGGAAAGGTAACATGAACACAGAAACTTGCACAGACTGATTTATAATAAAAACATATAAAAGTGTTGTCTATTTTTGAGAGTCAGATAAATATAAATAAATTACGTCACAGCAAGTGGCAAAAGGTTTGTTTGTACGAAAAAATTGCATTTGCCCACCTACGGTATAGTAACCCAGCTAATAATTAATTGTCCTTGGAGATGTGATAAAGCATCTACGAAGTCCCGAAACAAATACAGAATTTTCCTCAGGTCATCATATAAAGGTAAGTACATTAACTCAAGCTGCAGAGGATCAAATATGTTAACCTTATTCGAGAGCAGCCTAAATCTTACTTATACATTTGCTTAATGGAACACAACTTTTTTGCTGGGCTTAAGCTTGTACGTCTCATAGTCGTAATATATTTTATTTCTATTTTCATTGCCCCCCACCCTGTTTTTGTTATTGCACATTTTCTTGTGCAATGCGTTAATTTATATTACATTTGCCAGTTATAAATTTTAACATTTTAAGTGTGTTGTTGTATTGCATATTTCATTGGGGGGGTGGGGGTGTAGAATGGGGACTTTAAGGTAATGCATTTGCAAGCATATGTATTACGGCTAAGGGTGTGCTTTTGCATGGTAAATTAACATAAGACGGATATTTTGAAATAAAATTTAACTAGATAAAGGAATAATTAAATGAACAAACTGCATGTGGAGTCATTGAAGTAAAGAGTATGAGGTGAAATGAAATGGTGAGTATTGAATTGAAATGAAGTGCTTGGGCTGTATAATAAACCGAACGAATTCTATTTGGAGTTAATTAACACACCCCAGATGTATTTTTTCGCTTACAGGAAGCGGTTAATGAGCAATGCATTAAATTCTTCTATAAAAATTTAGTTAGCAATTTCAACTCTAAGAAAGAGTTAATTGAGAAAGTTATTTGGAATATTTATAGAGAAAACTAGTATTCGTCATATATTAACTGTGGATTACTAAACTTTTTGTGACAAATTTGTAATCATGTAAAAATCATTTTAAGTTGATTTGTCCTACTTAATAATAACTGAAAAGAAGTAAAAGAAACTAATTTCACTATGGGAAAGCAAAAATCGTCTGATACTCGGAAAATTATTTTAGCTTTAGAAGAAAAAAGTGAATCCTTGCATGAAATTGCCGAAAGTTTAGTTAGGGACCACTTCACGATAAAATAAAGACTTGACAAATACGTCAAACACTATCAGGTTGAAGATATACTGAGATCTGGATGCACAAAGCGGTTTCACAAAGTTAGAGCTGTAGTAAGAGAAGCAAAGACATATCCATCCTAAAGTGCAGTTAAATTATCAGAAAACATAACGCAGACATGAGGCAAACCAGTAAGTTCGAATACAGTAAGAAGATCGGTACACAAAAATGGCCTACATGGAAGGATACCACGCAGGAAACCATACATATACAAGGCGAATAAGAGCAAGCTAATGAATTTCAATAAAAAGTACAAGAATGATCTCTTTTTTTTTGGGAGAGCAAACCCGAATTTTCGGCGTGGAAGGGCCTCCAAAAATATGGCGTGCTAAGATTGAAATCTTCAACTCTGTCAAAACAGGTGTTGCCAATCTTGTTTTTATTTATTCCACTATGAACAAAATGGATTACTTAGCAATTTTGAAGAACAATATTTGATCTTATCGTCGAGAAATAAGGCATGGCTGGAAGCTGGATCTTCCAACAGGACAACAATATAAAGCATTCATCTAAAATTGTGAAAGAGTGGCTACCGCACCGGCCCTCTAAGACACTTGATCAACCGCCGCAGCAAACGGACCTTAACCCGATCGAGTATCTGTGGGAAAATATTGACAGAAAAATAAGTCGGAGGGCTATTTCAAGCAAGGAAAACTTAATGAAGCGTCTAAAGGAAGAATGGAGTATAATCTCCCCCGATATAACAGAAAAACTTGTCGAGTCGATGCCTAGAAGACTATATGAAGTGCTTAAGGCCAAATGAATATAAACCAAAATATAAAAAAAAAATTCTTAAAGTTTATTTTTGTATTGAAATTCTGTTGCCTTTTCTGTGCTGTTTAGATTTTTTTGACGCGTAAAATTTGGTCATTGGTATTACTTATAGTTAATGTTTTTATTGAGTTCAGCTATTATTAAATAATTCTTGAATTCCTTATAAAGAGTGATTTTTTAGCTATTATTTTTTTGGCAACACTGGTTTAAACAGCTGACGCACGTTTCGTGTTTTGTTTCATTATCAAACATCTTCAGTTTGGTCTATAATTTAACCATGAATCGTCTTACAAACGAACAACGCTTGCAAGTTATTGAATTTTATTATCAGAGCACACACTGTTAAGAAAGTTCATCGCGCGCTTCTTCCATTTTATGATCAGTTTAATCGACCCACTGAAGCGGCTATTCGGGCTATTGTGACTAAATTTCGCACCAAATTTACATTGTTGGACATTAAACCACCAACACGCTTACGTAGACGAACTGAAGAAAATATCGCAGCTGTATCGGCCAGTGTTAATGATGACCATCAATTATCGATTCGTCGCCGTTCGCAGCAATTGGGCCTCTGTTACTCAACAACGTGGAAAATTTTGGGGAAGGATTAAGGTGTGAAGCCTTTCAAAATACAGCTGGTGCAAGAATTGAAGCCGAACGACCTACCGCAACGTAGAATTTTTGGTGAATGGGCTCTTGGAAAGTTGGCCGAAGATCCACTTTTTTACCGAAAAATTGTGTTCAGCGACGAAGCTCATTTTTGGCTCAATGGGTACGTAAATAAGCAGAATTGTCGATTTTGGAAAACTTTCCTATAGCTCTTAAAAAATCACCCTTTATTTATTTTTGATTTTGTGTTCATTACTTCATTTTAGTAAAACTTTTTTTTATGAGTAACTAAGGTATTTCCTTTCTGTTGATGCTCAGAATCACTTTCTGAGTCGATTTAGTGATATCCGTCCGTCCGTCCGTCTGTCTGTCTGTCTGCGTGTCTATGTAGATTTGGTATATAAGCCTCTACCGGCAATATAATGAAGGCTGTTGAAATTGGTGCAAATTTGTGCATGTTCAAACATAATCCTCATACAAATGAGATCGACTTAAATTCCCATAATATCCAAATTGTCATACAGACCTCGATCAAAGTGGGCTTATGTAAGTTTATTACATCAATTTTTCAGTAGCCCAAAAATAAACCCCATAAGACAATTCTTACCTTAAGCCATATGAAGCTGATTCCCGATCTTCACTTAAATCTCTCTCAAAAAAAAAAAAAAAACAAAATATATTGCACAGATTTTTCTCAATATTGGTTTGTGTTTTTTATATTTGTTCATTCAAAGAATAAATAAAAAAAACTAATTTTTTGACTTAAATTAAATGAAATCAATATAGGTCGTATATGCGCAGCTCACATAATTTTCAGCGTTGAATATTTTGGGCTAATTTAAATATGGGAAAGTCAAAGATTCGAGATTTGTGCAATAATTTCGTCAAATTTCCCCAAAAAGGTGAAAAAGTCCATAAAAATGCACGAAAACGCCCCCTGGCGGCTGTTAAAAATAAAAATATATGTGCAACATGGATTTCCCGACCCCTCTATATTTTCAATAATTTTTTTACATTTGAATGAGTATTTTGGAAAATATCGTTAAAATATCTTCATCGAAATTTCGGCAGGCTCGAAAATGATTTTAGAAGTATGGTTCCTTGGGCAAATATACTTGTTATGACCCATAGTACCAGAACCGCGATGAACCAATGGAGATTTATTCGGCCCCCTACAACTTGACCCACCCTAATGTATATATGAGTAAGAAATTAAAGTTTTAGAAAAAATATATAAAACTTTAAATTTGGCCGGCCATACACTACACAAGTTTTAGTGCTCAAGTCTAGCACTGTACAGTGCGTTTCTGTAATGTATGGGGGTGTTTGCGCTATTTGTGCAGTTGAACTGAGCAAAAATCAAAACAATTTTGATATTTCCTCAAGTTTCTTGTACCAAACTTGAGCACTGAGCCTGTGTAGTTTATGACCGGCATTATATACACATATCTGTGGTCACAAGCGATAACCGCCTTAGTCGACTTAAGAAAGATTTGAGTTATGTATCACATTCTATCATATTCTACTAATAATGCTGTATTATTTTCGTGAAATCCCCATTTTTCTAACGCTGTTATTTAAAAAGTTATTAATGAAAACATACTGACCTAAGTCATAATAAAGCCCCATTACATTTATATAAACAGTTATTTTTCTCGAAAGAATGATTTTCGCCGATTTGAGTTATGTATGCTGTCATATTCTACTAAAATATCTTCATATTTACGTGAAATCCCCATTCCTCTAGCACTGTTATTTAAAAAGATATTAGTACAAATATTCTGACCTAAGTCGTAATGAAGCCCCAATACATTTATATAAAAAGCTATTTTTCTCGAAAGCATGATTTTCGAGTAGGCGGTTATTGCTTGTGACCACAGATATTACGAAATAAAAACCTTTGGTAAATTTACATAGTTACTTTTTTACGATGTTTTGATGTTCGTGATTTTTGTATTATAACCATATATAGACGCTTATGAAGCAAATGCTGTGAACACAACGACCACAAAAATAACAACAAATACAGCTATAACGAAAAATTAAAAGTTTAGAATAACAGCGATAACAAGAACAATATAGATATATCATATATTTAAATTTTTTTCTTACTTTTCCAGTGAAATCTCGGTACATATTAAACCGATATTCACGATTTTAAATAGAATCCTTCTCAGGATGCTAGTGAATAATTTTCACTGAAAACGAGCACCCTAACAATCCTGTTGAGAGCGTGCGTGTGAGTAGAACAACATAGACAAAACATATTTTTCAAGACTTTTTAGGTTTTTATTGAACTCTCGGGACTTATTGTACCGGTTTTGAATATTTTAAATAGCAAAGTTTCTTAGGAACTAAATGAGTCATATCTTGTGCATAACTGACATATTTAGAGCGCGATCGTGATTTCCACAGACGGACAGACGGGCATCGCCATATCAACTCCGCTTGTTATAAGGATCACAAATATCTCATGGGGTCCATTATGGAATGAAAAACTTATGTATACCCTCTGCACACTGGTGTGAAGGATATGAAAAAGTACCTTTTCCTTGACTGTGACTTTTTCTTTTAAAGAACCAAAGCCCATTTTTGTCAAAAATTTACTTTTCTTGAAAAGCATAATTTCTTAAATAGTACCATTTCTTAAAAATTTACTTTTCTTAAAAAAGTACCTTTTCTTGGTGTGGAGGATATGAAAAAGTACGTTTTCCTTGACTGTGACTTTTTTTTAAAAGAATCAAAGCCCATTTTCGTCAAAAAAATAACTTTTCTTGAAAATCATAATTTCTTAAATAGTACCATTTCTTAAAAATTTACTTTTCTTAAAGAACTATATTTTCTTCAAAAAGTAAATTTTCTGAGGAAAAGACCTCTTCTTAAAAAATCGACTTTTCTTAAAAAAAGTAACTTTTCCTAAAAAAGGTATACTTTCTTATAAAAGTAGCTTTCCTAAAAATACCATTTAATACAAAGTATAAAAAAGTACCGTTTCTTAAAAAAGCCCCCTTTCGTAACAAAATTATTATTCTTAAAAAGGAAGATTTATTTCAAAAAGTACATTTTCTTAAAAATTATATTTTCTTTAAAATAAATTTTTTAAAAAAAAGTACCTTATCTTAAAGAAGAACCTTTTCTGAAAAAAACACCAAAAAAGTTCCTTTCCTTAAAAATTACCTTGTACCATTTCTTAAAAAATTTCCGATTTTGATAATAGTACCCTTTTTAAGAAAAACAATTTTGCTGAAAAACTTAAATTTCTTCAGAATTACCTTTGTTTACATTTTCTTAAAAAAGTAAATTTTTGGTATAAAAAAAGAAAAAAGGACCGATCCTTAAAAAAAGTATCTTTAAAAACTACGTTGTTTTAATGAGCACATTTTGAAAAAAGGTGCATTTTTTAAATAATTTTGTTTTTTTCAAAAAAAAAAAAACACCATTTCGTCAAATAGTACATTTTTCAAAAGCACTTGCTTAAAAGTACATCTTTTTTTTTTTAAATACCTAATGTTAAACAGTACCTTTTCCTTAAAAAATATTTCTTTAAAAAAAGTACTTTTTATTAAAAGTACCCTTTTTAAACAAGGTGCTTGTTTTAAAATATGGCATTTTTTCATAAAAAAAAGAACATTTTTATAAATGAGTACCTTTCTTAAAAAGTACTTGTGCTTAAAAAAGACCTCTTGATCAAAAACCACGTTGTCTTCAAATCGTGGCCTTTATTTAAAAAGTTAATTAATTAAAAGTTAATAATATCAAAAGCAGCTGAAATTCATACCGACTAAAACAAATATACGAGTAAAATATGCAAGTTTTGTTTTCAAATTCCTACCAAATGCATTAAATATGATGCCCAATCTGTGCATACTTTCTTATTGAAAAAAAATTTTGTTGAAAAACGAAAAAGTCCGTTTTTTGATACCTTTTTCACCACTAAATACGAGAGAACGCAGCCAAAAAATAAAATGGTCATTAATTTATTTTTATTTCATAAAAACTTCAAGTTTAATCGTGATCTGACACAATCCCTGTTAATGCAGTATTTGATAAGTTATTTGTCTCAACTAATTGGTGACTAATAATAATAATGAAGATGACACAAATCTGTTACAATTAAGCTCGTTACTAATCTTATAGTTATTAGAATCAACGTTGTTAGCAACCGATTTTATTTCTTACTTTAGTGCATATCTTAAAAATAATGCTAATTTTATTAGCACATTGGTTAAGATGTCATATCGTCTTGAAATCTTCGGCTACCCCATTTGTTTTGCACATAAATCTCTTCACAGCTTTAAAGTCTTTTTTTATATTGCCAGTCATAAATGGTAAATAAATATTCCTTGTGATACACCAGCATGACCAAGTTAACAATAATACAAACAATTGTTCTTAAATTCATGAATGAATTTAATATCAAGGAAAATTGTTTACAATTGCATACACTTGCATGAATTTCATCAATGTGCAACAAATCATTTACAATTAAATTATCAATAAAAATCAATTCAATTTCATTTGCTTTTGCTTTGTACCTCAGTATACAATAAAGGAAGAAAGAAAAATAACATAAAGTTGAAAGAAGATGATTGTGATGATGATGATATGGAGCATACTTTCTTTTCAATTTGTATTGCAAACATACGAATATGATATACACTCGTACCTACGTATAGAAGTGTATAAAGCCCTTAGGCTGTACAACGTAAGTACCACTATAAACATTGAGGAACTATAATAAATAAACAGAAAACAAGTAAGAAAGTTATGGCCGGTCTAGACCGACTATATAACAGTCTATAACATGAATGTTAATTCCTCTAGAATAATGTTATAAATTGATATATGTAGATAATATGCATAAATAAAAATTTGGGTGCCATTGTTATTAATTTGTGACCTGCAAATATGAAAAATTTCGTACATTTGAGGAAAATCTATAGAATATTTTTGTTTTTTTTTAGTTTTATATGAGGAATATGAATAAGAATGGTACGACCATGAATAAGAATGGTACAGAATGGCTTACTGATAAATGGCTTTAATAAACGCACGTATTCCAAATTTCATTACCTATAAAGAATTCGTACTGACGAAAATGTCGCTGCCGTAAACGAATTTGTGGAAGAAAATCCAAATTTATCGATTCGTCGTCGTTCGCAAGAACGTCTAATGTGTAGATAATTTTACGCAAAGAACTTGGCCTGCACCTATAAAAGATCCAGCTGGTGCAGAAATCGAAGCCACGAGACCATCGTATGTGTGAGTATTTCGCTGATTAGGCTCTAGAGCAGTTGAGAACTGATGCGATGTTTTATCGTAAAATTGTGTCAAGCGATGGGGATCATTTTTGGCTTAACAGGTTCGTTAAAAAACAAAATTTCTGCATTTGGAGTGAGACCAATCCATAACAGACCCTACAGACTCCACTCCATCCAGAAAAATAGATCATTTGGTTTACACACAGACCTTATTTTTTTTTTAAAGAAGCCAAAGCTCGTATTACCATCAATGGAGATCATCACCGCACCATGATCAATGATACTGTGTTTGAAAATATATATGACATTGATCCGTTTGAGATGTGATTTCAACGGGATGGTGCTACATGCCATACAGCGACCGTAACCATCGACTTATTGAAATTAAAATTTAGCGATAAGTTGACTTCGAGAAATGCACCTGTTAATTGGCCTCCAAAGTCATGCAATTTTATTTGATTATTCCAGCAACAATTGAAACCTTGGAGGCCAACATTGCTCGTGTATACCTGACGTACTTCAGAAATGCTCGAAACAGCGGCCCAAAGTTGAACGTCCAGAATGCGATTCGTCAAGAACAGCTACGGTGGCCATTTGGCCAAAGTCATTTTCAGATATTAATGCCATGTATTGGTCTTTCGTTCTTAAAAAACACCCTTGAAAGACGATTTAGCACATTTTAAATCTGAATCTACCATCTCGGATGGAAATTAGACAGAAAAAATTAAAATTTTAAATTTACTAATTACACCATGGAACATTATCTGGCTCATTCCAAGTCACGGTGAATATACTGGGCCAAAGGGCTTAGCTTTCTCTAACCAAACAATTTTTTATTACCTTTTATATAAATATAACTCAACAACCATTGGTGGTTTCTTATTTCACTCTTCAGCAAAGAGCTTCAGCACCTGCCATGGAATTTCTAACCCCCCACGAATGGTTGTTGCACTGTGTTATTTGTTTAAGCCATATGGGCTTTTTAACAGGACGAACATACTCGCATATGACCCGCAAACTAAAAAACTAGTACTGGTTATGGAATCCTTGTATTGATTTTCTAAAGTCAATGTAGGCAGTCACAGTCTATCAAAATTTTTAAAAATTGAAGTTGATCTAATATACTACTGCGATAAAAATCGCATCGAAAAAATAGAGATACGGAATCTGTATCTAAAAGTTTATGTAAAATATCATCAACATCAAGTAAATCTGGAAAGTATAATTTTGGAGTGCTGTGTAATTCCAATTATTCTGCAGAATTTAAAGTGTTATTTCGATTCATAAAGTTAAGAAGTTAATGTCTGAAACTTGTGTCTTCTGCCATCAAAAATTTGCATTCATAGAAGAGAAAAACATTCAAAACTTATGGTCCGAAAGTTATATTATTATCCCTTGTGCATTAAAGATGAGCTTGTCATTCATTCTATGGTTCATCTGAAGTAAATCTTAGGCAGTGAAACGGAAGTTCTTTTTCCACTTTGTGAATTCAATTTTGTGAAAAAGTAATTTGACTAGGGCGAATATACGAACCCAATATGCGATATGCAAATTTCGAATGGAAACAACATTTTTTTACACATAACCTTCTCTAGTTCAACACACTTCGTCCAGCGTTTCTCCAATATCTTAATCACTTCCAAATATTTAATAGGATTTCTCAAACCCTTCAGAATAACCATTTATTTGTAAGTTAACTTAATCAATTTCCGCTCTTTCCTTAGCTTTGGAAATAGCAAATAGCAACTGGTGGACATAGTGGATATTAGCTGTGATAGAATCACGAAAGTGTCGACAAAATCAGCCAGCACTATACGGCTCCCAGACAGGGAAAGCTGCATGAATGGGAATATTTTACAAAATCTTCCAGGGTCACACTACTATGTGGACGGATCTAGTCTGCATGGTAAGACTGGCATAGGTTTCTGTTATGAGGACCATTCTACTGGTAAATACCTCCGCTTTCCGGACCACAACTCTGTCTTTCAGGCTGAATTGATGGCTATAACGATATGTATTAGATCTACTGACGCACACGGAATCCCAAGTCCCGGAGACGTGAGAAGACTGTCTACACAAAACTAGATAAAAGACTGGCATTAAGTACAACGAGAAGATTGCAAACTCCTCCAGAAGGGGCGGACTTGAAATTGTTTGGATCGAGGACCCAGTGGTATAAGGGGAACGAGAATTCTGACTAACCGGCCAGGAAGTTTTCTTTCCTGGAAAAAGTCAATTTGGATAATCCAATACCTCTCAAATCTTTCAAATTGAATCTGTCGGAATAGGCGACCAGTTCGAGAATTCTGACTAACCGGCCAGGAAGTTTTCTTTCCTGGAAAAAGTCAATTTGGATACTCCATTACCTTTCAAGTCTCTCAAATTGAAGCTGTCGGAATGGGCGACCAGTTCGCATATATCAATTTGGAAGGAAACTGAGGTGGGTAAGGTTACAAAGATGTCATGGGGCAATCCCATTACTTCCAAAACTAAGGAAATCCTTAATATGAGTAGAAGGGTAGTAGGTAATTGGAATCCTCACTGGATACGCTGAACTTAGGGCTCACCTATACCTATCGGCTACATGTAGAGCTTACAGAGAGGATAAAGGTCACATCACACGATGTGTTCTTTACATATGTACTGTTACTTTTTTTTATCCATATGTAATTCCGTACGTCTGTCAAAATTATCATTTTACATACGACTCATAAATTTTGCTATCACACGTGCATATGTATTTCCGTATGACATAACCTCTAAATGTAAATAACAGCTGATTTAATTTGTAAATTTAAAAAAATTTATTGTTAAAAACAAAGTTATATATTTTATATATATTTTTTAATTGTTAAATAATATTAAACAATTTATTTTTCTTTCAATATTAATCTTTATAATTTACTCTGTTTTTCTTTCGCCACAAGCAGTGTTGTATTTTCACATGTTTGTCATTCCAAAATAGAACCTGTTCTAATTGAAAAATGTACATGTGACTTTCCTCATGTATTGTACATCAACAAAGTTTCATATGTGTCACACGATGTGTACAATTTTTGTTGTGGGAAAATTTGGAAGTACATATATAAAAAACACGTCGTGTTATAGTACCTTAACGAAACCCTAAAACGCTACCTTTGTTACTATCCTGCATTTGCGAGGACAAGGTTCAGACATATATCCAACGACATCTTACCAAGCGTGGCGGGTCTTAGGGGGATAAGTTGGAAAACACTCAGGAAACTTGTTGATGAAACCGAATGAATATGGAGATGTAGAGCGCATGACAAGCCGTCTTTCTGGCTTAAGTGTATACCTGATTACAACGGATAAGAGCTGTGTGTATACACACATACCTCCTCTTCTCAACATATCCTAACCTAACCTAATTGGGGGACAAAACCAGAGAATATGGCAGAGAAGCAGCAATCATAGCACAATTCATTGAATTTTGTCATAGCGACTACTCACGTGATTGTGGAAACAGATTTGTACAAAACAACTAATATTTTAAAATCAATATCTCATATTGATAAGCTTATGGCGTCAACAATCTCGCGATCTGGCACTGATCGTTTAACACCTGATCGTTTAACACCACATTTGTTTTTTGAAGTTGATCACTCAAAGTCGCCGTAGTACCTTTCAAGCTTCTCCTTGGCTTAAGTGATGGTTTATTAATCAAAAAATAATATTTTATGACCATCCGAATAATTGAAACGTTTTTGCAAAAATTAACAAGGCTACACAATTCCGCCCAACAAGTGGGAGTGGTATCGTAGACAAATTGGGATTCGTTTTAACTTTTGATACTGTTATTATTTCCAATTTCACCAAGTCACTTTCATATCAAAAATAACCAGAGCCATTTTTCTTTAATTCTCTTTTACAAATAGCAATTAAGGCTATAATTAATACAGAATTCTCATATTTTTATACCCTCCACACGTCAGTGGCAGAGGGTATATATAGGTTTGTCATTCCATTTGTAACGCATCGAAAAACTAATTTCCGACCCCATAAAGTATATATATTCCTGATCCATATCACAGCTTGAGTCGATATAGCGATGTCCGTCTGTCCGTCTGTCTGTTGAAATCACGCTCATTCACAAAAAAAGACATCTAACTGCATATGGCTACAATAATATCATTTGCCATAATTCCCAGCAGGCTGGTATTGAAAATGGGCTAAATCGGGCATCATCGCGATTAGAAAGGAGCAAAAATATATAGATACCTCTAAAAAAAACATAAAACCCAGTGTGTTTGTTGTAACAGTTTAGTGGTTGAACATAATAATTGTACAACAACATAAAAAACAAGTAAGAGTGTTAAATTCGGCTGTGCCGAATCTTTGATACCCTCCACCTCGGTTTGTGGCAATACTATTAACATAGCTCATGGTAGTTGTGTTCTTGTTATTGTTAATATGTATGAATCACATTTTTTTTGTGGCTTTTTTTATGTTGTTGTATGTTCAACCACTAAACTATTACAAGAAAACACTAGGTTTCATGTTTTTTTTAGAGGTATCTATAAACTTTTGTTCATTTCTCAGCGCAGAGGCTCCCGATTTACTCCGATTTCAATACCAACCTGGTGGGAATTATGGCAAATAATTTTTTCGTAACCTGACCTAAGTAAATGCTTTTTTTTTTGAATGAGCGTGATTTCAACAGACACACGGACAGACGGACAGACGGACAGACGGACAGACGGACAGACGGACAGACGGACAGACGGACATCGCTATATCGACTCGAGCTGTGATAAGGATCAAGAATATATATACTTTATTGGGTCGGAAATTAGTTTTTCGATGCGTTACAAACGGAATGACAAACCTATATATACCCTCTGCCACTGAGATGTGGAGGGTATAAAAATGCCACAAAAAAATTATGCGTATATATTAACAATACCAAGAATACAATAACATATCTCTTGTTAGTAGCATTGCCACATATTTTTTTATCTATCACGTTATAATAAAAAAAATCGCCAATATGAAAGAAAAAATTAAAACGAAAAATGGAAAATGGAAAATGAAAAATGGAAGATGAAAAATGGAAAATGAAAATAGAAAATGGAGAATGGAAAATGGAAAATGAAAAACAGAAAATGGAAAATGGAAAAAGAAAATTGCAAAATGAAAAATGGAAAAATTAAAAATGAAAATTGAAAAATGACTAATGGAAAATGGAAATTGAAAATTGAAAAATGAAAAATGGAAAATGAAAATGAAAAATTAAAAATGGAAAATGAAAATTGAAAAATGAAACATGAAAAATGGAAAATGGAAAACGAAAATTGAAAATTGAAAAATGAAAAATGGAAAATGAAAATGAAAAATTAAAAATGGAAAATGAAAATTGAAAAATGGAAAACGCAAAATGGAAAATGGAAAATGAAAATTGAAAAATGAAAAATGGAAAATGAAAAATTAAAAATGGAAAATGAAAATTGAAAAATGAAAAATGAAAAATGGAAAATGGAAAACGAAAATTGAAAATTGAAAAATTAAAAATGGAAAACGGAAAATGAAAATTGAAAAATGGAAAACGCAAAATGGAAAATGGAAAATGAAAATTGAAAAATGAAAAATGGAAAATGAAAAATTAAAAATGGAAAATGAAAAATGGAAAATGAAAATTGAAAAATGAAAAATGCAAAATGGAAAATTGAAAAATGGAAAATGGAAAATGAAAATTGAAAAATTGAAAATGGAAAATGAAAAATGGAAAATGAAAATTGAAAAATGGAAAATGGAAAATGAAAATTGAAAAATGAAATATGAAATATGTGAAATGTAAAACGGAAAATGAAAATTGAAAAATGGAAAATGGAAAATGGAAAATGAAAATTGAAAATTGAAAATTGAAAATTGAAAATTGAAAATTGAAAATTGAAAATTGAAAATTGAAAAATGAAAAATGGAAAACGCAAAATGGAAAATGAAAATTGGAAAATGAAAAATTAAAAATGGAAAATGAAAATTGAAAAATGATATATGAAAAATGTAAAATGGAAAATGAAAATTGAAAAATGGAAAATGGAAAATTGAAAAACGGAAAATGGAAAATGAAAATTGAAAAATGGAAAATGAAAATTGAAAAATGAAATATGAAAAATGTAAAATGGAAAATGAAAATTGAAAAATGGAAAATGGAAAATGGAAAATGGAAAATTGAGAAATGGAATATGGAAAATTAAAATTGAAAAATGGAAAATGGAAAATTGAAAAATGGAAAATTAAAATTGAAAAATGAAAAACTAATAACGAAAAACGAACTATGGAAAATGGAAAATGAAAATTGAAAAATGATAAACGGAAAATTGAAAATGGAAAATGAAAAATAAAAAATCGAAAATGGGAATTGAAAAATGAAAAATAAAAAATGGAAAATGAAAAATGAAAACTCAAAAATGGAAAAAGATAATTGAAAAATGAAAAATGGAAAATGAAAGTTGAAAAATTAAAAATTAAAAACGAAAAATGGAAAATGAAAATTTAAAAATGAAAAATGAAAAATGGAAAATGATTATTGAAAATTGAAAAATGAAAAACGAAAATTGAAAAATTAAAAGTGGCAAATGGATAATGAAAATTGAAAAATGAGTAATGAATGATGAAAAATGAATAATGAAAAATAAAAAATAAAAATTAAAAATTAAAAATTAAATATTAAATATTAAAAATTAAAAATTAAAAATTAAAAATTAAAAATTAAAAATTAAAAATTAAAAATTAATAATTAATAATTTAAAATTAAAAATTAAAAATTAAAAATTAAAAATTAAAAATTAAAAATTAAAATTTAAAAATTAAAAATTAAAAATTAAAAATTAAAAATTAAAAATTAAAAATTAAAAATTAAAAATTAAAAATTAAAAATTAAAAATTAAAAATTAAAAATTAAAAATTAAAAATTAAAAATTAAAAATTAAAAATTAAAAATTAAAAATTAAAAATTAAAAATTAAAAATTAAAAATTAAAAATTAAAAATTAAAAATTAAAAATTAAAAATTAAAAATTAAAAATTAAAAATTAAAAATTAAAAATTAAAAATTAAAAATTAAAAATTAAAAATTAAAAATTAAAAATTAAAAATTAAAAATTAAAAATTAAAAATTAAAAATTAAAAATTAAAAATTAAAAATTAAAAATTAAAAATTAAAAATTAAAAATTAAAAATTAAAAATTAAAAATTAAAAATTAAAAATTAAAAATTAAAAATTAAAAATTAAAAATTAAAAATTAAAAATTAAAAATTAAAAATTAAAAATTAAAAATTAAAAATTAAAAATTAAAAATTAAAAATTAAAAATTAAAAATTAAAAATTAAAAATTAAAAATTAAAAATTAAAAATTAAAAATTAAAAATTTAAAATTAAAAATTAAAAATTAAAAATTAAAAATTAAAAATTAAAAATTAAAAATTAAAAATTAAAAATTAAAAATTAAAAATTAAAAATTAAAAATTAAAAATTAAAAATTAAAAATTAAAAATTAAAAATTAAAAATTAAAAATTAAAAATTAAAAATTAAAAATTAAAAATTAAAAATTAAAAATTAAAAATTAAAAATTAAAAATTAAAAATTAAAAATTAAAAATTAAAAATTAAAAATTAAAAATTAAAAAATAAAAATTAAAAATTAAAAATTAAAAATTAAAAATTAAAAATTAAAAATTAAAAATTAAAAATTAAAAATTAAAAATTAAAAATTAAAAATTAAAAATTAAAAATTAAAAATTAAAAATTAAAAATTAAAAATTAAAAATTAAAAATTAAAAATTAAAAATTAAAAATTAAAAATTAAAAATTAAAAATTAAAAATTAAAAATTAAAAATTAAAAATTAAAAATTAAAAATTAAAAATTAAAAATTAAAAATTAAAAATTAAAAATTAAAAATTAAAAATTAAAAATTAAAAATTAAAAATTAAAAATTAAAAATTAAAAATTAAAAATTAAAAATTAAAAATTAAAAATTAAAAATTAAAAATTAAAAATTAAAAATTAAAAATTAAAAATTAAAAATTAAAAATTAAAAATTAAAAATTAAAAATTAAAAATTAAAAATTAAAAATTAAAAATTAAAAATTAAAAATTAAAAATTAAAAATTAAAAATTAAAAATTAAAAATTAAAAATTAAAAATTAAAAATTAAAAATTAAAAATTAAAAATTAAAAATTAAAAATTAAAAATTAAAAATTAAAAATTAAAAATTAAAAATTAAAAATTAAAAATTAAAAATTAAAAATTAAAAATTAAAAATTAAAAATTAAAAATTAAAAATTAAAAATTAAAAATTAAAAATTAAAAATTAAAAATTAAAAATTAAAAATTAAAAATTAAAAATTAAAAATTAAAAATTAAAAATTAAAAATTAAATTAAAAATTAAATATGATAAGTTTAAATTTCTATATTGAGTTTCTTATATGTTATTATTATGTATTTTTTTTTATAAAAATAAATATATTTTAAAATTAGCTTATTTTTAATAATAATAATTTTTAGCCAAGAATCATTTGAATTTTGGTATTCGGAATTAATGTTTCAGTATCGGCAAAAGTTTAAAAGTGGTAGCCGCACTCAACATTGGGTATAATATGGAGTTTAAGACTCAGGTGGAGGGTATCAAAAAATTCGGCAAAGCCGAATTTAACACTCTTACTTGTTCCATTTTGTTTTGAAGGGAAGAAGAAAAATATGTCTCCCCTGAAATAAACATAACTACGCTATCTTGTAATGCCTATAACGTGTTGATGTTACAAATCTATGTTAAAACTTTATATACTTAAGTAGTCAAGTATTAATAATTTTCTGTATACTTCGTATTATTAATAATTCTTAAGTATCATACACAAACTCGGATACACGTCAACATCCACCTACACTTGGCTACATTCAATTCAATATGATAAACATGCTGCATCATATTGATTATAATATTGCATAGGCCAATGCATCTAGATTTCAACGAGGTTCAATAATGCCAATGCTTATAATGGAATAAAACTTTTCAATAAATATAAATTGTATGGGTGCAAAGTAATGATAAATTTATTGAATTAAATATATAATATTTATGGATTTCCTTTTTCAATTGATACTGTTGAATTGTAAACATTTATCTTTGAATATGACGTTGGCGTAAGACGACTAGTACAAATGGATTGAGAATGTCGAGATCCCCCAGGCTTTACTAATTTTTAAAATATTGGGAAATACACTTCGTTTGCAAATCCCTTCTTAATGGACGTAAAAGGCTCATGAACATGACAATGATGTAGTCTAGAGGGATTGAGAATATGGTAGTTTTTAAAACAATTACGAAGCACACTTGGTTTGATTTATTATATAAGATGTACTAAATCCCTGTTTAATAGATGCGGAAAAAACATCTTGAGCTAATTATGGCGAAATATTGAATTTAGTAATCGATGACCCACAAGATTACCGCCGATTTAAAATATTCAGGGGTCTATCAAATTAATCATATATAATTTTCGGTTAATCTGGCTTGCCACAGATCTAGCAAAGGCTTAGTCTGGTCCTTGTACAACAAAGTTTGTAAAATATGGTCTTAAAAATTACTTTTTATATTAAAGACATAATTTAACAGTGGACGTAGAAAATAAAGCTGAAAGTAACAGATTAATAGGAGACATAAATAAGCTAAAACATGAAAATCATATGGTATCGAGTTGCATTTTTTCTCATTACTGTGTACCTGTAGGGTAAAGCTAAAATTTTATTTCAAAGTTTTTTGATATTTAGGGAAGTAAAATGACTTAAATGATTTGCGATTAATTAAAGGTTAGAGAATTCTACAGAATGGTGACTATCAGAAGGAAAAAGTTCTACTACAATACGATATGAATAAAATTGGATGATTTTTGGTATTTGTCAATTTTGCTTTATCTAAAAAAAAATTATAGCAAGCAATTCTCACAAACAGGGAATTGAAATTAAAACTACAGCCACAGACATTACGAGTATTAATAGTCATTGTTTGTTGTTTGGATTGCAAAGAAAGAACTTAAATGCATTTTATGCGTTTGTTTGTATAAATCGTAAACATTTAATACAAAATAAAAAACAATATTACATTTTGTGTACAGTAAGTTGAAATTAATGACCACAACTAAGTGTAATCCTATATTATAGTCTATCACATCTAAAGAAGCAACGAGCACCAAAGAAAGTCAAAGATAAAACTTACATATTTATTGCTTACAAAGTAGCCACAGTACTACTTAAATGAAGAACAGTGAAGCGATTTGATTGAACAAATTACAGAAAGTGAGTGTTAGATTTTTGGTTCTATTGACGCTCAGATTTACTTTCACTAAACAAGCAAAAACTTGAGAGATTACGTAAATAGGATTTTACGCTTCATTATAAAATAAGCAGAAGTTGAGTACATCAACTCCAAAATATGATTTATTGTTAAGAAACATTTTTACATTATTAATCATGCGCAACTTTTTGAAAAAAAAAACCGAAGTTTGTTTCAATCGAAATTAAATAACTAATAACCAATCTCATCTTTTCGAAATCGTATGTACTCCCGTAGTAGTCTTTAAAAAACGAAGTTTTCTTTTTTCTTTTTTTTTATTATTTATTCACTTTAAATTGTAAATGTTTCATATAGCAATGGCAATATGTTGATATACTAATGGATAAGTTGTAAGTAAAATTCAAACATGATCAATAAATTCTCTACAAATATTCAACATATGAACTCATGATTCTACCAACTTTATAGTTTACGAGTATTTATTTTACTTGTTCGTTTATTTTTATTACTTGCAAATTTTCACTGAACATCGAAAGCCGTAATAAAACCAAAAACAGCAACTACATTAACAATAAATGCAAAACTAACAATTGGTCGCCACTGCAACATCTTTTAACTTATTACTCGGCTCGGATGGTAAATATGGTTTTGAAAAGTTCGTGATCGTTTTGACCAAACATATCTTTCCTCATGGCTTAACCTTGCAGAGGCTGTGCTATGGGAATTGTTTTGTTTTTTTTTTTAAATTCAGTTATTATTGATTTTTCTTTGCTTTTTCAATGGTATTAAATGCTAAAAAGGAAATAAATAAACTTTATTGCTATTATGGAGATGTTTCTTCTTTTGGCGAAGTTACAGCAAATGTTAAAATTTTTTTATAATTGCTAAAATCATTTGGAAAACAAAGTTAACAGTTTTATTGGCTGTTAAGTGGTTGAAAGGAAGATAACTCTCGGTCATTTTTTGAAAGGAAAAACTTGACAACCATTTTTTTTATTATTTGTTTAATTTAATTTGTATGTTTACAGGATATGAAAATATTTCTTAATAAAATACAATTTTTCAGAACATATGAATATTTCTAATGGACAAAGTCAGCAGTCCTATAGAAAAATTATAAGAATTTATTCTATAACAAAGCAATAAAAGTCACGGCCCATTTTGTTTTGGTAGAACGAAACGAGTGTGTTTATAAATTTGTTAAAATTTGCCAAGAATATGGTTTTAAAATTACAAATATGGTTTTTCAGTTCCTCCTAGAAGAACCTTATACATATGGAACCAAATAAATAATATATAGTAATAAATGAAACATTTTCTTCGTCAACCATCAAGGCCAAAACATGTCCTGAAGCAGATGTACCGACGGATCACAATCTGCTCTGCGCTAAGTTTAGATTAAAATATTCATCTAAATTTGGAAAAGTTAAAAAACCCACAGGTTAAAGATTTTGTAACTGGAAAAAATTACTGAAAATTTTGAGAGGATGGTAGATATTGATTTAGACCTAGTAGAACTATGGAATACACCAACATTTATGTTAAACGGAATAACAAATGATGACATTGGTTTCAAACGTAAAAAATAAAAACAATAATAATAACCGAGGAAACACTTCTATTGATGAATGGAAGGAGAACATTCAGAGACAAGAATAATATATGTAAGAATCAATTTGGATTTAACGAAGCTATGCATAGGTACATGGGTACACGTGAAACCTTTTTTATACCCTATACCACTATGTGGTTTGGGTATAATGAATGTGTGCTGTTGTTTGTAACAACCAAAAATATTTGACCTACACCCATCTTTAATTATACCGATCGAATCAGCATCACTATCTGATTCGATTTAACGATGTCCGTCCGTCCGTCCGTCCGTCTGTGTGTCCATGTAAAGCTTGTAATCAAACTGCTGGTCGCAAATATGAATATATTTTTACGAAATTTGGCATAGAAGCTTTTATCAGCCATAGCATGAACGCTATTCAAATTAGTGAGAATTGGTCCATGTTGAGACCTAGCCCCCATACAAACGACCCTCATGAAATCGACTTAATTTACCATAAGATCCAAATTATCATACAAATCTTAGTCAAATTGGGTTTGTATATATATATTACATCCGCTAATCAGTAGTTCAAAAATGATCCCTATTGGACAACTCTTAGTCATAGGGCCCATATAGAGCTGCTTCCCGATCTTCACCTAAATCTAACAAAAAAAAACAACAAGTGAGAAAATTATAGTCGGTCTAGACCGACTATACGATACCCTATACCATGTGGTTAGAAACCCTATCTCTTAGGCCCAACTAACTGGACATAGAAAATAAGCAAAAACCAAATTTGAGTGGGATTTTTATTAATTTTTTGGCTGCAGATATGAATAAGTTCATATCGGATGATATATCTATATGGGGACTAGGTCCAACAATGGACCGATCCTGATGATGTTTGGTAAAGTCTCTTGTATTTTGCAAAAATATATACAAACAAAATTTGGGAAGAATCAGTGCAATATTTTTGTTTTTTAATAGATTTAAATGAAGATCGGGAAGCAGCTCTATATGGGGCCAAGGGGATCATTTTTGGACCACTCATTAATGGATGTAATGAACGCATACAAACCCAATTTTAGTAAGATATATATGACAATTTGGATCTTATGGCAATTTATGTCGATTTCATAGGGGTAATTTGTATGGGGGCTAGGTCTGAGCATGGACCGATTCTCACCAATTTCAAGTTCATCCCACGGCCGATGAAAGCTTATATACGAAATTTCATCAAAATATATTCATATTTGCGACCTGCAGTTTGATTACAAGGTTTACATGGACACACAGATGGACGGACGGACGGACATTGTTAAATCAACTCAGAAAGTGATTCTGATTCGATCGGTATAATTAAAGATGGGTCTAGGTCAAATATTTTTGGTTGTTACAAACAGCAGCACAAAGTCATTATACCCAAACCACATAGTGGTATAGGGTACAAAAATATTGCACTGATTGTTCTCAAATCAGGATCGGTCCATTTTTGGGCCTAGTCCCCATATAGATATAGAATCCGATATGAACTCTTTCATATCTGCAGCCGAAAAAATTAATAAAAATACCACTCAAATTTGGTTTATGCTTATTTCCTATATCCAGTTAGTTAGGCCTGAGAGATAGGGTCTCTAAGCGCATGGTATAGGGTATAGTATAGTCGGTCTAGACCAACTACAATTTTCTTACTTGTTATTATTTAAGTTTTAATACAGAACTGACAAGATATACAAAAAGTTGTAGCTATTCGTATGCTTTATTGCTTATGAAAAAGCTTTTGATACAGTGCAACATGACAAATTAACTGAAGCTTTAGAAGCTATTACTTATATACTTAGCTAGTAAAGAAATTAACTGCATAAAATCACTTTACTGGAAACAAAAAGCAGTTGTGCGCTTTGCTGACCTAGTAATGGTGAGTGTCCCTATTAATAGGGGAGTTCGCCTCGGCTCCATTTTCTCCCCACTCCTTTTTAATACTTCCCAGGAATGCATATTTCGAGAAGCACTGAATAGATTTTGGAATTTCAATATATAAACAATATTCGATATGCAGATGACACGAAACTATTGACACTATTAGGAAAAAGAAGAACATGATAATTAGCAGAAATAAGACCAAGTAGATCCTAAAACATATTTTGTTTTAAGGGTGATCTGTCTCGGCTTTCAACTATTCGTTTAAACAGCGCCTTTTGTTGACTGTTCTCATTTATACAGCGACCTCGGTTGACTGATCTCATTTATTTAGCGATTTCTGTTGACTGTTCTCATTTATATAGCGACATCTGTTGACTGTTCTCATTTATACAGCGACCTCGTTGACTGTTCTCATTTATACAGCGACTTCTGTTGACTGTTCTTATTTAAACAGCGACCTCTGTTGACTGTTCTCATTTATACAGCGACCTCGGTTGACTGTTCTTATTTTTACAGCGACTTCGGTTGACTGTTGTCATTTAATCTTCTGCTCTTATTTTTCATATCTGCGAACGACATTGCCGACCAGCACCACCGAGCATCAGCTCAAAGAGATCTGAAAACTGCCGATCAGCACCACCGAGTTTGCCAACACAGTCAACAATTATCGAGCAGCCAACGCAATCGAGCGAAGCAGCCGAACACCGATACAACCGACTGCTACCAATGCAAGTACCCGAACCCAGATACAACCGACTACTACCGATATAAGCATACGAATCACCGATATACCCAACGACTCCCGTACAAATAGTCGAACCCCGATACCACCGACTGCCACCGATACAAGTAGCCGAAGCCAGCTACAACCGACTACTACCGATATAAGCAGCCGAATCACCGATATACCCGACGGTTAGCGATATAAGCAGCCGAACACCGATACAACCGACTGCCACAGATATACTTATGTAGCCGAATCCCATTACACCGATATTGCCACGAATGCTAGCCTAGGAGATCCGAGTAAGACGAAGAACCATTTTCCGCTTGTGTCATTATTGAAATATATTTATATGTATAAAAGATACTATTCAAATCAGTTCTGTAAGCCACCCCTAGAAAGGGTAAAATAACTGTTTCATTATTGCTTAAGGTTTTAAGGGTCCTTGAGTAGACCCTGGACACGACTGGCTACCCCAGCCTACGACAAACCCCCCGATACAAAGTGTCGTCACATGTTTCAAAAGACTGTTTGGCGATGATTCATCGAAATAGAGCCTAATTTTACGTTGATTCGTAGCCATGGATTAGACATGGGTCCGCCAATTTATATCTGAGACATAGTGGCAGTTAAAACAGTGGACTAAAGTGGATTGAATCGTGTCCAAAGAAGTCGAAGATAGTTCCATCTGCAGGCAAGGTTATTGCGTTTGTTTTTTGTAATGCGTGCGGGATAATTTTTATTGATTAACTTCAAAAAGGCGAGGCGACTATTATGCTAACTTATTGCAGCATTTAGGTGATGAAATTAAGGAAAAAGTCACATTTGGGGAAAAAAAAAATAAAGAGCTATTTCATCAAGACAATGCACCACTTCATACGTTCACTATAGCGATGTACAAAATCCATGAACTAAAGTTTGAATTGCTTCATGAAGTTCCTTATATATTAGGTCGTATATTTGGGCGTTTCACCAAAAAGTTTTTTTTAATTTTTTCGTCACTTAAAGCAGAATTTTTTCAAATTTTTTGAAGTTCGGTACGGAGTCGCAGAAAACAATTTTTTCCAAAAACTGGTTGGATTGTTAAATTCGGCTATACCAAATATCTGATACCATCCATGTGCTAAACAAAATACTATAACCAAGATTGTCAACAGCAGGAGATAAGCACGGTTAGATGTTTAAAGTTAATAAGATTAAGTTTGAAATTATTCAGGCTCAAGATCAAATGTTTTTACTTTAAATAAAGCAAAAACATTGGCACATTTGTTTAAAAAAATCGATCTATATTCTGCATGCCAGGTTATACAGCTGTTTCGGGAAGAGTTACCAACCCTCATTAGTAACCAAAAGCAATAGATATGTTATGTAGTTTGTTTGGTAAAAAGTTAAATTCATATTTATTTTATTTTTCATTTTTATTTTTAATTTTTTTTTTATTTATTTTTATAAAAAAAATAATAAAATTAAAAAAGTTATTAAGATACTTAACACAAATTTTAGGTATTTTGTTTTTTTTTTATTGAAAATAATTATAAAATGCAATCAGTATAAACGTAAATACATAGAATTATATTTTTGATTGTTTAAAGAGAGTAAGAGTACAACCGTCTTGATTATTCTCTTACTCTATTCGATAAGCCATTTGTTAACATGTACAGAAAAAAAAATCAAACATGCAACCAACTTTATTTTAAATAATGAAACACTATCAGTTACATATCGTGACTTTAATAATATCAATTACAATGTTTTGGCAGAACATATTTCTTTAGTAAATTGGGCGTCCATTTATCATATGACTTCTGTTGACCATCAGTTGTCCTTCTTGGAGAATAATATCTCATACTTATTTGATCTTATTGTACCTAAGATAACGAAGAACATTAGGACCTATACAAGATCGTGGTTTACAGCACATATTAAACAACTGATTGGTCAAAGAGATAATGCGTTTTCACGTTGGAGAAAATTTAACTTACCTCAACTTAAAGAAGAATATCGAAATCTTAGAAGAGAAGTTACTCGTGAAATTCGTAGATCAAAGTCTGAATATTATGGCCACCATTTTGAAAATGCAATTAACACCAAACGGAAATGGAAAACTATTCGGGAAATTGGAATTGGCCGAACTAGTAATAGGAAAACTTGCGAACTCACTCCTGATGAAATTAATTCAGCTTTTACTAATTTACCCACTGTTCAATGTCAACCTCCTGCACACAATACAATCAATAACATAGTGATTTCTGACAATGATAGTCCATTTGATTTTCAATGTGTTAGCAATGATGAGGCCCTTACCTGTCTTTTAGCAATAAAATCAAATGCAATTGGATATGATAACATGCACCCTAAATTTATCAAAATTATCCTTCTTATCCTCTTACCATACATTACTTACATGTATAATACGATCCTTACCACCAGCGTGTTTCCAACACAATGGAAGCATGCAAAGGTTATTCCCGTGCCTAAGACAAACTCTAAGTTTAGGCCTATATCAATACTACCCTTCTTTTCTAAGGCTCTTGAGAAGATAATGCATAAACAGATAAACGAATACCTAAAACGATTTGGGCTATTATCGCAAAAGCAATCAGGCTTTAGGCAAAAACATAGTAGTACAACTACTTTAATAGATGTTGCAGATGATATTCGTCATGCCATTGATGATGGAAATATTTGCTTTTTAGTCCTTCTTGATCATTCTAAAGCCTTCGACATAGTTGATCACTCAATACTTTCAACAAAACTTAGCTGGCTTTTTAATTTCTCCGTGTATTCAAAGAAACTTATTGAATCCTACCTGGCAAACCGTGTTCAGTCAGTCTTCCTTAATAACCAATTTTCGAGACCACTACATGTGCCTAAAGGTGTTCCGCAAGGCTCAATTCTAGGCCCTCTTGTATTTTCAATGTACGCCAATGACTTGCCAAATCATGTAAAGTATTGTAAAGTACACATGTACGCCGATGACGTCCAACTATATCTTTGCAGTCCACTAATATCTTCCAGAGAAAACGTAGCAAAACTTAGTGATGATTTAAATAATATTTATAATTGGGAAACTGCTAATGGACTTTGTCTGAATCCCCTCAAGTCCAAATGTCTCATCATGCACAAGAAAACTCTACGTCATAATCTAGATTTTGATATTGTTCTCAACAATCAGAGAATTGAAATTGTGTCCTCATCAAAAAATCTGGGTATTGTTTTTAATGACACACTTAGTTGGAACAATCATGTAAACGTTGAGGTAGGGAGAACGTATGGTATGCTTCGGACGCTTTGGGCGACTCAATCTTGCACTCCATTAAATATAAGAATAATACTTGCAAAATCTTACCTAATGCCGGTTTTATTATACGGGTGTGAAATTTTTGCTTTATGTGACTCAACTAGTAAGAGAAAACTAAATGTGGCCTTCAACAGTATTATAAGGTATGTTTATGGATTAAACAGACTTGATCGTATTTCCTCGTTTTCACCAAGACTATATGGTATGTCGTTTGATAATATTTTAAAATTAAAGGTGCTAGTCCTATTACACAAAATTATATATCAGAAGGAACCATCATACCTTTTCAACCGCTTAACCTTTGCAAGATTCAATAGAGGGAGAAAGCTTGTACCGATAAGATATCGTAGTAAAATTTCTGAATGGCAGTTCAATTTTAATGCCGTTTATCTCTGGAACTTACTACCAAATCAAACACAGAAAATCAACAACGCAATACAGTTCAAAAACAAAATAACTGCTAGTTTTTCAATGCAAATTTAAATTGTTTGTCACTTATTGTTTTTAATATACCTACGTTATTTCAACCATTTTTCTCTTTTTTTTTTTAATCAAAATTTTTACCATTTGATTCTTTTATATTAAATTATGTCAAACTCATTCATTTATTTAGTTCTTTATTTTATTTATTTTTTTATTTACTTTATATAATTATACAATTTATTTAAATATTTTTGTATACCGTAACTTGTTTTTCTTTAAAAATTCCCATACTATAATATAAAAGATGTAAATCTTATTGTATGGGAAGAACAAATAAAAATAAACTAAACTAAACTAAACTAAACTAAACTAAACTAAACAACCATGTGTGTATTCATATAACTAGCAGATTCCAGCGCGCGAAATTCGAGTGCAATTTCTCGGCAACTTTATATTTCAACTTATCTAATTCACAAACCTACACTTTTCGGATTAATTATTAATGAAAATAACAAACTCATTAACAAACACATTAACAAATTTAATAAATACACACATAGCATATGTATAATTTTATGTATGTGTTAGTAGCAACTTTAAATGCAATTTACTCGGGGAAACAGCTAAAAAGAAATACCTTTCAAATAATATAAGTTTGGTCAAAATCGGGATAAAATGGTAGAACAAAACATCGGTCACAGGAAATCTGCTAGCTTATTAATATTATAGATACGCGCATTGGGTGAAGCATTCTCAGCTTTCTCGAATTTCAATGTTCACATGGGAATTCGCCTAAAAATGATATGGTTAAAATTTGAGCCAAATTGGATAAAGTTAAACCAATTTCTCATTTTATATGTAAATGTATAGAATCTTTTCCGTATTCTTTAAGAATATTCTAAATGAAATTTAGATATTTTTTTTGAATATGCTAAATTAAATTTAGATATTTGGTTTTTATATAAAAATTGAAAAATTAAATTCTGAGGAAATTTTTTCGCTATAGAAAACATAAAATTTAAGTATTGCACTCAAAAAACTGTTAGTAAAAAATTAAAAATCGTTTTCTATTTTAACTATCGTTGAATATACTTATTTTAACCAATTTATTCGTTTTAACAAATTGAACATGATTTACGTCTTAATAAGGATCAAAGGTAAATTATTCCACTCAAAAAAAAAAAAAAAAAATTTTTTTTGGTAAACATATTTTAAATGTTTATTTTCCGCGCATTTTTATACACTTACTTAAAAATTTTTCATTGATTTTGGCTTTTTATGAGGCTCGCATTTGGAGACATCACAATAGTAGCTACTGCACCGGGTTTGGAACAAATTATAATATTCCTGCTATTCCTTCTGGGACTGGATTGGAAATCTCTGCAGCAGTATATGATGCTTTGGAAGAAAATTAAACATTGACTGGAACGGAAGCGTTTGTTTTTGACACAACATCTTCTAATACTGGCCGATTTAAGGGCGCTCGTTCGCTGTTAAAAAAGCTATTGGGCGGGATATTTTGTTCCTTAGCTGCAGGTACCATATTTTCGAAATTGTCTGAGTTGTAGTGTTTTCGGAGGCAAATGTCGAAGTATCCACTAGCTGATATCACAATTTTTAAAAAGTTTAAAAAACAATGGCCTCAAGTGTATGTCATTCGAGAATTTTTCAAATAATTGACGATGATTTAAGAGAAATTTTGAATTTTGCTTACAAAAAACTTGATGAATTCTCCTCAAGATGAGACTGCAAGAATTTTTAGGAGGTAATAGTTATATTTCTGGGTGGAACTCCACCTAGAGGTATTCATTTTTCTAAACCAGGTGCTGTGTACAGCTTAAAAATTATAATCTTTAGAAATCAGTTCACAGAAATGACAGACTCCGAAATTAATGGTTTGCTTGAAGTGGTACGCTTTATTGTTAAATGTTATTCACAATTTTGGTTTGATTCACACAAAGCCGATATGGATGCATTTAATGAGTTAACTTTTTTTAATTTGATAATTTCAAAATTATTATCAAAAAATATCTGAAAAGGTAATCCCTAAACTACTAAAATGAAAAATGCTTTGGGTTTACTTTATTCGATGATCGAATAAGTTTTAAACTAAAGCTATTGGCGGTCCTTTGAATGAAGATGGGCAAGAAGAATCCCAATGAAATTTTACCTTAGAAAAGAAGACTTTAATTTTCAGAGATCTGTCCTCCATTTTAGAACATATGTTGTCAGTTAAAAAAATTAAAATCTTCAAACGATTTAATATTCTCACAGATTTTGTTAAAGACCCGCGTTTTTGAAAAAAAATTAAGGACAAGAAATTGTGTCAAGTTTATCTGTTGTTAATGATTGTACTGAAAGACGCATTAAACTAATCCAAGAATACCATGGAAAAATCACAAAGGATGTGGAGTAAAAACAACACTTTTACTAACAGTTTTCTTTTTATACCCTATACCACTATGTGGTATGGGTATAATGACTTTGTGATGCTTTTTGTAACAACCAAAAATATTCGACCTAGACCCATCTTTTATTATACCGATTGACTCAGAATCACTTTCTGAGCCGATTTAGCGATGTCCGTCCGTCCGTCCGTCTGTGTGTACATGTAAACCTTGTAATCAAACTACAGGTCGCAAATATGAATATATTTTGATGAAATTTGGTACATAAGCTTGCATCGGCCACAGGATGAAAGCTATTGAAATTGGTGAAATTCGGTCGATGTTCAGACCTAGTCCCCATAAAAATGACCCCTATGAAATCGACATAAATTGCCATAAGGTTTAAATTATCATATAGATCTCAGTAAAATTGGGTTTGTGTGTGTTTATTATATCCATTAATCAGTAGTCCAAAAATAATCCCTATAGGACAATTCTTAGTCATATGCCCCATATGGAGCTACTTCCCTTCTATCAAAAAACAAAAATATTGCACAGATTTTTCTCAAATTTCGTTTGTATATATTTTTTCAAAATATAAGTAACTTTACCAAATATGGTCAGGCTTGGTCCGTTTTTCGATCTGGTCCCCATATAAATATATGAACTTTTTAATATCTCCAGCCAAAAAAATTAATAATAATGACACTCAAATTTGGGTTATGCTTATTTTCTATATCGATTAGTTGGACCGAAGAGATAGGGTCTCTAAACCGTGGTATAGGATATCGTATAGTCGGTCTAGACCGACTGTAATTCTTACTTGTTAATTTTACAAGTAGTACAAAGCTATAGAAAATAATTTTCGAAACATGCCACCTAACAGTCTCTGACTGGAGATTTTTATACCCTATACCACTATGTGGTTTGGGTATAATGACTTTGTGCTGCTGTTTGTAACAACCAAAAATATTTGACATAGACCCATCTTTAATTATACCGATCGAATCAGAATCACTTTCTGAGTTGATTTAACGATGTCCGTCCGTCCGTCCGTCCGTCCGTCTGTGTGTCCATGTAAAGCTTGTAATCAAACTGCAGGTCGCAAATATGAATATATTTTGATGTAATTTGGTATATGAGCTTTTATCGGCCATGGGATGAACGCTATTGAAATTGGTGAGAATCGGTCCATGTTCAGACCTAGCCCCCATACAAATTACCCATACGAAATCGACATAAATTGCCATAAGATCCAAATTGTCATATAGATCTAACTCAAATTGGGTTTGTATGCGTTCATTACATCCATTAATGAGTAGTCCAAAAATGATCCCTTTGACCCCATACAGAGCTGCTTCCCGATCTTCACTTAAATCTATTAAAAAACAAAAATATTGCACTGATTCTTCTCAAATTTTGTTTGTATATATTTTTGCAAAATACAAGAGACTTTACCAAACATGATCAGGATCGGTCCATTTTTGGACCTAGTCCCTATATAGATATAGCATCCGATATGAACTTTTTCATATCTGCAGCCAAAAAAATTAATAAAAATGCCACTAAAATTCGGTTTTTGCTTATTTTCTATGTCCAGTTAGTTGGGCCTATGAGATAGGGTTTCTAAACGCATGGTATAGGGTATCATATAGTCGGTCTAGACCAACTATAATTTTCTTACTTGTTTTTTATATAGAATTAAAATATTTAAAACCAGTTATAAAATATTCAGTTCTTATAATTATGCTGTGATTTAATATTTAATATTCTGAAAAATATAAATATTGTGGGTCTATTTGAAACAGTTGAAGCAATAGTGTTAATATCTTTTATATTTTTTTTTTAAATTTTTCATATCCAAACTATAGTATATATGTTAGTAAAACCTAAAAAGGTCTTTCCTCCCATTTTCCTTTAAAAATCATTAAAAAAATAAAATAAAAGCTATTTAATATCTTTAGATTCTATATATTATTTGTTGCAATATCTATATGTAAACATAAGATCTCATATGTAAATATCAAATTTGTTAAAATATGTAAATAAAGGAAGAATATATAATTGAAAAAATAAATTGATGTTAGTAAAAAATTAACGCCTAAAACGCCAATAAAGTTAAAAGTTATGTGTGGGTCTATTAGGCCCACCGGAACATTTAGGATTAGTTCCAAATAAAAAAGTTCAAAATTATATTTTCTATTACAAAAATATAAAATTTAAAAAATTTCCGCAATACATGAATACATGTAAAATAATTATTTTATATATTTTCTCATATGTATATCGCATAACTTGAACTTTGCTCTAGTTGCCCCTCGTGTTCACAATGTCAGATTTCGTCCAAATTTTCAGCATTTACTTTCACGAAATTTTGCACGGTAAAACTTAAAATTCAGAAAATTTAATTCGTCTATACAATCCGCTGTCACCCTAGTGCACATATTCTGTTACGTTTAAACATTTTTCATTATTTGTATTTTTTATATGGAATTCTATTGAAGTATCTTTACATTTTCGTATGTCAGTACTTAGTTATTGGGTCTAGAGGCTCCAAATTCAATACCAAGCAAATAATATCATTTTAATTTTGTGCAGATAAATGGTTTATTTTAGGAACAGAAGTGATTTCAACAGACAGACAGACATACGGACAGACGGACATCGCCTTATCGACTCTTGTTGTTAAACGAATCACGAATGTTTATATCGATGCATTACAAACGGAATAAAAAACTGATATATACCCTCTGTGTGGAGGGTATTAAAATTAGGTTATGAAATATTTTTTATTTAAATTTTTTTGTCTAAATATTGCATATTTCCGGAGTTATTGAGGTTACTTTGATAAAATTCCCAAAATATTTATATATTGCTTCAAAAGTTGCAAATATCGAACTACAAAAAAAAAGTTTTTGCTGGTACACCCTATTATATACCATTGTAATTTATGTCCACAAATTAAAGGTCTTCCATGAATAAATAATATTATCGATTAATTAAAACCAACAACCTCCAAACTAATGGTCTGCAATTCTACGAGTGGAAAATGAAATAACAAAATATTTTATAGTGTTTATTGTAACCACTCAATCAATTTTGCTCTATATACACACACACAATACATACAAACACTTATACCAGTATATGTACATACATATATATATAAATTATATGTACAACAATTTGTAAAACATTAAAAGAGTATCAATTTAGTGGTTATGTTTTATTAAAATATCGGTCAATGTGTCAAACTTATCAATGCTTTTGTCAATTTAAATTACTCGTGTATGCAAATGTGAGCCATCAGATGTGTCAGAGAAACGATTCTGATATACTCGTACATACTCGTATAGCAGCTACAGGAGGATAGTTAATTTAAATCTCAAACTATTGCATTGCAAATGTGCACAATAAAAGAGAATTTAAAATGCACTTCGCTAAAAGCTTAAACAATAAAACTAAAAGTTTCTACTTAATAGAGAATCAATTTGATGAATTTTAAATGTGTCAATAACATTCAATTAAATTTTGTTTAATTAGTGATGAACTGTTAAAAGGATGATGGTTGGTTATGGTTAAATTTAAAAAAAAAAAAAAAAACTTTTTTAAATTGATTTATTTATTTATTATATATTATACTCACTAAAAGTTTTAAGCCGATCTGGCAAAAAATTTTCTACTGTGGGAGAGTTAAAAAAAAATGACCCATGTACGACTGCAGATCAATAAGTCCGTGACTTTTTCAACGTCTTTTTTTAGTTAAGAAAAAACTAATGCCGCTGTCGTCAGCTACCATCAAAAAAACTCCGTATTGTAAAATTTTAATTTTTACAAAAATGGAAGAAAGTGAATTGAGTACTAATAACACATTATTTTTTGCGATTATCTTTCATTCGAATTTCACATGGATTTATAAAAATTTATTAACAGTTACTCATTTACAATCTGTCCGAAATCATGATTTCATGAATTCTGCAATTCTCTTTTTCTAATTATTTTATAGGAAAAAAGTACCATAATAAAACAGACGCAGTATATTTTATATAAAATTAAAAAAAAAAATTATTTATAACATAATCTCATTAATTTAATGAAATAAATTCATAGATTTAATAAAAAAAAAGTTATAAACTTATTAAATTCAATCAGAAAAGAATTCATTGCATATATAAAAATGGAGTTTTGTATGCTGGTTTGTTTGTTTGTTTGTGGTTTTAACCGCAAGGAAATATAGACAATATTTTTTGGATTTTTTAAAGTGACTTTTTAACATCTAATTTTATCATATAATTTCTAGAGTACTACAACAGCAAGAGTTCTGGAATTATGTGCATATAAAATGTACATTGTACATATTAAACTAATTTGAACATACGAAGGAAAAAGTGGGCGGGATAGGACGAATGGAAGTGGCACGCCCCCCATACAAAGTACATATTTAATATCATATAACCATAATAGAAAAAAGCCTTGGGACTTTGTCTGAGTTCATGAGTTCTTAATGTGGTAGTCCAAAAACCGGCGGGATCGGACCAATGGGCGTGGCACCTCGTATACGAAAAATATGATGTACTATGAAAATGACTGTCTTGAAACTTTTGACAAGTACATTAATTACCAATGTGAATAGTGGAAAATATGATCGGAATCGCCAAAACCAAAAATCGCCAAAACCGAAAATCCCGAATAGCAAAAATCGTCAAAATCAAAAAAAAAAAAAAAAAAAAAAACAAGTAAGAAAATTATAGTCGGTCTAGACCGACCATATGATACCCTATACCATGGTTTAGAAACCCTATCTCTTCGGTCCAACGAACTGAATATAAAAGATAAGCAAAAACCAAATTTGAGTGGTATTGTTATTAATTTTTTTGGCTGCAGATATGAAAAAGTTCATATCGGGTGCTATATTTATATGTGAACTAGGTCAAAAAATGGACCGATCCTGACCATATTTGGTAAAGTCACTTATATTTTGAAAAAATATACACAAACCAAATTTGAGAAAAATCTGTGCAACATTTTTATTTTTTTCATAGATTTAAGTGAAGATCGGGAAGCAGCTCTATATGGGGCCTATGACTAAGAATAGTCCAATAGGGATTATTTTTGGGCTACTGATTAATAGATACAATAAACACATACAAACCCAATTCTAGTAGATCTATATGATAATTTGGACCTTATGGCAATTTATGTCGATTTCATAGGGGTCATTTGTATGGGGACTAGGTCTAAACATGGACCGATTTCCACCAATTTCAATAGCGTTTATCCTGTGGCTTATATACCAAATTTCATTAAAATATATTCATATTTGCGACCTGTAGTTTGATTGTATTTGAACGGACGGACGGACAGACATCGCTAAAACGACTCAGAAAGTGATTCTGAGCCGATCGGTATAATTAAAGATGGGTCTAGGACAAATAATTTTGATAGTTGCAAACAGCAGCACAAAGTCATTATACCCAAACCACATAGGGCATAAAAACACTAAAACTAAATATCGCAAAAAACAAAAATAGCCAAAATTCAAAATCACAAAAATCCGAAAATCGCGAATAACAAAAATCGCCAAAAAAAAAAAAAAATAACAATTGCCAGAACAGACAGTTGCGAATAACAAAAATCTCCAAAAGTCAGAAATAGCAAAAAACAAAAATCGCTAAAGCCAAAAATGTTAAAATGAGAATTCGCTAAAATCAAAAATCGCCAGAATCAAAAGCGTAAAAAACAAAAATCGCCAAAATCAAAAATACTAAGACAAAAATCTCCAAATCCTATAACCGCCAAAGTCTAAAATAGCAAATACAAAAACCGACAAAATCAACAACGCCAGTTTTTTATTTCGTTTCGATGGGTGTAGCGAAGCGCATCGGGTTACAGCTAGTTACATATATAAAAAGTTCATTAAATCAATGAAAGAATAATTAATTTCATTAAAAATATAATGAAATAAATTAAAATAAATAATTTTTTTAAATTAGGTAAATAAATTAAATCAATGTAGTATAGTAATTTCGCTAATATAAATAATTAATTTAAAAATGTGACTTAATAAATACAAGTTTTAAAATTCATTCAGTTATTTAATGATATAAACTTATTAATTTAGTGAAATTATTTAACTGAATTAATTATTTAATGCAAATAAATTCTATATTTTAATGAAATAAGTTAACAAATTAGTTAACTAGATGGAACTAATTAATTTATATAACGAAATAATTTTATCAATTTCATGAAATAATTTTATTAATTGAATTAAATAAATTTATTAATTTTTAGAAAATAGATTAATTTTTTTGTTTTTTTTTTAAGATATATGTACTTTTTTTAATCAAACAATTATATAGACTAGCAGAGCCCAGCCGTCGAAATTCGAGTGCAAATTTTATGAAAATCTATTTATCATTCAATTATTAATATTTGTTGAACAACAGAAGATACATATAAATAGGTTTGTTAATAAATAATCTTATAAGAGCCTAATTTTAGCCAATTCACAATTCAACACAAATTTAATAAAAACACACATGCAGAACTGTACAGTTTTTTATTTAAAGGCCTGTATGCAGCTTGCTAAGGAATGAAAAACTTCGTATAAAAAAACGCTTCAGAAATGCTTAAGGAATTTTTCTGTCAAAAAATTTCTGTTGATAGTCTGCAGCTTTTTAAAAAAGTAGTATTGTTTTTACTACGTTTTTTGACGTAAATTAAGTTAGGCAACCAGGCTTTGAGCAGGAATATCAAATTTTTCGTTCTTTCTGAACGGAATTTCGACAGGAGAGGTAAGCATAAAGAAAATGTAATATGCTAAAAAAAATTAAAAGTTATTTTTCAGTTGCAAACATGGAAAAAACGAACAAAATTCGGCAAAGAAAAATAAGAAGCGGATGGGTAATTTTGATACTGAGCTTAAAAAGCGTTTAGCAGGCCAAATAAAGCAGAACCGAAGAATTGATTTGTTTTCAATTTCACAATTCTTAATAATTGACAGAAAACAGCTGATTGATAGCGTTGCACTGAAAGGTACTTTAGTGCTTTTTTTTCTTTAAGAAATATATGAAAAATTTCTGTTAGGATTCCTTAAGAAGCTGCGTACAGCTCTTAAAGCTTAAATATGTGTTCTATGTATGTGTTAGTAGCAATTTAAAAACATTTTACTCCAAAAGAATGTTCCAAATGATGCAAATCTAGAGTATTTTTTTTTTTTTTGTCAAAATCGGTTGGTAATTACAGCCGGTCATAAGAAATGGCCTTACCTATTAATATATTACTAGCAGATACCAGCGCTCGAAATTCGAGTGCAATATCTCGGCAACTTTATTTTTCAACTTAGCCAATTCACAAACCAACACTCTATTGGTTTATTATTATTGTGAATGAAGAAAACAAACTCATTAACAAACATACAAACAAATTTAATAAACACACATAGCATATGTATAATTTTGTGTTTGAATTAGTAGCAACTTTAAATGCTACTTACTCAAAATAAAAAAAAATATCAAAGCTTTAAGTCTGGTGAACAGTTAAAAAGATATACCTTTCATTAATATACGTTTGGTCAAAATCGGTATCAAATGGTAGAACAGAATATCGGTAACAAGAAATCGCCTAGCCTATTAATATTATAGGTATATTAAATAAAAAAATCATGTGAGTCCGATCACAGGGAAGATGTGTAAATATCTAGTAATTAAAGATTTTATGTCATTTTTTAAAATCAAACAGAAAGCGTCATCTATGTATCACTTATAGCAAAAACTGTTTCAGCTAATTCAACAACCCTTTGCTGTAAAACGTTAATAATATCCCAATATAAACGTATATAAGGGATACATAGATGACGCTTTTAAAAAAGTGGCATAAAAAACAACGTTATATCATGATTTTTTCACCAATACAATCATAGGTCACACAGCGTTATGTGTCAGCTCTCACCTATTACGTGTTACACTGTTTTTGTGATTGTATTGTGAAAAAGAAATTTACCCCCCTGCGAGTATAGATGTTTACACATCAATAATTTAACTTCAATTTGGACTTAATGAAATAAATTAATTTATTTATAGAAAATAAATTAACTAATACAATGAAATTAATTCAAAAATTTCAGGAAATAATTTCAATACTTTATTGAAATAAATACAATAATTTATTGAAATAAATTCAATAATTTATTGAAATAAATTCAAAAATTTATTGAAAAAATTCATCAATTCCTTGAAATTCAAAAATTAAATTCATTTATTTATATAATTTAAGGAAATAAATTAATGAATTTAAATTAGAAATTAAAGAAACTCATTCAACAAATCCAATATGTTTATTAAGTAAATTATATTTATTAATAATAATGAAACAAATTTATTTATAAAGAAATAAATCCATGAGTTTAGAGAAAAATGTCAACAATTTCGTGAAAATAACGTAACGATATAAATTTATTAATCTTGTTATATGTACTCATAATTCTAACAAAAATTATTTATAACCTTAAGGATATAAATAATTTAATATAGATTTGGATAATAAATTAAACAATTTATGGAAAATATATTAAGTACAACGAAATTGATTTAATAACTGTATTATGATGGAATCAAGTCATATATTCATGAATTTAATGAAACAAATTCATTAATTTAATGCTATAATTTTATTTTTTTTAGTGAAATAGATTTATTGGATTAAATTTATAAATATAATGCAATTATTGTATTTAATTAATTAAACAATTTATTAACTTAATGAAATTATCAATTATCTCTCAATTTCTGTCTTTATAAAATTTTATAAAGATTTTCTACAGAAGAACAAAGAATTTTATAGTTTTTCTATTGAAATGAATCTTTCAATATTTCTATAAGAAATATTATTGCGTTGCTTTGTATTTTAAATATTTTTATTATTATATTATGACTTCTTTCGATGATAGTATCGTTTACAGTTCCAATGACATAACGTCTAATATGATTAGTGTTTTCTGCAAACAAAAATGTGGCATTAATATTGCCATATAAATGCTCAAAGTCTGAGGTGTAAGATTTAGGAATTTCGTTATAAATTTGAAAATTCTGAAATTGATATTATTCGGCAAATCGGTAGCTGTATCTGTATGTGGCAGATAATAGTGACTGATAACACAATATTTTATTTGCTACATTCGAGCGCCAGTGTTCTCTAAAATCCTATATTGCAGTAAATGAAAATCTGCTTCAAAATAAACCAAAATTAAAAAAAATCGAAATTAAATTTTCTTTAGAAAATATTCTAATTTAAGTTTTAACTTTGTTTTAAAAAGGTTTTTTTTTCATGTATCAAAAAAATATTTTCGTTTACTATAATTAAATATATTTCTTTTTTTTTTTTTGTAAGGAATTTACTTTGTTGGTGTTTCGTTCTTAATCCGACATGATTGTTACACTCGGTTAAGAAAAAAAAAATGCCAGTTTGTGTTAACAGTTTGCAAACAAGATGAATAAGTTGCAGATGTGATAAATGAAATAGCACAGAAACAGCATTGGATGAAAAAAGTAAACTGTATAGTATCCATGCATTGGCCTGTGCTCATAGTGCAACCACTTATTTTATTACCATATTCTGACTCTGTAGCCACCCATTTACAATCCCTTCTTGATGTGTGTATATGAGTATTGCCCATAAAACCCGAGAACCAATAAACATAACCAAAATAATGTAAAGAAAATAAATTTTCCAACACTCGTACGTCAGAAGCATGTGCTACAGAAATATACAAAGATTTTCTTTTTCTGATATATGGAAATTTTCATTAAAATTATATAAAAAAAGAAATTAATTCAACAGAAATTGCAATAGTTTCCTTTTGGTACTCCATATTTACTTTTTGTCCCATAGTTAAAATTACGCATAAAAGTTACAATTTCCAAGAACAAAAAGTTCCTAGGGTCTAGTGACCACACCAGAACGTTTGAGAGTGTAGCTAAAGAAAACACCAGACCATCATAGAGTATTTCCAGGCTCTGTTACAATGACACAATTCTTGGAAATACATGCATGTAGACGACAAACTAGCAATAGCTGATGTTGTTGTTATTGCTGTTGCTTTGCAATATAAGGGTACAGTCTAGGGAGTTCAAAAGATGTTAAGGTTCTGTATGGGAGTTTCCATTTGAAATTTTAATGGACGTTACAAACAGGTTTTAATCGTAATTTTATATTGCTGAATTTAACTAAAGTCTAGAATGACAGCAGTCGCACCCTCTTTTGTGCCAATATTTTTAATATCTTTTAAGCATACACATATATTTTCACCCGGTGAAGACACATCTTGGTTGTATCAGCTTTTGTCAAAGATCAGCTACTAATAATGAGTAGTTGTTGTATACGATCAGCAGAGAGTTCTTCGTTCCGTTCAATGTAGCTGCTATTAAAATCCTGTGAAGCTTGCCATATCAGGTACCACACAGGTCCTGGTATTGTCCTACCAGGAAGAACATCTTGCGAGAATCTTGTAAAGTGTACTCTTCCAGGTTACTTACAGGTCGTGCCATTGTCCTGCAGGAACGGAGATCCTTGGGCCCGTTCAAGCACACTTAGAGATCCTGCTATTGTTCTTTTATGAGGATTGCCATTCGAGGTTCCTGTAAAGAATACCGTTCCAGGACACCCTCAGATCTTGTTATTGTGCTGCGAAGACGAAAATCATCCGAGAATTTTGATAAAGTGTGCCTGCCATTGTCCTGCAAGGATGAATCCTTCTAGGATTTTGATGAAGTGGGCCACTACAGATTACTTACAAATCCTAATATTGTCGTGCCAGTTCGAAAGTTATTCGAAAGTCCTGTGAAAAGTGTCATTCCAGGTTAAATAAAGATTCCACCACTATCCCGCGAGAAATCTTCGAGAATCGTGTGCCGGTATAGACCACTTACAGGTCCTGTCATTACGCTGTAGGACGAATATCCATCGCGGATCTTGTGCATTATGCTAATCCCGGCGCCTTGCGGATTCCCTTATTATCCTGTAAGGATTAATATCCTGCTAGGATCTTTTTGAAGTTTGCCATTCCAGGTCATTTGCAGATCCAGCCAATTTCCTGCTAGGAGAAAATTCTTTCGAAGATTTTTAAGAAGTGTGCCTGCAGGCTATTTATAGATTGTTCCATTGTCCTACAAGAAGTCTCCCTCATGTGCCATTTCAAGTCGATTGTGAATTCTCCGCGGGAGCAGGTCACCGGTCGTTTATTAACTATCTGACATATAATTTTGATTCAAGGTGCTAATTCATTACTTTCAATTGAATGGTCTCAGTCGAACCAATATTTAAGACGAGTTAAATTCAATTCTGGGATTGTCTTACTTTTAACGAGGCTGTATTGGTCGAACAATTAAGGTGGCCAAGGCAGAAACGGTTAAGAAAATCCACAAAATAGTATTGCACAACAAAACCGCAATAAAGCCGAGGTTCTGCATCGCTTCGTAAACATAGATGAGATTTGGTTCCACCATTTCATACCTGAGACAAAGGAGGGTTTTTTGAAAACCTCGTGGGATAATTTTTTATTGATTATCTTCAGAAACAAAAACAATCAATGGCCATTATTATGCTAACATATTCCATCGTTAAAATGATGAAATTAAGGTCTAAAGGCCGCATTTGGCAAAACACAAAGTGTTGTTTAATCCGGGCAATACACCAGTTCAGACATCCACTATTGAGGCAACCAAAATCCATTAAATTAAACTAAAAATGATCCATCACGCATCTTATTCTCCAGATTTAGTTCCCTCGGATTGTCTTAGTTTCCTCGGATTGTCTATTTTCAAATTCGAAAAATTGGCACGGTGCTAAAACATTTGCCGGCAATCAAAAGGTGGAGTCTGCGGTTTCCGACTATCTTGAGAATCTAGTTAGTTCTTACTATAAACAGGGTACCGAAGCAAATTTTTTTTTAAATAATATTTATTTATTTATTTTTAATACAATAAAGTCTTGGAAAAATTCTCAAACTTAATTCTAAATGAAGGCACCCATACGCACACTCATAAAAATTCTATGGGAAAATATGATGATGCTTGCAGGCAACGAAAGACAGAACACCCCAGTTGTTAAAATTACACACACAATATGCTGCTGATGGTATATGTAGTTGTTATCCTTACTGGTAGCAACAATAACAAGCTAGCAAAAGTCAACAGTAGCAAGGAATAATAACAAAATGCCTCAACTAGCAATAAGTGACTTATTTTGCCTGAATAAAAATTTTCTTTCTTGCAACTTACACACGCACTCACTCTCACAAACACATACCCAAAAGAAAGTGTTTGACTATACTATTGTCCATGTTTCGAGAAACAAGAACGCACTCCATTTCTGTGCTCATCATTCTCAACATTGTAAATGACCACTAGTATGTTGTGAAGCACAAGGTGTAGAGTTGAATGTTGCTTGTGATGCATTCTATATGCATACGAGTACTCGTATTTATGTATGCATATGGTATGTAATATGGAATGTATGCAAGGAGTATAAGCTTTTTGTTACAGATTGTGAAACATTTTTGACGTGCGTCCACAGTAAACAACAAGCTTCGGGCTAAAAGTATCACTTGTCAGATTAATTTTCCCGTTTATGCTGCTGCCACACTGTAAAAGCAATACACACACACAAACACAGCGACAACTACATACTATGCAATAGCAAGAACAACGTTGACAAAGAAATCAACCAGGATAAATAACAAACACATCCATATATGCAGGGTTGCACCCAAAATACTGAATATTTTATTATTGGGTGCGAGAACAAATATTTGTCGGCGGAAGGAAATCTGGTCAATCTAACATTCTTCATTCGTTAGAAAGTGTAAAGCTTTGAAAGGTGTTGTAAAATCATCATAACCAGTATATTAGAGTGGGCAAATGGTGGGGCTTTTAAATCATAAATTACTAGGCTGATGATTCGAAAATTAACTCTGGAGTTGGAACAGGCATCCATTGCCCAAATACTATAATCTTCTATCCAGTGCATATGTGGCTTACAGGCTTAGATATAAGCAATTATATTTTGTGTTAGAATAACCATCAAAAAGCTAAAAGAGCACGCCCATATAAATTATTTTTTGATAGCTTTTAGCACTTCTACTACTGTCCTCATGAACATACATATTTAAACTTTCAATGGAGTGCTTTGCTACCAGTCAGCATCCTTCAGTGTAACTCTATTTTCAATTCCATTGGCCTACGCTATTCCCATAATGGGACCTGAGTCCTACTGTGGGCAAAATGGTTTAACATAAAGTTTTGAAGTAGGGGCACTGAATATACAAAGTCAATGCGACTTTGGTACAACTAGGAGGGTCGTATGCAATGAAAACTATTAGCAATCCCTTCCCCTATAGAACTGTATTGAATAAGCTTACTATCCATATTCCTTGCGAGTAGCTATAATTTGAACTAAGACTTATGTAACATTAGCCTGATAACCTCGGCTCTGTATTGCCTGTGTCTGGAAAATGACGTCACCACGATATATATCTCATGCAGCGAAACGATATAATACAAATTCAATTGCTGAAACTATAAATTGTACCTATGAAACAGTCCTTGGAGTTCCATGCAGCAGTGACTCGCGTAGTGCCTGATAACCTCGGCTCTGTATTGCCTGTGTCTGGAAAATGACGTCACCACGATACATATCTCACGGAGCGGAACGATATAACACAAATTCAATTGCTGAAACTATAAATTGTACCTATGAAACAATCCTTGGAGTTCAACGCAGCAGTGACTCGCGTAGTGTTATTCGCATAGAGTGCAGTCTATGATCTGAGGTGATCATATTCTCTAAATTTTAACTCATTAAGACCAAATTGGAATTGAAATACCTAAAAATTGCAATTTAAAAAAATTTTGATAGAGGCCGAATAGAGATCTCCCTATCGGGTTTACCTGATGTGAACGTCTTGCACAGCAGGAAGGTTATATAATATATCGCCTCTTTCTATTGCTCAATATCGAAGACGCACTGTTAGCAATCTCAATCCAGCCTAGAAAAATTCAATTGTAACTAACGGGTGATTTTTTTGAGGTTAGGATTTTCATGCATTAGTATTTGACAGATCACGTGGGATTTCAGACATGGTGTCAAAGAGAAAGATGCTCAGTATGCTTTGACATTTCATCATGAATAGACTTACTAACGAGCAACGCTTGCAAATCATTGAATTTTATTACCAAAATCAGTGTTCGGTTCGAAATGTGTTTCGCGCTTTACGTCCGATTTATGGTCTACATAATCGACCAAGTGAGCAAACAATTAATGCGATTGTGACCAAGTTTCGCACTCAGTTTACTTTATTGGAAATTAAACCAACCACACGAATGCGTAGAGTGCGTACAGAAGAGAATATTGCGTCTGTTTCTGAGAGTGTTGCTGAAGACCGTGAAATGTCGATTCGTCGCCGTTCGCAGCAATTGGGTTTGTGTTATTCGACCACATGGAAGATTTTACGCAATTTTGGTAGAGGCCGGATAGAGATCTCTCTACGGGTTTAACTGCAATGAACGTCTTGTACAGAAGGAAGGTGTATCATATATAGCCTCTTTCTATTTCTCGATATCGAAGACGCACTGTTATCAATTTCAAACCAGCCTAGAAAAATTCAATTGTAACTACAACATTTTCCAAAAGTTACCTTTCCTAGAGCCGTTAACTTCCATGCGGTCGAACATAAGTTGTAACGGGTGATTTTTTAAGAGCTTGATAACTTTTTTTAAAAAAAAAACGCATAAAATTTGCAAAATCTCATCGGTTCTTTATTTGAAACGTTAGATTGGTCCATGACATTTACTTTTTGAAGATAATTTCATTTAAATGTTGACCGCGGCTGCGTCTTAGGTGGTCCATTCGGAAAGTCCAATTTTGGGCAACTTTTTCGAGCATTTCGGCCGGAATAGCCCGAATTTCTTCGGAAATGTTGTCTTCCAAAGCTGGAATAGTTGCTGGCTTATTTCTGTAGACTTTAGACTTGACGTAGCCCCACAAAAAATAGCCTAAAGGCGTCAAATCGCATGATCTTGGTGGCCAACTTACCGGTCCATTTCTTGAGATGAATTGTTCTCCGAAGTTTTCCCTCAAAATGGCCATAGAATCGCGAGCTGTGTGGCATGTAGCGCCATCTTGTTGAAACCACATGTCAACCAAGTTCAGTTCTTCCATTTTTGGCAACAAAAAGTTTGTTAGCATCGAACGATAGCGATCGCCATTCACCGTAACGTTGCGTCCAACAGCATCTTTGAAAAAATACGGTCCAATGATTCCACCAGCGTACAAACCACACCAAACAGTGCATTTTTCGGGATGCATGGGCAGTTCTTGAACGGCTTCTGGTTGCTATTCACTCCAAATACGGCAATTTTGCTTATTTACGAAGCCATTCAACCAGAAATGAGCCTCATCGCTGAACAAAATTTGTCGATAAAAAAGCGGATTTTCTGCCAACTTTTCTAGGGCCCATTCACTGAAAATTAGACGTTGTGGCAGATCGTTCGGCTTCAGTTCTTGCACGAGCTGTATTTTATACGGTTTTACACCAAGATCTTTGCGTAAAATCTTCCATGTGGTCGAATAACACAAACCCAATTGCTGCGAACGGCGACGAATCGACATTTCACGGTCTTCAGTAACACTCTCAGAAACAGACGCAATATTCTCTTCTGTACGCACTGTACGCATTCGTGTGGTTGGTTTAATGTCCAATAAAGTAAACTGAGTGCGAAACTTGGTCACAATCGCATTAATTGTTTGCTCACTTGGTCGATTATGTAGACCATAAATCGGACGTAAAGCGCGAAACACATTTCGAACCGAACACTGATTTTGGTAATAAAATTCAATGATTTGCAAGCGTTGCTCGTTAGTAAGTCTATTCATGATGAAATGTCAAAGCATACTGAGCATCTTTCTCTTTGACACCATGTCTGAAATCCCACGTGATCTGTCAAATACTAATGCATGAAAATCCTAACCTCAAAAAAATCACCCGTTACAAGCTCAAAATCAGCTCCGAAAAAACAAAAAGCTTGTCAATAAAAAAAAGTAGAAGATCACAACCAATTTGGTCGACAAATCTTGTTTCTGGGAAGCATGGCTTTAGGCGATGGCGGTATTGAGATTGCTGTAGAATTCAAAATCAGTAAGGCTGGATCAGCATTTGGAATGTTACCACCGATACGGCAAAACGTTTCTACGTATATACATCATGGAAGTTCACCAGTGCCTTATGCCTCCAAAAGTTCTCAACCGTTGACTACGACGAATCCTATAAGCAAATGTGAAACTGCTGTGTGAAACGAATCAGTTCAAAGTATCAACTGAAATTCGAACGAAGAGTTGAAAGACCAGGAATTAGTTCGAGACATTCCGCAGAAACTGAAATGAAATCTCTCGATTTAACATGTAATGAACTTAGAAATGATCTAATGGGAAGCAAGGGAGCCTCGTGCAAATTTTGGAAACGATCAATTTATAACCAATTAAAATTTATTCTTCTTTTTGCAGATATAACGTTTCGTAAAGGGTTGTGTGCATTGCAAAACTTAACGGATGAGAAAACATCAGCAATGATAAACATGAACGAACGAATATGTAACTGCGATAGTTGGAGTATAGGCAACTACGAATTCCATTGAATTTGAAAATATATAATATGTCATACCGCAAAATATAATTGAAAAAATAAATTCTACAAGCTTTTTAACGATAACAAACCTTTATACATATATAGGACCAGCATTTTAAAAGATTTGGGGAGCAGAATCAAAATTGTCGATAAAACTTTTTTTTAAACGCCTTTCCCAGTGCAACCGTTAGGAAATTCACAAAAAGAAGTTACATACTTTTAATCTAAAAAATGTTGTGGTATTTGAAATAATTTTTAATGGCTAGTTCCAAAGAAATTTTTAGTTCTTAGTTAGAGTCCATATGATGAGCAGAACAAATATTACAATTTCTTGTTTTATTGAATATGTATACCCTCATTTATTCCATTTGTAGTAATAAGAAAAAGAAATCGGGACCCATGAAATGTATATATTCTTCATTTTATAACAAGAGGAGTTGATACAGCTATGTCCATCTGTGAAAATCACGATCATGCCCTCAATAGGTCAAACGGTTGCCCACTTTTAATGAAAATTTTTTATCGACCTGATTGAAATTCAAACTCAAAAAATCGGTTGAATAGGTTCCGAGATTGTAATAGGAATGTAAAAACACGCTTGAAAAAATACGGTATTTTCTATGTTGTTTCTATTATATTTTTTTTATGTTTTTTTAAATTTTGTAACTCGTGTGCCATAGTTTTTATTGTTGTTGTTGTTGCTGGGACCGCTGTGTTTGTAGCATTTGCTTAGAGAGTGTGTATATTTACTTAGCCCGGTATTGCCACATCATACACAAACAAAAATGTGTATGCATAGCTGCTAATTGTATGTATTTACATTCCATCTTATTGCATTTAATAATTGCTTTCAATTAAAAAGCACGAAAAAAAATTAAAATTTGTTTAATCATCTTAATAAAAATCCATTGTAATTTGTAATGTAGGTTGGGTTTTTCTCTTAATGTTGATAACCTTGGCTTTAATATTGGCTTTAGAACACGGGTGGAATGTATCAGCCGAATTTAACACTATTTCTTTTTTTTTCCCAGATTTATCACATTTGCTCCAAAAACAAAAAAAAAAAAACTATATACAAATAAGGGCGTGAAGAAAAATATCAAAATAAATATCTGTTATGATTTTTAACAGAGAAGGTTAATGTTAACATTTTCTGTTAAGTACTTAACATGACCAAACAAAATTTTTAATGTAAATAAAAAACGAATATCTACATATCTATAATATTAATAGCAAGGAGATTTCTTGTGACATATTCTACACCATAGATGTTCACACAATGCCCCGAGGGGCTGACTGCTTTTCGTAATTTTCACATACACGACACGAATGTTAACAAAACGAACTGCAAGAGCATAAGAAATAATAATTTCATTCAATTGTATGCCGAATTTTCAAGAAGCAGGTTGCGGGCGCTATATTTGTTAAAAAACAAAACACACGCTTGAAATTGGAAATAAAAAAACAAACAGCCCAACTGAGTGGTTTTATGATTCTCTTTTTCAGCATTTTTAGTACACTGCGAATAATTTTGTTGGTGTGTAAAAATTTTTTATTATTAATTTGAAATGTGGAAAAAAATTTTTAATTACATTAAATATATTTAATGAAGCTGAGTACCTTGTATGCAACCAGAAGCTAAAACGGATGAGTGCATACAGTTTTAAACGGCATTATGAATGCTGTCACTTAGAATTGTGTAGCTTGTCAGGTGAGGACAGAGATGGTCTTTTTATAAAATTAAAAAAGGACTTAGAATTGAAAAATTGTATAGCCTTGAATGATTGCAAAATTGTATAGCCCTGAATGATTGCAAAATGAACAAAAATATCACAATGTGTAGCAAGATGAAGGCTTCATATATAGTTGCATTAGGGTTAGCAAAAAAAAGGGCGGCCATTTGAAGATGGTGAATTTTTTAAAGACATGTTTTTGTCAATTCTGCCTTTATTTGGTGAAGCAGGACAACAAATTAAAGCCATAGTTAGTAAATTGTCTCTATCTCGCGCTACAATAAACAGAAGAACTGAGGACATAGGTCGTTTTCTACATAAATTAACAAATAAGCGAATTAGAAACGCGAAGCATATTTCCGTTTGTTTAGGTGAAAGTGTGGACAATAACGATATTAGTCAAATGATAATTTGCATAAGATGTGTTGACAATGAATTCAATTCATTTGAAGAAATTTAAAAACTTGAGTCCTTTTACGGAAACGTAACAGGGGAAATTATTTTTAGCACCTTCAATAATTAATAAAAAAAAAAACTTTCGGCCATCTGCACTGATGGAGCCGCAGTTATGGTTGGCCCCACGAACGGTTTTGTTGGTCAATTAATTAAAGCAAGAATAAAGGTGCCTACTTTCCACTGTATAATACATCAGCAAGCTTTATTTGCTAAAACAATTGGTCTTAAAGAAACCATGAAAACGGCACTTAAAATAATAAATCGACTAAAAGAAGGCCACAACGCACTTACACATAGGAAACTTGTAGCGTTTTTGAAAGAGGTAGATGCGTCTTACGGTGATGTATTGATGTTTACTAAAGCTGTGTTCACACTACGTGTTTTGCTCGTGTTTTTCTTATTTTTTTAGCACGTGTAATTTGTACACATAGTGTGAACCCTTTCAAACATTGTTTATGTACAACACATTTTGCAAGACATATGTAAATTTTTCAATTAGAGCAGGTGCTATTTTGGCAAGATAAACATATGAAAATACAACACTGCTTGTGGCGAAAGAAAAACAGAGTAAATTATAAAGATTAATATTGAGAGAAAAATAAATTGTTTAATATTAATTAACAATTAAAAAATATATAAAATAAATAACTTTATTTTTAACAATAATTTTTTGTAAATTCACAAATTAAATCAGCTGTTGTTTACATTTAGAGGTTATGTCATACGGAAATACATATGTACGTTTGAACGCAAAAATTATGAATCATATGTAAAACGGCAATTTTGTCACACACACGGAATTACGTATGGATCGTAAAACTGAATTTACACATGGAAAATACACATAGTGTAAACACACTTTAAGGTACGATGGTTAGTCGTGGAAAATGTCTTGAGCGACTGTTTTGTCTCAGAGAGGAAATTGCATATTTTTAAAAGATCAGGCCTTTCCGAAAGATATTGATTTATTAAATTCAATAACATCCTATGCTTTTTTGTTAGACCTGGCATTTCTATCGGACATTACGATACAAATTAATAATTTAAATTTAGTGTTGCAGGGAAAAAACAAAAACATTTTCGATCTTTTTTTTGCTGGAAAGGAATTCTCTACAAAGTTATAAATTTTACGAAATCAGATGGAAAAGCGGGATTTGCAAAATTTTCCTAGAACTAACGAAATATTTCAAAAATGTTCAGATCAAGCAAAGCTAATTATATATAGCGAAGAAATAAAAACACTTGTAGAAAACTTTGGTAAAAGATTTCATTATATGTTAGAAATAGAATATGCGATCAATATATATCAAAATCCTTCATCATGTCTGTTGGACGACGTTCCAGAAAATATAAAACAAGAGCTACTGTTAGTGCGTGCGGACTTAACGATTCCAATGGAAACCGGTCTGAGTTTTTGACAAATAATCATTTGGAAACACTTTTAAAAATAAAATGTTACAATGAAGATGTTAACATAGAAGAACTTGTTAACTTCATCAATTCTAATATATAGCCTTTTTAATAGATTTCATTTAGATGATGTTTAATCATTCATACATGAATTAACTTTTTAAAAAATAAAAATTCAAAAAATTAAAAAAAAAAAATCAAAAATTCAAAAATTCTAATTAAAAAAAAATATCAAAAAAATGCAGAAAAATATAAAAAATGTTCATCCATACTTGAATTCATATTTTTATTTACGCTTTTTATTTATTTTATTTACTTATTTATTTATTTATTATTATATTATTTATTTTATTTTTATTTACGGCACGTAACTAGGGAACTATGGGCGATCGACAACAAATACATGAAATACAAGAAATTCTGTTGAAAAATAAAGTGCGAAAAACAAAACATAAAAAGAATTTTTTCATTTCATTTCATTTCATTTTTCATTTAAAGTGATTTTGTTCAGTGCATAGTACCAATACATCGCCTTTTTTTTGTAACATAACTAATACATTCTCATTTCTCTTTGTGGCCATCACTGTTCTACACCTTCAACTACCAATTGATTTTGACAAAAAAAATGTACCATTTGAAATATATTTCTTTGCAGATGTTCATCATATTTACAGATGTGTACCATCTGGTACATTTATATTTAAAGTAAAATTCATTCAAAGTTGCTACTAAAACATACATAAAACACATATTTAAGCTTCAATAGAAAATTTGCAATGCTGTATGTATTTATTAAATTTGTATTGAACTGTGAAATGGCTAAAATTGCTTAGCATATATTTAGGCTCTTATAAAATTATTTTTGAATGAAAAATTAAATTTTCCTAGAATTTGCACTCTAATTTCTAGGGCTGGGCTCTCCTAGTTTGAATAATTAATTTTATATAAACATATATCTTGCAAATAATAAATTTTTTGTTTTATTTTTTAATTTTTTATAAAAACTTATACATATTCGCATGAGGCCTTCACCATTTTGAACACTTGAATATTATATGCTGTTATAATAAAAAATGTTTATATTTTATATGAAATTAAAATAAAATAATAAAACTAATTTATTATTTGTCAGATATATTTTTATAGTCTAAATTTAATTATTAAAATATTTAGATATTCGTTTTTTCCTTAAATACTAATTCTTGTTTGCTCATGCTAACTACTTAACGGAAAATGATAACATTAACCTTCTCTGTTAGAAATCTTAACAGAAACGTGCTATGGCAACAGAGTATAAAAAGAGATGAAAAAAATTCGATAAAATTACGTTTTTTTTTAAATTTTTGGTCCAAAAAACAACTTACAGAAAAAAATGAATACAAAATTTTCGTAATCTTAAAATTCTTAAAAATAAAAATTTACACAATCGTGCATTTTAATCTAATTGAATTAAAAAATAAATTAATTACCTCTGTTTCTCGGCATGGAAGTTCAAGAGACGAAGACGCTGTTGTCGTATGAATTGCCACACCTTTTTTTTATTAAGACGCACATTTTTTGAATATTTTTTTAATTGATTTTATTTAATTTTTTTTATAAAATTTCTTTTATTTTTTAAAATTTTTAAAAAGTTGAAAATACATTTTAAAAATATAAAAGAATGCTTACGTAAAATTTTTTACAAAGTTAAATGTCAATTACTGAGCAAGTGCAATGAAAATGTTCCGTTATTTTTCAAATTCACTGTCATCAGGACTATTTAAAAACAAACACCTGTTTCATCCACCACAAATTTTCAAGGCGATGGCATCGATTCATGAAGAGATAAGAAAAAAATAGGAAGGCAAGTTGGAGAATCACGGGCGACTACCCGACATGTTGTCAATCAGTTTCAACAGACCAAGACCTATACCAGAAAACCAGGAGCAAGTCGAAAAAATTGACTTATGAACCCAAAATTAGCTAAGGAAATAGCTAAAAAAAATTTTTAACGAAATCCACGTCTATCTGAATATGTTTTGGCAAATCCCCGGCATTCAATTTTATACGGCTCATGCCAAATGTGGTGTACAGAAGAAATTTAAATATAAAAAAGTTAACAAATTTGCCAAAAAAAAATTTTTAGTATGGCAGGCCATATCGTCACCTAAAATGCAAAAGGCCGTAACTAACAAAAAAAATCAAAATTGACTTTTTGATTGATTATGACGTACTTAATCGAAACACATGTACACAGTAAATTTTACATGCATACGTCCAAAAATAACGACTTTATGGGCGAAAATCAAAAGGCCGTAACTGCAACTTCAACAATTTCATAAACCAAAAAGCCGTAACTACACTTTTTTTCATTCTCTTAGATTCTTTTTCAATGTGACACATTTTTTCCATTATCTTTCATTCTTTTTCAAATTGTGTTATTGTGTTACTGCCGTTATTCCCGGAATAAAACAAAATAAATAAAATGAGTACTAATAGTGAAAATGATTGTAATGAAAAACTTAAAAAAAGTAATAAAAGATCTGGAAATATAATAAACCGATTGAAAGGAAAAAAATACATGGGACTAACGAAAGGCATTATTAGTGAAAAAGCTCCAAGAGAACTTAAAGCTGGATGTACTTCAAAATTCTGTGAGAAAAGTACTGTACGGAATTGTTCTACATTTTCCGAAGAAATTCGTAAGGAAATATTTAATGGGTTCTGGAAAATGTCATGGGATCAAAAAAAAATTTATGTCGTTAATCTTGTTGAACGCGCAAACATAAAGCGAATTGGTGTTGAAAACTCTAGAAGATCAATTACGAAACGTTACTATTTAAAACATCATTCTAAACGTGTTCAAGTGTGTTTTCATATGTTTTTATCTACTCTTGGAATAAATGAGAAAATGGTGAGTAATTGGGTAAATTTCAATGACTCCCATGGCACCAATATTTCGCCAGAAGAACAAAACAAAATAACATCAAAATTAAAGCATTTACTAATGAAGGAGTCTTATTTCAAAAACGTTTAAATTTTCTGGAAAAATAGTTGCATGACATTCCTAAGCTTGAATCACACTACCGAAGACAATATACGAAGAAACTGTACTTTCAGTCCGATTTTAAAAGCTACTAACATGTCTATGAAGTTTATTCTAAAGACTGCGAGACTAATGAAGTAGTTCATGTATCTTTTCCAACATTTATGGCAGTATTAAAAAAACAAAACTGTTGTATATTTAAGCCAAAAAATGATATGTGCGACACCTGCACATCATACGAATCGAAGAACTTAACCCAAGATCAGTACGACATTCATAGAATGGATATACAAGACATGAGAAATTAAAAGTTAAATGACATGAAAAACGCCAATTCAGGATTAAACTTGTTGTTATGCATTGACATGCAGGCAGTGAAATTGATTCCACAGACAAATGCAAATGCCACGTACTATAAAATGAAATTGCAAGTGCACAATTTCACAATTTATAACGTCATTTCACATGAATCTGACAATTTTGTCTGGGACGAAACAGATGGTACCCTTGTTGCTTCTACCTTTGCTACATGTATAATAAAATACATAAAAAATGCCATTAAAAAGTCACCAAATATTCATCACATAACTATATATTCCGATGGTTGTTCCTACCAGAACCGAAATGTAATTCTCTCTAACGCAATATTATCTTTATGTGTTCAAGAAAACATAACGGTAGAACATAAATATTTAATAGTGAGACATACACAAATGGAGTGTGATTCGACCCACTCCCTCATTCAAAGAAAAATCAACAAGAGACAAATAAATTTACCATCTGAGCTGTCTGGCTTGATTAGAGAGTCTCGAAAGAACCCCTTTCTTCTAAAAGTGCATCATGTTGATTACAAGTATTTCCTTGACTATGAAAATATTCCTAAACGCTACGTATCTATTCGACCAGGTAAAATTTAACACACATGTATAAATTATGTATAAAAAACTCAGTATCTTCATTACAGGAATATCTTCATCTGGAATAATTTATTATAAAACAAATATCAACGACGATTATAACGTTTTGCCACAACGTACGCAACAAAAATTTAAGGACATCGAACCTTCACAGTTACATAGCGAAAGAATACCAATATCCAAAAAGAAATGGGAACACCTTCAGGAACTTAAATTTTTACTTCCAGCTGACTGCCACAGCTTTTATGATAATATACCCTTTACATCTTAAACCTATTCTAATTTGCTATTTGTGATGCAGGTTTTGTTTTTTCAAATGAATTATTTTGTTTTTCTGTACCAGTTTAATTTTATTTTATTTTCTCAAATTAAATTTATTAATTAAATAATTTCTTCCCGAATTTTTTTAAAAGTTATAAGCAATTTTGTATTTTGTGTTAAAATACTTACAATAAATAGATACAAAAAGACATAACTTGTTAAAAACTTTCTTAGTTACGGCCTAAAAGCACATTTTGTTATTTTAACCATTTGTTTTGTTTTATGCACAATTTTTTTTCTTGTAGTTACGGCTTTTTGGTTTCAGAAAAATAGAGTGCAAAAGGCCGCAACTAACATTTCTTAAAAACTAATTTGTTCCCATTATTTGGTTTTCATAAACAAATCCGTCTTTGTTTTCTAAGCTTCAATCTACAATTTGGATATTTAGCTTTAAGCAGTCTTTAATTTATAACGTTTTTTGCTTCTCCTGTAAAATACTAAAAATGTTAGTTACGGCCTTTTGCATTTTAGGTGACGATATGTAGCTGTGGACTTCACACCAAACCGTACGTGCTAGCTGGCGCTTTAAACAAAAAATTGAACGTCTACAAAAACGTTTGTTACCCTTGTATAAACAGCACTAAACTTTACCTTTATTCTCATCAGATTTGTCTACAATACATGATGCTTAACAAACAATAGATGGTTTCGAGCGTAATAAAATTGGCAAACCACCTGAGCTTCGACCAATTGAAAATTTTGGGCACAAGTGAAGCGAGTTTTACGAAAAACATCCAAACTTTGTGTTGGTGAAAAATATGTATTATTTGTTGGATCAGAGCAGTAAAAAAAGTTGGGGAAAGAGGCGTGCAACTGCTAATGAGGGGTTTGAAGGCAAGAATGCGTAAATACGTAAGATCACCGATCGAAGATTAATTTTTTTTAAATGTGACATGAATTTCAAATTTTATGTTTATAGTTTTAAAAACATGAATAGAATAATATGTAAAATTGTTTTCGTAAGCATTCTTTATTTTATTTTTATTTTATTAATAATTTAATAGATTTTTAAATTTTTATTAAATTTCTTAAATTGTTTTCATTATTAAAACTACAAAATTATACTCTTAATTTTTTTTTCTTTTTAGCTAAATTTGATATTATTTTTTTATTTTTTATTCTTATATATTTTTTATTATAAAATAATTTTGTTTCTACATTATTTGCATATTAAACTCTTATGAGGATAATAAACACAGCAAGAATGATTACGCGACTTATTAAAAACACAACAAATTACTAAAACAAAAAACTAAACGAAACACACAACAACACGTACGATTGATAATTTCACCTTCTTTCATTATATTACCGACTTCGCGAAGTTACGAAAATTAGCAATAACAACAACCAAACATCAAAGTGACAAACACTAGCATGAAATTTTAGCAAAGAATTTGCAAATTTTTATTTTCAATGAAATCACCAAAAAATTCATAGATTTCTATAATTAAACATTATTATTACACTAACACAACATTATATTATATTTTTCGATAACTATTTTTATTATTATTCACGATTTAATTGTCAACCGATCCCATTAAAGGTTTCTTATAAAACTAAAGTTTTGTGTTAAAAAGGAATGTCAAAGTAAAGAGAAGAAATTATACATAAATAGGAAAAAAGTGTTGCCACTGCTTAGAGAAATTGTGTAATTACAAAGCACAAACAAGTGATGCTGTAAATGTGGAATAAATTGTATTTTAATGAAAGTTTTTTTTTATTTAACAGGATCATACATAAACGTAAACCGAATTATATACAAAGAAATCGCCAATGCGAAAAGAAAATAATAAAAATATATCTTTTTTAAAAAAGGACCTAGTTATTAATAAAGAAAATTAATAACTATTAATAGATTTTAATAAAAAAAATTGAAAATATCAATTGAATTTTAGAAAATATCTATTGAAATTCAGAATTAAAAATTAGTTTACCCTACAATACCGAAATGTTATTATTGTTTCTATTAGTGATTTGGAGTCGCAAAAAATGTTTAGCAATATTTGGACTTATTTGTTATGCACTGGAAAATAAATTATCGAAAGAAGATGAGGACTAACAAAAAGTTTAAAATCGACTTTTTATATTGTAGTTACGGCCTTTTACTTAAAAGCTACTATTTTACCATATATTTGTTTTCATAAATAAAAATTCATCTTTATTTTTCAGCTTGATTCTAAAATTTTAGTATTAAGTTTAAAGTAGATTTTGTTTTATGATGTTTTTTGCTTATCCTGTTAAAAAGTAAAGACATTAGTTACGGCATTTTGCATTTTAGGTGATAGTATGTCGTTTTCAAGAAATATTACAAACCCAGTGTAATACTTAGATATGTTTTTATATAGTGTTTTGACTATTTTCTGAGACTTAATTGATATTTATAATTTCTGAAATAAATTTGATGTTTTCAGAAATACGTTTGATATTTTCTCAAACACAGTTGATATTTTCTGAAATACACTTGATAATTGCTGACATACATTTGTTATTTTCTGAAAAACATTTGATAATTTCTGAAACTCAATTGATATTTTCTGAAATTTAATTGATATTTTCTGAAATTCAAATGATACTTTCTGAAAATCAATTGATGCTTTCTGAAATACAATTGATTATTACTGGAAATCAATTGATGTTTTCTGAAATTCAATTGATACCTTCTGAAAGTCAATTGTTGTTTTCTGAAATACAACTGATACTTTCTGAAACACAATTGATATTTTCTGAAAGTCAATTGATGTTTTCTGAAACACAATTGATACTTTTTGAAATTCAAATGATGTTTTCTAATATTCAATCGATACTTTCTGAAAATCAATTGATGTTTTCTGAAATGAAATTTATACTTTCTGTAATACAATTGATATTTTCTGAAAATCAATTAATGTTTCCTGAAACACTTACTTTCTGAAATTCAATTGATGTTTTCTGAAATACAATTGGAAAAGGTTTAGTAATTTAAACAAGTCAGAAAATTATAGTCGGTCTAGACCGACTATACGATATATCTCTTAGACCCAAATAACTGGATATAGAAAATAAGCATAAACCAAATTTGAGTGGGATTTTTATTAATTTTTTCAGCTGCAGATATGAAAAATTTCATACCGGATGTTATATCTATATGGGGACTAGGCCCAAAAATGGACCGATCCTGATCATGTTTGCTAAAGTCTCTTGTATTTTGCAAAAATATATACAAACAAAATTTGAGAAGAATCTATGCAATATTTTTGTTTTTTGAAAGATTTAGGTGAAGATCGGGAAGCAGCTCTATATGGGGCCTATGACTAAGAGTTGTCCAATAGGGATCATTTTTGGACTACTGATTAATGGATGTAATATATACACACAAACCCAATTTGACTAAGTTTTGTATGATAATTTGGATCTTATGGCAATTTATGTTGATTTCATAGGGGTCATTTGTATGGGGGCTAAGTCTGAACATGGACCGATTCTCACCAATTTCAATAGCCGATAGAAGCTTATATACCAAATTTCATCAAAATATATTCATGTTTGCGACCTGCAGTTTGATTAAAAGCTTTACATGGACACACAGACGGACGGACGGACATCGTTAAATCGAATCAGATAGTGATTCTGATTCGATCGGTATAATTAAAGATGGGTGTATGTCAAATATTTTTGGTTGTTACAAACAGCAGCACAAAGTCATTATACCCAAACCACATAGTGGTATAGGGTATAAAAACAGCTAAGTTTATTTTCGACTTCTTCAAAGGAGTATTTAGCTTTTTAAACTCACAGCACACCTAGCGGTTCTGCTTACTAAAAAAGTTCTGTCAATAGCAAATATACACTTGAATATTTAAAATTAACGATAAAGACAGCGAACTCGGCGGTTCTGCTTACCAAAAAGTTCTGTCAATAGCAAATATATTCTTGAATATTAAAAAAAAAACAACTCTGTAAGTTGTGAACATGTTAAACTCACAGTACACCTAGCGGTCAATAGCTTGAAGATTTAAAATTAATGAAAAAGGTTTGTGATTTTGCTAAACTGACAGCGAACACGGCGGTTCTGCTTACTAAATACACCAATACACTTACATATACCACAAGCCGATTTTCCCCTATGCTGTGTTTGTGATTGTATTGTAAAACTGGATTTTACCCCCCCTGAGCGCATAGATATTTACACATTAGTAAAAATTAATGAGATTTTTATCAATTTTTTTTAGATGTTACAAGTTTATCTTTGAAGAACCCTAAATTTTAGCTTATAAATAAACGTCCATATTACACGTTTTTTCATTTGATATCATGTCCAAAAATTCTTAAGTTAAGATTTTTATTGTGTAGAAAAGCTCTCAGATTAGAAACTTAAAGTATTTTAAATATATTTCATATTAAATACGTTTAAAATGTGTTCTTTAATATTTGTCGGCATGTAATATTTTTCCTATAAAATCACGCAAATCTGACAAAGCTTAAGACAATGTAACAAAAAATTATTACACGTAGCTTTGAAAAAAAAAAATCAATGGGGATAATAACGCTTACTTTATAACAGTATTTCCATTTATTGTTCGCAACACATTCAATTACTGGTCGTATAACTTGTGAATCGGGTTTTATCAATTTATTGTTATTTTTTATTTTAGAAAATAGCTTTTCACGTAGATATATTATTCTTATTAAGCCTAAAAAAAAATATTATTATTTATTGGTAGACACATGTATTGCGTAGTGCCGGTTCATACTACGAAATTTTTCTTGCTGAAAATGTTTATAGATTAGGGATGAGAGAAGAATGACATGGGGTACATGCATTCATGTGCTCGGAAATTCTCTTGCGATGTTTAATTCGCAATTGTCAAAGTGAAGTTATTTTTCGTGTTCTTTAATTTTTATTTTCGTTTGTGATTGTGAGAGCAATAATCTGTGTTAAAAAATATAATAAATTGAAATAAATTACAGTTAATTGGAATTAAGTAAAATATAAAAATTAAAAACAAAATCAATCAACAAAAAACAATTTATATTAAAAAACAAATAAGTTTTTCTCCTGGAAATATCAAACAATAAGTATATTGTTAAAGTAAACATAAAAAAGTCTTGAATTTCATTACAAAAATTTCAGTGTATAGACACGGATGAAAGTTTAAAATAGAATTAAAAATAATTTCAGAAAGAAAAATTTCAGTGTGAACCAGGACATAGCTTATGCATGTGATTTTGAAAACAATCGCTTACTCGGTTTGTTTCGATGCTATGCATATCACTATTCTCCCTTAATTGTTCTGATATTTATTTCTGCTACAAATTTGCTCTTCTTGTTGAAATAGGATATAAAAATTTCATAAAAATTTTCATTAGAATGCTTAAAATTGTTTGTTTGGTTTTTTTTGCAAAATTTTTTTATATTTTCAAAAATAATATACACAGTCTTACAAAACTTTTCACAAATATCGCACCTGTACCTCTTAAGTGAGTCAACTCAAAATTTTTAAATTTTCACTTTTTGCAAGAAAACGATACACAGTGGTCATATCTATCCACTGTAAAAATCTTACATCGATTTTTCTAGACTTTCACAAAAAAATACAGTTTTAACCCTCTTTGTGTTATAAGAGTAGCTTCTTTGGAATCCACTAAAAAGACATATTTTGAGTTGCATCCGAAAAACTTGTTATTTTTGATGATCACTGAAAAAATTGCAAAAACAACTACTGTTGTACACTTATTATTCGCAATTTTTTTACAATGAAACAACTGTTTTTAAATTTTATAGTAAATATTAAGAAAAACGTTTTTTCCTCTACTGAAAATTTTTAAATTTTGAGTTGACTCACTTTAGCGGTACAGGTGCGATATATTTATTTTTTTTTTTTTTATAAATTATTAATGGAAAATGTTTCAATGATTTTTAATTTTATGTATTGGATGTTATTACAAAAAATAAACTTAAAAAATATTATAAGTTCATAAATATATTTAAGAACATAAAATAATATGTTTTTGGTTTTACCTCTAATTACAAAAGTTTACATGCTGCCATAAATAATACTTCGAAAAATGTTTATTACTATCTTGTATGGCCTCGTTTCTATTTTATTGCAGAAAGTGGTCGAAATGGCATCGATAAAGCTAATTAGTTGGTTGTTTCCTCTCTTTAAAATGTCCCATAATTGTTCAATAACATTCACGTCGGACGACTGCGGGGGATGTTCTAGCTTGTGACTCACGTTCTACAGAAGTTATTCCTTTAATGCTTCGGATAGTTACACTGCAGAAATATAGAATTTTCCTCCAGATGCAACATTTAGACATTAGGGAGGTAGCTGCCCCTCAATATATCTAGTTACACAGCCTTATCCATAGTGCCATGTGCGAATCTGAGTTAATCAACCGCATTTACAGTTATACATCCCTAGACCATGACTAACCCTCCTCAATGTTTCAGTGTGGAATTAACATTTTGTGGTAGTTACTCCTTTCCCAAAATGTTGGGAACCTTTTTTGAACTTTTGGGTGTATTATAAGCGTTTCTGGTAGTTCACAGATCTAAGTAGTGGATTTATCTCGCAACTCTGCTATTGTAACCATTCCTCTTAATGCTTTTATGCACTGTCTGGTCGGACACAGTAATTTCCAAATCTGACTTTAGTTTTCTATTTAATTAGACTGCACTTTGTTTAAGATTTTCTTGAACGGAACGAATTACGATACGTTCCCTTTGGTTGTTTGGAATTCGGGGCGCCCAGAACGTGTCTTATTTTCATAACTTCCTTTGTCTTTGAAATTTTGTATTATTGTTTGTATTGTGGGCTTTTTAAATATAATAAATTTCCAATTTTATTAAGAGACTTGCCATCATTCCTAAATTTAATGACAGTTTTTCGGAAAATCTGATTAATTTTTCTTTTTATTAAAATCTATAAAGAATTGTTTCTTTTATTTACAAATAACTAGGTACTTTTTTTTAAGAACATGTACTTTTTTATTATCATTTTTCTTTCATATTAGCGATTTTTTTAATTTATTTCCGAACAACATTAAAAAAAAATTATGACAGTACCAGTATGATACGTGAAGCATAGCGATGCACATACACTCATTAAATAAATGCTACAAACACAACAATTACAGCTATGGCAAATGACTTACAAAATTTAGAATAACAACAATAGCAAGAACAACGTAGAAAAAAATTATGTGTTTTTAACAGTATATATATGTATTCATTGAAATGTCGGGCCATATTGAACCGATTTGGACGGTTTTAACTAAAAATCTGCTCAGGATATCATTGAATCATTTTCAGAAAAAATAAGAAACCTAAATAATCTCTTCAGGGCGTAACCGTTATTTCCACAGACGGACAGACGGACATCACTATATCAACTCTGCTTGCTAATGAGTCAAGAATATATATATTTTATGGGGTCCAAAATTTTTTTCTAATTATTACAAATGGAATGACTAACTTTTATATAACTTCTGTTGGTTCCTGAAATTTCTTCAATTGTACTGCACAGTGCAGCTTCATCTACGAGATTCTGCATATTCGGCCTGAAGTAAAGGCCAAAACTGTAACACGTAGCGTTAGAAAAATTAATTTTTATTTGCAATTATTTTTTAAATTAAATATGTGTTTTAGGTCGTGTTATTATTTTTGAAAATTAAAAGCAAAATTTGACAAAATATTATTTATTTAATAAAATATAGTCCCTGAAGAGGCTGGAAAAATACCAGCGAAACGCTGGATGATGAATTAAATAAATGCCTAATTAGAGAATCCTAAAACACAGAAACTTAAATTCAGACAAAGGTCGATATATATATATATATATATATATATATATATATTTTTATATATATATGAAAAATTATTATTATTATTATTATTTTTCATATATATATATATATATATATATATATATATATATATATATTAGATCGCCCGAAATATATATGAAAAATGCAAAAGTGTTTTTTTCTTCGCTCCCCAGGATTTTTCTGGTAGGTAGGGTATGAAAAATAAGCTCCATTAAAAAATTTGACCTTATTAGTTGTTACTGTCCACCCGGTTTTGATTTTACGTCCTAAAATGGACCCTAAAGTGGTATACAAAGTAATCGACCTATAACTTTGAAACTAACAGGTTTAGGAGATCGGTTACGTATACCATATTTGTAGAGAATCATATAATACACCTTTTAGTAGTAGATTTCATCGATGTCCGTTTGACCATTTAAGCAGAGGCGGGCAATTTTTATGAAAATTTGTGAAATTGAATTTTTAAAACATCCATAACTTTTTTGTGAATGCAGATATTTTTATATGCAAACTGTCAATTGATAGAGTATTAAATGAAGTTTAAACTGTATAAAAATGTGTTATTCAACATTGTAAAGGTAATTAATTACAAGGCCCTAATTGGATTTTAATGTTATTTTATTTTTCTATACTTTTATATGCTTTTTATGTGGCCTGGTTGACGCGATTCGTCCCATAAAAAAAATTTTAAAATATAGTAAAAAAATTAAATTAATAATTCAAAAAAATTAAGAGACATAAAATAAAATTAATTAAGTTTTGTTTTGTTAAGGTAATTAACGAACATAGATTTAGAGAAACTTTCTGATGGCAATGCTTCAAAATGTTCCTCCATTGTTTGCATAAGTAATTGCTTCTGATCTTCTTGGTGTGTTAAAATTGCGTTAAATCGTGTAATTAAAGCTATTCCACGCTCAGCAATATCGTTTACTACAAGTAAACTTTTGACAATTTTGCTAGCAGCAACATAATCTTCGCTTTCACTCCATGTGACTGGATCGTCTTTTAAAAAGCTTTTATTAACTCCAGTGATATCTTGGTTTAATATAGTTTCAAAAAATAAATAAGTGTTATTACTAACGAAGTCACATAATTCAGCACTCATGATCTCGTTGACTGGCAAGTTAATTCGTTTTGGATTTTCTGGGTGACCCTCTTTATTAAAGTTCAGTATCATTCTTCTTTTTATATTGATTTCAACTTCGTCGTCAAATAACGCAAGCGCGATGTTTGCTTCACTTAAATACCAAAGATGGTTTCGAAACTTATTTTGTACTGCAGTTGCCACTATATCATCTATGGATTTATATCTCTCGAGATCTTTCAAAAGTTGCAAATCATTGGCTGGTGCTTTTTGTTTCTGCTCCAGCACAGCACAGGCTCCAATTGAAGTACTGGTATTACTCGCAGTTGTGTCATAGCACATCGCCATTACATTATTCTCAACGTTCCAATCATTCAAAGCTGAATACACGGCAGAAGCTTCCAGAGCACCAGTTTGTCTAAGTACTTTGGGTACTCCCAAAACTTTGGATTTTCCACATGAAGAAAGAATAACTGCTAATCTATTGCACATCAAGCTTCTAACATCCGTACAGTCCTCCAAAATTTTTCCATCCCAATGCACCGTGAAAGTATTTGCTCTTGAAAACTGTTCCTTTAAGTTAGCAGAAATGCGTTCTCTATAGTTTGACCGTTGTGTTCTTATGTACTCAGGAGATATAGGAAGCGAATGCACATCATGGCCTAAATTGTGTGCCGCTTGACCGATAATAATAGCAGCTCCTTTGTTGCTTACATGAAATCTGTCTAAAGCTTGAGTCATGCGAGCATTTATAAGAGGTTTAATTTCTTTTGTATATATTTTTCTGATGGTTTTTTTTGGTGGAACATAATCAGATCCCTCTGATTCGCAGTCAGTTTCCACTGAGAATTTAGTTTCAGCATGTTCTCTTTCATTTTCGTTTTCAAAATCTTCATCGTTTATACTTACGGTATCAGCATTATTTTCAAAGTTTAGTAAAATTTTGGCACGCATTGCTGCAATTGACTTACGATGGCCATTGAGAAAATCGATCTCTTTCAGTTTGTTGCCTTTTTCTAATATTTCTATGGCATCAATTTTGGCTATATCGAAGAGAACATTTAAGGAGTCCTTAAATCCCTTTTCTTCTCCTGCCACTCCAATCCGAAGATTATTTCGACTTTTTCGAACTTTATCGTAATCTTTATAACTTGAAACTATAAGACTCAACACCTTATCTTTTCTTCTTGTAGGAATTCCAAATGACTTATATATATCACTCACCTCCTCTGCAATAATTGCTGCACTTTCTTTTACACTTTTTAGTTCTTCTTGGACTAACCATGAAAGTCTTCCATGAATATCTTTTTTGCTTGGAAGCATTTCTTTATTTAGCATGTTTTTTTTTTCTACCAATTAAATAAGCACTTTTAGGTGTATTATCCATTTTTCTTTTTACTTATTTATGCTGGATTCACATTGATCTTAATTTTACACGATTTTTGTTGTAAAGAAACACTTATAAACAAACAAAAAATTGTATTTTTGGAAACGTGCTTTCTTTTTTACCGTTTGCAAAGCAATAAACAAAAACAGATGTTTTCTCTTGACAACACAGTTGCAACTTTCAGGTATACTTTTCGTAGAGGGTATACTAAGTTTGTCAATTAGTTTGTAACGGCATGTAGTAGAGTGTGTTTTTTCTTTTCTATGTATTTGGTAATAAATAACTTCAAATAAATATGCGCTGTTTTTAATAAAATTTTTATATTTTTTTTACTCATTAATTTTTTTTTTGCAATTTTTTGCCTATTTAGGGGCAGAAAATAATGTTACATTTTTATACAGTTTAAACTTCATTTAATACTCTATCAATTGACAGTTTGCATATAAAAATATCTGCATTCACAAAAAAGTTATGGATGTTTTAAAAATTCAATTTCACAAATTTTCATAAAAATTGCCCGCCTCTGCTTAAATGGTCAAACGGACATCGATGAAATCTACTACAAAAAGGTTTATTATATGATTCTCTACAAATATGGTATGCGTAACCGATCTCCTAAACCTGTTATTTTCAAAGTTATAGGTCGATTACTTTGTATACCACTTTAGGGTCCATTTTAGGACGTAAAATCAAAACCGGGTGGACAGTATCAACTAACAAGGTCAAATTTTTTAATGGAGCTTATTTTTCATACCCTACCTACCAGAAAAATCCTGGGGAGCGAAGAAAAAAACACTTTTGCATTTACGGGCGGTCTAATATATATATATATGAAAAATTATTGAACGTAAATATTTCCTATTTGGTGAACTCATCGGGCAAACAATTTTGAGGTTTCTGGGCAAATCTTTTTCTTTTTTTTAGAAGAGATCTACAAACTGAAGAAGCATCTATGTAGTGCTTATTTGCTACAATTGAATGGAAATGATAGCATTACAAAAAGTATACTTCTTCTTAGCGAACGGTCACATCTATCTATAACAAGTAAGAAAATAGAAATAGATACCATGCGTCTATAGAAATGGTCTGAGGTTCAACTATTTGGGTATAGAAAATAAGCATAAACCAAATCTGAGTGGAATTTTTATTAATTTTATTTGTCTGTAGATCAGAAAAACTTCATATCGGATGCTATATTTATATGGGGACTAGGCCGAAAAATGGACCGATCTTGGCCACATTTGGTAAAGGCACTTTTTTTTGCAAACATATTTCGTTTTTGAGAGCTTTAAGTGAAAATCCGGAACCAGCTTTATGTGAGGGCTATGACTAAGAATTATCCTATATTAATATTAATATATTATTTTTAGACTTTTATGGTACAGATCTTTATGATAATTTGGATCTTATTAAAAATTATGTCGATCTCACACCGATTTTCACCAATTTCAATAGCGTTCATCCTATGGCCAATAGAAGCTTTTGCACTAAATTTAATTAACATATATTTATATTTGCGACCTGTAGTTTGATTACAAGGTTTACATGGACACACAGACGGACAGACGGGCATCGCTAAATCGACTCAGAATGTAATTTCGAGTCGGTCACTATAATAAAAGGTTCAAATATTTTTTTATTCTTACAAATTACATACTGGTTTATACCATGTTCATACGGTGAAATGAAACACTTGGTTCGCTCTCTGAACCACGATTGTGAACCTTGGTGTTCAGACGATTGTTCTTGTTTCATTTTGACGTTTATATTTATACCCTATACTACTATGTGGTTTGGGTATAATGACTTTGTGTTGCTGTTTATAACTACGAAAAATGTTTGACATATACCCATCTTTTTGATCCATATGGCAATTCTTTGTCTTAACCCCAATATAAAGCTGCTTTCCGAATTTCACTTAAATCTATCAAAAAACAAAAATATTGCACAGATTTCTCTCAAATTCGGTTTGCGTATATTTTTTAAAAATATAAGTGATTCATCAAATATGGTCAGGATGTGTCTTTTTTTCGACCTAGTCCCCATATAATATATATATGAACTATTTCATATCTGCAGCCAAAAAAATTAATAACAATGCCACTCAAATTTGATGTATGCTTATTTTCTATATGCAATTAGTTGGACCGAAGAGATAGGGTCTCTAAACCATGGTATAGGGTATCGTATAGTCAGTCTAGAGCGACTATAATTTTCTCACTTTTTTTTTCAAGTATTTGTCACGGCTTTTTTGCTGTTTTTGATTTTATTAAAATATATATACGTATATATAAACTTTTTACTTGTTCAATGATTTTATTTTATTTTTTTCTTTGGTTATATTTTTTTGACAGCTAGTTCAGATAAATTAGCGATATTTGGATAAAATTTGGAGATCATAGAAAATTCTTCGTGGTTCGCAACTAGATTCAAAATGAACCAATATGGTTCGCTCTCAATATTTTGTATGGCGAAACATGTATTAGGGTATAAAAAGGGACTCAATGAGGAAAAATTTATCTTTCTTGTACCTGAGTAAATTCGTTCCGTTGGAGGGATGGACACAACAATTTTTAAATATTTTAATGACAAAGATGGCTTTCGTGTGTGGCTGGCTATTTCCTTTATGACCTTATTTTACCTTCTCTTGTAAATTTCATACAATAATGCAAAACCTCGATGTTTTCCCCTACCCAATACATGTGTATGCATATTCATTTAAATTTACGTATTAGTTATATTTGATTCTTCCTTTCTGTCTCCTGGGGTTCCACATTTATATATGTATGTAAGTGTAGCTGTTTAATTTATTTTCTACACTCTACTCCTTTTTACTAACTTTGTCTTTCTTAATAAAATTTTATTTTTCAAAAACAAAGTAGGTATTTATTTTTGTTATTTTTTATTTTTTTTGTCAATTATTTTGCCAGTTTATTTTGTTACTTTAGTTTATGCACAAAAAACATATATATGCTAAAGTATTTAAATGAACAGAACTCTCTCAATAAGTGGGATATATTGAGCCATGACAGCGCAAATGACTTTAGGGACATGATATTAGATTTTTGTTTTTTAAAGAAAATTGATATTTTACGGTCACTGGCGAAAATTTCACCATTTCACCATTACGAAATTATAGCAAAAGCTGTGTTAATATACTGCAGAAAACGCAAAGATAATTACATAAAATTTTGGAACATAAGCTATTTTCGAGTTCACGGCTCGATATTTTTTCAAAGTTTTTATTGCTGCTTTTCTTTCCATATATAAGCATTTTTAATACTATCATTTATGTCAATCTGGCATAAAAACACTTGAGGTTTGCATGTCCTTCTCTCTGTCTGTTTGTATGTCTGCGAAGATATACAAAATTTTCAATTTGTTTAAATGGTCACAAGTTTCATATTACCCTCCGCTTCCTCGAATTATGCCTGCTCTTCTGGTCTTTTGTTGGTTTTGGATCAACACAAGCACAGAAGTTTACTTAAATTCAGCTTGTAATATATGCAAATTGTTGTTGTCGTCCTTTTAGTTTAGTTATTGTTATTCAGATAATGTTGACTTAAGTTTTTGGATTTTAATTTTTTTATTTTTTTTATTGGTTGCATCAGTTTTATTTTCGTTTAATTTGTTGGTTATCATAGATCAACATTCTCCAAGACCATCATGTGATAGAAGGTCATTGCAGTTTAACAAATTTCATGTGTTTTAAAAATGTACAAAATAAATTAAATCAAAATATGTTTAAATAAGGATAAAAATTATATGTATATTTAGTAGTTTGAGTCTCTGCGGTCTAGTGGTTGTAAATTTTCAACACGTAGGGGAGGAGAGATACTTGTAACAATTAATTTGTTGCAAGAATTTGAAGAAGTTGAAAATGTGGAAGGGGATATAAAAACAACTAAATATACATATAAGTAAATAGATATAGACATTAGTTTTAAAAAACTGTAAAATTTTCCATAAAAAAAATTACAGTAGGTCTAGACCGATATCCTATACTACGCGTTTAGAGAAAGGGTCGTATTTCCAACTAAATTGGATATTGAAAATAAACCTAAAACAAATATAGGTGGTATTTTTATTATTTTTTTCTTGTAGATTTGTAAAAGTTCATACCGGATGCTATATTTATATGGGAACTAGGTCGAAAAATGGACCGATCATGACCATATTTGGTGAGGTCACTTATTTTGTTTTGCAAAAATATATAGAAACCAAATTTAAGAAATATCTGTATAATACTTTTGTTCTTTGATATTTTTAGATGAAGATTGGGAAGCATCTTTATATGAGGGCTCTGACTGAGAATTTTTTTTTCCTACAATATTTATTTTTAGGGTACTGATTAATGGCTGTAATAAACACACATAAATCAAATGTTACCAATATCGACACTATAATTTGAATCTTATGGCAATCTGAGTCGATCGCATAGGGGAAGTTTGTATGGGGATAGGTCTGAACATGCAACGATTTGCACCAATTTCAATAGCGTCTGGTGGACAGACAGGCTAAGAATGTGATTCTAAGTCAAGTGTAATAGAACTTTGACCATGGCTGTAAACTCAATATGAAAAAATCTTAAGAGAAACCACAAAAGTAGGAAGACCGATCCACTATTCGAACCAGATTAATGAAAAAATCTAAGGTTCAAAGTGTGCAGAGATGTAACACAGATCAAATACATTTAGAAGAAAATACAAATGCTGTAACATGGGCATCGAGACTAATGTTTAAAGGTTGTGCAATTATCGAGAAAGTATTAGATAAGTATTATAGAAAATTCTCCGCAAGAAATCTTCATCTGACCATTAATTTGTAGTTATTTATAGAAAGTCAATCGTTTCTTTGATCAGGATCAATTAGCTCACAATACTACATTACGGATTGTTGACGTAGATCCCAATGACTTCAATTACTTTTGCTTAATTTGATATCTGAGAACCACAGCCACAATATGTATGTACTTATATATGTAACTAATAATGTATACCAGCAGATTTCAGCCATCGAAATTCGAGCTCAAATTCTAGGAAATTTTATTTTTTCATTAAATAAAGACCCTAAAGGAATGCTAATCAATTATGGCCAATTCAAAAATCAACACAAAAAAACAAACTCATTTTTATTACAAACACATTAACAAATTTAATAAACACATACATAGCATTGTATAATTATACCCTATACCACTATGTGGTTTGGGTATAATGAATTTGTGCTGCTGTTTGTAACAACCAAAAATATTTGACCTAGACCCATCTTTAATTATACCGATCGAATCAAAATCACTTTCTGAGTTGATTTAACAATGTCCGTCCGTCCGTCCCTCCATCCGTCTGTGTGTCCATGTAAACCTTGTAATCAAACTGCAGGTCGCAAATATGAATATATTTTGATGAAATTTGGCATATAAGCTTCTACCGGCCATGGGATGAACGCTATTGAAATTGGTGAGAATCGGTCGATGTTCAGACCTAGCCCCCATACAAATTACCCCTATGAAATCGACATAAATTGTTATAAGATCCAAATTGTCATATAGATCTTACTCAAATTAGGTTTATATGCGTTCATTACATCCATTAATGAGTAGTCCAAAAATGATCCCTTTGGCCCCATATAGAACTGCTTCCCGATTTTCACTTAAATCTATTAAAAAACAAAAATATTGCACTGATTCTTCTCAAATTTTGTTTGTATATATTTTTGCAAAATACAAGAGACTTTACGAAACATGATCAGGATCGGTCCATTTTTGGACCTAGTCCCCATACAGATATAGCATCCGATATGAACTTTTTCATATCTGCAGCCAAAAAAATTAATAAAAATCCCACTCAAATTTGGTTTTTGCTTATTTTCTATGTCCAGTTAGTTGGACCTAAGAGATGGGGTTTCTAAACGCATGGTGTAGGGTATCGTATAGTCGGTCTAGACCGACTATAATTTTCTTACTTGTTTTATGTATGCGTTAGAAGAAACTTTAAATGCAATTTACTCAAAATAAAGGAAAAAATTAAAAAAAAATCTGTAAATCTGCAAAACGGCTAAAAAGAAATACGTTTCAAATAATAAGCGTTTGGTCAAAATCGGGATACAAAGGTAGAACAAAACATCAGTCACAAGAAATCGCCTAGCCTATTAATATTTTAGATTATGATTCTGGGCTGCTTGCACAATCCCATATTTATCTAACATTGAGTACACAAAAAAATTATGATAACTAGCACTCCAATATTTTGTTCAATGTTTTTTTAAATCTATAGATACATATAAAAAATTTATGATAATAAATAATTTTATAAGAGCATAAAGGTATGCTAATCAATTTTAGGTAATTCGCAATTCAACACAGGGCGTGAGATAAACAAATATAATGAAATTCGATAATTGTGGATTGGTTAAAATTGATTAGCATACTTTAAGGCCCTTATAAAACTATTAATTATTAATATATAATTTAATTTAATTCAATATATTTTTAACACATATTATACATAAATTTTAAAATTCTATACTTCTCCTCCATATGAACTATCTTATTAAAAGAATTTATGAGAACTAAAGTCAGTCCGTCTGGCCGTCCTGTCCGGCCGATTTCCTTCATTTGTTTTTAAATGAAAGGTATTTAGACACAGATATGTCATCAAGCATTGGAATTTACTCCCACCTTATTCAAGTTATACTTTTTTCAAGATTTTGTCAATATTTTCCTTCACTCAAACCTCTATAACTAGAGTTCTAATTCACTTAGGCTGCTGACACAAGTCTAAGAACACTCATAAAAATTAATATAATATAATGCTGTGGAGCAGCACGGGTCGCTTGTAACTATAAAAAAATTTCATTCGCGTATTAATCTATTAATATGCTAGGTGATTATTTGTTACCGATGTTTTGTTCTACCGTTTTATCAAGATTTTGACCGAACGTATATTATTTGAAAGGTATTTCTTTTTAGCTGTTCACCAGATTTACAGATTTTTAAATTTTTTCCTTTATTTTGAGTAAATTGTGTTTAAATTTGCTACTAACACATACATAAAATTATACATATGCTGTGTGTGTGTGTTAATGTTTCTTAATGAGTTTATCTAAATTTACAATAATAATTAACCAAAAAGCTGTTGGTTTCTGAATTGGATAAGTATAGAAATAAAGTCGCCTAGAAATTTCACTCGAATTTCGAGTGCTGGATTCTGCTATTATATAATAATTATAAATCCAATATTATCTTAAAGCGGCATTATACCAAGTTGAATTGTACGAATGGAACTGTTCCCAAGTGAAATTATGCCAAGTGAGTTTGTCCATCTGAAATTTTTTAAAGTGGAGTTATGTTTAGTGGAGCTGACAGTCGAGCTAAATCATTACTGACAAGCTTTCAACAAAATTGGGTAACTTTATAAACAGTATCCAAAAGCTTCATAATAAAATACTACGGCAGTAGAATACCGCAGTGACTTTTCTAATAAAGCAAACTTTTTTCGGTAAAAAAGCATTTTATTTCTCACATAGTGCCATTTTAGCGTTTTTCCAATTTTTTTATATACCTTCCAAATAATAGGTTCTGTCAATGTCCTCAAAATAAGCGTGTGTATCAATTACGACCTTTTCATTCGCCCCAAATTCCTTACTGTCGATCAATTTCTTCAGGTTTGGAGATAGCAAATTGTCGCAGAGGGTTAAATCTGGAGAATATGCTGAATGAGGTAGCCCAACTTATAGATTTTTGTCATGGTCACTACACATGTATGCGCCGTTGCACAATGCTTCGTCCCATGGACAAAAATCAAAATCATTTGTCTCAAATTGAAATTAAAGAGAAATATTTTGAAAGATAATAAAGTGATTCAAACAAATATGAAAAATATCATTGGTCTGATTTCTGTTGCCACCACGAGAGGGCGCTAAAAAATGATTTAACAGAAAAATTGGCTTTAATTGTTTCAAGAAAATAATTCTTAAAAATAGATTTTTTTTTAAGACTGGTTCGAAGTTTTGTTTTTTTAATTACTTTTATATATTTGTAGTTAGATTAAAGTATAGATGTTAGTATACGCTTACAAAATAAATATTTTTTATTGCTTCGAAAAACAAATTTTTTTTTGTTGAAAATACAAAAATTTACTGAAGTTTAATGGAGTATAATGGAGTATAACGAGGGCTTATATTCAAAATGTGCTATCAGCATTAATAATTATTTTAAAGAGAGCGTGTAAAACAAATTTATTAATAAGATCTGAAAGTATTTGTCGATCGATACGCCACAATATCTATTAAGAAATAGTCGTACTAATCATGTATGCTATCAAAATTAATATTATATTTGACAGTTATATCAGAGAACAGTTTGGAATCAAAAATTAATATTGCTGTCAAATGTAGATAGCACTTTTTGAATATAAGCCCTCGATAAACAAAATTATATAAAAGTTCATACTGTTACCTTCTAGATTATAGAAAAATTAGTGCCCATTTTTTACCACAAATTAAAAAAAAATCATGATTGGATGTGCTGTGGTTCTCATAATAATATGTTGGAAAAACTTAGATTGTATAGAAAAACACACACAGAGGTGAACCAATTGCGATATTTTTCAGCTAAAACTAAATATTTGAAACTGTGTAGTACAAAAAAATTTGAATTATATAACAAAAATTTACAGCAATTAAATACGGTAAAATGCTCTAGTGAATGGTGGAAGCTGTCGAAGTCGTTGAAAACACGCACCCATATGATTAAAGCTATCTTAAATGCAGGTGATTTTTATTCCCATTTTAGCACTGTACTGCGAAATACTGAAAATATCCACACAATCAGCTGATCCATGCCATACTTTACCGATACGTTGCTAGACTCTCCCATTGAATTTTGTGAAATTTCTTCGTTAATAAAATCTTTAAAACAAAATAAAGCTCCAGGGCAAGATGGTATTAGCTATGAATATTATAAATACGCTCCTGAATGTTTCATCAATGAGATATTATCTGTTTTCAACAAAATATTATTACATGAAAAAATAAATCTATATTAATGCCACTCTTTAAGAAAGGGGATGCAAACCTGCCGACAATTTACCGTGGATTATCGTTGATTAATACAATATGCAAAATTTTTAATACTATTTTACTAAACAGAGTTACCGAGTGTAGTAGTAGTAAGAAAAAACAGAACATGTACAATAAACGGTGTGTTTAAAATATAACTGAACTCGAACCTGTTTATTGTACATGTTCTGTTTTTTCTTACTACACGAGCCACAACACGACTTAAAATATAACTGAACTCGAACCTGTTAATTGTACATGTTCTGTTTATTTTTTCAGTACACGTATCAGAACATGAACTTCAAATAAAGCAACACTCAGAAATGTGTGCTTTATGTGTGATTGAAACAAAAAGTACGTGATACAAAAATGTTCGTGTAAATAACGAAATATTAAAACGAACACAGTCATGGTTGTGTTGGGCACCGTAGAAAATTTAGAAACGCACATAATTGATATGAAAATAAAGATATGTGTTGGCTGCTTTTGAACAGAACATTGTGTGTTTCATGTGTGTATTTTCTGAACCTTGGTTTAAAAGTAAATTTGGATAAATCCAAAATATTAGTATTTCGTTCAGGAACTAGAATTTCTAAAAATCTAAATTGGCATTTTGGCGAAGATGATATAGAAATAGTCAACTCATACAAATACCTTGGAGTAGACATTGCGTTAAACCTGTCTTTCAAAAACATTTAAACAACAAATTGACTGACTAAATACACACTTCATCCAAAAATATCGAAGAGCAACAAATTCAAAATATTCAACGCGGCCCAAATCTGGGGATATGAAAAAGTTGATGATGTAGAGAAGCTGTTTCGATTTTTTATTAAGAAGATGCTATATGTCCCAACGACAACACCCAATTATATGTTACATCTGGAAACCGGATATGACTCCATGTATCTTTCTACGCTGAAACTGCACTTTAAACAAAATATTGAATATGAATAACCTGTGTTTACCTCGTATACTAACAGAGAGTATTATAGCTCAAAATGTATTATGGGCGAAAGAGTGGTCTAACCTCTGTAGACTTCTTCAATTTACGCCAACTGATACTAACTCACCTTTATGCGTCCATTGGAAATCAATCTTAAACTTACTAAAATTATAAGCTAAACGCTGCCAATTCCCAACATCATGACCTTTATTCACAACTTAATTTCAACGTTATGCCTCTGCTTTCTGGTAACTTATCATCACGAATCACCAGTTTAATAATTAGAGTGAGAGGTGGATTGCTTAATTTAAGTGCCAGGTCTTTTAGAAGCAACTCAACTGGACTATGTTCAATCTGTAACTTGCAAGAAGCTGAGAATACATTCCACTTTATTGGAGTTTGTCCAATATTTAATGCATTTAGGCGGAATTATTTTGGTAAAACCCAATTGATATAAGTGAAGTAATTAATATTTTAAATGGCTATAATTTCTTCTATTTGTATAAATATATTGAAGCGTGTTCAAATTATAGAAATCTAATAATGAATGAATTTGATTATTAGCAAAAATTTCTTTGTAATATAATTAAATTTGTAAATCTGTAAAAATTAAAAATATTGAATTAATTTAATGAAAAATATTTAGTACATTGCCAATCAGGCTCACAACAAATATGTAATGCCTAATATATATAATTATTGTAAATTATTTACATATTTATTTATAATTTTCTTATATCTATTAATAAATAATTAATAATAATAAATAAAAAAAAAATCGTTTTCCAGATGTCTAAATTCATGATTTTTACTAAAATTTTATGCATTTAAGAGTGCTTAGTATTCAACTTTAGCTAGAAATTATGTTAAATGACTCTTAAATTATAAATTAGATTCAAGAAACAGCGAGAAATTAATTAAGTATTAGTGTATTGTGCCAACGCTTTACAAAAGGGTGCTTCTTTAAGACATTTTTAAACGAAATGGGTTTATCAGTTACTGTTTGAAACTCCAGACCTTATTATATTTAAAATTGAATAGCTATACAAATTAAATTGGCCATTACTGTTACTTGACATCACTTGACATTAATTGACATAAACAAATAAATAAAATGGGATAATAAAACACCATCTACTACGTTCTATTGTAGGACTATTAAGTTTTTTTTTTTTTTTCCAAAAAGAGAAGCCTGATCTAGGCTTTCGGCAAAATTTATGAGAATTTTAAAAATATAGTAAGTGATGGCATTGAAATGACATCATATCTTACGATGTGCATTATACAAAGATAGATGGTGTAGATGGACTTCATAAACCTTTTGAAAATTCCAAATGTGGACAATTACAAATGTGGACTTTCTACGCTTCATTGTTAGATACTATTTTTCAAATCCCTATTAAAACTTGGCGGGTAGATAAAGAAATCAATAAAATGTTTTTGGAAAATAAAAAAAAAAGGATTCCAAATGAATTTTAAAAGAAGACGGTGTTAAGAATAGACCAAAGAAAGTTTGACGTCGTGGCCGAAATAACTGTAGAGGATAAGCGTCTTATTGATAATTTTGCCATTATATTGAGAGCGTTATCTTGTGGATCGCCAATTAATGTAAACATCTGGAAGGATCTACTAACAATCACAGTTCATAAGGTATCGAGTTTTTCAATTTACCAGTAGTTACTTTCACATTTTAAATAAGCTGAAATGAAAAACTAATTAGTTATTCTTCGTTCCAGGATATTTTTCTGAAGGAGCTTTGGAAGCCAACCATACAAATATGAGGAAAGTCAGATTGTCACGTACCAGAAAAACGCGTCGAGAAAACACAAATAAAGATTTAATGGCATATTTGTTGTTATCTTCAAATCGCGTATTATTACCAAAGAGGAACATTAAAGATAAGATCTGGGGTCGAATCGTCGCATTCGTTATCGCAATTTTTCGATCGAAATGATTTCTTTATTTTCCAAAATAAAATACTAAGAGTAATTTTACTTTGCCACAGATAACGAGTTATGGTCCATAGTTAATAGTAAAAGTGGAACGAGGTGTGACGATTGTCCATATTCTTTAAATAATAAACAAAATATGCAATTTCGATTGATTTTACTCGATATCGAATGCGACGATTTGCCCCCAGTTCTTCGTTAAGCGAAAATTGGTTTTGGGAAGAATCAAGTAGCGATGATGCTTTGTTAGAAGTTTGTCTTTATCTGTTTTTCTTTTAAAATTTTTTATTTTATGTTAGTTTTTATGTATTGTCGATCTTGTGTTGTAATAATAATTAGTTATTTATAGTTCGGTTCGAGATCATGTATACATTTTCTAATACTAGAAAAGATAATACTTTTATGCAATGTAAGAGAAATTTGGAAAAAATTGAAGACAGCGCTAGATTTGTAATTGATCAAAGCGATGTTATGTAGAGAAAGCTATAAATTGGAAAAAACTCTGCTTGTTCGTTCTAACTCTCGTATGAAAAGAAAGAAAAAACATTTCTCATGTTCTTTTCTTTCTAATGTTGAGTTAAATAGTTGATTAAGCATGAGTTGAAGCAATAGGCAGAAGGATGCTGAAGATGAACAAGTCGGTTTGTTCGAAAGTAGCTACTCCATCTAGCGCTGTCTTCAATTTTTTCCAAATTTCTCTTACATTGCATAAAAGTATTATCTTTTCTAGTATTAGAAAATGTGTACATGATCTCGAACCGAACTATAAATAACTAATTATTATTTCTTATTTTAGATGTGATGCTATATAAGTATTGAGTTATGCTATTATAATTCTTGTTTCAAAATCCAAAATGTATAAAATCTGATTTACATAAAAATATTTCCCTTATTAAAATATATGCAGTTTACATTACTTTTTAATGACGTAAAATTTCGCTACTATTTTCCTTCAAATTTTTTTATATTTTATATTTTACGATTACGCCTATATTTTCCAGGACTATTCACATTGAAAATTAATCTACTCGTCAAAAGTTTCAAGACTGGTGCTTTCATAGTACCTCATACTAATCCTGCCCCGCCCTTTTTTATCTGATCACAACACATTAATATCTATTGGATATGTACAGAGTATAATACTGAAAAATTACTTTGTATGAGAGGTGCCCCGCCCACAGCTCCGATCACGCCCATTTTTTTGTCAGACTATTAATATTAGTAATAAATGACCTCGTACAAAATAACGAACCTCTTACTATTACAGTGCTCCATACATATAATTACTTTAAGTGGGAAGTGCCACGCCCATTTTCGGCATAGCTACTAACATTTATAATAGGTGATCTCACATAAATTTGCAAAACTCTCCCTGTCATAGTAGTCAGTATATGATATTAAAAATTCACTTTGTATGGGAGGTGCCACGCCCACTAAAAATATCAAAAAAAATTATAGCCTATAGCTCTTTCCGGATCCAAATGAAATAGTGTACTAAGCTTCATTTATGTACGACAAGTCCTCTTTTTGTATATTAGCTATATGGGAACAAAGCACTGTGTGGTGTGTTTTCATGGTGAATATGCACTTTTTCCATCGCCAAATTCGGTAGTTTTTACTTCAAATCAATATCGAATCGGTCCAGGAGCTGTGAATAATATTCGCCGGTGATCGTTTTACCCATTACAAGGTTATCGATGAGAATGACACTGCATTCATATAAAAATCAAGTAAGAAAATTATAGTCGGTCGAGACCGACTATAGGATACCCTATACCATGCGTTTAGAGACCCTACCCCATAGGCCCAACTAACTGAACATAGAAAATAAGCATAAACCAAATTTGAGTGGGATTTTTATTAATTTTTTCGGCTGCAGATATGAAAAAGTTCATATCGGATGCTATATCTATATGGGGACTAGGCCCAAAAATGGACCGATCCTGACCATGTTTGGTAAAGTCTCTTGTATTTTGCAAAAATATATACAAACACAATTTGAAAAGAATCAGTGCAATATTTCTGTTTTTTGATAGATTTAAGTGAAGATCGGGAAGCAGCTCTATATGGGGCCTATGACTAAGAGTTGTCCAATAGGGATCATTTTTGGACTACTGATTAATGGATGTAATATATACACACAAACCCAATTTGACTAAGATTTGTATGATAATTTGGATTTTATGGCAATATATGTTGATTTCATAGGGGTCATTTGTATGGGGGCTAGGTCTGAACATGGACCGATTATCACCAATTTCAACAGCTTTCATCCCATGGCCGATAGAAGATCAAATACCAAATTTCGTCAAAATATATTCATATTTGCGACCTGCAGTTTGATTACAAGCTTTACATGGACACACAGACGGACGGACGGACGGACGGATGGATGGACGGACGGACGGACATCGTTAAATCGAATCAGATAGTAATTCGATCGGTATAATTAAAGATGGGTGTAGGTCAAATATTTTTGGTTGTTACAAACAGCAGCACAAAGTCATTATAGCCAAACCACATAGTGGTATAGGGTATAAAAAGGATTCCAAATGAATTTTAAAAGAAGACGGTATTAAGAATAGACCAAGGAAAGTTTGACGTAGCGGCCGAAATAACTGTAGTGGATAAGCGACTTATTGATAATTTTGCCATTATATTGAGAGTGTTATCTTGTGGATCGCCAACTAATGTAAACATCTGGAAGGATCTACTAATAATCTCAGTTCATAAGGTATCGAGTTTTTCAATTTACCAATAGTTACTTACACATTTTAAATAAGCTGAAATAAAAAACTAATTAGTTATTCTTCGTTTCAGGATGTTTTTGTGAAGAAGCTTTGGAAGCCAACCATACAAATATGAGGAAAGTCCGATTGTCTCGTACCAGAAAAACGCGTCGAGAAAACACAACCACAGATTTAATGGCATATTTGTTGTTGTCTTTAAATCGCGTATTATTACCAAAGAGGAACATTAAAGATAAGATCTGGGGTCGAATCGTCGCATTCGTTATCGCAATTTTTCGATCGAAATGATTTCTTTATTTTCCAAAATAAAATACTAAGAGTAATTTTACTTTGCCACAGATAACGAGTTATGGTCCATAGTTAATAGTAAAAGTGGAACGAGGTGTGACGATTGTCCATATTCTTTAAATAATAAACCAAAATATGCAATTTCGATTGATTTTACTCGATATCGAATGCGACGATTTGCCCCCAGTTCTTCGTTAAGCGAAAATTGGTTTTGGGAAGAATCAAGTAGCGATGATGCTTTGTTATAAGTTTGTCTTAATTTGTTCTTCTTTTAACATTTTTTATTTTAGATGTGATACTACATAAGTATTGAGTTATGCTATTATAATTCTTGTTTCAAAATCAAAAATGTTAAAAATCTGATTTAAATAAAAATATTTCCCTTGTTAAAATGTATGCAGTTTACATTATTTTTTAATGACGTAAAATTTCGCTAGTATTTCCCTTAATTTTTTTTTTATATTTTATATTCACATTGGTAACTAATCTACTCGTCGAAATTTTCAAGACTGTTGCTTTCATAGTACCTCATATTTTACTGTATAGAGGTGCCCCGTCTACTAATCGTGCCCCGCCCATTTTTTATCTGAATGCAACACACTAATATCTAAATGACATTTAAGGAGTATAATATTGAAAAATTACTTTCTATGAGAAGTGCCACGCCCCCTGCTTCGATGACGCCCATTTTTCGTCAGACTACTAATATTAGTAATAGATGACCTCGTACAAATTTACGAAGCTCTCACTATTACAGTACTCCATACATATGATATTGAATAATTACTTTAAGTGGGAGGTACCACGCCCATTTATCTGACCCCGCATAACTATTAACATTTATAATAGGTGATCTCACATAAATTTGCAAAAATCTCCCTGTCATATCAGTCAATATATGATATTAAAAATTCACTTTGCATGGGAGGTGCCACGTCCACTAAAATATCAAAAAAAATTATAGCCTATAGGGCCTTTCGGATCCAAATGAAATAGTGTACTAAGCTTCATTTATGTACGACAACTCCTATTTTTATACCCTATACCACTATGTGGTTTGGGTATAATGACTTTGTGCTGCTGTTTGTAACTACCAAAAATATTTCACCTAGACCCTCACTTTCTGAGGCGATTTATCTATGTCCGTCCGTCTGTCCGTCTGCGTGTCCATGTAAACCTTGTAATCACACTGCAGGTCGCAAATATGAATATATTTTGATGAGAGTTGGTATATAAGATTCAATCGGCAATCGGATGAAAGGTGTTGAAATTAGCGGAATTCGGTTCATGTTCAGACCTAGTCCCCATACAAATGACCCCTATGAAATGACATAAATTGTCATAAGATCCAAATTAGCATATAGACCTGAGTCAAATTGGCTTTGTATGCGTTCATTACATCCATTAATGAGTAGTCCAAAAATGATGCCTTTGGCCCCATATAGAGCTGCTTCCCGATCTTCACTTAAATCTATTAAAAACAAAAATATTGCACTGATTCTTCTCAAATTTTGTTTGTATATATTTTTGCAAAATAAAAGAGACTACCAAACATGATCAGGATCGGTCCATTTTTGGACCTAGTCCCCATATAGATATATCATCCGATATGAACTTTTTCATATCTACAGCCAAAAAAAAATTAATAAAGATCCCACTCAAATTTGGTTTTTGCCTATTTTCTATGTCCAGTTAGTTGGGCCTAAGAGATAGAGTTTCTAAACGCATGGTATAGGGTATCGTATAGTCGGTCTAGACCGACTATAATTTTCTTACTTGTTTTAATTTGTAATAACATATCTGAGGTAGTTGTTAATGGCAATCCTACATTAGGTCCAAAATCTGCCAACATATATACAATGCCTTTGAAATTTATTTTTCAAAAAATTTTTCAAACTCCAAAGCTTTTAGATTGCACATTGGAAAACACAAAAACATTTTTAGAGGGAAAGATTCTTAATAATTTTGCAAGTGGAGAATTGTTAAAAAGTACAGTGCAACAACTACAGGCTATCTAGTTATTCCTTACAATATTTACTTTGATGATTTTCAAATAAACAATCCACTAGGTAGTCACACATTTTCTATATGTGGATGTTACTTAAATTTTCCACCAATACCGCAATATCTTTTGTCTAAATTAGATTATATTTTTCCGGTTGCTTTCATATCGTCTAAAGATTTAAAAATAAATAGAAATGAGAAATCACTCTATCATTTAGCAGAAGAGTTAAAAAAATTGGAGGACGGAATAGAAATAGTGACTGGAAGTACGCAAAGTACATTTCATTTTAGGTCTAGTTGTTGGTGACAATTTAGCAGTAAATAGTTTATTAGGTTTTGTACAATCCTTTAATGCTAAAAGGTATTGTCGTGTTTGTAAGAAAACAAAGACACAGTTGCAATGTGATACGTCAGAATACCAAGATTATCTTAGAACTAATTTAAATAACCAACAAGATTTATTACAAAACGACTCTCAAGAAACAGGAATTAAAAATATATGCATTTTCGAAAACATAAATAGTTTCTACGTCTCAGACAATTTTTGCTTTGATGTTATACGATATATACGAAGGCGTTTGTGTATACGAAGTGTGCAATGTGCTCCATGGATTAATAAGAGATAAAATTGTAACTTTAAGCGACATTAATAGCAGAAAATCATTATTTAAGTATGGGGAAATTAAGATGGGTAATAGTTCTATACCTTTGGATTATGATAGATTAAAGAAATTTAATTTAAAAATGACTGCAAGCGAAATTAGTTGCTTTATTCACTTTTTACCCTTAATGATAGGAGATCTAATTCCCTCAGATAACAAACATTGGGCAGTTTTCACATCTTTGTTGCAAATAATTGATTTAATTTTAAAATCCAGCTATGAAAATGACGATATCGTAAAATTAAAAGAATTAATTGAGAAACACCATTCATTCACTTTGCACAAGTTTATTTGGCTCTTTAAAGCCAAAGCACTATTTTCTTGTCCATTACCCGACTGCAATTAGAAGATGTGGACCACTCAGATTTCTTTGGTCCATGAAATTTGAAGCAAAACATAAAGAAGCTAAAATGTATTTTAATAACACCACATCTAGACTAAATCCTTGTTTTTCTTTGACTTTAAAGGCTGGACTTAAATTTTCAAGCTTTTTTTTAAAACATAATGATTTTTAGGAATCTATTTTTACTCTTAATTCGTCTCGAATTGTCAATTTAACTGAAGAGGAATATTTCCACAATATTAGTACATTATATAACATAAATTTTAAGAGTTGTGAAATAAGTAGTGAAATTATTTTTAAAGGAAAACTATTATTTGGCTTCGAATTTTACATGTATTGAATTGTTTAAGATTACAAGTTTTTTGATTGAAAATCATTCAGTTTATGTATTATGTTATTCTATTAATGTAAGAAATTTTGACTTTCATTTTCAGTCGTACGAAATTGGTTCCCCAAACAGAACCATTTATATAAAACCAATTATAGATTTTATTTCCCTTCCATTTCATTTATATGCAGTGAATAATGCTAAAACTTACTTTAGAGTTAAATATGTATAATTTAGTTTATAAATATTATTAAATAAAAGATAAATGAATTTAAATGTATATCATATCTATTTTTATATTGGTGGGGTTCGCAATGGGATATTTGTTTCCAGAATGAGAACACTACGTTGTCAAAATAAGAACGATTCGTTGTCAAAATGAGAACCAAGTGTTGTCAAAATGAGAACTATGTTTTATCAAAATAAGAACAATTGTTGACAAAATGAGAACCAGGCGTTCTTCAAGTTTTGATACCATCCGTTGTCAAAGTAAGCACAAACGTACTTAGCTCACTATTGACAACGGATGGTATCATTTTCGGTACTTTTATACCGCTTTTTTCCCTCTGTGTACTACTTCCTTTTAGATTATAGAGAAATTAGTACTGATTTTTACTACTTTTTTTGTTAATAATTTAATTCTTTTATAAAGGGCCTTATTTGAATCAAAATGACCGAGATTCACTCAATTCAATGGTGTTGACCCATTTATCAAAAAACCTTATAGTTGCTAAGAGTTCATAAGATACTACAGCAGACAGACGGTCGGGTACGCATCGCTAAATCAGCTCTAAATTCTGATTCATCTGGTTAGTTTTAGTATTTTCGTCAGTTACAAATATCTACGCTCATGCCAGCCTGTGGTGAAACCTAAAAATACTGTATCTTAACATTGGCTCAGGTGATTAAGCAATAAAAATGATTTAAGGTTTTTAATAAACTCTGTTCTTGTTATATAAACACAATGTAATTATTATTATAAATTAAATTTTTAGTGCCTGTTATCAAAGTCATTATAAACACATGTTTTAAAATTGTATTTTGTAACATCCAAAAATACAAAACAGAAATAAACCAAACGAATAAAACAAACAAACAATCCTTTTAGTAACTAAAAGAGAAGTTTAAAAAAATTCTATACGTCATGTTTCTAAGTAATTTATAAAGCGAGCTACAAAGCGTTAAGCGGTCTAAAAGCTAAAAAGTCTTAAACAGGAAAAGAACAAAAAAAAAAAATAAAGTTTCAACATACAACACAACGGGATAACAGGTCACTACAAACAACAGGGAAGCACGTGTTAAATTGCAAAAATTACCAGATAAAAATAACACAAAAAAATTTGGCTAAAATTTATGGCTCATTTGATAAGCAATAAAGAAAAGAACTGTAAATTATTTTTAATTTAAAGGTAGAAAATTTTACATATGGCTGAGATTCATCGGACAAAAACTTAAAAAAAAAAACACTAACCGAAATGATTAATAATTATGTGCATTTATGATAAATAAGTAAAAGAAATAATGAGCCATGTCTTTGCATGTACCTACTTCCCTTTTCAATAAATTGTAAAAATTTCGCATAAAAAAATTCAGCATTTTAATATGCAAATAGTTTGACAATCATTTCAATTTACAATTCTAGGAAAGAATATTTAATCAAAACACACACTTGTACAAAAACAATAACACAAACCAATATAACCAATCAATTACCCATATTTGCCATATAAGCAGTTTATGAACTGAGAGAAAAATATAAGATTTTGGCTATTAATATTCTTTAAAGCCAGCAAACTACCAAAAAAAAAACTATTATGCATTTCGAGAGAGGGTCTTGGATTCAAACTCTGGACACGCTGAGTATAACCATACATACACACTCATGAAATTAATGCCACAAACAAAACGACCACAATATCAACAACAATTACAATCACACACAAGAAACAAATTTTAGAATAAAAACACTAGCAAGAACAACATAGAAAAATTATTTTTTTAAAGACTTTTTTTTTACATTTTCATTGAAATCTGGGGACCTATTGAACCGATTTTGACAGGCTTCTTAGGATGTCTGTGAATCATTTTGAAAATGAGCAACCCATATGACCTATTGAGGGCGTGATCATGATTTCCACGACGGACAGACGGACAGTTGTTATAGTTGTTATAAGGATCAAGAATATATATGTAATTTGTGGGGTCAGGATTTATTTTGAATTATTACAAACGTATTGATAAAATTATATATACGCTCTGGACATTGGTGTGGTGGGTATAATTGGGTTTCACATTTTCTGAAGAGAATTTACCAGATTTCAAACACAAACATCATGAAAAACGGACAAAAGTTATTATAGTAATAGTAAATATTTGCAGTTGCGAAAAATTTGGTTTTGAGAAAAACATGTTAAAAATTTTACAAGTTAAATTTTGTTTAACAAAATTGGCGTTACAACTGACTTCGACGACCTTCAAATTTGTAATTTTGCAAAATTTCTTTCTAATATTTGGGACGTTTTTTTTTTGCAAACGTTTTTATAAAAAAAGATGCATAACGAATTTATATATTTTATATGGTCTCTCATTCATCTTATGAGAATTAAAAAATATTTTTCAATTTTCCTACACAAATTCTGTAACACCAGACGTTTTAAAATTAAATTTATCGTAAAAAACAACTCACATTAAATTTCTTTGATGTTTTCTGCATCTTAAATTAATTACACTCATATTTCAATAGTCATAAAATAAATCGCAAAAGAAAAATAATATCAAAACAATCGGTTGCTGGCTTGAACTACCAAAACAAAAACACTTCACCACTGTGGACACCAAAAAACAACTAGACTAGCATTTCCCCCAACACTAACAGAAAACAAGTAAGAGTGTTAAATTCGGTTGTGTCGAAACTTTGGTACCCTCCACATCGGTTTTACGTTTACATTAATATCTGGACTTATTGCACTATTTTTGGCAAGTGTAAATAAAATATTTAAAAAAGCTACCATTTTATAATTTGATAAACTTAATCTATAATATTACTAGGTTAGGCGATTTCTTGTGACCGATGTTTTGTTCTACCGTTTTATTCCGATTTTGACCAAACGTATATTATTTGAAAGGTATTTCTTTTTAGCCGTTTTTCAGACTTACAGTTTTTTAAATTGTTTTTTTTATTCGGAGTAAATTGCATTTAAAGTTACTACTAACACATACATAATAAAATTATACAATGCTATGTGTGTGTTTAATAAATTTGTTGATGTGTTTGTAATAAATGTGAGTTTGTATTTGGTGTTGATTTTTGAATTGGCTATAATTGATTATCATAACTTTAGGGTCTTTATTTAATGAAAAAGTAAAATTTCCTAGAACTTGCACTCGAATTTCGGGGGCTGGAATCCGCTAGTAGTATATTATTACAACAAACACACTGAATTTTAAAAATTTTTTAGAGGTGTCTTCATCTTTTTGAATATATTGCGGCACAATGATGCCATATTTACCTCATTTTCAAGAGCAACTTGCTGGATATAACCACAAACAATATTATCATAGCCCTACCGAGGTAAATGGTTTACTTTGTGAATGAGAGTGGTTTCAACAGACAGAGGGACAGACAGACGGACGGACAGACGGCTATAGCTATATCGTCTTGAGTTGTTATAAGAATGAAGGATAATGCTTTTTTCGATGTGTTACAAATGGAATGACAAACTGATATATACCCTCTGCACGATGGCTTGGAGGGTATAAAAACTTACATGTTATTACCGTGGCCAGCGGAGTCTCACATTAAAATTAGTAGCAATTTTCACGGCCACGTTAGATATTTTGCTGCTAAATGAATATTTGTTAGTTATTTTATAAACTTGTTATTATTTATTAACACATTTTTACAATTAAAACCTTTAATTTTATAAAATTAACTTGGCAAACACACCAACTAACCCTTAGAGGCTGCGGCTAGTTGATTTAAACGATTTTTTTTTTTAACATTTATTCACAATCAACACAAGTACTTATAAAATTTTTTATTCTGTACACTAAATAGCTTTTATATAATTGATTTATCTACTAATTTTATTATTTTTTTTACGAATAAACTAGTTTAATTAATTTTTTTTATACAGACATTACAAATAATTAACTAATGGCATTGCCAGATACAAAAAAAATGTTCGTAAATGTGCTTGTGTTATAAGTATGTTTTACTCGTAATTAAAAGAAACTAGCATAGCCCAGCACTCGAAATTGCAGTGCAAATTCTAGCAAATTTAATTTTTTTTTTCAATTCTTCCCTTTCAATGTTTTTTTAATCTATGTATTTATAAAAAATTTATGATAATAAATAATTTTATAAGATCCTAAATAAATGCTTATTAATTTTAGGCTATTCACAATTCAATTATAATGAAATTCGATGAATTGTGAATTGGCTAAAATTAATTAGCATACATTTAGGCTCTTATAAAATTATTTATTATGCTATTTTATTTTATTTAATATGTTTTTAACACACACTATACATAATTTTGATCATTCCGCACTTTTCCTCCATATGGACTTATGCCAATTTTAACACTCCTCCGCACCCGCATTAACCTCGAAAAGAGATGAAAAAATTTTGTTTTAAGATATTACAAATTTTTTTTTTTTTTAAAGATTTGACCATAGCTGTCAATATAGCAATTTTTGACTATATCCAGCGATTTTATGTATTCGTATTCCTTTCGTTATTGAAATACCATTAACACAAATCTAGGAATAAAATAATTATTTTAGCCAAAAAGACGTTTGCCGGGTTAACTAATAATGATGTATATTACGCATATTTAAATGGGGTTTTAACTGACAGAAAATTCGTTTCGTGTGTCCAGAATTATACTTTATAAAATTACTTTTGAAGGCAAATGGTGTTTTTGGTTTTTTATCGATGTCGTATGCCAGTTTTCAGGATTTCTCAACTTGCGTATTCGACATTACCCTCTAATTGTAAAAATAATTTTTTCAAGTTACGGTGGTACAGAAAAGTTTAGATACCCCATAGAAAAATGCGTTGTATATAAAATTTTATCTATTTTACTAACAAAAATCACTTTTCATAGTTATTTGAAAAAATATAAGACAATTAACTCCTTTTGTATATAATAATAATCTAACCCATACAAACTAAGGTTTTATTAAAACCAGAGTTAAAAAAACACACACAAACGCATATTTTTATTTCATATGAGTTATGTGTGTTTCAAAATTTTGTACTTCATGAATGTGTTTCGTTTTAATACTGGATTGTGAAAACGAACATTTTTCTATCACGTATTGTTTTATTCGCACACACATAAACCACACAGTTTCGAGTGTAGCTATATTTTAAGTTCGTGTTCTGTTCGTGTTCTCAAAAAAAAAAAAAAAAAAAGAAAAAACAGAACATGAACAGGTCTAATTCGGCGATCTAGTTCGTATCATAGATTTTGTATTCTGTTTAAGTTAGGCGACCGAGGAGGAGAATGAAGCTGTTTGATCACATTATATAACAACCACTCTCTTACAATAGTGTGCTTCGTCTCATCGCCTTGTTGGAAGCATCAGCTTTCAGAAAGACCCATTTTGTTTATCCTTTAACAGGTTTAAGTATGTAAAGCGATCTATCTTTGTCTCAATAAAAACTAAATTGCCCGCGCCAGCCGCCGACGTACAACCCCATACCATAACAGAGCCGCCTCCATACTTTACTTTATGTAGCAAGTTTTTTAGTTGAAGGTCTTCATTTTTTTCGCCAAACCTTTAGTTTTCCTTCACAGCTGAACAAGTTAAACTTGCTTTCATCACAAAAGTCTTCATCTCAAGTTATATGCTTTTTTCAAAATTCGGGCCTTTTTGATTTATTTATACCACTAATAATTTGCTTTTTTCGAGGAACTTTGTTATGATATTCACTGCTTCTTAGTACCTTACGTAGAGTTTGCCATATCAATTTCAACAGCTGTTTTTTTCCGATTTTTATTTATGTCGCTCAAATTATTTCCCTTAACTCGTTGATTCATTTTTGGTGAACGACCACTTCTTGGATTATTATTACGGTTTTTAATATTTTTATTATTTCTTATTGCCGTTTGTACACTAGACTTGGGACAACTAACCATTTCAGAAATTTCACGTAGAAATTTTCCATTTTTCTGATGCTGAACAATAATATAAGCTGATTTTTTTGGGATTCATTTTTAACAAATCCAAGCCGGGCATATTTCAAGACTATCTTTTTTCTAACTGAGGATCATAGATTTTTGTAACAATAACGAAGCATATATGCGCTTTTTTTGTTGGGGAAAATACCGTTAATCAAAAATAGGAATATGTATACGTTTCTGTTTTAATAATGTAAATTCTCTATTTTTTATAAAACAATAACAAATTGGAACAAAAAACATAACATTTATTTTCTACAATTTGTAAGAGAATATGTAACATGGATATTGTTGGTAAATTAGCTTCGACCTACTCTAAAAGGAATTTTTATATGGGGTATGCATACTTTTCTGTGCCACTGTACCTAACCTTTTTGGCATATAATTTTACTAAATATTAATTAATATTAATAATTAAATATTATCTATAATATTAATAGGCTAGGCGATTTTTTGTTACCGATGTAAGTTTCACAGTTTTACCCCGATTTTCACAAAAAATTTATCATTTGAAAGATATTTCTTTTTAGCTGTTACCCAGATTTACAGATTTTCATCGTTTGGAATATTTTTTTGCAGTTATGACCGTTTAAAGTTGCTACTAACACATACATAAAATTACACAATGCTATGTGTGTGTTTATTAAATTTGTTAATGTGTTGAGTTTGTTTTCTTCATTTAAAATGTGTTGAATTGTGAAGCATACCTTTAGGGTCTTTATTAAATGAAAAAATAAAGTTTCCTAGAATTTGCGCTCGAATTTCGAGTGCTAGAATCTGCTATATTAATAGATAACAAATGAAACTCTCATACTTTCTGTGTAAGAATAGCTGTAATATGAATCGGAATTTTTATTTTCATACAAAATAAAGTTTACAAAGAAAAAAAAACAGCATATTTGTGGATTTGTAATTCAATTATTTAGCAAAAAAATGTGAAAATGGGGAAAATGGGGGGAAAATGGGTATTTTTGCGATTTTTAAACCACTGGATGCACTTTTTTCGGGTAGGTTTGTTCCGCTTTTTTTTTCTCCTATTCAATATCTTCAGCTTTGTTTTAGACACAAAAGACATATTCTAGTCATTTAGCAAAAAAGTAAAAATGGGGGGAAATGGACATTTTTGCGATTTTTAAGGCACTCGATGCACTTTTTTCGGCTAGGTTTGTTCCGCTTTTTTTCTCCCATTCAATATCTTCAACTTTGTTTCAGACACAAAAGAGATATTCCATTTATTTAGCAAAAAATTGATAATGGGGAAAAAATGGGGGAAAATGGGCATTTTTGTGATTTTTAACCGAGTTATAACCGTGTTAAAATATACAAAAAGTGATAAAAATCTACCTTGAGCACAAAAATTTATATGACCAATAAATTAATGGCAGCCAACTTGACAAAAACTAATTATGCAGAAGTTCTTATTTTTCGGACTACTTTCAGTTGCAATTCTCAGAATTGAGTCCCAAATCAATGAGATGAAAAATGTTGTAATGTGTAATATATGTGTAGTTATTTCATCTTAAATATAGATGATGATTAAGGCAGAGATAAAACATGAATTTAAAATTATTCTGAAATTAATACAAAGTAAAGCTGTATGGTACGAAAACTGAATCTAACCACACTGCTCATAGGCCTGACTTTAGGTGAGTGTGTTAAAGCGCTGACCAAAAAGTGCAAGTACGAGTGTATGTGAAGGTTCATGGTTCAAAACCTCACGGCCGCCCTAAGTAGAAAAAATTTTCATATAGAAACAATCTATTCAATTAAAACATAACAATTATCACAATGTTCAATAAATCGCTGATGAAGGCTGAAATGCCAGAAACCGGTCCGATTAAGAATACAGTGCAGTTATGAATTTTTGAAATATATGCTTTCTTCTTCTTTACCACGCACCATTTAAAACAAATTTTAAATTTTTTCCTTATTACTTTGGTAGAAATCTTCAAAAAAATAAAATAGGGGGTCCAAGTTACCCGAATTTACGTAATTTAAAGAATTTATAAATCCCTAAATCTGGTCTGGGACTGGCCGGACATATATTCGGCAAACATACAAGAAATATACTCATGAAAAGAAAAATAGTATCACGTTAAAGATATTCAAAAAAAAAATCATTTTTTTTTTGTGTAAAAACTTTTATTACTCTAAAGTAATAAACAATAAACAAAAATAAACAAAAAAGAGTTTTTAACTGTAAATATAAATATCTTTGTATGGAGATTGCCCCACTAATGTCAAACATCTACAATATTAATAGGCTAATTTTCATTAGTTTACAATTTATATACAAGACTTTATCAAAAATATTCATATTTGCGACCTGTAGTGTGATTACAAGATTTTTATGGACACACAGAAAGACAGACTGAAAATCGGATGAACAGAAAATTATTCTTAGTTGATCAGTATAATAAAAGCTAGATCTAGGTCTAACATTTAATCAAAATATATATATTTTTGCGATATCTATTTTATTATTTATTTATTATTTATTTATTAATTTAATTCTATTACTTGTACAACAAGATAGAATCTTATATATCTATAATATTAATAGGCTAGGCGATTTCTTGTGACCGATGTATTGGTCTACCGTTTTATCCCGATTTTGACCAAACGTATATTATTTGAAAAGTATTTCTTTTTAGCCGTTTTGCAGATTTACAGATCATTAAATTTTTTCCTTTGTTGCTACTAACACATATATAAAATTATACAATGCTATCTGTGTGTGTATTAAATTTGTTAATGTGTTTGTAATAAAATTGAGTTTGTTTTTTTGTGTTGATTTATGAATTGTCTATAATTGATAAGCATACCTTAAGGGTCTTTATTAAATGAAAAAAAAAAAAATTTCCTAGAATTTGCACTCGAAATTTGAGGGCTGGAATCTGCTAGTATCTATAAGTTTGACACTCTAACTTATTTTCTTTTCTATAACAATTATTATTTTTTTAATATAATGGCTACTCCAGAACTTGGCGCCCTCATACGAATGACATTGATTTTTAGACATAAACTACATTCTTTCACAATTATGAATTTGTGCGCTTATTAGGGCGTTTCACGAAAGACCTTTTTATTTGCGCAACAAAAGATTTTGAAGTATATTTTCGGTACGGGGTGGTAGAAATCTATTTTATAAAAATATGGGATTATGAAACATATTTTTTTCTCTGGTGCTTTATTTAAATAGAGGAGATATATGAATCACCAATAAAAAAAATTTTTTTTTTTAGCTTATGGAGAACTTTGATGCCTTAATAGACAAAATTAATTGCTAAAAGGCAGCAGGGTAGAATAAAACGAAAAGCGCTAAAAAGCGTCAGTATTTGAAGTTAGTTTCTAAAATCTATAAGAGATAAAAACTTACTCTTCTATTTTCAGGCCATAAAGTATTGTTTTTGTACATAATTTGAATATTTTTAGTTAATTGCTCTAGAAATTTTTGATAAAATTAACTAATGAAATGATTAGTTAAAAAACAAATTAATTTCTTTCGACTTCCGCTTTTGAGTATTGAAAAGTGCATATATATAGAAAGAAATATACCTAGAAATAATTTAATCAAGTAAGAGTGTGAAATTCGGCTGTGCCGAATCTGTGATGCTATCCACATGGGTTTTACGATTACATAAGTATCTGGACTTATTGCACAATTTATAACGAATCCAAAAAAAATATTTTAAAAATTAAACAATTAGATTTAATACTAAATTATTACAACAAACCCATTGAATTTTTACCATTTTTTAGAGGTGTCTCCATATTTTTGGAGATATCTTGGCACAATGATGTCCGACTTACCCCATTTTCAACAGCAACCTGTCCGAGATAATGAGAAACAATGTTATCACAACCTTATCACAAAAAGTTTGTTATGTGATGAACGACAGTGATTTAAACAGGCAGACGGACGGACGCACAGACGGACAGACGAATAGACGGATTTCGTTATATCGACTCGCGTTTTTGTAAGGATCAAATCCAAAATACTTAAATCCAAAATTAATTAGTTCTGTCTTGAATTTCCATTTAAGTAGCTCTAAATTGTTAGGGCTGTTTTCTCACTCATCAATTTCACTTCTTCGTTTTTTTTTTACATTAGTAATGAAATTTTATTATGAAAATAAGAAATTTTGTAAACTTATTAAAATTTGCTTAATACATTGCTTGTTTTCTTCTTAAATATTGTTGTACAGATACAATCACATCTTTCATATGCAATTGTCCTGCTTGCAAATCACTTAAAAAGGAGAACGGAAAGCTCCAATCTAGCGCTTTTTTCATAAAAGACGCTGAATGAAAGAATTTCGCTTTTTGGGTTATCAAAAAACCCGAAATCTAGAGCGAAAATCGCTAAGTCGGCATTATTTATCAAAGTACTTTTAAGTTAATTATTTCTACCGCGGATAAATTTCATTAGCAGGAAGTGATTTACATGATTTTGTACAAATGCAGCACCTGAGAAAAAGTATATGTTTCACAAATATTGCAAATTTCTAGAGTTATTGCGGTTTGAATTTTTGGAAATTTCAAATTTTAAAATTAGGTTTAAGGTCATAAAAGTTAGCTTACAACTTACAATTTCTACTACTTATGATATTTCTAAGTGGGGTGATAACTTCAGTAGTGTTTTATCTAGTTTTTTGAAGAAAAGCCAACAGAAAAAGGTGAAAAAAAATTATCCTTGGTATCAAATCAACCCGCTACCGACCTCCAAAATATAAACAAAACAAAAAATCCTCAAAAATCTTTTGTCCTTTAAGGAATCACAATCCCTTTTAAAAGTTGCAATTGTTTGTGGCGAAACGCCCTAGTGCTCATTCATATTCACCAACATGTATGTAGCCTCCCTCCCTCCGTCTGTCTGTCCGCAAATTACGTGATATTTTAATCAATTTCTTTTTGTGTATCATAATTACGAACAATTGTATTGTTTGTCTTGAATGACCACAATATCATCATCGTTGTCATCATAAATAATGAAAAACAATAATTTTTGCAGTTCAAATTAACAATATTAAATTCTTTATTATATGAATTCGACAATAAAACAATAAATAAAAATAAAAAAATGTATAAATTAAATTATGACAAACAGAAATGATGACTTAAATAACAATGTGATTTAAAATACACATACTGAAAGAGAATGATGCGTTACACTATGCAGCGAAATTTTGCGGAAATGAAGAAAACAAAAAACTATAAAAAATAAATATATTAGTTTTATATTTTGGGCTAAAGATTAATGCTGTGCAGTTTCCACGGCTAAAGTGTTAGAGCTTACTAAAAGATCTTCAGTGAAGTTAAATATTTGAAAGGTTCTTTCAGATCGTAAAATTTAGGATCAGCAATGTCATGAAGGTGCTGATTGGTATCCAGTAAACTTTATTGGATCCATATTTCATTTAAAGTTTTAAGACGATGGCACAAAAACTGTTCCACATTTCGTTCAGACAATGTCAAGTATTCCTCTTTGGCTGTTAGCCTATTGTGAGAAAATGCGGTACCCGTCTTTCTTTCCCACAATTTTCTAGAACCCACCTGATCATGTAAATTCGATATGCCCATGGCACTTATACTATTGGATCAGCTAACATAACGTTTTTGACTTTATTGCTCCGCTTTCGTAGTTCTGTTTAATTCATAGATAAGTCTTTGAAAGGCTCTCCTTTAGCAGTTTTTGTTACAATCCGAAAAACTTTGATTCTAGTAACTTTGCCAACAAAATTACAGCCGTATTCATAAAAATTAAAGTGTACTTCAAGTAGACTTTATTAACAAATTTTGTATGAAAAACATACAATAAAGCTTAAATAGGTTGATTTTGAAATTCCATGCATACGTAATTTGCCAGATCTTTGTTTCAAAAGGCCGCAAATTTATACAACACCGATCTTAAAATAAACTTAACAGATTGAATCTTCTCAGAAATATTCTGATGCTTCGCTCCGTCCATAGTCAATTAATGGCAACATCTAAAAGCAGGCACTTATAAAACAATTATAAAAATTCCTCAATATTTTGCAGCCTAGTGTAGTTTCTATAATTTCTACAGTTTGCTTTCTATGTGACTCCAAGGGGTTTTATACTATAATTTTACATAAATGCAGATATAAAATTTACTTCATTGGTCATGCATTACATTTAAATTAACTAATTGTCAGTTTTACCAGATGTAAACGGAATACTAATGTTTGAATATATTTCTATGAATTGAAGTAGAGTGTAAAAATTATATATTTTATGAGTAAATACTATCATGATGAACGTGAGCAAAGGCATATATAATAAATATGTATATTGGCAGGGATGATTAGATTCTGTTATTATTAAAGTTCAGCTATTTTCTAAATATTGAAAAATGTGACTCATAAATGTATATACATAAGTAAATTATAAATTGAGAGCAATTAAAAAATACTAAACATGAAATGAAAGCGGAAACGACCAAAGTTTTTGGGAAATTTGCAAATTCTTTATCGATTACAATATAGTTAGGGGACAGTCGAATTCACACGTGGCCTCCTAAGTGTTTTTGAACAGAACCGTCAAAGTCGTCCAAATCTGCTTATTTAGCCAGAAATAATTGACAATATTCATGATGTGGTTATGATGGCTAACAATAACAGTTGAAAGCATAAGAAATTCAATCTGACATTTGAATACATCTGTTTCAAAATTACGGCAACCAATTCATCTCTTCTTCTGGATATTTATTCTTATATTTGAGAGTAGATAAATTAACAACATTCCGCTTTAGTTTATACTATACAGATTTGAATTTTTATATATAGAATTAAAAGTGAAAAACTTTAGCGAGCAAAATATATGCAATGTAATGAATGTAGAGTAAAAGTAAGTTAATTATTGTTTTCCAAATAAAAGCTTCTAAAAAATTGTATAATACTAATTTTATATTAGAAACATTTGTCCATTACGCAAATGCATTTTTTTGCGATTCAAACTGAATGACAAACCGATATACTTGAATATACCCTCTGCACACTAGTGTGGACGATGAGTTTAGGATGAGTGTAAGTATAAAAATATATTTTTTTGAAGGCTTGAAGTTCTTTTAAAAACAAACAATATTAATATCGAAGTGAAAAACTGTAAATCTGCGTTTACTCCATTTCAACTCTAGTTTAATCTTTGTATAAAGATTATTTTTAAATTATGATATTTGATTAATAATAACTACAAAAAGTATATTCGTTAACCTTATAACAAGCAGAGTTGATATAGCCATGTCCGTCTGTCCGTCTGCAGAAATCAAGATCATGCCCTTAACAGATCAGGATAGGAGGTCGTATCTAGTTAAAATGGTTCATTAGCATTCTCAGCAGGCCGCTGTTTAAATTTTTCAATATCGATTCAATAGGTCTCGAGATATCGATGAAAAAGAAACAAAAGCCTTACAAAAAAAAAAAAAAGTTTTCTTAAAATCGGTATATTTTTCTCAGTTTTGTAAATATCCAAAAAAATGTTTATGGAAATTATTCACAAAACCTTAAAAAACAATTATACGTCGATATCCAAATCGATTCATTGATTTTGAGATTCCTAGATGACTCCAAAGTTGAGTGTATCCATATGGATACAATGTAGCGAAAGGGTTAAATTCGGTTATGCCGAATAGTTGATACCCACAATCTGGATTTTACGATTGGATTAATATCTCGACATAGTGCACTATTTATAACAAATGTAAATAAAATATTTAAAAATGTAAACAATTAACTTTATACTAAATTATTAAAACAAACACACTAAATGTTCAGCATTTTTTCAGAGTTATCTCAATATTTTAGGTCATTTACCCCCAATTTAAATACCAACCTACTCGAGATAATGACAAACAGTATTATCCTAAGCTTGCCCAGGTAAAAGATTTATTTTATGACTAGACGCGAGAACTCAGTGTGCAAGCTACAGTTATTTTAGTTGAGTATAAGTAATTCTGAACATTTTGCAGTTGCCAGTGTAATTTTGCTAATTAAGCGTAAAGAGCTTTATTTACAACTATAGTGTCTTTGGTGCCTTTGGTGACCCCCCGCTGAAAATTTCCGAAAAAAATTTTCGTAGAATATTTTAATCCTTTTGAATCCTTTTTGAAAGATCTTTTTTGATTTTCTCAAAAAAAGGTTCAAATTGACTCTTAAAGAGGGCAGCTAGAGGGTTAAGATCTTCCACAAAAATGGTCTTCGTAAAATTCGACGATATAATTTTGACAATAAGAATGCTCTCAGACATTAACTTAACACATTTTTTTCATTTAGTATAATTCTCCCTTCGACCAATGAAAACTTTGACCCCCTGAAAAACTAATCAGATCAGCTGGACTATAAGTTAATTCTACAAAAATGATCTTCTGAACATGCCCTTTCAGAATTCTATGGTCGCTATTCTGTTTCAATCAAAAAGTCTTAATTTGTTGGACAGTGTTATTTGCCGGTAACTTGAGAACCGGATTTTATCAATTGATTTTTTATTCCAGAAAACGGTTTAAACATAATGTGAATTTTCATGAAAAGATATATTATCTTCATAAGCGCCCCGGTAGGTGAGTAGGTAGCGTGCTCGCCTATCATGCGGGGGTCGTGGGTTCGATTCCCGCCAGAGGCTTTGGTCTGTCACTGCAAAAATCCCTGGACCCAAAATTAGAATACAAATTTACTTTGTATTGTAATTAATATAAATAAAAAAAATAAATATATTATCTTCATAAAGCCCAGAAATTATAATAAAATGGATATAGGTATATCACGAATAGATTTTGTAATATTCAGTTTTGAGAATAATCGAACACACGGTTTATTTTATTTTTCTATACATCACCATTTTCCTTTTATTGCTTCGATGATTATTTCTGCTCTAAATCTTGTGCAGAGGGTATATATCAGTTCGTCGTTCCATTTGTAACTCATCAAAATAAATCCCAGTCACCGCATAATCTACATATGTTCTTGATCCTTGGAAAAGGAGAAGTCGATCCGGTGATGTCCGTCGTCTGTCTGTCAGACTCTTGAAAACATCGTCATGTCCGCAATAGGTCTAGTGGGTCCCACTAGTTAGGCTTAAAATATTTGGCAGAATCTGTAGCAGCTGGGTACTGAACTTGAAGCCTCTAGACCTAACAGCTGAGAAATAATGGACGAAAATCTAAAAACATATAAAAAAAACTAAAAAATGTGAAAAGTATTTATACGTAACAGAACATTGCATATCGATGTTTATCAGCGATGCATACACATTTTTGTTTGCATGCACATGTGTTCACATGTACAAAAAAAGAAAAAAAAGGAAAAAAATGTGTAAGGATTCTCATTGGGTTGACTTCAACAAAGCTATATGAATACAAGTTCTAGCCAAACAAACTATCTACTGCTTTTGGTTATTGATGATGGTTGGTGACTCGACCCGGAACAGTAGTGCAATTTGCCTTGGAGAACATAGTTTAATTTTTGAAACAAATGTGCCAATTATTTTTGCTTTATTCAAAGTAAAAATTTTGGTCTTGAGCCTGATTTAATTTCTAACCCAATCATTAAAATAAGAAATCAAAAATAAGATTGTTGTGCTGCTGTTTGTAACTTTGTGCTGCTGTTTGTAACTACAAAAAATATTTGACCTAGACCCATCTTTTAATATACCGATCGAATCAGAATCACTATCTGAATCGATTTAACGATGTCCGTCCGTCCGTCCGTATGTGTGTCCATGTAAAGCTTGTAATCAAACTGCAGGTCGCAAATATGATTACATTTTGATGAAATTTTGTACATAAGCTTTTATCGGCCATAGGATGAACGCTATTGGAATTGGTGGAAATCGGTCCATGTTCAGACCTAGCCCCCATACAAATGTCCCCTATGAAATCAACATAAATTGCCATAAGATCCAAATTATCATATAAATCTTAGTCAAATTGGGTTTGTATGTATTTATTATATCCATTAATCAGTAGTCCAAAAATGATGCCTATTGGACAACTCTTATTCAAAGGCCCCATATAGAGCTGCTTACCGATCTTCATTTAAATCTATCAAAATACAAGAGACTTTACCAAACATGGTCAGGATCGGTCGATTTTTGGGCCTAGTCCCCATATATGTATAGCATCCGATATGAACTTTTTCATATCTGCAGCCAAAAAAATTAATAAAAATCCCACTCAAATTTGGTTTATGATTATTTTCTATATCCAGTTAGTTCGGCCTGAGCGATAGGGTCTCTAAAAGCATGGTATAGGGTACCGTATAGTCGGTCTAGACCGACTATAATTTTCCTACTTGTTTATTTCTATATTTGTAAAAATAGAAAATAATGAATTAATTATAATATTAATTATATAAATTACCCCAAAACCACTTAAGCCCTCCTAAACTAGACTTCACTTTATCGAGAATAAAATAGGAATTTTCCATGACTTTTCATGAAACGATATTTGTTTTATTTTTATAACGTGCAGCTTTAAAATTAAATACTAACACACGTATTCATAAGAATTAAAGTGTACTTCAAGTAGACTTTATCAACAAATTTTGTATGAAAAACAGATAATAAAGTCTACTTGAATTACACTTTAATTTTTTGAGTTAGGGTGTAAAACTTGTATTTACTGGTTTATATTTTTTTGTAAATTTTATTAATTCAAAAATTTTATAATAAAAAAAAATCAAATTTTTTTCCACTTTTGCCTCAATAATTCCAAAACTAATGGCTATAATGAACAAGTAAGAAAATTATATTCGGTCTAGACCGCCTACACGATACCCTATGCCATTCGTTTAGGTCCAACTAATTAGATATAGAAAATAAGCATAAACCAAATTTGAGTGGCATTGTTATTAATTTTTTTGGCTGTAGATATGAAAAACTTCATATCGGGTGCCATATATATATATGGGGACTAGGTCGAAATATGGTCTGACCCTGACAGTATTTGGCAAAGTCACTTATATTTTGAAAAAAATATATGCAAACCAAAATTCAGAAAAATCTGTGCAATATTTTTGCTTTTTGATAAATTTTAGTGAAGATCGGGAAGCAGCTCTATATGGGGCCTATGAATAAGAATTGTCCTGTAGGGACTATTTTTGGATTACTGATTAATGGATATAATAAACACATAAAAACCCAATTTGACTGAGATCTATATGATAATTTGGATCTTATGGCAATTTATGTCGATTTCATAGGGGTCATTTGTATGGGGACTAGGTCTGAACATGAACCGAATTTCACCAATTTCAATAGCGTTCATCCTATGGCTAATAGAAGCTTATGTGCCAAATTTCATCGATATATATTCATATTTGCGACCTGTAGTTTGATTACAAAGTTTACATGGACACACAGACGGACGGAAGGACGGACGGATATCGATAAATCGACTCAGAAAGTGATTCTGAGTCGATCGGTATAATAAAAGATGGGTCTAGGTCAAATATGTTTGGTAGTTACAAACAGCAGCACAAAGTCATTATACCCAAACCACATAGTGGTATAGGGTATAAAAATAATATTTGGAAGACTTAAAGCTGGCGTAAATTAAAGTTTTTGACGTAGTGTATAACAAAATCGAATACGTCATTCCAAAGTTGCAACAAGATGTATGGAGCAGCCTCTTCAAAAATCTAAAATTTTAGAAAAAAAATTTTTTTAAATAACATCATGGAATTTGAAATAATAATGACTATAGGATTTTTTCTGGTTGCATTGTATAATCGGTAACTGTATTAAATCGGCTGTGCCGAATTTAACAATTTGACAAGTTTTTTCTTAACTTTTCTCTAGCAAGTTAAATTTTGCTAACAATATTTTTATATACATATGTACGTCTTAACATATATGCAGCTATTCAAATATTCAAAAATATTTTATTTTTTATATAAATCCTGTCTAAAACATCCTTTTATTTATTGTGTATTTGTTTAAATGCAATTCACAGAATTGTTATTTGTTTATTTCTGCTATTTTGTGGTCAAGTCAGTTATTTATGGTTATTGCGAATTAAATTTATTTCTTAGTGAGTTATGACTTTTTTGGGGATATATTTTTTTGCGTTCCTTCGTAAAAATTCCTCATTCGCATTAACACTTTCATAGCAAATGTTGTTTTGATTTTTTTTTTTCTTTTTCTTTAAGTGAAAAGGGAACTATATAAAAAGACATTATAAACGGTTACTTTAATGTTTAAAATACACAAAACTTCAACATAACAACCATATTTAAATGTTTCTTGGGTGGTGGCATCAAAAGCAACAACATTTATTGGTTTAAACTAATAATAAAATAGCCGATTTACAACGAAGGTAAACTGATGCTACAAATTGGAATTTTGAAAGCAAAAAAATAAAAAAAAAATGTAAAAACTATATTCAAGAAATATTCAGAAAATTTTATTTTTTACAACGGAAAAACTACAAAATGTTTTTTAGATGGATTTGTCTGAGTTTTCATATAGCAATCTAATTTTTCTTATATAGCAAACATGCATTTCATGGTATTAAAAACAATCACCTTTTATGAAAGGACGTGGGCCTCTGCAGCCAGTTTCCCAATTTTTTAATAATATTAACTTGTAAATTTATTTACTAATAAATAAAAATAAATAAATAATCCTTTTATGAACAGTTAGAAAAAAATTACAAAAGCTTTTGCCCGAAATTCATGGTACAGAATATCGTATAGTCGACCTTTATCGACTATAACTTTCTTCCCTTTTTTATTATGGTGAGAAATGAATCTCCAAATAATTTGTTTATTTCAGCTTTTCTTTCTTGGCGATCTACATATGAAAATTAACAAGGAGTTGAACCTAAAGGAAGACCCACATAAAAAACTTGTATCAGCATCATCTTTATATAAATATTTATTTTTTGTATGTTTTTGACATTTGATTAATCGCCAAAGGTTATTTGGAATATTTTTTTTCCGAACATTTGTACAATTTATGGTCTTAGTATACAGCAAACAAAACCTATGTAACAAAATTAGCCAGAAAAGTATATTGAAATTCTTAAAAAAAAGAACAAAGAAGAAAGCAATATTTTTTTTTATTTTTTTTTTTTACTAAATATGAAGTCGAAAACTTATTTTTCTCAAAGTCGTAACTACAAATTAAAAACCATATTAAGTTGTTCCTAGTCATTTATTATACGCTATACCACTATGTGTTTGGGTATAATGACTTTGCAACTACCAAAAATATTTGTCTTTGATCCATCTTTTACTATAACGACATTGCTAAATCTGAGGAGATTTGACTACAGGCAGATAATATGAATTTACTTTGATGAAAATTGCTATATTAGCTTTTATCAGCCATAGGACGAACGCTTTTGAAACTGATAAAAATTAGTGCATGTTCAGACTTAGTCCCCATACATACAAACGGCCCCTATGTGATCGACTTAAATTGCCATAAGACCAAAATTATTATATACATTTCGGTCAATTTTATTATTTTTGTGTGTTATTGCACTCATTAATCAATAGTCCAGATTTCTTAGTCATAACCCCATATGAAGCTGCTTCTATATATTCACTTAAATCTATCAAAAAATAAAATTAATACACAGATTTTTCTCAAATTTGACCATATATGATCAGACTCGATATGAACTTTTGCATATCTGCAGGCAGAAAAATTAATTGCAATGCCACATAAATTTGGTTTATGCTTATTTTCTATATCCAATTATTTAATTATTTTTGTTTTAATTTGTAATGTGGCACCCTCCACATACACTTGCTGGAAAAAAATCTATACACTCGAATTTTTAGATGTGCCGCTTAATATATAATAACCAAATGTACAAGTCTTCCATGTTCAAAATTTGGAATAAATCGATCAACGTTAACCCATTCCTTGCCGAAGCCAAACTTTGAATTTTGGCATATTTAAGAGATAAAGTAAATACCTAAAAATTATGTATTGTTCTAATAAACTAGACAACACCCTTATTATTGGTTGGGAAATAAAATTGTGTTATATTTTATAAAAAAACTTACCCTTATGTGCTCCTAGAAAATTCATATACCCAGAAAATTTGATAGATATTGATTTAAGCGATTTTGGATCCCAGAAAACTAAAATTTGTCTTAGCTGTTTTAGCATATCTAAAGAATTTTTATTATTTTCTCCATAGACATGGGAATCTAATGAAGATAATTTCTGAAAGGAATTATTTGTAGGAATTCCTTGTAATTCATAAAAGATTTTTATAAACTGCTAACAAATAATGAAGAATAAAAACAGTTTTTACTCCAGATAGTAGAGTCATACTAAAAACAGTATCCTTCCTGAACAAAGTCAAGTTTAATTTCAAAATGTTGAGTTACAGTTCAACAATGTTCTTATTTTATTTAGAAAAATATAGATAGTTTTTAAAAATAAAATCTTATATATTAAAAAAATTTATGAAAACTAAAGTCATAGCTCCTCTTCTAATGAATGGATCTTGATCATTTCACTCTCAGAACACTCAGTGAATCAAGCTCTTTGTTTTGAGCTATTAACTGCTTAAATTCATTGAGTTTGAGGAAAGTTATGCGGGCGCAATCAACTTTACACTATGCAACACGAAAGTTAACGTACAGATTTCATTAAAATAATTGCATAACATATACCCTGCGTTGAATTGTGAAATGCCAAAAATTTTAATACCTTTAGGTATCGTACAAGGTGGCCTTTATTTTTGTGTGTTCAACAAATATTTATAATGAAATAAACTTAGTGATTTAAAGAAATGAAAAAACATTGAAAGAAATAAATTTAATGATAAAATAAAATTTCCTAGAATTTGCACTCAAATTTCGACGGCTGGGCTCTGCTAGTAATATTATAATAAAATTGGTTAGAAATTGTTTTAATTTATATTCGCGAGCAATAAGCAGTTAATTGCACCAACGATATATCACAGTGGATTATTTTGATCCCAAGATCAGTGAATGGTTAAACGAAAAAATTAAGCGAACTATATTTCTTAAATTCTAACTAGTGATTTCATGGAGTTAAATAGAAAAACTCGTTGTCGGTAATCTTTATTTAAAAATATTTTAAAATCCAAAGCTGGCCTTGGCAAATAATGGGTTAACGTTCTCGGATTTTTCCCAAATTTTTAGCATGGAAGACCTGCACATCTGGTTATTATATTTTAAGCGCCACATCTAAGAATTCAACAGCACTTACAAAATATTAAAATTTTTTTTTAATAAATTGTCTTTTATTAGCTTGGGGACACATGTGACCCCAAGTTCAAAAGGGTTAATGAGGTCATATTATGTTTTTTCGAAACCCTATGCTATTAAGATAAAATGTAAAATCTAAAAGTAGAAAACTGTTTAATTTTTGATGCAAAGTATTTGGATATTTACCAACCATTTCACAACAATCTAATTTTTCTCGAAATCCACAAAAAATAAATCATTGAAAAAAATTATAGCAGAGGGATTTACCTAAAAATTCACACAGTTAAACTCTAACATATTTTTAATAAAACCTTAGAGTGACAGATCCATTTTAATTTTTTGTTTTTATTTAATTTTTTAAAACTTGAAAAATGACTTTTCAAAACTTTTATCAAAAAAATTACCCATTTTCGGTATCATTGCGGAATAGGTTAACAACGTGTTAATAAAATAATACTTCATGTCTGAGTACTTATAAGTATAGCGACAATTTTTTTTTGGCTTTAATCAATTTCACATAGTTAAAAAAAAGTGCCATCAAATTTCATGACCTGAGGATTTTGGCACAAAAGTGGTCTCGGGCATTTGCTATTTCTTGGCGAGATCTTATTCGATTTGTTGTTATATAGCTTTTTGAAAAGATAATTTAATACTGAAATTGATGCATATAACAACCTGTCGAAAAAGTTAAACTGTAGAATGAAATCTTTGTAAAATCTGAAAAAAAACGTCATATTTTCCCCATATAAACACTTTTCGGGTACTTTGGGCCTCAGTAGGCACCGCACATATATCAGCAAGCTTCATATTTTAGACAGTGCATATATATTAATTAAAGACAAAAAATTTTTGCGACCTGTCTAAGGACTATATAAACAAGTTATTAAAGGAAAAAAGTTACTTTGGTGAAAAATTGGAACTGGATTTTTCATAGTATAGCAGTTATAGGTGTACGGGTACTTTTTCTAGCAAGTGTATACATTTTACGATATTTAAATTTTTTTATTATAACAAAAGTAATGACAAATTGACACATACATGCATAATTTAGCTTAATTAATTAATTTGGATTTTATTTATTTGTTCATAGTATTACAGTTCCAATTTTAGGTGTACGGATACTTTTTGTAGCAAGAGCATAATTTTTGAATATATATGTGACGTTGAAAAATATTGTCAATATCGGAACATTTTTGGACCTAATCCCCATGTAAAATACATAACCGTAATGAACTTTTTTTTTGAGGGCCCTAAGTGCAAATCTTTACTGTTTGGTGAAACGCTACGTAAAATTTACACATCGTCGGTTGACAGGTAAAACTCACTAAGTGCAGATTTGAGCCAAAATGACTTAATATCAAAAAAAAATTTTTTTTTGTATTCTATTGGTTACAAAAATCTTTATGTTCATTGAGCGATCCTATGCCCCAATTTTCGATTTTTTGTTTTCATTAACTACAATTTCGTATGTCCTTACGGCAGGAAAAAATCACAAACGTACTTAATGATTTTTACTTGTCAATGTTTTATACCTTAGACGCAGTTAATGAAAAAAATAAGATATTATTTGAAATCAAAGTAGGCTTTGATTTGAATTTCAACGGTATGAAAAAAAGAAATTTGTCATTTCTCTCGGTGTCTTAAAGTGAGTTGAATTTTTGTGTAATTACAAATTAATAAAAGCAATATTAATTATGAATAGATCAAGTAGAGAGGTAGATACTTAGCCGAATTGGCAATGAACAAACAAACCCCTGATAACAACGTTAGTACATAATGTATCTATGTAATGTAGGTGTTGTCGTGAAACAAAATTGAGGGTGATATTCTTATAATTCAATACATATACTACATACATACAAAAATTCTTGGCCAACAGGATTTGTTTGATAATAAACCTGATAGCGTGTCTGAAGCTACAAAGTTTGTTAATGCTTTAACTCAACAAAAAATATCTCCTACTGATGAAGAGCAAAGTGATGTGAACAAGAATAATGATGAGGAGACTGGAGCAATTGAATCTAATGTGAGTGGCAAATTCTTTTTAAATTTCTGTCCGCATAAATCTTAAAACATAAAATCCCTAAATCCGCTTGATTATGTGCAGATTCAAAACAACTCTTTTCGGCTTGTCGACTACGACTGCAGTTCTGATGGAGATTTCAGTGAAGATTCACACGAAGATCAAACTTTCAAGCCAAACTTCCAAGAAGATTCTGATATTTCAGATTTTTCGGATTACATGGTCGAAACCAATAAGAAGGTTTTGACGAGACGAAAAAAAAACAAGTAAGAAAATTATAGTCGGTCTAGACCGACTATACGATACCCTATACCATGCGTTTAGAAACCCTATCTCTTAGGCCCAACTAACTGGACATAGAAAATAAGCAAAAACCAAATTTGAGTGGGATTTTTATTAATTTTTTTTAGCTGCAGATATAAAAAAGTTCATATCGGATGCTATATCTATAAAGGGGCTAGGTCCAAAAATGGACCGATCCTGATCATGTTTGGTAAAGTCTCTTGTATTTTGCAAAAATGTGTACAAACAAAATTTGAGAAGAATCAGTGCAATATTTTTGTTTTTTAATTGATTTAACTGAAGATCGGGAAGCAGCTCTATATGGGGTCAAAGGTACAATTTTTGGACTACTCATTAGTGGATGTAATGAACGCATACAAACCGAATTTGCGTAAGATCTATATGACAATTTGGATCTTATGGCAATTTATGTCGATTTCATATGGGTAATTTGTATGGGGGCTAGGTCTGAACATGGACCGAATCTCACCAATTTCAATAGCGTTCATCCCATGGGCGATAAAAGCTTATATACCAAATTTCATCAAAATATATTCATATTTGCGACCTGAAGTTTGATTACAAGATTTACATGGACACACAGACGGACGGACGGACGGACGGACGGACGGACGGACGGACGGACGGACGGACATTGTTAAATCAACTCAGAAAGTGATTCTGATTCGATCGGTATAATTAAAGATGGGTCTAGGTCAAATATTTTTGGGTGTTACAAACAGCAGCACAAAGTCATTATACCCAAACCACATAGTGGTATAGGGTATAATTACACAGAAGCCTGGAAGGTTAATGCAGCTAAATGTCGTCGAGCTAAATGCCTTCCATATTCAACAAAAAAAAGGACCATCCTGCTAAAGCTCCAAAGCATATTGACTGCTCCGAATGTAAGTTTAAATGCACAAATTATGTCTCTGAGGTGGAAAGGCAAGAAATTTGCAAATCGTTCTGGGGATGTTCTGACTATAACAGGCAAAAAGACTTTATAATAAAACATGTCGAAACTCACCAACCAAAAAGAAGAAGAATTGATGTAAACAGTGTAAAATCGCGTAATGTGTCCAAAACAAATTTTTTAGAAAATAGCACTGGCAGACAAAGAGTATGCGCAAAATTTTTTGAAAAGATCCTTTGCATCTCAAACGGACCTATAAACACTGCAATTTCAGGTTCAAAATTTGGGTCATTTACTGGCAATGATAAAAGAGGTCGAAAAGTACCCGGAAATAAAACAAGTGAAACAGGAATTTCTTTGGTAAAAAGGCACATAGATAGCTTTCCTGTAATGGAATTACATTACGTATGAAAGTCCACCAAGAAATTGTACCTAGATAGCAATTTGTCTATTTGGAAAATGTACGATCTTTATCGTAATGATTTTTGCCCCAAACGCAACATTACAGAAATTGTCAGCGAAAAAACTTATAGAAGAATATTCTGTAATGATTACAACTATTCGTTTTTTAAACCAAAAAAAGACCTTTGCGCAACATGTGCAAAATATGACCAAGCTTCTAATGCAGACAAAAAAGAACTGGAAGAAGAATATACAATGCATCTTATGAGAAAAAATCAGTGTAATGAAACCAAAGAAAACAAGTAAGAAAATTATAGTCGGTCTAGACCGAATATACGATACCCTATACCATGCGTTTATACCATGGACATAGAAAATAAGCAAAAACCAAATTTGAGTTGGATTTTTATTAATTTTTTGGCTGCAGATATGAAAAAGTTTATATCGGATGCTATATCTATATGGGGATTAGGTCCAAAAATGGACCGATATTGGCCATGTTTGGTAAAGTCTCTTGTATTTTGCAAAAATATATACAAACAAAATTTGAGAAGAATCAGTGCAATATTTTTGTTTTTTAATAGATTTAACTGAAGATCGGGAAGCAGCTCTTTATGGGGCCAAAGGGATCATTTTTGGACTACTCATTAATGGATGTAATGAACGCATACAAACCCAATTTGAGTAAGATCTATATGACAATTTGGATCTTATGACAATTTATGTCGATTTCATAGGGGTAATTTGTATGGGGGCTAGGTCTGAACATGGACCGATTCTCACCGATTTCAATAGCGTTCATCCCATGGCCGATAAAAGCTTATATACCAAATTTCATCAAAATATATTCATATTTGCGACCTGCAGTTTGATTACAAGGTTTACATGGACACACAGACGGACGGACGGACGGACGGACATTGTTAAATCAACTTAAAAAGTGATTCTGATTCGATCGGTATAATTAAAGATGGGTTTGGGTCAAATATTTTTGGTTGTTACAAACAGCAGCGCAAAGTCATTATACCCATATGATAAGGTCAGATGCAAAACTGATCCTTCATTCATTACATGCACTTTTGATTTGCAAAGTGTCCTTCAATTGCCCTATTCCAGTGTGTCATTGTTTTATTACTCCAGAAAAATATGCGTTTACAATTTGACTGTCTATGTAGGAAGCGGAGAAATAGCCCACTGTTACACTTGGAACGAATTGAATGGAAAGCGGGGGAGCAATGAAATAGGATAAATTTTATTGAAATTTCTCGAAACTTTACCGTTAACCGTGACAGATGTTTCACTATTCTGTGACACTTGTGGTGGTCAGAATAGAAACCAACAAGTAGCAGCTGTTTTAATGTACGCTGTACAAAATTTAAGCCACTTGAACAGAGTTGAACTTAAATTTTTAGAGTCAGGACATTCACACATGGAGTGTGACTCGATGCATTCCGCAATAGAGTCGGCTAAGAAAAATAAGAGTGCCTACACAATGACTGATTGGATTCGAATCTTTCAATCGGCTATATCGATTAAAAAACATAAAATCCAAAGCGAATACCAAGTTCACCTATTAAAATTCTCCGACTTCTACAATTTACAGGAACTAGCAAGCAGCACAATAAAAAATCGAAATCGAGACGAATTTGGCGACAAAGTATCATGGCTAAAAGTAAAATGCCTCAAATTCGAAAAACAATTCCCGGCAACCTTTTTTTATAGATACGATCATACATCTGATTATAAGAAAGTAAATGTTGCTGGAAGAGGTCGTCCAAAGAAAAGGCTGATCTTGTTAAGCTTTGCGATTCAAGACTGATTCCAGAAGAAATGATTCCATGGTACAAGCAATTGCCAGTAGTTAACATGGGAAAGCATGAGCGCTTAGCAGAACCTTCCAATGATGAAAGTGATTTAGAAGATGAATAACATTTTATTCCTTTTTCCTAATAAATTATATTTTTTTTTTAATAAATGAAGTTATCATAAAATAATAAAAATTATAATTTTTTCGTTCTTCATTATCTCTCAAAATCATCAGGTAAAAATCATTAAGGGTTTTATTTTGTATTGTCTTGAAAACCTTTGTAGTTAGACCGAAAATTTAAAAGCAATTATAATAAAGAAACTATTTTTTAATTTACTCTGCAAAATCGCATCGATCGCAAAATTTAACATTAAAACCTCAATATCTCTAAACTGGTCTGACTACACTTAGTGAGTTTTACTTGTCAACCGACGACATGATAAAGTAACATATGATTTAAAAAAAAAAAATCATTCAGGTTTAAATGTCGCGACGGCCGCTACAGGCTCTAGAAATTATATATTTTTTTGAAAACTTTTTATCGTATATATTTTTCCTCTGGCATGGGTCTTAAAATATCTCAGAACATTTAACTTTATTGCATAAAGATCTGGAAATAAAATAGACCAATTTGATTTAGAGAATAATTTACCTAGCCGACTTAGCTACTTTTGTCCGTCCGTCCATCTGCGCAATTCCAAATGAATTTTGTGATTTTGATGTGTAAACATCTATGCGCACAGGGGGGTAAAAATCTATTTCACAATACAATCACTAAAACAGCGTAAGGGAAAATCGGTGTGAGGTATATGTAAGTGTATTGGTGCAAAGATTATGATTTAAATTTATTTAGTTGATTCAACAACCAACAGAAAGCGCCATGAATGTATAGCAAACAACTGCAACCTTCAAGTATAAAAACCATAGCAGTTGCTTGCTATACACAGATGGCGCTTACTGTTTGATTTTAATGGATGTGTAAATAGATGTTTACACGTTTCCTCCGTGATCGGACTCACATATTTTTTTTTCGCTAATTATAGGTTTTTGCGAGAAGGTCTGCTATTTTATATCTTCGGCTAATTTTGTGGCATTTGCTTTTGGATCTTGGATCCTACTTCTTTTGAAATGAAGATAATGTCTCTATGACTTAGCTAAATTAAAAAGTTTTGATAATCCACTAAACGATTATCCTTCAATTCTGCTCTTTCTGACATCAATTGAAATTTCTTTACAAGAAGCCATTATTACAATTAAATACTTATTCAAAGCATACTATCTTAGGGAAAACATTATCATAAGAAAAGTACAAAATTCCTGTTAGAATTCATCAACAAAAGCCTATGCATGCTGGTCGTATGTAGACTTTTGTCAATGATTTTTATTTGTTTTCCATGAATGATATTTATTTTTATTTTATTTTGGGCATAGCAATAAAAGTAGGAATTTCTTTAATGTTTTTTGTCTTATAAAATGTCCAAAATTGTGGTCGTCGTATGCAGACTTTTATCGGCCCTGTATATCAGGTTTTTACATTAATAATATAATTTATATTGTAGAATCTATTAAATGTAAGAAACATAGCAAAATTCTTTTATATATCTTTTGCCTCGCTTACGAAATTCATAATTCCGCTTACTTTCTGTGCATATTGTTTGGCCATAAATTTATGTATAAATATGGTTTATCGTTCTAAAGTCTTTATAATGATAATAAAACACATAAAGAAATATGGGTCACCAAATTTAAAACAAATACATTGAATAATGACTGGTTTCTTCTTAACAAACAAAAACTAAAAGTTTATGCAGAATTATTGTGGCTTTATATACAAAAACATTAAAAAACATTTCCAAGTCATAAATAACGATTTATAGTTTAAATATAAATTTATATTTAAAATTCCTATAAATAACATCTATTGAATTAATAATGTAGTTGAGAAAAAAAGGTATATTTAGCAAAACCCAGTATTAATTTACTTCACATTGAATTTTTAAATGAAACGCCTAAAAGTTCGCAATGTTTTTTTACTTTATATATATTTTAACTCTTAAAAGTTGTTTACAAAAAAGTTAGTTAGTTTTTTTTTTGTGGCATTGCCTTATTTGATACAAAATATTATATTTTTTTCTTTTCATTTATCTCCAACACTTTTCTGTCAAAGCCATGTTTTTTAAAGCCTGGCTTTTGTGCATGACAGAAAAGACGAAAATCCAGTCTAACGTTCCAACGTGTCAACGCTGGTTCTACAATGCTAGATGTTTTATTTTCTTGCTGTTGTTGTTGTACAGTGGTCTATAGCATATAGAAAGTGGATACAAATTAAAGTTATCTATTCAGTTTTCAAATGAAGAATTATACACTTAATTTAAACCAGTGTTTTGAATTCTCTTTAGTATTTAAGAAATTAATCCTCTTTTCGGATTTTTAGTAAAAACTCTAATAATTTTTTTTTCACATACTTTTCCTTCCTAATCAATTTTAAAGTAAAATAATTTTGAAATAATGATAATATATAATATAAACTTTTGCATGTGAAAATGTTATAGTTTTTTCGTGCTGAAACATTTGCCACAAAAATAAAATAATGTAAATTTTAATTTGAAATAATTCGGGCTCTAGATAAACTGTTTTTTCTTTAAATAAAGCAAAAACATTGGCACATTTGTTTCAAAAATTGATCTATATTCTGCATGACTGGTTATACAGCTGTTTCGGAAAGAGTCACCTACTCTAATCAGTAACCAAAAGCAGTAGATAGTTTGGATGGTAAAAAGTTAAATTCATATATATATTTGCTGAAAACAACCAAGTGAGAATTCAAGCAAAAGTGAGCCTGAACAATTTCAAACTCAATCATCTATAATATTAATAGGCTAGGCGATTTATTGTGACCGATGTTTTGTTCTACCGTTTTATCTCGATTTTGGCCAAACGTATATTATTTGAAAGGTATTTCTTTTTGGCCATTTTGCAGATTGCATATCAAGTTGCTACTAACACATACATAAAATTACACATGTGCTATCTGTGTTTTATTAAATTTGTTAATGTGTTTGTCAGTGAGTTTGTTATCTTCATTCACAATAATAATAAACCATAAAAGTGTTGAATTGGCTAAGTTGAAAAAAGCTTCCTAGAAATTGCACTCGAATTTCGAGCGCGTAATCTGCTAGTTAATATAATAAAGATTGAAAATAAGGTTTTATATTTTTATAGAAAATAATAAAATTAAAAATACGGAGCTAAATGTAAGTTTAGCAAAAACAAAGAGTTTTTCTTGTTTTTTCAAGCATGTGTATTGTAGTATGCAATGTGTACTCATATACAAACATATTTTTGCAAAGTTGTTTTAAATTATTTATACCCTATACCACTATGTGGTTTGGGTATAATGACTTTGTGCTGCTGTTTGTAACAACCAAAAATATTTGACCCAGACCCATCTTTAATTATACCGATCGAATCAGAATTGATTTAACAATGTCCGTCCGTCCGTCCGTCTGTGTGTCCATGTAAACCTTGTAATGAAACTGCAGGTCGCAAATATGAATATATTTCGATGAAATTTGGTATATGTGCTTTTATCGGCTATGGGATGAACGCTATAGAAATTGGTGAGAATCGGTCCATGTTCAGACCTAGCCCCCATACAAATTACCCTTATGAAATCGACATAAATTGCCATAGGATCCAAATTGTCATATAGATCTTACTCAAATTGGGTTTGTATGCGTTCATTATATCTACTAATGAGTAGTCCAAAAATGCTCCCTTTGGCCCCATATAGAGCTGGTTCCCGATATTCACTTAAATCTATTAAAAAACAAAAATATTGCACTGATTCTTCTCAAAAGAGACGTTACCAATCATGATCAGGATCGGTCCATTTTTGGACCTAGTCCCCATATAGATATAGCATCCGATATGAACTTTTTCAAAATTTTTTCAAATTTGGTTTTTGCTAATTTTCTATGTCCAGTTAGTTGGGCCTAAGAGATAGGGTTTCTAAACGCATGGTATAGGGTATCGTATAGTCGGTCTAGACCGACTATAATTTTCTTACTTGTTTGTTTTATATTTTATATGTAGAATATAGATCAATTTTTGAAACAAATATGCGAATGTTTTTGCTCTATTTAAAGTAAAAACATTTTATCTTGAGCCTGAATAATTTTAAACTCAATCATTAAAATGATAAAGATCGAAAATAGGATTTTTTTATTTTTATAGAAAATAATAAAATTATAGAGTAATTTTTTTTAAATAAATTTGTAGGTAGAGCCCACCGAATGCTGGAAAATTTTTACTATCTTACGGCTCGCCAAAACTGTTTCCTTGGTTATTTTTTTTCTGTTCTATAAACATTAATTACCGCCAAATTAGTTATTGTAATTTTTCTTCAAAAACTTGACGAAGTGATATACGAAAAATATTTTGGATTTTTATTTAAGGTGGAAACACAATGTAATCATAATAATATATTTGAAAGAAAATCATTTTTTTGATTATTCTGGTAAAATAACATAGGTTTTGAAATTTTTGAATTGCTTCTATGTTTCCAATAAGATAATTCTAATGAAATTTTAATTTATTACTTAAAATTAAATGATATTTATAAAACCAAAGTCAGAAGAAAATTCTCAAAATATAAAATTAAGACATTTCGACTGTGATATTTACTTTTATTTGTTTTCTACATTTTGTGCTTTATGTTGTGTATGTAAAACAGAATATATTGTTTATTAAATGTATTAGATTTGACAAAAAAGACTATATATTAATAAAATTATCCCTGAGGATGTTGGGAATCTCCAACGAAACGTCGGATGAATAATGAATAAATAGCCTTTTATTTATTTTGAAAACAAATGACCTTAGAAGCCCACTTTAGACAGTTCTAAAAATATTAATAAATATAAGATTTTTCGATTGTAAAATATCCGTAGAATTTGAAAATTTATTTATAGGAAATAGTCTGCACAAGCTAAAGAGGTTTCAAGACGAACATATTCTTATAATACCAAGGTTTCTTACATGAAAAATTCTGAGGGCTTTGCCAATAGGATACATTCCGCAGAATCGAAATGTTCTAAAATCTTCTGAATCTGCGCGATTTTCTATTACAAAACTATTTCTTAATTGAAAGCAGTGTGCAAAAGCTGAATACTTTTTTCTGTGGAAATGTAGAAGTTTTTTTTAGCTATAAGTTAATAGATTTAAAAGTTTTTTTAATAGGCAGAATAACTTGGACGGATTTTAATGGGATGAAATCTTCAGTATTTGTATTTACTTGTATTTATTTATTAAATAAATGCGATTTTCCATTACAACAAGACACAGTATCTTATAAATTACAGTAATGGAATCAGATAAGTTATTCATAATAAATGATGAATTATTATTCGACCTTTGAAATTTATGACTTTTAATAAATTAGTCGAGCTCGAGGTCACGTTTTTGTAAACCAAAGATAAAGTAGAGGATAAGGATAAATCGAATGTTATATATAGAGTTTCTTGTAATGGTAATGGTGTTTCTGAGAGTTGTGACATGGTCTACGTAGGGACCACGAAAAATAAATTAAAAACTAGATTAGCAGGTCATAAATCTGATATTAAGTTAAGAAATGTAAATAATGATTGCAATAAAACAACCCTTACTGCACATTGTAAACACAACAATCATAGCGCAGATTTAGACAATGTACGGATATTAGAAGTTGAGAGCAGGTACCGGCACCGCTATACGTTGGAAGCTCTGAACATTATGAAAGTTCCAAATGCACAACGAATGAACTTTAAATCAGATACAGAGAATATTGGAAAGAGCTTTAGATCTTTAATAAACAAACGCATATGAAAATAAGTAAACAGTAAACCAGTGTCTAATATAATATTGACATGAAAGGACCGCAGCGGCAATAAATTTTGTGTGTATATATTTTGTTGTTGTTGTACATACTCCCTGAAGATGTCATTCAATGAATGACGAAATATTGGAGGAGAAAAAATAAAATAATAAAGGATATTTTATAAACAAAAACGTGACCTCGAGCTCGACTAATTTATTAAAAGTCATAAGTTATTCACTGTATATTTAATATCAGTAACTCTTAATCTAAATTTAAAATATTATAAATTACAATTAAAAAACATTAAAAAAAAATCAAATAAAATCAATTAAAGTACTGGTATAGTAATTTTCTAAACCCTATTGCGTTGCTTGTATTTTGCATGACATTAGGAAGCTGATTCCACAGACGAATAGTTAGAATAAAAAATTGACATTCAGAGGCATGGTCCCGGTATTTAAATTGAATTATTCGATTCCCTCTGAAAGATCTTGCGAACTCTAATCGCTCAAAAAGATATTTTGGAGCCTTTGTTATAATAATTTTATGTAGGAATATAATGTTCTTGAATTTAATATAGTTGTCAAATGACATGTGTAATACAAGACACGAGTATTGGGATACATGATCAAATTTTCTTAATCCAAAGATATAGCGAATAATGTTGTTGAAAGTTACAGTAAGTTTTCTGTTATCCCTAGAGTTGCAACCTGTGAAAACCTCAGATGCATATAGTAATGTTGGTAAAAGATATGTTTTAGCAAGTAGCAATCTTATTTTCAGTGCAGTAAAGTGCTGTGTTAACCATAAACTTCTAATCATACTATAAATTCAGCCACAGGATTGATTAATATGATCTGACCAAGTCAGAGTTCCATTAAACACAACTCCGAGATTTCGTACAGAGTCCACGATATCAATTTTAGAGCCCCCAAGGAAGACATTAATCTCATCCTCCAAATGCATCACTTTCTTCTTTATTATAATACACTTAGATTTATTTGGATTAAGTCGTAGACCATTTGCCGTTGCCCAATTTAGAATACGTTTGAGATCATAATTTAGTTCTTGAGTTTTGGAAATAATTGAATCCTTGGTACTACTTAAATATAGCTGAATGTCATAAGCGTACATCTGAACCTTAGAGAATTTAATTTGCTGTGGAAGATCATTGGCATATATCGAATAAATTAGTGGTCCAAGGATTGAACCCTGTGGTACCCCTCTTATAACTTGCAGTGAGTTTGAGATGGAGCTACCATTAGCAAAAGATTGGGATCTGTTTGTGAGATATGAAAACATGAGTCTAACTGGTAATGTAGAAAAGTTATTTGAGGCAGTTTCAGCAAAAATAGCAAAACCTACTAAAGGGTCCGCCATCTAACTTTTTTTTTCAACCAGTGCTTATTTCGTGAATGGTAACACTTAGCTCATGTCTGATTTGACAGATAATTAGTTTTATCCTTCCGCTGAATGAATATGGTTGTGTATACGCTTGAACGACGCTGGGAAATATTGCGACATTACTTTGAAAATCATGGTAATGTTGCAGAATGTGTGCGAAAATTGCGTACGGATTTTGGAAGAAGAGAAGCACCGTCAGCTCCGTATCTTAGTTATCTTGTGAAAAAAAGTGAAAGAAACTGGCATCCTCATCGATAAACCAAAGCGTGAAAAGCCAAAAAGAGTGCGTACACCCGAGAATATTGCTGCTGTGGCAGAAAGTGTGCGCGAAGCGCCATCAACATCAATTCACCGTCGTTCTCAAGAATTGAACATTTCGGAGGCATCATTGAGATGAATTTTGCATAAAGACCTTGGTAGGACGCCATACAAAGTCCAATTGGTTCAGGAGTTGAAGCCAACTGACCATCCAATGCGTTTTCGCTTCGCTAAGTGGGCCTGCGATCGACTTACAGAAGATGCCGATTTTGCAAAAAAAAATCATCTTTTCAGATGAAGCTCATTTTGATCATGGCGGGTACGTAAACAAGCAAAATTGTCGCATACATTGAAAAGCCGATACACCCAAAAAGAGTCACTGTTTGGTGCGGATTTTGGTCCAGAGGCATCATTGGGCCATTTTTCTTCGAAAATGAGCAAGGAGTGGCCGTTACAGTCAATGGCGATCGTTATCGGGCCATGTTGAACGAATTTTTGTTCACAAAAATTGAAGAGGAGGATATTGGTAACATTTGTTTTCAACAGGACGGCGCTACGTGCCACACAGCCGAAGCTACACTCGATGTTTTGCGCCCTGTTTTTGAAGATCGCATTATCAGCCGCAGAGCTAATGTCGTTTGGCCACCTCGGAGCTGCGATTTGACACCGTTGGACTATCATTTGTGGGGTGCCCTCATAGATAAGTATTACGCCAACAAGCCAGAGACAATTGACGCTTTAAACGACAATATTCGTGAAGCCATTGGTGAAATACAGCTGCAAACAATCGATAATGTGCTTAAAAATTGGACCATGGCGAGCCGAGGCAGCCATTTGAATGAAATTATTTTCCATTATTAACCGGAAGTATTGTACTTTCAAATAAAAAAAGAAATTTGAGATAATATTCGGTAGTTTTTTTTATAGCATTTTCAAAAAAAAAAAGATATTTGGCGGACCCTTTGTAACCTGAGGGCTTTTATATAAGAAAAACCTTGCTAATCTGAATAATTGGATCATTCACTAAAGTTTTTTTAAGACAAGAAAAATTGATGAGACTGATAAAGGAAAAGCCCTCATAATCCATTTGGTTTTCTATATTAAATAAATCCTAAAATTTTTATGCATGAGTAATCTGAACACATTTTAGACGATGTCGGCCTCGTCAGTATCGATATCACTAACCATGTATATGATAACCTCTATATGATAATTTGTATTCTATGGCAATTTAAGTCGATCTTATAGGGGTCATTTGTGTGGAAACTAGGTCTGAACATCAATCGACGTTCATCCTGTGGCCTATAGAAGCTAACATACTCAAAATTTCCTCAAAATATATTCATATTTGCGACGTGTGGTTTCATTAAAAGTTTTACATGGACACACAGACGGACGGACAGAGAGACAGACGCCAAATCGAAATTTTGAGTCGGTCGATATAATAAATGATGGGTATATGTCAAATATTTTTGTATTTAAAAACATCAGCACAAAGTCATTACACCCTGACCTCATAGTGGTATAGGATATAAAAATATGTATTATGGGATGGTCTGATAGTATTGCATATTTATACCCTATACCACCTTGTGGTCAGGGTGTAATGAGTTTTAGCTGATCCCTCAATATTTTGTTTATTTATTTATTTAATTATTATACGGATCGATCCAAAATCACTTTCAGAGTCGATTTAGCGATATCCGTCCTTCCGTCCGTCTATCTGTTTGTGTCTATGTAAACTTTGTAATTAGACTACAGCACGCAACTATGAATACATTTTGATGAAATCTAGTATATAATCTTTTGTCGGTCATTGCATGAAAGCTTTTGAAATTATTGAAAATTGGATCATGTGTAGCACTAGTCCCCAAACAAATGACCTCTATGAGATCGACTAAATTTGCCACAATATCCAAATTAACATATACATAGATATTGGTAAAATTGGGTTTGTGTATGTTTACTACATCCATTTGTCAGTAGTCCAAAAATAAACCCTATCGACAATTCTTAGTCATAGCCCCCATATAAAGCTGCTTTCTGATCTTAACTTAAATCTATCAAAAAAACAGAAATATTGCACAAATTTTTCTCAAAATTAGTTTGTATATGTTTTTGCAAAAAATAAATTACTATCAAATATAGTCAGGATCGGGCCATTTGTCGACCTATGAATATAGCATCCGACATAAACTGTTTCAGATCTCCAAGCAAAAAAATTTTAAAAAAATTTCTCAGATTTGTTTTGCTATACTCAATTAGATAGACCTAAGACAAATTGTCAAAATGCATGGTATAGGGCATCGCATACTCGGTCTAGACCGTTTATAATTTTCTTACTATATAATTATAATTTTTATAATTTTTTTTCGTTATAAAGAATAATTCATTTCAATTAATTTTATTTCTTTGAATGGTCATTTATTTTATTAAATTTTTTTAATAACTAAACCACTGTTCAATAAATCCAGATTTCTATTGTACAAAATATCAATGTGTTGACATGTTGGTTATACTTTACTTTATTATTATTTTATTTTCTTTTTTTTGTAATAAAAAGAAATATAACTAACCATGCATATAGTAAGGCTGATTTAAAAATATAATATATAAGCTGAGGCATAAGAAACTATACAAAGACATGACTTGCTTCATATGCATGCATGCATGCAACTACACATACGCACACATATTCACATACAAAATGACAATCTCAACTTGAGATTTGTTCAAATCTTTAACTCGTTTTTTCCCTTTTCACATTTCTTTCAATATTATTATTTGCTTTAGACATTTAACATCAATATGTTGTTGGAAACGCCAATGAGGAGTTGTAGATGTTGTTGGGAAGCAGGCGAAAAAAAATTAAAGGTGTCAAGTATGTAGAGTACGAAAAGTAACAGCTTAACCAATTCCAATTCTATATAAGAAGAGAATTCTGCTTTGACGCCATATTTTTTTTTTTTAGTTTTTACATTGGCATAACATATCCGTTTCCTGTTGGTGTTGAGGTTTTCTTGACAGTCGACTAGTGAAATAAGTTCTTTTTCTTGCTTTTTTATATAAGATTTTTTCCCATTTAAAATGTAAAATGTGTACAAACGAAAGACTAGTAATGCTAAGAAAATACTTTATATTTACAATATTTAAAATTTTTTTTTTATAAAAATATATAAACTATACTTTTATATATACACACATACTTAGTAGCAGTTCTTTGTATAAAAGATTTTTATATAAATTGAAAACCCAGCAAAATTTATATTGGCATCATTTTTGGAGAGTCTAAACCTACTTTCAGTTAATGACCTAGATAAATGTTTTACCTTGCAAAACATAAGATTAATGCTTTCGAAAGTAAATGAAAATATAACACCGGGTGAGGATAGAATATCGTACGAGTTCTTCGTTAATGCTGGCGATGACATCTACAAGAAATTATTAAATGGGAACAGTTCCCATTTAGAAAAATTTGAAAAAATTATTGTACTGCCTATACATAACAATTGAGATATTATTCGACCAAGCAATTACAGATGCACTTCACTTATAAATTGTATAGGTCAGATTATGATGGGTATAATTCATGAAAGATTGAGGGAATGGGTAAACCATCACCAAATACTCAGCGAATGCCAAGCTGGATATTCGACTATTGGCAACGCTTATAACACTGTGTAGCACAAAAGAATTATAAATTTTGATAGAGGAGACAAAAAAAAAGACACGTGTATCGGTGTTTTGAAAGTTTACATCTGAATTTCATTTGAGGGGGGTTAAAGTTTCCCAACCCTGGCAAATTCTTATTTTTAATCGGCATAAGAAACTATGTGACCCTTACATTTTAGGCATAACATTTTTGTAGAATATATTAACCCTCTAACTCCTCAAGATATGGGTCTTTTTTGTCCTTTTAAAAAGGAGCAAAAAACACCATTAGAACAGTAATTTAAGGGGTTTAAATGTTCCGTAAAAATATTCGCCGTGAAATTTTGCTATAAGTCCCTGAATATATGGCGAATTTCACTGCAAATACACGTGTTTTTTTGTCTCCTCTATCAAAATTTACAGGCCGCACCTTGTAATTTTGGAAAATATTTGATTTTTTTGTGCAGTGTAATTTGTCAACAATAAATAACATCAAATTCCAAGAAAACAAAGAAACTTATGCTGCTTTTGATTGCTTCGCAAGAAAAATATAATATACAAATTCCATTAGTTGGGCATATCTAAGAAAGTAGCTAATTTCACTGAATAATATCTATAATCGTACAAAATCAGCTGTATAGAATGGAAACGAACTGTCCGAAGTTTTCGAGACAACCTCAAGCGTCAAACAAAGATGTTTGTTAGCGCCGCACAGTGACGCCATTTGAGTTATTTCGTTTTAAAAATCATAACTTTTGAACCAACTGAAATAATGAAATAACTAAAAGGTATATGATAGATAATTGTCCAACCTGAAAGTGTTTGAACAAGGTGCGCGGCCTTCCAGATGCTCAAAGTTGAAATTTGTTAACGGCATCAAAAAGTCATGGCTATATTAACTAAAAAACATGATTTTTAACCATTTTATATTTTTTGTGTTTCTCTTTCGATGTTTTTTTGTTTTAAAATTATTATCCATAAAAAAATTTTTTGATTTTTAGCATTTATTTTTTCAAATTGCTTCAAAATAATTATCACGATACATAACAGAAGCTATATCTAATAGACTAAACTATAACTATTGCATTTTAACTCCTTTCGAGACTTCAGATGCCGCAGAGATGAAATAAGTGGATCGGAAGACGCTACCAACATGTTGAAGAGGTCCACATTTCTCCTCACCCTTTATGCTTTGAACGTAATCAAGCATCTATATTTATACCCTATACCGCTATGTGGTTTGAGTATAATGACTTTGTGCTGCTGCTTGTAGCTACCAAAAATATTTGACCTAGACCCATCTTTTATTATACCGATCGACTCTGAATCACTTTCTGAGTCGATTTAGCGATGTCTGTCCGTCCGTCTGTGTGTCCATGTAAACCTTGTTATCAAACTAGAGGTCGCAAGTATGAATATATTTTGATGAAATTTGGTATATTGAAATTGGTAAAATTCGGTTCATGTTTAGACCTAGTCGGCATAAAAATGACCCTTATGAAATCGACATAAATTGCCATGAGATCTAAACTATCATAGAGATCTCAGACAAATTGGGTTTGTATGTGTTTATTATAATCATTAACCAGTAGTCCAAAAATGATCCCTATAGGACAACTCTTAGTCATAGGCTCTATATAGAGCTGCTTCCCAGTCTTCACTTTAATCTATCAAAAAACAAAAATATTGCACAGATTTTTCTCAAATTTGGTTTGTTTATTTTTTCAAAATATAAGAGACTTTACCAAATATGGTCAGGATCGGTCCATTTTTCGACCTAGTCCCCAAATAAATATAACATGCGATATAAACTTTTTCATATCTGCAGTCAAAAAAATTAATAACAATGCCACTCAAATTTGGTTTGGTGCTTATTTTCTATATCGACTTAGTTGGACCGAAGTGATAGGGTCTCTAAACCATGACATAGGGTATCGAATAGTCGGTCTAGACCAAATATATTGAATATTGATTGTTTTTTATAAAATTTGTTGAGAGACTCCTGAGCTTTTGCGGAAAGCTCTCCAATTGGGAAAGACTGATATTCAATTATAAAGGGTTTTTCAATAAGAGCGCTACAAACGTTTTTTTAAATAAAACAAAAACGGTTTTTGATATCAACGAAATCCTTTATTCCTGTGAAAGTACGTTCGATGCCATTATGTATGGAAATCGATCTATTTTGCATGGCCACCACGGGCACGCTAGCAGAAGTCCAGACGCTGAACCCAATTTTCGACGGTTTTCAAGCATAAATCGGCCGATACTGCTGCATTTTCACGTTCGATATTCGTATGAAGTTCATCAATCGTCACTGGCTTGTTGGCATAGACCATAGACTTGATGTAGCCCCACAGGAAATAGTCCAACGGCGCCAAATCGCACGACCGAGGCGGCCAATAGACTGGACCATTTCGTGAGATAACACGTTCTCCAAACTTGGTTTCCAATAAATTGATTGTGACATTCGCTGTGTGGCTTATGGCATCGTCCTGTTGGAACCACATGTCCTCCAAGTCCATATCATCCAATTGGGGCCAAAAATATTCGGTAGCGACTCCCATTCACAGTAACGTGCCGGTCTTGATCATCACGGAAGAAGTACGGCCCAATGACGCCGCCGGCCCATAAGCCGCACCAAACTGTATTTTTTTCGGGATGCAATGATGACTCATGGAGTACGTGTGGATTGCTGTCTGACAAATCACGCATATTTTGTTTATTGACGAAGCCATTCAGCCAGAAATGAGCCCCATCGCTGAAGATGATTTTTCGATGAAAATCCGAATCATTTTCAAGTTGTTGCTCAGCCCAATTCACGAACATACGACGCTTTTGGTGTTCAAGCGGGTTCAGTTTTAGCGTCAATTTGATCTTGTTAGGATGTAGGCCAAGATCTTTTCGCAAAATTCGCCACAACCACGTCACAGAGATGCCCAACGCTTGAGAACGGCGTGAGAGAGACACATTTGGGCTTTCTTCAACAGAAGCCTCAGCGGCAGCAATATTCTCGACACTACGGGCACTTCTTTGTCTCACTTGCACGAGAACATTTTGTACTGTGCCTGTGGATTCAAATTTTTCCACTAGACGCTCAATTGTTGATCTACTAGGACGATTATGACGACCACAAATTGGACGTAGCGCTCTTAACGTTGAGGCCACTGACTCCGAATTTCGGTAGTAAATTTTAATAATTTCGAATCGTTGTTGGCTCGTATATCTTTCCGTCATGAAATGGCAAACCTTACTGAAGAGAAATGTCAAAAGAGCGGCAAGAAATATGGCGTAGTTTGCTGTCCCTGTCTTTCTACTTTTGTAGCGTCCCTGTTGAAATACCCCTTATCTTTGCCATGGGCTAATATTTTATGGACTGCCGGGGCCAATTTCTTCAATTGATACATTTCCACCAAAAGTGATGCAGTTTTCGAAGAATAGTCTCCATAGAATTAACCTATTCTTTGCAGTTTAAAATATTCAGGATCGTTTCCAACCTTTTAAGAATTTGATTGTTAATTCCAGTGATTCGGGTTACTGTCTCATCATTTTCAACAAACATTCGCGAAGTGTTTCCATTGTTGAGTTCCCGTATATGTTCCTGGGGTTCTTTCTGATCTTTTGCTTATCCTTATATAATGTATTTGCATCAAAGTATTCCTCCTTTTGTGGGAGGGTATACACCGATTTTAGCAAAAACCCATACACCTTACGCTTGCGTTCAATGGTGAGATTCCACATTCATAATTGCTCTCCTCGCTTGTAGAATCTTTCAAATTTCGTGCTTAATCTTTGTCAATTTGTTCTTCAAAATCCTCCACCGTGGTCTTTATGAGTTCCGGCGATTCCCTTGCATACCGGGCGGCCATAGTGCACTGAAGCCGGACATGGATTTTTCCAGTGTACGGAAACATCAGATTTAAGCCGCAAAGGAACAACATATGTCATAAACATATTTCCGTCTGATATTGTAGCCTCATTGGAAGCGATCCTTTGCTTATAAACGCTTTGTTCTGATGATCCATCGCAGCCCCATTTACTGATTAATGTCCGCTTCTTAGGAAGATTTTTCAACTCATTTTCAGCACGACTCTCCAACAGCTGTGTTACTGTATGGTCCATTAGATCCTGTACATTGACTTTCACAGAAACGTCCGTAACTCCCGTATGCAGTAACGTTCCATTTTTTCCCATTCAATTTCAGGAACAATGTCTTTTTATCCTTTTTTAGCTGGGAGCATCTGGACTTTCTTGAATTAGGTACAGGAATAATCAAAGAACAAATTTTGCAAATACATATGGCAGACATAAGAAATTATGCATTTTTTATTTTCCATCAAAGTTGAAAAGTAGTGAAAAAATAGCCATCTGGTAAATAGCGATTTACCTGGAGAAACACAAAGGAAATAGTAAAATACTGGATAAATATATTCTGCCTGAAACTGGACCAAATTGCCTAAAAATTTTGTTTTTTTTAAATTTAAATCCGGCTCTTTGAAGGGTTATATCTTCTAAACTAAAAATCTAATTTTTATTGCAGGTAGCAAATTTTTAATCTTTCAACAACTTGCTATAAGACGAGTTTATTTAAAATGTCGTAAGTGCTCATGAAATTTTAGATTTTTGTAACCTCATTTGTTCTCAGGGCGCCACTGTGCGCCGCCACTCTTACTAAAATGATTCTTCAGAAGGTGGATTATTTAGAGATAATATAAATATTAGACTCCTTTTGTATGCTGATGGCTTATCCCTTATTAAGAGTTGCATTCTATCTTCGATCTTCGCTGGCTATACAACATCGACTATCGAATGTCAAATTCGTATTATGAGCTGGCAACACGGTCGAAAATTTCGTTGCACAACGAATTTTCTATCGTACACAATTTTGCTTTCGATGCTGGATAGCAGTTTGGAAAACTTATTGAAAATAAAAGTTGTAAATTATTTTAATTTCATGCGATTGATCTGCGTTGTGTGCATTTCCGCAGCAATTTATCTGTAGTAGACAGCAATTCCATAAACGCCTCCTTGCAGTCGAAAATTTGCTATAAATCTATAAACAAATGGTACCCTTGCTAAAACCTCGCATACTCACATAGTGGAATCCATTTCCAAAATGTTGGAAGCATCTCTCATGACGAAGCATTCATCTTCATCAGACGATCATAGAACCATAATTTCATGTTAATAAATAATTAATTATTTTTTTTCTTTAATAAATTTGTAAACAAACAATGTTTATTTATAGTGCCGGCTGATAAATATGTACTATTGTGAATAATCCGATTGAGTGAAATTCACAATAGCTCTATTTTATCGAATGTGCGCCATAATACCAAATGAAAATTCGTTCGATCATTTAATTCGACCGCAATCGAAAATCGAAAGTTGCTCATAATAGGCACCTTAGTCTTATTATCTGACGATATTAGTTCTATAAAAAAATACAAAAAAAAGGTAAAAAATTTGTTCTACATTTGGAATGGAAGTCAGCCGATCTAAATCAGTCGTCGAAGTAAAAGTTGTAAAAATGGTGCAGAAGTCAAAATAGTAAATGAATATAAGTATTTAGGATTTATGTTAACACATTTTATGGTTTTTACTAAACACATACATATATTCTAAAATTAATACTGCTAAAGTTTGTAATAATGGTACGTGGAAGGAATATATTGGTAAAAGGCAGCTGTCACTCAAAGCAAAATACATTGTGTGTCAATTTTAGGCAAAACTATACTTAGTTTTAAACTGGTTCTAGGCTAATCACTTTTAGCCCTTACACTTAATTATGGAATAAATATGGATAACTCCGTCAGTACATTTAATTTCAAGTACCAAAGTCTGTAAATTTAAAATAATTAAAGCTTCCTTTTTTAAAAAAATCTTGTTGGGTTTTCTATTTCTACATGTCAGTTGGTTCCTTTTTTTGGTCTTGATTGTTGAATAAGCTGTTCGGTACGTGTGTAGACAGGCTTTTGCACAATACCGAAACGTATCTATTTATGCAAAACATGAAAATGGGGTAAAAAAAAAACAGAAATAAGTTGTTGAAACGCGACATGCACATGATTAGTTTTTAAAAGTTACTCCAAGGAGCAGTAAACGATTTTAGTTTTGCTCTTCACCGCCTCCATCTCCTGACAGGATTTTAAAAATTGTCTGGAGTTGAAAGTCTTGGTTTGTCATTCGTTGTTGCCGTCTTTGTGCAATATTTTACAAAATATTGATAACATCATTGGCTTTAAATGTTTGACTAGATTTATTTCTCAAGATTTCTTGATTCAACAAATCATATGATTCATTCGAAACAGGGTAAACGTTTATATTAAAAGTCTTCTTACTTACTAAGTAAATATGCGTATAGTTGTTAAGAATTAAACAGTTGAACATACCTGTAACGAAAAAAAAAAGAATTAAAACTATTTATATAAGATTAAATGCGAACAATAAATAATTTAAAGTACTTTGAAAGTAATTAAATATTTTCATAAGAAAAGGGCAAAAGAAATAAGATATATAGGTATATACATTAGTGCGTACTGATTTCGTTTTTTTTTTTTTTTTTGGATTTTGAAAATGCTTGCCCCCTAAATGATGGGGATTTAGGAGCCTTTTACGGAAAAAATAGCAAAAAAAAATTTTTGACAAAAAACCAGATGGCTACCGGATCCTAAAGATTGCAATCCTAGTGCATTTTGAAAAAAAAAATATTTTTTATTTTCAAAATATTGACGCCAAAATTAGCGTAATACAGAGTACATTCCGGGAAAAATATTAATAAAATTTCCGTAGAGCAATTTTGGTGCAGCGTTGCATCATAAAGATGGAAGGCGAGTATATATTTTTTTCTTTCTGTCTTTCAAGCTATATTAGTCTCAAAAGCTGTGCGCTGGACCAGAAAAGTTTTATCACATTTTTTGAAATAGTTTAAACTGATATCCTCTAGTTTCCGCAGCATTTGAGACTATTTAGCTTGAAAGAAAGAAAGAACAAAAGATATACTCACTTCCCATCTTTAAGATGCAACGCTGCACCAAAATTGCTCTACGGAAATTTTATTAATATATTTCCCGGAATGTATTTTGTATTACACTACTTTTGGCGTCAATTTTTTGAAAAAAAAAATATCTTTTTTTTGCAAAATGCACTAGGATTGCAATCTTTAGGATCCGGTAGCCATCTGGGTTTTTGTTCAAAATTTTTTTGTTGCTATTTTTCCCGTAAAAGGGTCCTAAGTCCCCATCATTTGGGGGAGGCAAGCTTTAAAAAAATAATTCGGGACACGCTAATATACATATCTGGAATTTGAAGTATTCAAAATGGTTGATTAAATGTGCATTTCACTTTCAAATATTAAAATTCGGAACAATGGAATTGTTCACTAAAATGTTTCGTTTTATTGAAAACGTTGATAAAAATAGATGTCTACAGTTTAGAATGGAGTAGAACTCGAGACCATATCAAGAGTAAAACAAGGTTGCTTGTTGTCTCCACTACTCTTTTCCCTCTATACAAATGATCTGCATGAATAGCTAGGAGGTGCTTTATATGTTGGAAATTTAAACATAAGTCTGATGTTAAATGCCGATGATATTGTGGTAATAGCTGATGACGTTAAAGTGCTACAGAAGATGATTAATAGGTAAATTTTTTTAAATCAAAGCATATGGATAGGGAAAAATGGACTTATGACGGAAATGAAATTGAAAAAATTAAATGAATGTCTTGGTATGTTAATCACACCAAAATGTGTATTTATAAAAACTAGCAGATTTCAGCCCTCGAAATTCGAGTGCAAATTCTAGGAAATTTTTTTTTCATTTTATAAGGACCCTAAAGGTATGCTAAACAAATATAGCCAATTCACAAATCACCACAAAAAACAAACTCATTTTTATTACAAACGCATTAACAAATTTAATAAACACACACATAGTATTGTATAATATTATGTATGTGTTAGTAGGAACCTTAAATGCAATTTACTCAAAATAAAGAAAAAAATTTAAAAATCTGTAAATCTGCAAAATGGCTAAAAAGAAATACCTTTCAAATAATATACGTTTGGTCAAAATCGGGGTAAAACGGTAAAACAAAACTTCGGTCACAAGAAATCGCCTAGCCTATTAATATTATAGATTGTATAAATATGACATGGAGTAACTTTTTAAAGCAATAATTACATTTCTTTTCAATCGAAAATCCATCTTCTTAATGCCGTGTGTCGTCCCATCCAACCATATGGCGCATAAATCTCGGGTTTTTTACATTTCGAAGAGGTAGATCCATTACTAGGATTTTTCTTAAAAAAATATTAAAAAAATAACCAAAACTTACTCGAAACTACGAGCTTATTTTAGAGTCGGGTGTGGAAGATGGTTATCATTTTACGCTTATTCTACATTTAAAATATATTAAACGTACTATATTTGAGTTTTCAGAGTCAAGGCTGCCACACCCATTAAGTTTGTTAGCCTTGGAGAACAATATTCCTTGGGTGAAGCGTCTGCCTTAAGCATGGAATATAATATTCGAACGGCTCAAATGTTCGGATGAGAATTTAAAGAGCAAATCCATCAGAAAATTTTTATAAAAGCTTAGGTTTTCTTATGGAACGTTTTCATTTTCAAAACAACTAGAGGACCCCTGCTGCTCCGCAGCATTATATTATATTATATTAATTTTTATTATATAATACCAAAATTTGCCAAGAGAAGTTAACGTACAGTAATGCCAAAATATGCCAACATAAGTTAACGTACAGTAAAAGTAAAGTTGATTCTCCACGCATAACTTTCCTCAAACCAAACGAATTTAAGCAGTTAATAGCTCAAAAGAACGAGCTTGATCCACTGAGTGTTCTTAGACCTGTGTCAACAGCCTACGTTAATTAGAACTATAGTTATAGAGGTTTGAGAGAAGAAAAATATTAAAAAAATCTTGAATGCAAAGTTTATTCATAAATTCTTTTAATATATAAGATATGCAAAGCGCGTTATGATCTAATCAATAATATTAATAAGCAAACCAATTTCTTGTGACTTCTTCTACGCTCTTAGTTATCAACCGATTTTGACAAAAAATATACCATTTGAAGGTATTTCTTTGTACATCTTCACTATCGTTACAGAAGGGCACCAGCTAGTATATTTTTTTGGAGTAAGTATCATTTAAAGTTGCTACTACCACATACATAAAACACATAAATCTGTAAAATGCTGTATGTATGTTTATTAGATTTGTTAATGTGTTTAAAAAAATTATATATCAAAAGCCCTGTGTTAAATCGTGAATTGGCTAAAATTGATTAGCATACCGTTAGGCTCTTATAAAATTATTTATGAGCAAACCCATTTATATATCTCCTTTGTGCTAAACAAAGATAAACAAAGATTTATAATGAAACATAATGATTTTTTTTTTAAATTCACAATTTAATGAACTTTATTTATATATTCATAAATTTTAATATATGTATATATGTAGTTTATACATGTAGTTTAAAATTTTCTAGAATTTCTTCTCGAATTTCGAGCGCTGTGCTCTGCTTGTTGAATAAAATGGCTCTCGTCACTCGAGAAAAGTTACTAAATACTGTCCATTGCAATATAAAGGAGACTGAGAACTTGCAACATTTTATTGGGAGATGTCCCATTTTAAATAGATATAGACAACACTGGTTTAACAAGGTAACAATGTCAGAAGAAGAAATAATTAGAATATTAAATTGAGAAAATAATTGGCACTGCGTTGTACAATATCTTATCAATGCTTTGACTTATCGAAAAGTGTTAACACTGGACAATTACTAAATTAAAAAATATGAAATTTGATTATATCGGGTTAAACTCTTTTTTCCGGTAAATTTAATCAAATTTAATTTGAGAACTTTTTCTCATATATTAATAAATTGAAAATTTGTTTTTTATTTCTATATTATTGCATTGACGGCAAATATTTTGGTCCTTCGAGCCGGATCACTTTCTGAGTCGATTTAGCGATGTCCGTCCATCTGTCCGTCTGTGTGTCCATGTAAATCTTGTAATCAAACTACTGGCCGCAAATAGGAATATATTTTGATTAGATTTGGTATATAAGCCTCTATCGGACATATAATGAAATTGGTGAAAATCGATTCATGTTCAGACCTAGTTACTATATAAATGACCCTTACGAGATCGACTTAAGTTGCCATAATATCGAAATTATCTTATAGATTTCGGTCAAATTAGGTTTGTGTATGTTTTTTACATTTATTTATCAGTAGTCCAAAAACAAACATTATTGGCCAATTCTTAGTCATAGCCCCCATATCAAGCTGATTGCCGATCTTCACTTAAATCTATCAAAAAACAAAAATTTTGCACAATTTTTTTCAAATTTGGCTTTTTTGCAAGAAATAAGTGACTCTACCAATATGGTCAGGCTCGGTGTATTTTTCGACCAGTCGCTGTATAGATATAACATCCGATATGAATTTTTCATATCCTAAGGCAAAAAAATTAATAATAATGCCACACAAATTTGGTTTATGATTTTTTTCTATATTTAATTAGCCTGTATCTAATTGTGGTCTCCAAACCCATGGTATAGTTTCTTACTTGTTTTTTTTTTAAGTTGACGAAGACATTTAATATGAAAAAAATTTTTTCAGTTGAAAAACTTCTTTTAGTTACTATAACTCTCCGCTACAAAATGAATTATTTTTTAATGCATTAGCCAAGCGATCTGGTGGAGGTCGTAGGCCAGGCTGAGTAGGTACACCACAAAAACGTGTTTAATAATTTCATAACTCCTTCGAATAAAAAGAGTAATTTTGGGTTAGTTCCCCAACTAAACAATTTCTATCTTCGCCAAATTTCAACCATATTTTCAAACATATGAAAAGTTTTATATGTTTAATTAAATAATAGATATATTTTATCACGAATATCTTAAATTTTTACATAACTTTTAATTTTTCGACACTGGCAATATTTTTTTGCAACATATTTTAGAACACGATAATATTTTAACCAATATTATTATTGTTATTATTAAATTGAAAATTTTAAATTCACAAACACGAGGGCGGCTCAATAAGTCCGTAACTTTTAGAATGAAGGACAGTTTTTTTTTGCCAAAAAAAAAAAATTTATTTTTCAACATAATCTGCTTTTAGCTCAATACACTTAGTCCAACGTTTCTCCAATTGTTGTATCCCTTCCAAAAAGTAGGATTTTTCGAGGTCCAATAGGCATTTGTTTGATCAATAATTTCATCGTTGGAGCTAAATCTCTTTCCACGGAGCCATTGTTTTAGGTTTGAAAATAGAAAATACTCACTGGGGGCTAAATCCGGAGAATATGGCGGAAGAGGTACCAATTCGTAGCCTAATTCATGGAATTTTGCCATTGAGGTGGTACTTGATGGCAGTGTTGCATTTCATATAACTACGAGGGAAGTTCGAAAAGTCACGGACTTATTGATCCGCCCTCGTAGAAATTATAAATTACAAATTAAATTATAATTTACTTTTTATAAACAAGGAAATTCGAAATTCGATTATGGTATGACTTAAAAAACATATTTATCTCTTACAATGTATAGGAACCATACATTTCAAATCTTGAAACATTATATTTTAATTCAAAAAAAAATTTTTTTTTAAATTTTGCAATTATAACAAAGGCTCCAAAATATCTTTTTGAACGATTAAAGTTCGCAAGATCTTCCAGAGGGAATCGAATAATTCAATTTAAATACCGGGACCATGCCTCTGAATGTCAATTTTTTATTCTAACTATTCGTCTCTGGAATCAGCTTCCTAATGTCATGCAAAATACATGTAACGCAATAGGGTTTAGAAAATTACAATACCAATACTTTAATTTATTATATTTGATTTTTTTTAATGTTTTTTTATTGTAATTTATAATATTTTAAATTTAGATTAAGAGTTACTGATATTAAATATATAGTGAATAACTTATCTGATTCCATTACTGTAATTTATAAGATACTGTGTCTTGTTGTAATGGAAAATCGCATTTAATAAATAAATACAAATAAATACAAATACAGAGAAGTTTGTTAATTCCAAAATAGTGGAAAAGCAGACTTCAAATATAATATACATAATGTTATAGTGTTGAAAAAGTTCTGTGATACTAGTGTTAAGATCAATTTGTGATATCTGTGTACTGTGTTGTCATCATTTATTTATTTTATTTATTTATTTACAATTTCTGTGTCGTGAAGTCCAGTTTTTTTATATAAATAAGTGACTACAATTAGTAGGATGTAATATAGAATCAATTTAAATAAAATTATACACTCCTGAAGAAGTCTGAAAAAAGCAGACGAAACGTTGGGTGAAAAATGAAAATAAATTGATCTTTTTATTTACAACAAATTTGACCATCATTAGCCCGTAAGGAAACTCCTTTTAACAACAATAAGTTACAGTTTTTGTTGCTCCCAATAAGCAGGCTAAGTAAACGTTAGGCTTGTTAGACTCAATAATAATTATATCTTTAAGATTATTTTTAAATTAAAAATTCGGGATGGCATCACCTGAAAATTATTCACGAATTTAAACTAAATATATGTTAATATGTCACAATCATATAGATGTGTCAACAAAAAATAAGTTTTTGAGATCCTCAAAAATTAAAAATAAAAGAGAAAGGCGCATATGTAATATTAATAGGCAAGGCGATTTCTTGTGACCGATGTAAAAATTTTATTTACAAATCGATTTATGTCAAACATACCTCATTTGAAAGATATTTCTTTTTGGCTAACCACCATATTTGCAGATCGTCTGGAACATTTTTTTGAAGTAATGCTCATTTAAAGTTGTAATTAATACGTACATAAAATACAAACTGTGTGTGTTTATTATAAATATCAAAAACCCTGTGTTGAATTGTGAATTTTCTAAAATTGATTAGCATACATTTAGGCTCCATTATAATTAATTATTAATTGAAAAAATTAAATTTTCTAGAATTTGCATTCGAACTTCGAGGGCTAGGCTCTGTTAGTAGATATAAAGAAAAGATCTCATGTGTAACAATTTATTAGTAAATGAGATATCTATAATATTAATAGGCTAGGAGATTTCTTGTGACCGATGTTTTGTTCTACCCTTTTGCACCGATTTTAACCAAACGTATATTATTTGAAAGGTATTTCTTTTTAGCTGTTCACCATATTTACAGATTTTAAAATTTTTTCTTTGAGTAAATTGTATTTAAAATTGCTACTAACACATACATAAAGTTATACAATGCTATGTGTGTGTTTATTAAATTTGTTAATGACTTTGTGATAAAAATGGGTTACTTTTCTTGTGCTGATTTGTGTATTGGTTTGAGGGCTGGAATCTGGTAGTATACGTAAATATTTGTTAATTTTTTTTCCAAAATATTGACTAGTTTCTTTTATAAAACTTTTTGCCAATTTATACCCTCCACACCAGCATTCAGAGGGTATAAATAAGTTTATCATTCTGCTTGCAATAATTAGAAAAAAAAATTTGGAACCCATGAAATGTTGATATTGCGATGTCTGTCTGTCCCTCTGTGGAAATCATTGTCACGCCCTCAATGGTCAGCTGTTTTCCAGTTTTTAGTGACAATGATTTATTGACATCCTAAGAAGATTGCAATTAAAAATCATTAAAATCGTTTCAGAAGCTCCCGAGACAATGGTTCATTGACATCCTGGGCGCCTAAAGCGCCCTTTATTAAATTAAGATAATACTCATTCAAGAAAAAGCACTTTACTGGAAAAGGCACGTTAGTCTTCACAGAATTTAAATGGGGTTTTGTAGATGGGAGAAAAATGTCCAACGTATTGCCAACTTTAATCGATTGGAATTATCGAAGGCTCATTTTATTTATTTCCGTATAATTGACTGTAAGAAATATTGAAAAATAAATTTTTCAAAAGTGAAGGATTTGAAAAGAATGAATGAAAGATATTCTGATCACATATTCTTATAGTTTTGATACCCGTACATACATTAATTCTCTTACCATACTCAATGGAAAATTAAAAATCCGTTGCCATTGGACGGAGTAAAGAACTGTTTAGTGGGAGAAGTAACCCAAAGATTTTTTGGACACAACCGGAACTAAAAACTCTACTAGGGCAGTGATCAAGTTCAAAATCAGTACAGCCAGGTGTAATTTATTGAGGCAAAGTGGAAACTATTTGGTTATTTTTTTATTGGCAAAAGCTACAATCTATGAACTTCATTGAAACAAAAATACGGAAAGAAGACCTATCGACTTATGTTTCTTAAAAAGGTTAAAGCACATATACGTGTTTCAATTTACTACAAAAGGAATGAAAAACTTGTTTATAAACTGTGCCTAAAAGGGTGCACGGTAAAATAAGCTTAGCGCAAAAATAATCTTATAAAAATTATTAAATTTTTAAAGATCACACACGTTTTTTTTTTTTTTGCAAATTCAGTCTATTGACCCCAATTTGTAAATTATTAAATGCTCTGAAGCATTCAACAAAAACTGACACGGCCAAATTGTTACTTTGCGATATTAAATATTTCGGTTATTCACATGTATCAAATTATGGATTCCTTACGCACTGCTTAACATTAGCAAGGAATTTTTTTCTATTTCTTTTTGCTAAAAATTTGTACAAACAACATTTTTTTGGTCAATTGGCAACAATATGTTTGTAATCAACCAGATGAGAAAATTATGACATGTTGGGTGGGTGTTTGACTTTGAAGACAATTTAGTAAAATATGATGACTAGAAAACATAAGACAAGAAGGCAATATGCCACAGAAAATTCAAAGTAAAGATTCAAGAACAGTGGAGCGAATGGAGTGTCTTTAGAAAAAATCAAGGCTGTTGTCAGACATTCAAGATATAAAACTGTAATTATGTAAACAGAGAACAGCTTTGTGTCTTGTGTTATATTATAAATCTTCCCTTCTTCCTGTTTTCTCGAAAACAGTTAGCAACCAAATTTGTTTATCTAAGTCTGCACGCATAAATTCTATTCATACTGAGGAGCTAAGAAGTCTTTTTGTGTCGCATTTCCTTTAAAAAAAAACTCTGGAATCTATGATAAATTTCCATATAGATTGCTCGTATAACCTCAAATATTGGTGTCCCACTGTTTGCTGCTACTTGGCCATAATTGTAGACACACAAATTGTAACTCTGTCTGCAGCCACACCTCCATGGTCAACCACATATGGTCATTACACTGGACATTGTGTATTATATAACAGCTGCTGGAAAAGTTCCCATTAGTTGTTTTTTACAAAAAAAAAAAAAAAAAAAAAAATAAAAAAATAGACCATAGTAATGGCCATGATGTTTAACATTGTAAGAGGATATTTTTTTTTAGCATAGTTTTAATTTTCTTTAAAAAAAAAATATTGAGTATTAGGAAGGGGGTTTGCCTAAAAACAACATTATTTTTAAACTAATTCTTATTTGGCTTCAAGCTAAAAGAAAATATTTATACAACTTTATTAAGTGGAACATAAAAGTTAAGCAAAAAATTAAAATAACAATACCAAATCATTGGATGTTAGTTTGATGAACTATGATGAATAACGCTTATAACGTAAAGGGCAAAAAAAGATGGAAATTGGAAATAACTGAAAAAGTTTTTAAACCGAATCATTTCCGATTAAAAATTTATTTAATTTTGTAAGGTTTATCCAACAATAACATAATGGATGGGATTACTTGAAGTGAAGGTCTATACAAACAAAGCGTGTATTGAAAGAGAAAATTCAGTCGCATTTATAAAAAATGGTCATGGAAAATTTCGACAAAAGAGTGCCTAGGTGTCAGCAAAGCCGTGCAGCCATTTGCTCCATATGTTCTTCCATGCATAATCTGATCCCCGGTACTTTTTGATCAAATAAAAAAATGATAAAAAAATATTTTCCGTTCAATTAAAATCTTGCGCGAAATTGGGGACACTTTTTTATTGTAACTAGCAGACTCCAGCGCTCGAATTTCGAGTGCAGTTTCTAGGCAACTTTATTTTTCAACTTAGCCAATTCACAAACCAACACTTTATTGGTTAATTGTTATTGGGAATGAAGATAACAAACTCACTAACAAACACATTAATAAATTTAATAAACACACACATAGCATATGTATAATTTTATGTATGTGTTAGTAGCAACTTTAAATGCAATCAAAATAAAGGAAAAAATTAAAAAAATCTGTAAATCTGCAATATGGCTAAAAAAAAACCTTTCTAATAATACACGTTTGGTCAAAACGGGATAAAACGGTAGAACAAAACATCGGTCACAAGAAATCGCCTAGCCTATTATTAATATTATAGATACTCCGTACAAAAGGGAAATAAATAAATAAATATATTTGAACAGGCTGTACTAAATTTTCAGAACTATGATTTTGTTTTACAAATTGGATATTTTGCTTTCAGTATTTTACATACAGTGAGTGGCAATGCAATGGAAACTTGAACGGTCAATAACAACAAATTGATCTAACAAGTTAGAAAATCATAGTCGGTCTAGACAGACTATACTAGGGTATCGTATACCAGGGTTGGGCACGTAAATGGCTTGTTGGGCCAAATTTGGAATTTCATCTACTAACGGTGGGCCGCACTAGTTTATTTCTGTACAAATATTCATTTTCAAACAAAAAATAAAAAAAAAAAACAATTTTTAAACAAACATTAAATTTAATAATTCATTTCAGACACATTACAAATAAATTTTAATCTGAAATATTATTAGTATTTATAAAAATAATGTTATATTTTAAAATTTTTTGAGATCAAAGAATTTCATTTTAAATAAAATAAAATAGGAATTATATAAAAATTAAATAAAAATATAGGGAACAAAAAATAAAAAAGAAATTAGGAAGAATTGTTGATTATTTCTTTAAAATCAGGTGTGTAGTTTGTCAAAGTTGTCCGAATTAGTTCCGTAAGATGTTGATTTGTTAAACGTGAACGATTTTTGTTTTTAACATTTTTCATGGTGGAGTATATAGATTCACAACAATACGTTGTGGCAAACATTGAAAATAAACGAGCAGCACCTTTTTTCAATTATGGATATTGGGTTTCGATAACAAGTTTCCAAAATCCAACTAGAGAAGTTGATTTGTGATGCATTTTCAATACAATATCATCCTTCATTTCTAACAACTCCAATTTTCCAACATCTAGTTTTGCGAGAATTATATCGGATAATAAAAATTCATCATTTAGGACATCACACAAAATTGGGTAAACAAAAACTGAGCATGTTGCTTGAAGTTGTTTGAGATCCTCAAATCTACATTTAAAATTTTCATGAAATTGTTTTAAATTATTGTATATTATTTTCGTTCAATTTTAAAAGAGGAAAAATTTTAATTTTTTACATTCGAGGTCTTTTTTAACAAAGGAGGTTTAGCTTCTAAGCCTAACAATGATCAAGACAAATCAAGCACTGTTTTGTCTTTGCCTTATAGACTCAGATTAAGCCATTTAAGATGGTTTATTGTGTCAGTAAAAACATTAAATCTAAAATCCAAATTTCATTCTCCAGATCTGGATATATTTTTCCTTTTTCTTTTATAAACAATTTTATTGTGGGTAACAGCTCAACAAATCGGTCCAAAACATTAGAAACGGATAGTCATCGCACTATGGACCAAATTGTGTCATCGCTTGATAACTCATTGTTTTCCTCAACTTCTTGTAACTCCATAATAAAATTTTTAAACTGACGATGTGTTTTAGCGTTTGTGCTGATAAAATTTAAAATTTCTACCACAACTTTCCAAACGTTTTCATATTTAAAAAATTTTGAAACAAGATGCTCCCGTTGAATAATACAGTGAATTGGTAGATAATGTGGGATATCTGGATCTTTATTTAAAAGACCAATCAAACCTTGATTTTTACCCACCATTGCAGGTGCGCCATCTGTGGCAACACGAATAAGTTTATCTCGTGGCAATTCAAATTTGTTAATAACTTCGAAAAGCGCATTTTTTACATCAATGCCCGTTGTTTCAGAAAGAGCTACAAGGTCTAGCATTTCTTCAGTGATATTAAATTCAACTGATACAGACCTAATGAAGATCGCCAATTGAGGAACGTCGCTAACATCTGTGGATTCATCAAGAGCTAAACTAAATGCTGTAGAATTTTTTAGATCGTTTTTTAAACTTGTTTCAATAAAAGTGCTGATATCTCCAATCCGACGGGCGGTTGTGCGCCGTGATAAAGAAAGCTGAACTATCGCATTATGCAGATCTTTTGTTATCAGGGTCGAGAATGCTCATAACCTTCTTCATAGTGTGTTTTCTTAACTCTGCTTCCCCATAAGGACGTTTATCACGGGCAATATCCCAAGCTATTATGTAACTTGCTTCAAGTGATCTGTCATTTCCATGGCTAAAAGACGAAATAATGTTCTGTTCTTTTTCAATATTTTACTGCAATGCCTCCAGTTTGGTCTCTCTAAGATTAGTATTAAGGGGATAATCTTTGGCAAATTGTGAGTGAAATTTTTCATGGTGTCTACTTAAATTGTAAAGTTTGTTATGTGGTACAGTAATTTTGCAAATGAGGCACATAGGCATGCCCTTATTTTCAACAAATCCGAATTTGTGTGTCCATTCGGACTGGAATTTTCTGTTTTCATCACCTATCTTACGTTTTTTATTGCTCGTTGATGCCATTTTAATTCCTTAAAAGTAAGAAGCGGGACCGATTCATGTTGAGTATTACCAGTTAATTTCAATAAAATTAACATGAGATATAATTAAAAAATCGTGCAATTTGCCAATTTTAGTTTTTAAATTTTTAAGTTCAATTGAATTATTTTTCAAAACATGATTTTATGAAAAAATGTTTATGAAGTGGTTGGTACAATATGTATAAAAAATTTAATGGTAACTGAAGATTTACATTTTAATTCTATTTCAGGTTTTCAAATTAAAAAGAATAATATATAAAATCTTACCAACTAAAACTTTAAATTAATAATTTGTAAAATGTGGGGGGCACAGCTGACATAACACAATAAAACTTTACACTGCAATGATCGTTAAAACACTAAATAATTTTTTCAGCAAATAAAATATTAACAAAATCGTATCTAAATGCATAGTGTTCATGTTAAGTAAGTAACCGTTATTGTTTTTGCAGTTTTCATCTAATAAATTTGCTGCTAGCTTTACAATTTTTAAAAATACGCAGAAATCAAATGCGCACAGTTCTCTCATCTCAACAAGGCAAATAAAAAAGAGAATAAAACAATCAGGCTTGTCAACTTAGTGCTTTTAGCACTGTTTTTAGTGCTTTTTAAATTTTTTGACGCGAAAATTTTTCGAGTTAGAGCTTAGTGCTTTTTTTAACATCAGTGACACCAAATACTTAATTGCTGTTAGCATCACAAGTCGAATCTAATTTTGAAATGTTGTCAAGTATTGAAAATTAATGGCAAATAATCCGCCTGATGAAATGGCAAAATTACGAATCCACAATTGAATTTTGGAATAAAGTGAAATCACATAAGGATGCCACTGATTTAAATCCATTTGAAGCTGTAGCTAATCTCGATATTAAACTTTTGTCGGTTTCTTATTTAAACGCTAAAGTTGAGAGGGGTTTTAGCGACATGAACCTTTTTTAATCCAAACAAGTAAGAAAATTATAGTCGGTCTAGACCGACTATACGATACCCTATACCATGCGTTTAGAAACCCTATCTCTCAGGCCCAACTAACTGGATATAGAAAATAAGCATAAACCAAATTTGAGTGGGATTTTTATTAATTTTTTCGGCTGCAGATATGAAAAATTTCATATCGGATGCTATATCTATATGGGAACTAGGCCCAAAAATGGATCGATCCTGACCATGTTTGGTAAAGTCGCTTGTATTTTGCAAAAATAGATACAAACAAAATTTGAGAAGAATCAGTGCAATATTTTTGTTTTTTGATAGATTTAAGTGAAGATCGGGAAGCAGCTCTATATGGCGCCTATGACTAAGAGTTGTCCAATAGGAATCATTTTTGGACTACTGATTAATAGATGTAATATATACATATAAACCCAATTTGACTAAGATTTGTATGATAATTTGGATCTTATGGCAATATATGTTGATTTCATAGGGGTCATTTGTATGGGGGCTAGGTCTTAACATGGGTCGATTCTCACCAATTTCAATAGCGTTCATCCCATGGCCGATAGAAGATTAAATACCAAATTTCATCAAAATATATTCATATTTGCGACCTGCAGTTTGATTACAAGATTTACATGGACACACAGACGGACGGACGGACGGACGGACGGACATTGTTAAATCGAATCAGCTAGTGATTCTGATTCGATTATTATACCCAAACCACATAGTGGTATAGGGTATAAATAAGAAATCCATTGCCATTACATTCAGTTAATGCTTTACTTCACATTAAAAATGGATTGAAAGAAGAAAATTTCTGTTCCGAAAGATAAAAAATTTCTAGTTGTAATGAAACATTTAATTATCGGTACTGCTCTCATCCCCAAACATTCAGGACAACAGGGTTTTTACTGAAAAAAGCAAAAATAAAGAATGAAAAATATAGTGTTTTTTTTTTCAAATTATGCGATTTTTGTCGGTTTAGGCTTTTTGATATTTTAAAGTTGACAACCCTGAAAATAATGAACTATAAAAAACGAGAGAGAAAAATTATTATACTCTGTCGTTTGCATTTCAAATCATGAGTGTGTTTTGCAAACATACAATTTTTAAATTGCATTTTTTTGTACATGCTACATTGTTTCTAATAGAAAAAAATGAAGCATGCTAACAGACGTTACATTAAAATAATTTGTATTATTTTTATGGCCCTATTTAAAGTTTATACTCGTATTAATGCTATTTTTGAACAATACTTTGAAATTTTGGTATTAATGTTTTGATTTTTTTTAAAATTAAATCTACATAAATTAAATTTTGTAATTTTTTTAAATTTATATGGGGCCGCATAAAATTAATTCGTGGGCCGCATTTGCCCATGCCTGACCTATACCATGCGTTAAGAGACCATATCTCTTAGGTCCAACTAGTTTTATATAGAAAATAAGCATAAACCAAATTTAGGTGATATTGTTATTAATATTTTGCCTTCGGATATGAAAAAGTTCATATCGAATGTTACGTTTATATTGGGACTTGGTCGAAAAATAGACCGCTCCTGGCCATATTTGCTAAGATCACGTATTTTTTGCAAAAACATACACAAACTAAATTTGAGAAAAATTTGTGGAATATTTTTGTTTTTTTGATAAATTTAAGCACAGATCGTGAAACAGCTTTATATGGGGGCTAGGACTAAGAATTGTCCTATAGGGGTTATTTTTGGACTACTGATAAATGGATGTACAAAAATCCAATTTGACTGAGATCTATATGATAATTACGGTCATTTAAGTCGATCTCATTGGTGTCATATATATGGGGACTAGGTCTGACCATGTACCGATTTTCACCAATTTCAATAGGGTTACTTTCTTAATTGTTTCATTTGTAGTAGCAGCGCCCAGCCCTCGAAGCTCGGAAATATTTTTTTCTCATTTATAAATAATTTTATACGAGCCTAAAGGTATGCTAATCAATGTTTGCCAATTCACAATTCACAAATTTATTAAATACAAACACAGCATTGTATAGTTTTTTGTTTGGAGCTTAAATATGTGGCGTATATGAATTCTACTCACAGCTGTAAATATGGTAAACATCTGCAAAGAAGTAACTTTCAAATGGTATACTTTTTGCCAAAATCGGTTGGTAACTGAAGATGTAGAATATGTCAAAGAAATCGCTTTCCCTATTAATATTATAGATATTTTGGGACTAGTTTATTTTCTTTTCGTCGTCGTACAAACGTTTTTCCATTATGGCCTTATCTAAAATGACAATAGTATCCCAATTCCGTCTTGATTAGTTCATGTGTTCTTTAGCAAAATTTATGCGAGCCAGACGATTTTTCTCTGATATCAGTGGTTTCTTCACAGGACAATAACAACCAAGATCAGCCTCAATTACTCGTTGGAAAGCAATTCGAGTACCTTTTTTTCAGATTGTTATTAACTTATCCTGTCTTTGACTCGTTTTACGGGATCTTTTGCCTAATCTGCAGCCGTCACCAGTCTTTCACTATATTCCTTGTTAATTTTAGAAATTATGGATTTATTTCTAGAATATTTCTCATAACTTTTCTTCTTAAGGACAGCAGTAAAATCACTATTATTCCGGTTTTAAACTCTTCACAAATCTTTATTCTTATCATTGTCTTAAAATAATCAATTATAAGATTGAATACAATTGTGTAGGAACTGTAAATATTTAAATATATATATGTATAGATATATTATATATAAATTTTATTTCATAATCTCTTCTACATTTATTGCTTTAATCAATTCTGGTGCCGAAGTTTAAGAGTTTCCATTGCTTTGACATCACTAAGAATCGTTAATCTTTTTTTAAGTATATTTATCGTAACAAATTTATATCTTTCGATAGAGAACACACCAAGGAGTAATGGCCTTCTTTTTTCCATAGCAGTTCATTATCATTACAGCCCTCGTATGTTCATAATACTTTTGCTGGCATTATGATTGACAATCGATAATATTCCCTTGCGGCTTTTCAAGGTATTTACTCATCTCTCATTTGGTCATTTTATACAAAATATATTTAACATTCAAGTTGACTTTATTGTTCAATGCTGTCTTTTTACATTTGTGAACAAGTGTCAAATCGCACTTTATTTCATAATTATATTGCATGAGTACCAATACCTTTAATTATGTTTTCGAATAAATGTGCATCATAATTGCATGAATTATATGGCAAAATCGCATGAATGCCATTTTAATGCATTTCAATTTGTATTAAATTAATTTCAGTTAATTTTCCTGTCTTTAGCTGTCTTCCACCATTGTGTTCGCATTACATGGAGGATTACTTATCTTTTGTTGCCTGATAGAGAAAGCGCATAATTTGCATTTAAATACGAATTTTTTTCTTCTTCAAAATTGATTTAATTGTTAAGTTTAATGAAGAAATAATATGTAATGATCATTTTACATAAGCTGAAACATTATTAAAGGGAGTTAATGAAAGAGGTGAAAAGGAAAATATTCAATTTAAAGGTAGTTTATATAAATAATTCTGGAAAATTTCACAAAATAATATAAAGTACTGGCTGTAAAATTTGCGAAGAGATGAATACGTTATTTTAAAGTATTATCAATCTGTGATATTTCCCTATCTTTAAGGCAATTTATAGATTCCTTTCCATCGTTGGAGGGTTAGAAAGGAATTTAGCCAATAGATTGGTATCTATAATAGAAGTAAGGCCTGTTGCATTAAGGACATTCTGCAAGTGGGAGTCTAGGCTATACGGCGGTAAGTTAGATCTTCTCATTTTATATTATCCAAATGGTTTTTCATCGGTCTCGCAATGTGTGGCCGAGCATTGTCATAATGGACATTTATTGTCGCCTCTTGAAAGGTATTATCCGGTTTTATTAGCTCATAATGCACCGCACCCTTCTAATATCATCAAATACAGAGCACTACCTTGAAGCCATGGAGACACCATCCGATTTCTTACACTTCTAGTAGTCGCAATGAACCCACGTGTCATCACCAGTTGCAACACAAAGTAAAAATGACTTTTTGGAACAATTGAAGTAGGATTTCAAAAATCCAGACTCGCATTTCGATATGACCATTTCGATGGTCATATAAAAGCAATTTACTAGCTTTTAGATATCTCGCGATGGCTTTAGGTCTAGGCCGACTACACGATACCGTAAAACATGATAAAGAACGGGTCTTAGGTCCAAATAGTAAGATGTATCAAATAAGCATAGACCAAATTTAGAGGCGAACAATACTCCGTAGATGTTAAGAAGTTCATATGGTACGCAATTTTCCACTTTGAAACCCTGATTTTATAAAAATCGAAGGCGCTTAGCATTGGAAAACTTACAGTCTAGATACCGAAGCTTGTTGGTAGTAAAATGTTTATTTCAAAATTGTCATTTCAATATAGGTGCCCAAAGGTTTTGATATCTTTGAGACTTACGATTAAAAAACGATCAAGTCCATAGTTATATTTAAAATTTCAATATCAAAAAAGATTTTCGAAGGTATTAGATAAGGCTAATCTTTTAGCTAAACTTTTTGTAAAGATTCGTTTTGTCGGACAGAGATCAACCACTGCCCGAAATGAAAGGGTATCTTGTACTATGCCTAAAATATTCTTTCGAGCACTTGTAAAGGGTGATTTTTCAGCTATTATCTTTTTGGCAACACTGGTTTAAACAGCTGACGCACGTTTCGTGTTTTGTTTCATTGTCAAATATCTTCAGTTTGGTCTATAATTTAACCATGAATCGTCTTACAAACGAACAACGCTCGAATTTTATTATCAAAATGCGTGCTCTGTTAAGAAAGTTCATCGCGCACTTCTTCCATTTTATGGTCAGTTTAATCGACCCACTGAAGCGGCTATTTGGGCTATTGTGACTAAATTTCGCACCAAATTTACATTGTTGGACATTAAACCACCAACACGCTTACGTAGAGTGCGAACTGAAGAAAATATCGCAGCTGTATCGGCCAGTGTTAATGATGACCATCAATTATCGATTCGTCGCCGTTCGCAGCAATTGGGCCTCTGTTACTCAACAACGTGGAAAATTTTGCGGAAGGATTTAGGTGTGAAGCCTTTCAAAATACAGCTGGTGGCAAGAATTGAAGCCGAACGACCTACCGCAACGTAGAATTTTTGGTGAATGGGCTCTTGGAAAGTTGGCCGAAGATCCACTTTTTTACCGAAAAATTGTGTTTAGCGACGAAGCTCATTTTTGGCTCAATGGGTACGTAAATATGCAGAATTGTCGATTTTGGAGTGAATATGAGCCAGAAGCATTGGAAGAGCTACCAATGCATCCAGAAAAAGTCACAGTTTGGTGCGGTTTATGGGCTGGTGGCATCATTGGACCGTACTTCTTCAAAGATGATGCGAATCGTAACGTAACTGTGAATGGTGAGCGCTACCGAGGGATGATATCCAACTTTTGTTTGCCCAAAATGCAAGAGCTTGACTTGCATGACATATGGATTCAGCAAGACGGTGCCACATGCCACATAGCACGCGCAACAATGGACTTATTTAGAGGCGAGTTCGGTGAACATTTTATTTCACGTACGGGCTATGTGGGGCTATGTTAAAGCTCATGTCTATACAGACAATCCCGCTTCAATTGACGCATGGGAAGACAACATTGAAGCATTTATTCGTGAGATACCGGCCGAAATGTTGGAAAGAGTATGCCGAAATTGGACTAAGCGGATGGACCATTTCACGGTCAACATTTGCATGAAATAATCTTCAAACATTAAATTATATGGACCGTACTATCGATTCAAATAAAGATTTCATGAATTTTTCTGAATTTTATGTGTTTTTTTTTTTGGAAAACTTTCTTATAGCTCTTAAAAAATCACCCTTTAGTTAAAAAGGTTCTTTCGGATTTCAACTTTTATAAGTCTGCGGTGATGGAGAGCATGATCAATTTCCATCTTGTCAACTAGCTAGAGGCCAACTCACTTCTTAGTGATCGAAAGTATGGCTTTCGTAGAAATCGTTGTACGGAACCCGTTTTCTCTACTTTTTGAGCGCTATATTCCATCCACTCACAATTTTTGTGAAAGTAAAATGTTTGCTCTAGATATTTCGAAGGCTCGATGCATTAATATTAAAGCTTATTGCATTTGGGGTCAGTATTGACTTGTCTCGATTTATATCGAGGTTTCTCAGAAACCACACAATACGTATTGTTATTGATGGGGTCTCATCTAACGAGTTTCAGTTTTCGCAGATGACAGCAACATTTGTCAATCATTTTCCTTCAATTATAGGCCAAGCCTATTGCAGGTTGAGGGGCAAAAGTCATACAATGAATGACACACTCAATCAAGACCTGTTAACCAGCTCCGAGCGCGTAAAAGCGAATTGGGTTGATTTTGATGCACAGAAGATTCAATGTTGTTTGTTGAACTATAGGGCCATGTATTCTACAAAAGGTATCTGTATATTTGGGTGGTATAGATATTGATGAATCAGATATGCTCGATGTTCTGGGCATGAGAATTCCATGTGATGTTCGATGGGAACAGGCATGGTTTTCAAGTGTCGAAAGAAGCATTTTCACACCTTCTGGTTTCTTTAAAACCTCTAGCAATTACATCCAACCGAAAATGGAATACAAATCCCATGTATGGGCAAGAGTTTCAAAGTTTATTTTGGAGCTACTGGCCCGTGTGAAAAGGAGAGCGTTGATGCTTATTAATGACAGTAGGGTATCCAACTCTATTAACTCGTTGAAACATCGTCGAAATGTGGGTTGTGTAGCACTGTTATATAAATATTACCATGGGAAATCATCTTCTGAGATTAGCGAACTACCGCTTCTTTACCGCTTCTCTAGTAGATCACATCTGTTTGTAGTCTATTGTCTAGTTGACACCACAACCCATTACAGAGAAAATTCGTTAATCAGTAGAACTAGCCATATGTGGAATAAACTCCTCGCACAGGTCTTTCCTGACAATCTAATATAATTTAAGTCAAATATCCACAATCCCTTCTCCCTCTTTCCACCTTCCCGTAACCTGTTTTCCTGAGATCAACACAACGCATTGCATCTGTAGGGGGCATCCCCTGAATGTTGGTCAATAATCGAAAATCACAGATCACCGATTAATATATATCCCATTTTTTGTTTAATTTGATACATATGCCAATCGAATTCCGCATTGACTTATATCGATAGACGGCAGTTGCAGCTTTTGAATTAGACCAATAAATTGGACCAATATTGTCTCAGAGCCTAATGGTGAACACAAAATCAAAACATTTAAAATATTTTTAGCATTTTTGAAAGAAGATTTCTCATTCCTGATATAAAATTAGTGATTTCAAAATTAATTTAGTGAAAAAATTATAATTAAGCAATTTATCGATAATTATCGATAAAAACAAAAGATTTAATGATTCCATAATATAAAAATTAGTTGTAGATTTGCGATGAGTTTCAGATTTTTTGAGACAGTATAATTTCAGTAATTGAATTTTTTAAGAAAAATCTGAAAATCTTTAAAAATTAGATATTTCTACGCATATGGCAACACTGGTTGTAATTTATTGAATTATCCTAGATACGAAAATACGGTTTATCAAAGCATATGTATGATCAGTACTACTGTACTCGATGGAGATGTGTCCATTAAAGCGGCTCATGTTGTATTATATTATGGACATGAAAGGAACGTGATTTAAATCTAAAGCTTCTCCTTCTTCTTGGTCAGATATACACACAGAAAACAGATTCATTATGGCTACCGAATTTATTGCCAAGTTAATAGAGCTAATATCCGAAATAAGTTGTGTTGTCTTAACAGTAAAAATTGTATTAAAATAGAAAATACAGTTGATAAATTCCAAACCACTTCAGTTGGCGATTACTTTTCTGTAAGCAGTTAAAGCTGTGAAATATCTAAAATGACTTGTCGTCTACAGCGGAGTTATACTAAAGAAATTAATGGTGACTGTCAAAATACAATTTTTTAAGTTGTTGCCACTTATCAAATGAATTCTCATATTTGAAGTCTGGGCTCCTGAATAACCTCTTTACTATATAATACTTGATTACTCTGATTAAATTCCGAAGGAGCTCGGAACCAGCTAACGATTTCTTTGTGCAATTTGCTGCTCCTATTAAGAAAATGTGGTTATAGCCAAATGTTCTATATACAGGTAGCCTTAAAACATTTAACACAATTTTTAGCTCCTTTTCTAAACAACTATAGTCCAGCATGTTCGAAAGATTTAACTTAAGAGCTTCAAACTTCTTACATATACTGCCCATCAGAGCAAGCCTAAGGGACTGTAAAGCACTTAATCTTCATCATTCACGAGAATTCAACACCGTGGTTTCTTTAGTATGAAGCAAAAACCACAGACAATGTTTTCTATGGTTTATTCTTAAAATTGTATATCTTTTGGTAGAACACCAATATTTTAATTTCAATATTGCAGGTCAAGCATTTGCTATTGCTCATGGTATCTTATAATCACAAAGAATTTAATAAATTATAATTGAATGGGTGTAAACAATATTTTCTTGTACATTTGTAGTGCACAATATAATCCTTTAAACACTTTACAATTCAATATAATTTTCAATTTACTTGAATTACCTGCAAACGTATACTTTACATGGATCGGTTTTTTTTTTCTTTTCACTGGTTTCATGTTTTTTTATTATACCCTATACCACTATGTGGTTTGGGTATAATGACTTTGTGCTGCTGTTTGTAACAACCAAAAATATTTGACCTAGACCCATCTTTAATTATACCGATCGAATCAGAATCACTTTCTGAGTTGATTTAACAATGTCCGTCCGTCCGTCCGTCCGTCCGTCCGTCCGTCCGTCCGTCCGTCCGTCCGTCCGTCCGTCTGTGTGTCCATGTAAAGCTTGTAATCAAACTGCAGGTCGCAAATATGAATATATTTTGATGAAATTTGGTATATAAGTTTTTGTCGGCCATGGGATGAACGCTATTGAAATTGGTGAGAATCGGTCCATGTTCAGACCTAGCCCCCATACAAATTACCCATATGAAATCGACATAAATTGCCATAAGATCCAAATTGTCATATAGATCTTACTCAAATTGGGTTTGTATGCGTTCATTACATCCATTAATGAGTAGTCCAAAAATTATCCCTTTGACCCCATATAGAGCTGCTTCCCGATCTTCACTTAAATCTATTAAAAAACAAAAATATTGCACTGATTCTTCTCAAATTTTGTTTGTACATATTTTTGCAAAATACAAGAGACTTTACCAAACATGATCAGGATCGGTCCATTTTTGGACCTAGTCCCTTTATAGATATAGCATCCGATATGAACTTTTTCATATCTGCAGCCAAAAAAATTAATAAAAATCCCACTCAAATTTGGTTTATGCTTCTTTTCTATATCGAAGTAGTTGGACCGAAAGATAGGGTCTCTAAACCATGGTATAGGGTATCATATAGTCGGTCTAGACCGACTATAATTTTCTTACTTGTTTTTATTTTATATTCTTTACTCAACATTTGTCCATATAATCGTACATTCAATGAAATATGTTTCTGCAAAGGTAAATGCGTATGTGAGTGCAAGTTCTGTTTTTTATTCCTTTATGAATGTGTGTTTGAGCTAAGTAAACTTTATTTTGATTTAAATGCTTGTAAAGAAAAAAAAAAATGGGGGAAAAAAAGAAGAAACTGAATAATACAATGAATAACTTTTCAATCACATAAGTATAAAGCATAAAAACGGATACATAAACAAACATAAAAACACACTGAGAAAATTGAATGCAATGCTACATGTAATAGTGTATTGTAATAATACATATAGTGAGTGTATTGATTACTTAGAAAGGTCTTATTATAAAGTGCTACTTTGACTTTCTTTAGTTACGTAAACAATATCTTTTAAGCATCAATTAGAGTCATGATTTTCCGTTTTGAAAACCAATCTACTAGGAAGGATTCTATAACTGACCATTCTTAAAGCTTTCTGCTGGTGTACCGCAGCTGCGATAGACTTCATTATATTGAAGCCAAAGTCTTGCTGTATGTTGCCCGAGGAGCAAATGAAGAGCCAATACGGCCTAATCTTTAATATTTACCTTTTCCTCCTACGGAGGAAACATTCAGTCCATCTTATCTTATAGTCAGGCCCTGTTTGCCTTGCAACCCTGCACGTGTCTTTATACTATCAACTGTTTTCCGCTCCTCGTAAGAAATATATGGAGATTCGTCTCTTGCTGATTCCCACTGGAGTTGCGACTGATACCATGAAAGAAATGCTATGGCCTTGCCAGCTCGTCTACCCGTTCTTTACCTGACAATATCGCTAAAGCAAGGGAGTCATATTACAAAGGAACAACGGAGAAACAGCTTAAATTGAACAGTTCCTCTTTGGACTGTCCTACAGGAATGGAATATGTAATGCTAGAGTGAAGACGGAGAAGTATCGCTTGACTGTGGAATGTTTTCAGTGTCGAAAGATTTAGCGGTTTACATTCGTCTGACACAACTGCCTCAAAGTTTTCGAACTGTTCTTTACCCAGTATAAAGGAACGATTCCGCGCTAGGCAAGACCTCGAGCGGAGAACAATCTCATTTATTGTCCGTGAATAGTATGTGTATATGTGATGTGCCAGCAAAGAATTATGCCTCAAATAGAGTAATGGTGATAAAACAGTGATAAATAATAATAATAGAAGGAGTCAGTAAGTCCTTGCAAAATCATATTAAGAGCACTAAGAATTTAAGACGAAGTAGGTTTTTGACACATGCTAAATTGCTTAAGACGACTGTTGATCCTTGTGTCCTCGATATAGATAATTCCAGAACATATTGAAGTCATATCAAGTCTTTATATATATACACAGAAATGACCGTTCTTAAAATTTATTTTAGTGGCATCAGTTATAAAGAATATTGTTTTTAATAATTCTCGATGGGTTTATAAACTAATTTCTATAAGGATCTAAGTACCCTGAGATTAGCAAATGTTGATAATTCATGAGTAAGTCGTTACGTAATCATATAAGGCGCGTTATGCATTTTGATGAATTACACGAACCATATTTTAGGTGGACTTAAACTTGGCCATACATTCACTAATGATTGGTCTTTACTGGACGTCTAGTTGAGGCAATTACTTCAGAAATCCACGACACAATTTTGAATCACCTAGTTTTGAGCTTGACAAATTGGCTATAAAAAGTTACCAGAAAGAGGTGTACTGAGAATAAGCGGAATCGAGTGTCTGATTATTACAGCTTTTCTTCGCGATCATTATGAATTTCTTCGCCGTTGAAATATGTATTCACCGCTATAGACTGCTGATGTAAAAATAATTCACCCCTATATAACAAAACAAAGGATTATACCAAGTGAATCCGCTATAAAGAAGCAATGAAAGTGAAATCGGCTGGTGAGGATAAGTCCACAGTTTTTGGGAATTTGCGTGGAATTAGCTAGATTGTAAAAAAAAAAACACATTATTGGGTCAACTTGATCTTCTTAATCTTTTTTATTTTTTTATTTATTAGCCAGCACTCAGGGGATGCCCCCACAGATGCAGTGCGTTGTGCTGATCTGAGAAAAATAGGTTATGGGAAGGAGGAAAGAGGGAGTAGTGTTTGTGGCTATTTGACTTAAATTTTATTAGATTATAACTGTCAGGAAGGACCTCTGCGGGGAGTTTATTCCACATACGGCTAGTTCGACGGATAAAAGAACTCTCTGTAATGCATTGTGGGTCAACTGGACAATAGACTACAAACGGATGTGATCTACTAGAGAAGCGGTAAGAGCGAACCGAAACTCGGGCACTTGGAATAACTTCGCTAATATCAGAAGAACATTTCCCATGGTAGCATTTTTAGATGTTCCAATGAGTCAACAGAGTTGGATGCCCTACTGTTATTGATGAGCATCAACGCCCCCCTTTGCACATGGTTCAGTAGCTCCAAAATAGACTTTGAAGCTCCTGCCCATACATGGGAGTTATATTCCATTTTCAGTCGGTTGTAAGTGATATAGATTTTAAGGAGATCAGAGGGAGTGAAGTAATTTTTGCAGCGTTTTAGAAAACCAAGACACTTCAATGCTTCTTTCGACACTTGAAAAACATGCTCGTTCCACCGAACATCACATTGAATTCTCAAGCCTAGAACATAAAGAGTACCAGATTCCTCAATATCTATACCACCCATATATATACAGATGACATTGTTGAATCCGTGGCCTTATGGGCCAACATACAAGATTAAGTCTTCAGTGCATTAAAATCAACCCTATTCACTTTAACCCACTCGGAGATTGTTACCAGGTCTTGATTGAGTGTGACATTCATTGTCTCCACTCAAGATAACGATCAGATTCACACTTATGCATTCATTACCTATGGCAAAAATACTGCCCTTGAGGTTCGGATTGCAGCCGAATCCACCTTATGCTCCAGATTTGGAGCCCAGCGAATTTTTACTGTTTCCTTATTTAAGGAAATGTTTCGGCTGATAAAGATTCCATTCGAAAGAGGAGGTCACCTCGGTAACAGAAGCCTACTTAGAGGATCTTTCGAAATCTTACTCTGCGAAGAGTTGGAGTTAGAAAAGGGTAAAGAATCGTTAGATAAAGTAGAGTGTGCAAAGGTTCGACTATATTGAAGAACCAAAAAGAATCAACAAAAAAATGTGTTTTTGTGAAGACCTATTTACTACTCTTGTTTTTTTTTCCTAATTGTGCTCAGAATTTCACCATTGTGTCCAGTATTTGTGAAATTTTAAGTTAAAAATTTTAAAATCACTTTTTTTTTTTTTTTGCTACATTGGCTACATCTGAAAATACTCTTCTTTTTAATTTATTTTTTCGTCCACTGCAATTACCTATTATGGCATTTATTTTTCAAAAAAAAAAAAAATAATAATTATAATAAGTGTTCCCTGACCTCAGAATAGAGAGGACAGGAAGAAATTGGGTTTTTTGCTATTTTAGGTTAGGATTACGGAAAGCTCGTTATTTCAGATTCAGTACAATAAAGACCTTTAGAAAAGTATGCTCTCGTACTATGATTGAAATTGTGACTGTGTGATATATCTGTTATTCTTTGCTTCACGGTACACAATGTACCGGTCGGTTTAGATTTGCGTTTCTATTTTCAGCAATTAATTTTCTTCGTTCGAATTCATGTATCTCTGATCAAAACGAATCACTCAAAACAGTTAATTAATGTAAACTAAATACCGAATATTACCGCCTAAACGTTTTACTCTAATTCCAGCAGTTTGGCTCATACTATACATTAAATTTTACGAACTTGGAACGAAAAACTCTTGAAGTTTTGGGTTTGTGAATCTCAAGTATTTTCCATTATCAATAATTATTATTTTTTCAGTGCAAGGATATGTATGTGATATATCAATAAATGTATAAATGTTTATAGATAAAACTGTTTTTTTTTTCCTGCAATAAAATGCACCTGAACAGAATTTTACAAACCTATCGACATATGGATGGATTTGTATGTTAAGTTGCAACAAATAATCATAGATTTAAAGAAAAATGAAAAAAGAAATAAAAACACTCACACAGAGATATAACAAATACTCGTACACACACACACACCTTCATTCCAAATAGACTTGCAGAGAAGGAAAACGCTAAAGGAAACTTGGTAACAATTTGTTCAATAAATCGTATCATCATCATCATCAATTGGGAAGTGACAGGCGTGCCATATTAGTATATCAGTGGATGTATGTATGGATGATTATAGTTACACATACTGTATACATTAAAACAAATATACCCACATATACACTTATTTTCATTCTCTAAATATATGATTATAACAGTAATTTTCGTTTTAGCTAATACTTTTTAACATTACTATGTGTAGGCGCACAGTGAATCGAGTACATACAAAATGGAATTTAAATAGTGGAAGCCATCGCACAATTATGAAATTTTGTACGTAAACAGTGAAGAGTTTAAGTATTTTTCGATTTGTATTTATTTTCAAAATCGTTCATAGCTAGCGGGCATTTATGTTATTCAAAAAAAAAAAATATATACTCCAATATGCTCTCAAATATCTCTTCTATTAATGTTAGTTATAAATTCGGTCCTCGCAATAAACACCACAAAATTCTGAAAATCAGATTTTCACAAAGAAAATGTATTCTTCTGTTTAACATTTCGTTAAACTTTTCTCTCGATAACAATTAGATTTACTGAAGAAATATAAAGTTTGTGTTTTGTGAAAAAAAAAACTTGAAATTAACACAATGGGACGTAAAACAAAGGAAACTGCCAGAGAAGAGAGGAAAATATAATAAACTTGGTAAATAGAGGACATTCCTTCCAAATTGCCAAATTATACAGCCAAAACAACAATTTACAGATGTGTAAGTGTAGGTCAGTACGCAAATAAATCAAGATCTGGTCGCCCATCAGTAATGACTCAACGTGAAAAAGCTATAGCCCGAAATATCAAAAATAATCCCAGATGAGCGGCGTCAACAATAGGTTCGGTGGTTTTCGCAGAGTATGGTAAACAGGTTTGAGTTTATACTACAAAAAGTGCGATAAATGAGGCCCTTTATAATTCCTGAAAAGCTAATAAAATATAAGGGTTTATCAAAGAAAAATAGGAAAAAAGAGTTTAAAATATGCCTAAACGTGAATTACCCACGCTCCAGACTACTGGAATCGTGTCATTGTTACGAACGAGAGTAAGTTTAACGTATTTAAGTCTAAGGGAAAGGTAAAGGTTTGGGAAAAGCGAAACATTGAGATGCACGAAAAACCTGACATGTTCACTTAATCATGTTGGAAGGTCTCAGATGGTTTTGGGTTGCATGAGTGCGAATAGAGTCGGTGAATTACATTTTATGGGTGATTTTTTAAGAGCTATAGGAAAGTTTTCCAAAAAAAACACATAAAACTCAGAAAAATGCATGAAATCTTTATTTGAATCGGTAGTACGGTCCATATAATTTAATGTTTGAAGATTATTTCATGCAAATGTTGACCATGACTGCGCCTCAAATGGTCCATCCGCTTAGTCCAATTTTGGCATACTCTTTCCAACATTTCGGCCGGTATCTCACGAATAAATGCTTCAATGTTGTCTTCCAATGCGTCAATTGAAGCTGGATTGTCTGTATAGACATGAGCTTTAACATAGTCCCACAAAAGATAGTCTAAAGGCGTTAAATCGCACGATCTAGGCGGCCAATTGACCGGTCCCGAACGTGAAATAAAATGTTCACCGAACTCGCCTCTCAATAAGCTCTTGCATTTTGGGCAAAAAAAAGTTGGATATCATCTCTCGGTAGCGCTCAGCATTCACAGTTACGTTACGATTCGCATCATCTTTGAAGAAGGAGCAGTTAAAGCTAGTACGTGAGGTCCAACAAAGAACTTATTTTTTACACTAATATATGCTGAAATAAGTACATACTAAAGGGTTTTTCAATAAGAGCGCTACAAAAGTTTTTTTAAATAAAACAAAAACGGTTTTGGATATCAATGCAATTCTTTATTCCTGTGAAAGTACGTTCGATGCCATTATGTATGGAATTCGATCTCTTTTGCATGGCCACCACGGGCACGCTTGTAGAAGTCCAGATTCTGAACCCAATTTTCGACAGTTTTCAAGCATAAATCGGCCGATACTGCTGCAATTTCACGTTCAATATTCGTACGAAGTTCATCAATCGTCGCTGGCTTGTTGGCATAGACCATAGACTTGACGTAGCCCCACAGGAAATAACACAGATAACACGTTCTCCAAACTTGGTTTCCAATAAATTGATTGCGACATTCGCTGTGTGGCTCGTGCCGCCGTCCTGTTGGAACCACATGTCCTCCAAGTCCATATCATCTAATTGGGGCCAAAAATATTCGGTTATCGTGGTAGCGATTCCCATTCACAGTAACGTGCCGGTCTTGATCATCAAGGAAGAAGTACGGCCCAATGACGCCGCCGGCCCATAAACCGCACCAAACCGTAATTTTTTCGGAATGCAATGATGACTCATGGCATACGTGTGGATTGCTGTCTGACCAGTAACGCATATTTTGTTTATTGACGAAGCCATTCAGCCAGAAATGAGCTTCATCGCTGAAGATGATTTTTCGATGAAAATCCGAATCATTTTCAAGTTGTTGCTCAGCCCATTTCACGACCATACGACGCTTCTGGTGGTCAAGCGGCTTCAGTTCTTGCGTCAATTTGATCTTGTAAGGATGTAGGCCAAGATCTTTTCGCAAAATTCGCCACAACGACGTCACAGAGATGCCCAACGCTTGAGAACGACGTGTGAGAGACACATTTGGGCTTTCTTCAACGGAAGGCTCAGCGGCAGCAATATTCTCGACACTACGGGCACTTCTTTGTCTCACTGGTACGGGAACATTTTGTACTGTGCTTGTGGATTCAAATTTTTCCACTAGACGTTCAATTGTTGATCTGCTAGGACGATTATGACGACCATAAATTGGACGTAGCGCTCTTAACGTTGAGGACACTGACTCCGAACTTCGGTAGTAAATTTTAATAATTTCGACTCGTTGTTGGCTCGTATATCTTTACATCATGAAATGGCAAACCTTACTGAAGAGAAATGTCAAAAGAGCGGCAAGAAATATCGCGTCGTTTGCTGTCCCTGCCTTTCTACTTTTGTAGCGTCCCTGTTGAAAAACCCTTTATGAGATACGAACGATTACTTTTCGGCTTAATTTCATGTCCCTTTATTGCTTTTTGCAATTTTGTACCCATTATAAATGGCAAGATGTTTATTTTTGGTGATTAATATTAAACATACTTCATAAATACAATATTGAATTAAATAAAATCTTTTTAGCGCTAGTTTTTTGGTACTATTTGATACGATAAAGATAACTTCTTTTTGAAACAATCACTAATTCTACAAAGAAATTTTTTATGAAAGTAAAAAAAAATGATTTTTGAACTTTTAAAAAACTTTGTTTTTGGAGTTCTGTGTTATGGATTCTGTAGAAAATATTTCAAAACAAATAAGAGTACTAAATTGATACCCTACGTCCACATACTAAAAGCATTATTATAACCAGGGGCGTAACAGTTACAAGAGAAATGAAACGTTCCTATTTAACCATTGAACATTGATGAATTCCAACAATGGCTATAGTTAATCGTAATAACGATTGAGTTCGAAATTATCAGGCTTAAGGTCAAATCTTTTTATTCAAATAAAGCAAAAAAAACATTGGCACATTTGTTTCAAAAATTGATCTATATTCTGCATGACATCTATTTCGGGAAGAATCACCAACCCTCATCAGTAACCTAAAGCAGTAGATAGTTTGTTTGGTAAAAAGTTAAATTCATATACATTTTCTGAAAACAACCAAATGAGAATTCAAGTAAAGGGTTATACTATTTAAGCCTCTTCCATAAAAAATATTTTATTTTGAGTCTGAATAATTTCAAACTCAATCATTAAAATGATAAAGATCGAAACTAAGATTTTTTTATTTTTATAGAAAATAATAATTTTAAGCTAATCGTAATATATATTTTATTTTGTCATCGTATCCAATATAGGTGAGATATATATATATATATTTTTTTTTTTGATTATGAATAACTATTACAGCAACCAAAAAATATTTTTTGGTCACCAATAACCATTGTCGAAATTAATTATATTTTTTGGTTATCATTACCCTGTTATATATCGTATTTTTGATCTGATGGATGTATTTCTAATGGTTTGAAATTTAGCTATTAAACTTCTTTAAATAAACTACTTAAAGGTGGAAACACAACTGGGACGAATGACGAATTTCGCACAGCTCGACGAATTTGTCGGCAACAATTCGTAGCGTAAATTCGTCGAAAGAAATACAATTACGACGAATTCACATAACAGCTGTAACGTCATTTGAAATTGTTTTTAATTTATAATATGTACATTACGGTTGTGACTAATTTTTTAAAAAATTTTTACCTATCACCACGTGATAGGCAATACTAAACTAATAATAAAAATCGTGTTTGCAGGTAATTTTGTCGGAAAAACCTTCCGCACCAAATGCAATTTCTAAAAAACTTACTGAATTTTTTTTTTTATTTTTATATTTTTTTTTAATTTAGTACACTAAAACCTCGATTTGCGTCGTTTCGAACTTGCGTCCTTCTTGAATTTTCGTGATTTCAGAGTTGCGTCGTTAAAATTTTTAATTGCGTCATAAAATTTTTTATTTGCGTTGCTTAAATTTTATATAAAGGGGATTTCCCATTTAATTCTGTAGTAATGCAAGGAAATGTTTTATTTTATTACTAATTAACAAAATATTTATGTATAGGAAAATTAATTTCGATTTGCGTCGTTTCGATTTGCGTCGTCTTTTTTGGGTCCCATTAACGACGGTGATCGAGGTTTTAGGTACATACATAGTAAAAAAAATTATTTAAACAATGTATGTAGATTTTGATTCGAGGTATGATTATTTATTTATTTGAATATTGTATGATATATATTTAAGATTTAAAGTGCGACTATTTTTGCACGTTCTGCGCAAATATTACTACGCTGATAATTTATTATTTAATAACCCCATGCCTAATAAAACACTCATTACCTTTTTTAAATTTAATAATTCAAAATTGTTTTGGCGGAAACAATAGTCCGAAAACCATACGTCGTAGTTACCATGCACCACATATAAATTGACATATTTTATATAGTTCTGCTCGGTATTTCGAAATTAGGAAAAATGCTAATATTGCCAGAATTTTTCTAGAATTGCACCGAGCATCGAAATGAAGCTAGTGGATCTAGATTTTTTTATATTCATTGCAGAGATCGTTTTATGAGATAATGACAAGTGTTGGATTTCAAATTTAAAAATATCAAATAAAAGGCACACATGTGAGCTTCAAAATGATATATATGTTACTCAATTCCGATACTAAAAAGTTATATACAAGTCAATGCCCAGACTTTGGAGGTCCATAACTCGGAAAATATCTCGACCATCGAAAAAAAAAATATTTTGCTAGAATCGCAACAAAATGTTTTATAAGTGGTGAACATTTGAAACCATTCGGGGCATCGCACCTAAAATACACAATGGTCTTTAAAACGCAGAAGAAATATTTTAAATCAAATAAAAAAATATAGACCAAATTTTAACGCGTTTGGTGCGGAAACTTTTTTGAGAGCAGCGAAGAAGTAAGATTGCCTTTTTGGCTAGGGCATGTAAAATGTGATATTTAAAAAAAAAAAAATTAAAAAGTCATAACCCTAATGTATATAAATAAATATTGGAAAAATATGAATAAAAGAATTTTTTACTTGGTACGAGTTATTAGAATTGTAAACATCATGTTCACGATGGTAAAAGCCGTAATTTTTGTACGGCAGCGTTTAATTTTTTAATTCTGATAAAATTACATAAATTTTCATTAATAAATTATTTTTATATCATTTTGGTTTACATGTTGTAGCTGATACTGTGACCATTAGGGTGGCCCTTCGTTATATGGAGGGAAAAAAAGTGTTCAAACTGTCTGTCTCACCCCCTAGAAATATGCGAATAGCAAAAAAACTGAGAAATACAAAGTTTTGGGCCAATCAAAAAACGTTTAGTCGTGGCACAAAGCGATTGAAAATTTCAAGTGTGTTTATATGAAGAAAATATGACTTTTTTTTCAGATTTTACGAAATTTCGTTCTATAATTTAATTTTTCCGACAAGCTGTTACATAATTCGGGATCAGTATTAAATTATCCTTTCAAAAGGCTATAAAACTTCAAAATCGTAAGAAACCTCGCCAAGAAATAGCAAATGCCCCAGACCACTCTTGTGCCAAAAAAAAACTAAGTCATGAAATTTGATGGCATTTTTTTCAACTTTGAGAAATTGATCAAAGCCATCATTCTTTTTTAGTCTCTATACTTGTTAGTACTCAGATATGAAGTATTGTTTTATTACCACGTTGTTAACCTATTGCGCATTGAGACCGAACATTGGAAATTTTTTTGATAAAATTTTTAAAACTCCTTTTTTAAGTTTGAAAAAATTTTCTTAAACAAAATTTAAAAAAATGAATATATCACTTTAGGGTTTTATTAAATACATGCTGCAGATTAACTGTGTGAATTTTTAAGTAAATCCCTCTGCCAGAATTTTTTTGACAAGGATTTTATTTTCGCGGATTTCGAGAAAAATTAGATTTTTGTGAAATATTCTGTAAATGTATTCTTTCTAAATACTTTGTATTAAAAATTCATCACTTTTCTATTTTTAAATATTATAATTTATCCTAACAGCCTAGGGTTTTGGAAAAAATAATATGACTCCATTAACCATTTTGGAATTGGGGTCACATATCACCCCAAACTAATAAAAGACAATTTATTCAAAAAATTCAAATATTTTGTAAGTGCTGTCCAATTTTTAGATGCGACACTTAAAATATAATAACCATATATGTAGAAGTTTCGTTCCAAAAATTAGGGATAAATCCGAGAACGTTAACCCATTATTTGCCAAGGCCAGCTTTGGATTTTAAGATATTTTAAAATAAAAATGACCTAAAACGAGTTTTTCTATTAAAGTCGTTGATACCACTATTTAGAAGTTAAGAAAAATAATTCGGTTAATTTTTATTTATTTAACCATTCAGTGCTCATGGGATCAAAATAATCCAACAACAACTTTTAACCAATTTTGTTACAAAATTACTATATGTAATAAAGTAATAGTTGAATTTCTTCCACCAATTTGGTGGATATTGATAAAAAACGCAACAAAAAAAATTTCAGGTCAATCGGTGAAGATGCCATTACTTATAATGGTTGACATTTCTTGATTTTTTATAATCGGTCGCTTTATATTATCTTCAATATCACCTACATGTTTTGAAACTTCTACAATTTTATTTCCCAGTTTTAAATAGTTTATTAGATAAAAGTAAATTTTAAATATAATAATATATATAAAAGATAATATTAAATTAATACTACTCTGAATGGAATAAATTACAAAATTAAATCAAAGTGAATTTCAAAAAACGTCCTATTTTTTAGACATATGACTTAAGTTGTTTTACTTCATATCTGAGTACTTATAAGTATAGAGACCAAAAAAGAATGATGGCTTTAATCAATTTCTCAAAGTTGAAAAAAATGCCAACAAATTTCATGACCTAGTTTTTTTTGGCACAAAAGTGGTCTGGGGCATTTGCTATTTCTTGGCGAAGCTTTATTCGATTTTAAAGTTTATAGCTTTTTGAAAAGATAATTTAATACTGATCCCGAATTATATAACAGCTTGTCGGAAAAATTAAACTATAGAACGAAATTTTCGTAAAATCTGAAAAAAAAAGTCATATTTTCCCCATATAAACACACTTGAAATTTTCAATCGCTTTGCGCCACGACTAAACGTTTTCTGATTGGCCCAAAACTTTGGATTTCTCAGTTTTTTTGCTATTCGCATATTTATAGGAGGTGAGACCGACAATTTGAACACTTTTTTTCAACTAAGGGCCACCCTAGTGACCATATTTAAAAAAAAGAAGCACTAAGTGAAAAAGAATAAAAATTAACAAAAACTATGTAAAAGTAAATTATATAATTAAAAATAGATTTTATTTATCTTACAAGTTATAAATAATATATAAAACAATTCTTAAAGACAAAAATTACTTTATTTACTAAAACATTTGAAAAACTAGAATAAAATACGGTCACTCTACACCAATTTATTGGTCGTTCGTCGGCGTTAGAAATAGAAATAAACCTATCGCAGAGTTCGTTACGCACTCCGTATTTCGTTTGACGCACTGATTGTGTGCATTTTCATATACACAAATGTGTTTTATTTCTGACGACGAATATTCGGAACGAAAAATTCTTCGTTCGTTCCAGTTGTGTTTTCAACGTAAAGTTTAAATATTAATAAATTTTTTCATTATATAGTACTTTATTTATAAAATTAAATTAACATTTGATACAAAACTGCCCATTTTGTTTACTTTGCCAAATATATTTAAATTCCTTACCACACAAACCCCGTAGAAATACATCCGTTACGTCAAAAATACGAAAAATCGGGAAAGCGATAACCAAAAACGAAAATTACTTACGATAATGGTTATTGGTAACCGAAAAATTGTTCTGGTTGCTATAATAAATGTTTTTCATTTATAGTGGCTACAGTGACCAAAATACTATATATCTTACAATAATGGTTAAAAATCCCTAAAGTAGATAAAGCGAATTTGGCTAAAGAAAAAATAATTAGCAATTATTTTTCGTCTCTGATTATAACCATAGATTTTATATTATCATGGTTAGATTTTTAACAATGATGTTTAAAATTAATAAGATAATTACAAAAAAAATTAGGTATTTTCGTGCTTTTTTTACTGAAAGTAGATATTAAATACAATCAGCATAACAGTAAAGACACACAAATACATTTTTGTTTGTATATTATTACTTTGCTTGTTGTTGTTCGCATGTACAAAAAAAAAACAACAAAACCAACAAACAATCAAAAATTAAATGCATTGCTGATACATATGTACATATCTCTATGCACATGTTCTGTTACGTATTTTTTATATTTTTAGAGATTTATATGAAATTTTATGGGACTATTTTTACATTTTCGTACGTCATTTCTCGGCTATTTTGCCTAGAGGCTCCAAATGCAATACCAAACTTATGCAGATTAATGAGAATTTTAAGTCTAAGTAGTATGACCTATACTCAACCTATTGCGGACAGGAGAATGTTTTCAACAAGCAGACAGACAGAGGGACGGACACCGCTGGATCGACTTCTCCTTTTATAGGGATCAAGAGTATATTTAGTTTATGGGGTCTTCGGAATTTATTTTGATGAGTTGCAAATGGATTGAAAAACTGATATATACACTCTGTACAGTGATGTGGAGGGTATAAAAACATCATATTGAAAAATATTGGAAACAAAGTGTATACTTTCTTGGCATGATTACTAGGATATATTCAAATATCTATTTTCTTATTAAAGTAGATTCCATAGTTATGCAGATGGCGCTAAAATAGATAACATATAAAAGCAAAAAGAATTTTGAGATTTTCTTATAAAACATCTTTTATTAGCCGATAAAATATAAAATTCATAATTTATAACTTAAATTTATAACTTATTTTATAATAATTTTATCACATTAATCTTAACATACACAAAACGATGATTTTTGTACACCGAACGCTTCACTGTGAGTTGTGCGTGTGACTTGAGTGTTTCTTTCATCATCTTGTCATAGTTTACTTGTTCTCTATTGACTTATTTTACTTTCTTTTTGTAGTTTTGTATACCATTCTCTGTATTGAAATTATTATTACTCGTCTTCGTTTGTTATCGAACGAGTTTGTGAACAAATCAAATCAAATCATGACATACAAACATTACGGTATGTTATTGTTTTTTTTTTTCTTTCAAGTTAAATATTTCTTTTGTTGTCCTGTATTTTTACAAACAACGTTTCCATTGATTTAATCAAATAGAAAATTAGATTTGCTTAGTCATGGGTGGCTAACATAAGATTTATTAAAAACAGATTCCCTTAACGTCTCAATCTCATATTACAGGATTTAAATATTGTTATTCGGATTATAAATATTGACGATTATTAAGACCATGCCTGGATGCAGATCAACGATAATCCAAATCAATTTAGCGCCTTGAACTTAGCACAGAAATTTTTATACTTATATATTCACTAGACTAAATTACACAAAATTTTGGATTGCATTAGGAGCAGAGTTAAATTTGATTAATATTTTATATATAAGCAGTTTAACAGTTCGATAAATGCTCTACTTCCGAAAATATTCATCTGGCTTTAATATATTTTTTTTTTGCCATTTTTTAGTATTCAAAAAAAATAATCAATTATTCTAAACTGGCTCTATGAAAGGAGCATGCTTAATAAATATTAATAACAAAGATTATTGTTTATTGAGTTTATAGACTAATTTCTATAAGTAAGCTAGTTGTTATAAGCTGAGTATTCTTTAGACAGTTGATAATTCAGAATTTCGTAAAGTTAAAAATTTTGTTTTCTTATAAAAAAATAATAATTTTTTGAAAATAACACATGGCCACAGTATGTAATAACTTCGGTATAACATATACAAAAGGGACTCAATAAGTCTTTACAAAATCATATAAGGAGCGCTAAGAACTTAAAATAAAATGGGTTTCTGAAAACTGCCAAATTTCATGCAATGGAAATGTGCTGAAATTGTAATGATTCATAAACCCAATAAATCGGAAAAGGAAATAACATCCTATCGGCCTATTAGTTATTGATAGATTTCTCTAAAATATTTGAGAAAATACTTCTTAGAAGAGTCTTACCATTAACTGAAAAATTTTGCATTTTTCCAGAGTATCAATTTGGATTCCGACACAAACCCGGGCCACCAGAAAAATGCCATCGGATATCTTCTGGAGTACCCCAAGTTAGCACCTCTTCTTTCTACCCTTTTCACATCAGATATTTCTATTGCTGATAATGTACTATTGGCTTCTATTGCTAATGCCACAGTATTTTATACGTTAATGTCGATAAGAACGATGCCTCAACTGTCATCCAAATTCAACATCTAAATCTAGAGTTCTGGTAAAAAAAAATGAAAAATTAAAATTGATACCAGCAAATCAAATCACATGGCGTTCTCCTGATAAAACGTCCACTAAATACAATGGGATAGAAGATTGACTTTTAAACAACACATCAAAGCCAAAAAAAGAACAATTAAACATGAAGATCAAACGTTTATTCTGGTTGCTAAAACCTTAATCAAAAGTTTGTATTGGAAATAGAATAAAAAATAAAGTAATGAAATAAATGATACTTGATCATCCCTGGTACGTAGCAATGACACAATCCATAATGACATAAATATTCCTACTGTTAAAGAAGATATATTCTCAAGACAGATTAAACTAGACAGAATAAACTATCACCCGAATGTTCTAGCAATATGTCTACTGGACGAAACAAATGAAAGTAGGGTATCCAAAAGATTGCATCTTCCTGACTTGCCATATAGAAATTAAATATTCTTTGGTATTTAATTAAAGTTTAATTAATTAATATTTAGTGATTTTACTTATCGTAGTAAATATTTCTGTTATTTAGTCATATGTACCTATAATGAAATTTACTTAATAAACTCAATTATTAGAGAAATTTTAAATAAATTATAAAATATATAATATTAATAGGCTAGGCGATGTGACCGATGTTTTGTTTATCCCGATATTGATCAAACGTATATTATTTGAAAGGTATTTCTTTTTAGCCGCTTTGCAGATTTACAGATTTTTAAATTTTTTCCTTCGTTTTGAGTAAATTGCATTTACAGTTGCTATTGTGTTTAATTAAATTTGTTAATGAGTTTGTTATCTTCATTCACAATAATAATAAACCATAAAAGTGTTGGTTTGTGAATTGGCTAATTTAAAAAATAAAGCTGCCTAGAAATTGCACTCGAATTTCGAGTGCTGGAATTTGCTAGTAAAAAAAATTAGGCAATTCCGTCATTCACTTTAATTTTTAAACAATCGATCGGTTGGGACAATATTTAGCTATTTCTGAGAACTGAAAAAATTAAATGAATTTCGTGCTGCCATCAACCACTTATACTTGATGGGGTACATAAATGGGGGGTATATCAATGATTACACAAGGGAACAAAATTGAACTTTTTTTGTGTTGATTTGAAATTTATAGCAAATTTTTACTAATTTGAGGTCGCTGATTTCAAATCTGCACTTGGTTTTTTTCTATCAGCTCGACTTTTCGAGATATACCGTTATGTTCAAAATTAAGGCACTTCCGCTACATATATTGGAATAACTTGAAAACGGTTCACCATATTAAATTAAAAAAAAAATCCGAAACTCGCAAACAATATTCTCTTAAAGCCGTGCTTACTTTGTTTTTAAATTTTCCAAGTAGTTTTAGAGATATCGTTCAAGTTTTGAAAAAAAAATTAAAATTTTTTAAAAAAAAACATTTTTTTTGTTCTTTAAAAATTCCTAAAAAATAAAAATGGGACAAAAATCACAGTTTTGGTCTACAAACAGTTAGTTAAATATATTTCGAGTAAAATGAGCTTTATTTCATTGCAATCGGTGCACAACTTTTGATTTTGTTCACGATTTACTGAATTGATATAAATCGCGATTTCCATACAAAAATAACATTTTCTAATGTGTAAGTGTTTGTATGTAATAAGTTAGTTTTTTATGATTCTAAGAATTAAAAAAATTAAGTAATAAAAAAAGATTATTTCATTTTTATGGTCAGCTATACTTTTTTAATTTAACACAAAAAGAGAATTTTAAAGAAAAATAAAAAATTTTAATACACAAATATTACAATGTAATTACAACTCATCGAAAAATTTTCTTTTATAAGATTTTCTTAAATAACCTTGTTTAGAGGGATTTGTTTTAATGCTCCAGCAATAGTCCGCCATCATATGCTTATCCCAGTGACCCTGGTACCGCTCCTCTATAGTGCGGATATCTTGATGGAAACGTTCACCTTGTTCTTCACTGAAGTCTCCAAGATTTTCAGGGAAACAATCCAAATGACTGTGTAGGTAGTGCACCTTAATGCTCATATTACAACCAAGCTGCTTGAAATGTGACAACATGTTATCCACGTGGTCCGAATAGTGCTCACCCTTTTTGTTTCCCAGGAAATTGCGCACTATCCAAACAAATTCATTCCAAGCATTTCTTTCAATATCTGTCATGGAATTACTAAAATTTTCATCATTGATTAATTTTTTGATTTGAGGGCCATCAAAAATGCCAGCTTTCAGTTTCTCCGAACTCAAATTGTTGAACTTTTTACTGATATATCTAAAACAATCACCGTCCTTGTTGAGAGCTTTGACAAATTGTTTCATAAGTCCTAGCTTGATATGGAGAGGTGGCAGTATTATGCGATCCCTGGGCACAAGTGGTTGATTAACTATATTGTGGTTTCCTGGAACCATAGCTTCCCTCGAAGGCCAGTCTTTCTTACTCCAGTGTTCAGATCTGGTTCTGCTATCCCATAAACAAATGAAACACGGATATTTTGTGTAGCCACCTTGTTGGCCTAGAAGAAAATTCACCATTTTTAGATCCACACAAATTAGCCAGCGGTGTTCGTTGTACTTTATTTTATTTATAACTGAGGCAATTGTAGAATATTCTTCTTTAGCTTTAGTTGAATGTGCAATGGGCAACGAACCCAATTTATTACCGTTATGCAGAAGTACACATTTTAGGCTGCGTTTAGAAGAATCTATAAATAGTCGCCAGTCATTTGGATCATACTCCTCTAATCCCATCGCTGTTACTAAACCAGGAACATCTGAACAATAAACAAATTCATCGTCTTCGGAAAAGAATGGAAGTAAGTTTTTTTCTCTGTTACGGTAGTATGAAATTGTTGTTCCTTGGGTTAACAGATTTTTTTGCTTTAATCGAGAAGCAAGAATTTCAGATGCTTTTTTAGAAAGTCCAAGGTCTCTCACTAAATCACTAAGCTCCTCCTGATTAAATTGCTCGCGTTCAGAAGAAATATCTAAATGCAAGTCATCTGATCCAAATTCAGAAATTGGTGAAGGAACATTTTGTCGTAAGTCGTGGAAATTGTGTGTAGATGTAGATGGTTGTGGTTCTGAATCCTCACTAGAGTACAGGACTGGTTGGGTAATAGACAACACGTTAGGATAAATCCATTTAGACCGGTTTGTTTTATTAATGCCAGTTATGTTGACAGCGCAAAAATAACAATCATCATAATGATTCGAAGGTTCCCGCCAGATCATTGGTGTTTTATACTTGAAGTGGGTCCGTTGCTTGTTTGCCCATAACCTTAAATACTCTACACAGTTTTTACATACAGTATTAGGAATCCAGTACTTGTCACGGGTTTCCATGGTAAATCCGAAGTAGTCAAAATAAATTTTTTTTAATAAAATCTGACACACTTTTTCTATTTTTTATAAACGTGTATTCGCCACATATGTTACAAAAATAGTTGGGATTGATTTTACAGGTGTTTCTTGACGTAGCCATTGCACAATTTTGAAGTATATATCAAAGTAACACAATTTTCAATAAATAACACACGGGAACAAAATTGAACTTTTTTGTGTTGACTGATTAAATGTTCAATGTAAAATGATTTATATTTTTTGTCGTTATACTTTTCGCTTTCGTAAACACTTGTTGAATGAGAAAAATTGGTTGAATGAACCCATATAAATACTTAGTAGTTTTTTACTGATGTACCAAAAAAAATTATATCCACAATTTCATTGACAGTCACTTATGAATGAACACATGTGTTCAGGGGAATTCCTTTAAAAAATCATCCGTTACCAACGGTAAACCACACATCAATAAAAACAAGTGGACTTTTCTTTTTTCTCTTTAATTGACTGTGAACTGACTAGGTGTCATAAAGGAACAATAAAATTTATAGGCGTTATGAGTTTGCTACCGCAACCATAAAAATGAAATAATCTTTTTTTATTACTTAATTTTTTTAATTCTTAGAATCATAAAAAACTAACTTATTACATACAAACACTTACACATTAGAAAATGTTATTTTTGTATGGAAATCGCGATTTATATCAATTCAGTAAATCGTGAACAAAATCAAAAGTTGTGCACCGATTGCAATGAAATAAAGCTCATTTTATTCGAAATATATTTAACTAACTGTTTGTAGACCAAAACTGTGATTTTTGTCCCATTTTTATTTTTTAGGAATTTTTAAAGAACAAAAAAAATGTTTTTTTTTTAAAAATTTTAATTTTTTTTTCAAAACTTGAACGATATCTCTAAAACTACTTGGAAAATTTAAAAACAAAGTAAGCACGGCTTTAAGAGAATATTGTATGCGAGTTTCGGATTTTTTTTTTAATTTAATATGGTGAACCGTTTTCAAGTTATTCCAATATATGTAGCGGAAGTGCCTTAATTTTGAACATAACGGTATATCTCGAAAAGTCGATTTGGATTCAGCGTCCCAAATAACCTTAAAAACAATATTCAGTTCTTAATCAACAGAACCATTGTTCCCTTGTGTTATCCTTCCAAAAAACTGTGATATGATTTTGAGTGACCGACGAATTAAATGACGTGAACTAACTGAGGAAACAGGCTCATCACATGGCTCACTGATGTAATTTTACTCGAAAAATGAGGTATGAGTAAGTTACATATACTTGGAGCAACTTATCAAAACTGACCAATAATCAGTTACACTACAAATATTTCAATGAAGAATTCATAATTATGTCGTGTGTTTTTTTTTTCTTGGTTTATAGTGGATACTGGCACATTTGAAATAAGTTACTTTTCATCTCTGGCACCAATAACCTTTGTTAGGATGTTACTTCGTGAGAGTGCTGTCATTCAACAGTGTTCCTTATTTTGATCCATATTTTTTGCGCTTAAAAACACTTTTTTATTATTAGTATTATTCTACCCATGGGAAAAGCTAATGACCTCTCTCCTAGGAAAACTAGTAAGATTAGAACTCTTATTTTAAATACTGATCATTCGAATAGACAACTCGTAATCGCAACCGTTTTATCGTTCGAGTTAACTTGGATTAAAAAGGAAAAAAGTGGCGGAAAAGAAATTACCACAGCTAGAGAAGAGCGCAAGATAAAGATTCAGGATGCTTCGTCTTCGTGTTGAAGATCTTGAGCTTAACTGACGGCGTTCACCAAAGAATATGTTGCTGACTCCGGCTTTGATGACAAAGCCATTGTAATGGCCAAAATATCATAGTAACTGAACTCTTCAATATTTGTACCAAATTATAAATTGTTAGCCTTTTATTTGTCATATGCTTGCGGTATTACCAGATAAATCAGGGTGTGTGCAGAGACGAATTAGAGAAAAACTGTGAAACACTCTCCAAGCATTATGGATTATCTGTCATCAGTAACCAGGGTACTGATCGTTTGTATATTGTGGAGGCCACCATGAGACAATACCAATAATATCAAGGTCTTGGACAGCAATATGCTTCCCCAAGTTGAGGATGGTATCTCACATATATTTATAAACATATATTTTATATTATTTTATCACAAAGAGCTTAAATAAAGAAATTATGATTATCTTCTTTACATTAAGGCTTTTAGTATAGTGCAAGTTCAACAAGTAAGAAAATTGTAGTCGATCTAGAACATTGGTTTAGAGGAAGGGTCTTAAGAGCAACTAATTAGATGTAGAAAATGAGCATAAACCAAATTTGATTGGCATTGTTATTAATTTTTTTGCCTGCAGATATGCAAAAGTTCATATCGGATACTATATTTATAAGGGGCTAGGTTTAAAAAGGGACTGATTCCGACCATATATGGTAGTTATTAATTTTTTGCAAAAACATATAAAAACCAAATTTCAGAGAATTCTTTACATTATTTTTTTTTTTGTTTTTTGAAAGATTTAAGTGAAGATCGGGATGGGTTTTTTTTTTAATAAACCAAATTTGACTGAGATCTATATGATAATTTGGATCTTATGACAATTTTGGTCGATTGCATAGGTCATTTGCATGGGGACTAGGTCTGAGCATGAAACGATTTTTACTAAATTCAACAGCTTTCATCCTACGGCCGATAGAAGATTATGCACTAAATTTTATCAAAATATATTCATATTTGTGACCTGTAGTTTGTCATGGACACTCAGAAAATGATTCTGAGGCGATCGGTATAATAAAATAGATCAAATGTTTTCGGTGGGATACAAAAAATATGTTTTTCACCCTGTGGCTCTATTAATACGATCACCCATTATATCACCAAGATGAGTTCAAAGCAGTAACGCAACAGTGTGATTTAGAGGGGTTAATCCATCACAAAGAAAGTAAAGACATTGAAATCGGCTGTAAAGATTATGGCCCTGTTTTTCGGGATATGCATGGAATTATCTGTATTGACTCCTTGAAGATAAATGTAGAATATTGTTTACCAATTAAGTGGCGAACAAAAAACTGCGCCACCTAACTTTAAAAAAATTATCTACGCTTAAGATAATGATCGGGTGCACACTTGTGCAAGAATTGAAGTTTGAGATGGTACCGCATTTATCTTAGTCTAAGGGCTTTTTCTGATTTTCGAATTTAAAGAATGGCTCGCCGACAAAAAATTCAAGTGGTATGAGGGGTTGAGCTCTGCAACAGAAGCCTATTTGGAGGACATTTCGAAATCTTACTTTGCTCAACCCTCCAATTAGGGATGTGTTTTGATGATTTTTATTGTTCATTTTAGATTATATAAAGTAATAAAAAGACGCAAAAATTGTCCTTTTTTTTGACAATATCGGTTTTATTTAATATTAAAATGCATGAGAAAATTAAAAAAATCACTGTTTTGAGTTAGAGTGTTGGTACTGCAATGATGCTGCAATGTTGAATGCTCAGCACAAACTGCTTTGTTGCAAGTAAGACATTATGTTCTGGTTTTACGCTGGCGTACGTACTTCACACGATATAACTGGTATGATGGCCGATTTTATCGAGGCGCAAAGAAGGTGCAGCTCCTGCTGTCGGTCTTGCTACTTACTACCTATAAGGACAAAAAATATTTAGTTTTTCAGGTCTTGTGTGTTTCAAAATTATTTTATTTTACCTCTACACTGAATGCTTCCATAGCGCTTCGAATCCTGGGATAGCTTGTTATACGTCCAATGGTGTCTACTTCTTCAATATTAGGCAGTGCTAATCGTGACGTGAGCAATTGGAAAAATGAACGTTGCTCATCGGTTTTTTTACTGGCTTCGTTTCATTATATATGATAAATGCCTGATCGTTTGCAACACTTTTCTGGAACTCACGTGGTACAAATGTTCAACAAATGCAGTTTTCTGCCTCATCAATGTACGCGCCACATCCAACGTAGGGAAGAAATTGTCAGCACAAATTGTGCGGCCTATATTTATATATCTTTACACTAATTGAGACACAATATTCTGCCCTTGATATATGTTATGCTCCTGACCAGAGTAAATATTTCCTTTGAGGGAATAAAATGATTTCGAAGCGCACAGCCACCATACCTTTATTCCGTACTTGGCTGGCTTAGACGAAATGTATTGTGTAATTTATATAGGAGTAATTGCTCGTCCACGGTCAGCGAACCATGCGGGATATAAGCCTCCGAAGAAGCAGTTAGTAGTAAGAAGCAGTTTTACTGTTGATTAATCGCTCCCATCGCGTATTTTGATGAGCACAAATCGATCGTATGATAATGCGGCTGTATATATTGGAACATGAGTTGGGTCCCACAGCTCCTTAGTACGCTCATTAATAAATTTTTTGTTGTTTTATACTGTATTATTTATTGTTGGTTTTCTTGTTCGTATACTTGTTCGTATAAATTTTGAGGACATATAAATCGCTGTTGCAAGCATTCAATTGAAAAAAGAAATTCAGGCAACGAAAAAAAAAAACAATTCAACAAAACTCATTAGAGTTCGTAGGGACCTTTTTAATAATCCACGTACTCAACGTAATTCAACCTCAGGTAAATATAAACTATTGCTCGTGTCGCTTCAAAACAGCTTTAATCGACTCAGCACACTTTTTTCTTGGAATACGGTTGTACGGTTCGGTTATTCAGCCCATACGACATTAAGGAGTTGTGAGAGTTTTAAAATCGAACAGAATCTCTGTTGAAAAATCAAACGAATAAATGCTGAATCTGAATATGAATTCCGAATTCCGTCATTATATCAAGTTTTGCGAAATTCTAACTATCAATAACACTCCTGTATCCATGGATTACCGATAAAATTCGATTATTAGCAGCTCAAACCTGAGGTTATCCCTGTCACTTGCAATACAAAAAAATTTAGATCGCTATTCTAGCAACATTACTCCCTCTTTTCTCCTATCCATAACATATATTCCTGAATTAAAAGGGGACATCCCCATAGTATATGTATATATGTATATACAACAGATCCGGTTAAGACCTATAGGAGTATAACAGGCTAGTTGTATAATTTTCTTAATATAATATGCTCAATTTATTTGTGAGAATTAATGCCATTAATAAGAAGTTACGACTTTAAGAAAGATTTAAGACTTTAAGGAACTTAAATGAAATGTTAAGCCCTTTAGAAACTTAAGAAAAGGTTGACGGTTTCAGGAAATTCACGGAAATCAGGTCTATCTTCAATCATAAATCTCTTAGCGACAAAGGTAGGAAATTTTATTTATTTCCTCTTTTTCATAACTGTGGACAGTAAGGTCATCAGTCAGCAATAAACATAAACATTTGAAATTAATTAAAAAAGTAGTGATTTAAATCTCTTAATATGATAAAGAACTAGATAATATTTAAATAATACATAATACATAATTCAGAGCAAAAGAAAAAATCTCTTATGCATAACATTCTTTAGAAGTTCTGAATAAGACACAAGTTCATACTGGTAACAACAGAAAAGAAGTTAAAGTAAGAATGATAGCAAAAGGAAAACAAACACATGCTTAGATGTGAATTTAACGAATCATGAAATACGATAATTGAACCATGCAGAGCTTCTATTGTCGAGAGGAATAATAATATATATAGTATTTTTTCACCAACCAGTCTAAAACAGTTTTATATTTCAAACATAAAAGAAACCAAAACGAACTATTTCTAAGTTGTCATTGAAGACATAGAAGTTTCAATAACATCTAAAATCTCCAAGCGTTTTTCCTTTTCTTATTCGCCTAACCAGTTTACTAACTAATGCTTTTGTTACTAAGATTGTTGGTTGGATAGATGACGACTTGAAATGCTGTGCAGCCATATATAAAAATCTATACAATTTTCTTAGTATTAACGTTTATATATTTTTTTTAACTGCATAATTTTTTTTTTTTAATAGAAAATAAACCTTAAGTTAGTTTAAAATTTCATTTTATTGTCTTCTTATTTTCTAAAGAAATATAAAATGCTTAAGAAAGAAGTTATTTGATTTGTATTGAAACGAAAATGAAATGTATATTTGCTTTCATGCGTTTCTTTTTCATACATGGCAATTGAAAGCTTAAAATGCACATGATATTTAGTCATCTAAAAATTTAATATAATCTATTTAAAGAGCAAAGTACATTTTCTTCAAAAAGCAGCCTTTTCAAAAAAAATAATTTTTCTTAAAAAATGTACTTTTCGTAAAAAAGTGAATTTTCTAAAAAGGAATTTTCATTAAAAATGTTATTCCGTTTTAAAAAATATTCCTTTTTCTTATAGAAGAATATTTTTGAAAAAAACACGATTTAACATAAAGTGCTTTTCTTTAAAAAGTTAATTTTTTAAAGTAGCTTTTTTGAAAAAGCAATATTCGTTAGAAAGTACTTTTGTTTGAAAAGCTTATTTTCTCAAAAAAGGATCTATTTTAAAAAAGTATCTATTTGAAAAAAGTACCTTTGGTAAAAAAATGTACCTTTTCCCAAAAAAGTATTTTTTAAAGTAGTTTTCTTTAAATAAACTTACTAATCTTTAGGAAATACGTTTCTTTAAAAAAGTACTTTTTATTTAAAAAGTATATTTTCTTAAAAATTAACTACTTCTTTAAAAAGTACTTTTTCTTAAACAGTAAACTTTTTAAGGACCAAATTTTCTTTAAAAAAACATTTCTTTAAAAAAATATCTGTTCTCAAAAAGTGCCCTTTCTTAAAAAAGTTATTTTTCTAAAAAAAGGACCTTTTCCTGAAAATGATAATTTTCTGAAAAAGTAACTTTTCTAAAAAAGTAAATCTTCTTAAAAAAGTACATTTTACAAAAAGGTACCTCATTGAAAAAATTATAAACAGTAACTTTTTAGAAAATAACATTTTTTCTAAAAAATTTAATTTTTGTTAAAAAGTACCTTTAGAAAAAATGCACCTTTTCGACAGTAGGTTCGTTTTTCTCAAATATTACCTTTTCATAAAAAAACTTTTTTTTTACTACCTTTTGTTATAAAAATATATTTTCTTAAAAAGGCAGCTTTCTCAAAAACTACCTCTCCCTTTAGAAAGCACATTATTTTAAAGTATTTTCTTTTCTCTTGACACATACCTTTTTTAGAAAAGTATTTTTCCTTAAAAAAAAAAAAATATTTTTTTAAACACATTTTTTAAAAAGTATTTTTTATTAAAAATGCCTTTTAAAAAAAAAAATATTTTCTTAAGAAGTATGATACCGCTTTTTCAAGATGTACATTTTTCTTAAAAATTTACCTATCACACCCCCCCCCCCCCCCACACAACTACTCACCATACAAAAGTGCTGGCACCTCGGATTTTTTGATGGATGTATATGTATATCTATTGTGTCCTAGAATACGAAAGAAAATTTTTTTTAAATCTTTCAGCGTCCTATTTGGATGTGCGTACGAAATACAAAAATCACAAAGACAAAAAAAAATCCTATTATTTTTTTAAATATTTTTATAATTTTTTCACATGAATAATATTCAGCAATGTTTTTATTTATTTTAGATTAAGAAAAATATATATTTTAACAATTAAAACTATTCTCTGAAGGAAATTAAGGTTAAAAAATTTTTTTATTAATATGTTATATAAACATTACAAATGGTTTGTTATATTCAATAACTGTATTTAAAAGATTAGTTTCGTAGTTTGGATGCCCTTCAGATACAGAAAATCTTCCCTAAATTTGATTCAAATCAAAATGAATTAACTCAATAGCCTGTTCACTGAAAAAAGGTAAACCCTTTTTCGTCTGTTCACAAATTTGCTTTACATGGTAGAAAACTCCATGAACCTTCGGAGTTACTGAAATTCCACAACTCAGATAATTTTTTTTTAAATTCTCAATGGTATTTTCAAACGATGGCTTTATTCGAAGGAGAAGCAGTCTTCAACAACTTTCTTAAAGGATTGCAGTACATCTACATATTTTAAGCATTCAATCGGACAAATACTTCTCAGAAAATCTAATTTTGTTTAAGTTTTATACAGCCATTACCATTAAAACCACTACCTCCGTGGGTAACTTGTCCTCGTAAGATTACATAAGTGTAAACATTTCAAAGTACAATGCTCAAATTCAGTTTGCATATGTTTTACTACCTTATTCACCACTCCTAATAATAAGTGGAGTTCAGGAGGAGGAATAATGTCTAGTATTTTGGTGTCACTACTAGCTGAGAACATATGCGCATTTGGGCAATTCTTTAAATTTTTAGCATATTTTTTTACGGATCCTGCTTTGCACCATGCATTACAGTAATCCAAGATATTCCAAGATATTTATAAAACACCATGTGCAAGGGTACAAACTTAACTGTGACATAATTCCCAATAAAATATTAGCTAACTTTAAATCAGTAGCTATAGTGCCGCTGGATTTATCTATTTTAAGTTGTTTCCATATTTTGTCAATATTTTCATAATATTCCTGAGTAGATTTGGATAAGGCTAGAATAAATAATTTTTTAACGCTTGAGTCTTTAAACTCATTTTCGCATACCCCATCACTATATTACTGACGCTTAGGGAATCTTTCTTTAACGGATGAATCTTCATAGATGACTGACTGTACAGAGAAGCACACTTTAAAAAATGTCCTCCTCCGTCGATGCTAAATTTTAAATGGACAACATTGTTATTCCTGTATTCGTTTACAAAAGAAATAAAATTATTAACATCTTTGCAGTATACAAAAGTTTTTTTTGACTAACAGCCCGATTTGAAATAGTTTTGATACAGTCAAAATCTTTTGCCGCAAAATAATTTCTCAAAGTTTAATTTTTTCTCTTAAGAGCAACATTAAGACCGGCTCGATTATTTTTCTATTATTTGTTGCTACTCGCAATGCACCAGCTAACGCAAGTGTTTCAGTAGTATAGTAGTTAAATTTCGTTTTTAATTTACAAAAATGGTCAATTGTAATTTTAGATTTATTTTCCATAATGTTTGGGCATGTTTACAAATAGTTTCATCTGTTTACCACCTTGGATCTGTGACAAACTGACAGCTTTTATTATTTTTGTTTTCGCCATTTTCAAATGGATTATTAACCATAGTCCTTACAATTCGGAAACAAGTTGTTCCTTTTGTTTCGGTGGTAAAATATTTTGTAAATGCTGTTGCAAATTTAAGATATAAGCAAAAGGTACGCAAATGTGACAGTGTCCTCCTTCGAAATTAACAAAACATTTGGTATACTTTTTTACACTTACGTCAAAAACTTTTTTTCAAATTTTTGTTTCAGAATTAATACATGATCTTGATAGCTCATATAATAAAAAATTATATTTCGTGTTTTCGTTAGACCTGGTTACAATAGCTTGAAATTGGAATTTTGAAAAATATGGCAATTTTAGTTTTTGGATGTAGTCAACATTATTTTTAACACTTTTTATTTCTTTATAAATGCTTCTTTTGCACGACGTACAAAGAACTTTTGGCAATCGTTCATCATTTAAATAGAGTGATAAATTACAATGAAGAATGGTTTCTTAATGTTTTTGTAAAGCTCCACTTATATGAAACATTAACTTTGACTTTTTAAAACATACAAAGCAAATTCTTTCTCGATTTTCATGGTGCGATAACGCATGATTATGATGAATCTCCCGTTTAAACATTTTATTTTCGATAAAATTTACAACTTATTTTATGAAATTTCAAATAATACTAAAAATTTAACAGAAAATCAAAGCTAGCTGTTTACTATTGCAATTTTTATCTTTAATTTACTTTAGTAAGTAGTACCTTTTTTTGTATTTCGTACGCACATCAAAATAGGTTGCTGAACGATTTAAAAAAAATTTGTTTCGTATTCTAGGACACAAGACATATTATATATCCATGAAAAAATCCGGGGTACCAGCACTTTTGGGTGGTGAGTAGTTGTAAGGGGTTGTGCTATTCTTCAAATACTACGTTCTTTTCAATGAGTATCTTTTCTTCAAAACGTACTTTTCTTAAGAAGGACGATTTTTTTCAAAAGCATTTGTTCATAAAAAAGAACTTTTTGTTCATAAAAAAGAACCTTTTTTGAAAAAAAAAATATATTTTCTTTTAAAATTACATTTTCTTAAACAGATGATTTTCCCTATATAAGTATTTTTCCTTAAAAGTAACCATTTATTATTTATAAATTGGCTTACCTTTAGAAAGCACATTTTCTTTAAAAAGTACCCTTTCTTGCAAAATTACCCTTTCTTAATAAAGTACACTTTCATTAGAAGGTACATCGTCTAAAAAGGTACTATTTATTAAAAGGCACCATTTTTTAAAAAAGTTGGTTTTCTTTAAAAGTACCTTTTTTCGGAAAAGAACCCGACAAAAAATACCTTCTTTAAATAAGTAAATTTTCTAAAAAAAACATTTCTTAAAAAATTACCTTTTGCTAAAATATTACCCTTTCTCAATAAAGTACCTTTACTGCAAAAAGTACGATACCGTTACTTAAAAATTAAATTTTCTTCAAAAACCACATTTTATTAAAAAAGTACCTTTTCTTAACAAGTGCCTTTTTTCAAAAGCATATTTTCTTAAAAAAGTACATTTTCTTAAAAAGTAAATTTTGTAAAAACTAAATTTTCTTAAAATAATACCATTTTTTAAAAAAATTAAAATTTCTTGATATAGTACCATCCTAAAAAAGGGCCTTGTCTTAAAATAGTACCATTTCTTAAAAAAATTAAAATTTCTTGATACAGTACCATCCTAAGAAAGGACCTCGTCTTACAAAATATACCGTTTCTAATAATCTAATAATCTTTTATTTAGGAAGTATGATACCGCTTCTTAAATTATTACCTTTTCTTAAAATGAAACTTTTCTTTAAAAAAAATACGTTCTCTGCAAAGAGTACCCTTAATTCAGAGAGTACATTTACTTCAAAAAGTACTTATTTTAAAAAAAGTATTTTTTTTAAATAGCTGTTTTTCAAAAAGAATATTTTCTTGAAAAATTATCTCTCTTATTCTTAAATATGTAAATTTTCGCAGAAAAAGTTGATTTCCTTAGAGAGGTACTCTTTCTTAAAAAGTCACCCTTTCTTTTGAAAGTGTATTTTTTAACAAGTAACTTTCCTTAAAAAAATTTTTTTTGGAAAAATACATTTTCTTATAAAATTGGTTCTTCTTAAAAGTGTACTTTTCACTACATAAGTACTTTTCCTTAAAAAGTAACCTTTTATTATAAACTATTTCCTTTAGAAAGCTCATTTTCTTTAAAAAGTTCCTTCTCTTGTAAAAGTACAATTTCTTAATAAAGTACATTTTCGTTAAAAGGTACATCTTCGAAAAAGGTACCATTTCTTTAAAGGCACCGTTTCCTTAAAAAATTGCGTTTTCCTGTTCTTAAAAAAAATATCTTTTATTAAAAATTTAGTTTTTTCACAAAATTACCCTTTCTTAAAAAAGCAATTTTCTTCAAAGAGTATTTTTTCTAAATAAAGTATTTTTTCTTAAAAAAAAAATCATATGAGTCCGATCACAGGGAAGATGTGTAAATATCTAGTAATTAAAGATTTTTTATGTCATTTTTTAAAATCAAACAGAAAGCGTCATCTATTTATCACTTATAGCAAAAACTGTTTCAGCTAATTCAACAACCCTTTGCTGTAAAATGTTAAAAATATCTTAATATAAACGTATATAAGTGATACATAGATGACGCTTTTAAAACAGTGGCATAAAAAAACAATGTTATATCATAATTTTTTCACCAATACAATCATAAGTCACACAGCGTTATGTGTCAGCTCTCACCTATTACGTGTTACACTGTTTTTGTGACTGTATTGTGAAATAGGAATTTACCCCCTGCGCGTATAGATGTTTACACATCAAAAATACCTTTTTAAAAAAGTACATTTTCGTAAAAAAAAAACATTCCTCTTTTGCTAAAATATTATCATTTAACGAAGTGCCGGTACTTAAAAACGTATGGAACCGTTTTTTAAAAGAGTACGTCTTCCTAAAATGTACCTTTTCTTAAAGAAATTTGTTCTCTTCAAAAAGTAAATTTTATTCAAAAAGTACCTTTTCTTAAAAATTAACTTTTTTCAAAAGTATACTTTCTTAAAAAAAATTATTTTCTTAAAAAAGATTATTTTTCTTAAAAAAATAAACTTTTCTTAAAAAGTAAATTTTCTTAAAACGGTACCCATTTCTAAAAAATAAAATTTTCTTAAAAAAAAGTACGATTTCTTGAAATGACCTTTCTAAGAAAAGTACCTTTTCTTAAAAAAGCATAGCAGAAAAAAAATACTTTCTAGGCACTATTTGTTTTTAGTCAGAGCCAATTTTTCACATGCTTCACTTTTATGTTAACTGTCTTTCAGGAGGATTTGGATGAAATTGAAGTTTTTGCAAAAATTTTCAGAGCTGGACAAGTTATATTCATGTAGTTTATGGGTACTGTGTGGCAATAAATATTTTTTTTGATATAGAAGATCCCCATGACTTACTTTAGCTTGAGAAAAATCCGGAAAATGGTAGATATTACGTATAAATTGTTACGTTGTTTTTACGGAACCCAAATCGGTGTATTGGCAGAATGTGCTGTATATATAGAAATGCTGTTTTTCTTTTAAGTACAATTTTCTCAAATCGCTTCGATAGAAGTAAACTAATTGGTCTGTTGGATGATTAAAGTAATAAATCTTTTCCTGTTTTGAGTATTATTTTAATTTGGGAAGTTTTAGAGGCAACAGGAAAATATCCTAAGAAACTTGTAAGAACCAAAATCGCAATGAGATTTTTATAAATGATAACCTCAGAATCGTGTATATTTACTCCTGGGTATGAGAGCATTCCGGATAATCGAAAATTTCGCATAATTTAATATTTCATTAAATCTACGAAAATTTCCCGTGATTTCAATTTTTTAGGATTGTCACCCGGTAGGTGAGTAGGTAGCGTGCTCGCCAATCATGCGGGAGTCGTGGGTTCGATTCCCACCAGAGGCTTTGGTCTGTTGCTGCAAAATCTAGTCCAATCCGGCTTATCCCTGGACCCAAAGTTAGAATCTGCAGAAAAGCCACTCGGCTTCGCGGAACTAGGCTTAAAAAAAATTTATTACCACAGAAAATTTTTTTTACATCAGTTCATTGGATTTTCTTTTCTGTGAATTTCCAAATAATATAAATAAATAATTTTTCTTGTTTAAGAGAAAAAGGCAAAAAATTTTCTAAAAATTTAAATTGCCGTTAACTGAGTGTTCCTGTTAATTGGATGCCGAATAATCGGGCTGCTACTGTAGATGATTCTGATGGTTCAAGCGGTTCTATAAGAACAAAATCGTTGTTGGATAAATTGCTTAAAAAACAGTGCTTAGATAATCTTATATATAAAAATGGAGTTGTGTATGTTTGTTTGTTCGTTTGTTTGTGGTTTATAGGAGACTACATCACTGGATCGATCGCCTTGAATTTTTTACAGTAGGTAACTGCCTATACAGAAGGAAAAAAAGGCTACATTTTTTTGGATTTTTCAAGTGGGCGTGGCACCTACCATACAAAGTGAATTTTTAACATCTAACTTTAACATATAATATCTGAAGTACTACGACAGCCAGAGTTCTGAAACTATGTACATGTACATATTTAAATAAGTCGAAGAGTTGCGAAAAATATGGGCATGCTCGAACCACTGGGCGTGGCACCCACTATACAAAGTAAATATTAAATGTCATATATCTAGAGTACTATAACAGATAAAGTCTTGAGACTTTGTGTGAGTTCATAAATTATCAACGATAGTACTCGAAAAAAAATGGGCGGAATCCGATCAGTACCTCCGATACAAACTAAATATATAATGTCATATATCTAAAGTACTGTAACAGTGAAAGTCTTTGAACTTTGTCCGAGTTCATGAGTTGTTAATGTGAGTAGTTCCATAAAAATGGGCGGGATCGGACGAGTGGGCTTGGTGCCTCCCATACAAAGTGCATTTTTAACATCTAATTATAACATATAATATCTGGAGTACTACGACAGCAAGAGTTCTGAAACTATGCACATGTACATATTTAAATAAGTCGAAGAGTTGCGAAAAATATGGGCGTGCTCGAGAACCACTGGGCGTGGCACCCACTATACAAAGTAAATATTAAATGTCATATATCTAGAGTACTGTAACAGACAAAGTCTTGAGAGTTTGTATGAGTTCATAAGTTATCAACGTTAGTACTCGAAAAAAAAATGGGCGGAATCCGATAAGTACCTCCCATACAAACTAAATATATAATGTCATATATCTAAAGTACTGTAACAGTGAAAGCCCTGGAACTTTGTCTGAGTTCATGAGTTGTTAATGTGAGTAGTTCCATAAAAATGGGCAGGATCGGACGAGTGGGCTTGGTACCTCCCATACAAAGTGCATTTTTAACATCTAATTATAACATATAATATCTGCAGTACTACGACAGCAAGAGTTCTGAAACTATGTACATGTACATATTAAAATAATTCGAAGAGTTGCGGAGAGAATGGGCGGGATCGGACCAATGGGCGTGGTACCCACCATACAAAGTAAATTTTAAATGTCATATATCTAGAGTACTGTAAGAGTCGCGAGATTTTGTGTGAGTTCATAAGTTATCAACGTTAATACTCGAAAAAAATGGGCGGAATCTGATCAGTGGGCATGGTGGCTCCCATACAAAGTAACTATATAATGTCATATATCTGAAGTACTGTAATAGTGAAAGCCTTGGAACTTTGTTTGAGTTCATGAGTTATTAATGTGAGTAGTCCCATAAAAAATGGGCAGGATTGGACCAGTGGGCGTGGCACCTCCTATATGAAAAAAACAGCTTTCCACAAAATGTATTTTTTGCATTTTATTTCGTTACGATGGGTGTAGCGAAGAGCATCGGGTTACTGCTAGTTATGAATATAATGGTTTATCTACATCACTTTTAATTTCTTAATGGCATTTCTAGTCTATCATACCCCAAATTTAAATAAGATTGTCCACTACTTTTTGACAGAAAATATTTTAAAGTCAATTTCGGCTAAGAGTTTATGAAGACGGAGTTTGATCTTGACCTTGTTCAGGTCACTTTTATATATGTTATAAAAATTTAGAAATCATATTTGACTAGCCTTTGGATAGATTATAGAGAATATCGAGAGGCAGCTTTCTATAGGGAGCATGATTAAAATTAATCCAGCACTCTTAATTTGATGATTGAATAATTTTAGAATATATTGTTATGGGCAGTCTGTGGTCTTAGTACAAGGTGTATATGATTGCATAGACAGATAGAGTTGTTATATCGACTCGGAAAGTGATTTTGAGTCTATGAGAGGTTATTAGTTATAAATAGTCAAAATAGTAGTACAGGGTAAACAAACGTGACGCCAATTATTGTACGAATATTTAATTAACCTACTGTCACTGACGAATATAAAAGCTTTTTGAGTTATTTCGATTTGAATGTAACAGACACTTGTTCAACTGATCAGCAAATTAAATAAGTTTAGAACCAAAAGCTTATCTTATCTCCCTAATTTCATACTTTATTTGTAAAAGCTTCTTCTACCCCACAAAAAGCAATGGTAGAAACTACACAGACTGTACATATATTAGTGCGATGTCCGTCCTGGCGTCTATTGAACGTATAGACATCTCGTTATAATAAATTTGTATTAAAAAAAATTTTAAATTTTGTATTATACGAAATTTAAAAGATTAGACGACGTCTCTTCCTCATTTGTATTTATTTGTCCTTCAATTTCTTATACCTAATTTAAATTAGGTCAATCTATATTCGTTATTGTCCGACTTACTTATTTACAGTACACTTAAAGAACCCATTCACATGTTTATTTAAAAAGTTTATTTGGCAAATAAAGCATTTGTTTTTCCATACAAAATCAATGTTAGCTGCTAAAATAAATTAAGGAAATTTACATTGAGTTTAAATTAAACAAAAGGCGTATGTAAATTTATTTACTAATTAAACGTAGGTACATAAATACTTGATAAGCAATTATTTATTAAGAGTAGAATGAATATTAAAGTTTTAATTTCGCTAATATTTTAAATAAATAAATTTTATAATTATTAAGTTAAACTTATAAGGGCAAGTTATGAATGTTTATTTTTTTTCTTAATAATATTACAAATTTAATATAAATTTATTTTTATGTGTACAAAAAGGACTGGGTCCTAAAAGTTAAAGCCTTTAAAGAAGGGTTTTTCGTTATCAGCTGCTGATTATTAGTTATTTTTTCTTATAGTTTTTGTTTAACTAAAGACTTAAAAATTAATGTATAATATCTAACATTTTGATTCGGAATTATGTTAATATTTGATAAAGCTTAAAAGAAAATGTTAATTGAACAGACCTTAATAGAATTTTAACACAAATTAGAAAAATATAAACAAAAAGCAACTTATTTTCAATGAATTTATTTTTTTTTTGTATAAATTTAAAATTTTTCATTAAATATGACTCTAGTGAAATCTGAGATAACCGTTTTATATTTTATATGTACGTTATACATTTCCACATTGTCATGGGAATAACAATATAACGATGTTATACTTCCCCACATAATAAACACATACAAAATGACTACATTGTTTAAAATTTATATCGTCATATAGAAAATATACAAAATTACCATAAAAAATAATATGCATCATAAATTGACATATAAAATACAAAAGCATATTCTACGTTCTATGTATAATCGCACTACATACGAGTATAAGAGTAACTTTTAGCTGCGGATACTTAAAAACTACATACATACATACATAAAAAATAAAATAAAATATAAAGTTATCACATTTCAATACACATCATAATAATAATTTCTCAATTACAATAATAGTTGGCAAAAAAAAAAATAAAAAAATATTATAAAGTAAAATAAACAAATCTAAAGAAGATTACAATTTAAGAGGCCAAGTTATAATTAGAGCGACGGGCGAGAATGATTATCTAAAAATCATGAAGCGAACACTATTTTTTGTACTATGGTAAGAAAATTATTATTTATTATTTTTTTTTTTAACAAAATAGATTTATTTAAGAATATTTTCTTATTTCAGAAAATGTGTTTTTTACGGAAAGGTACCTTTTTAAGAAGAGCAAATTTTCAAGATTATGTACTATTTTAAGAAGAGGTACTTTTTTAAGAAATAAACATTTTTTATAAAAGGTATACTTTCATAAAAAATAATACTTAAGAAATATATTTATTTCAAAAAAGGTAGTTCATTAAGGAAATATACTTTTTTGTATTTATTTATTTATATTAATTACAATGCAAAGTAAATTTGTATTCTAATTTGGGTCCAGGGATAAGCCGGGTGACAAAGACCATTTGGCTGGTTTTTTTTTTTTTTTTGCAGCGACAGACCAAAGCCTCTGGTGGGAATCGAAGCCACGACCCCCGCATGATAGGCGAGCACGCTACCTACTCACCTACTTTTTTGTAATAAATATTCTCTATATAGAAAACGTACCTTTTTAAGAAAATGTACTTTTTTATAAAATAAACTTTTAGGAAAAAAAGGCTCATTTTAACGTTATGTACTTTTTAAAGAAAAAAAACTTTTTGTACGAAAAGGTACTTTTTTAAAAAATGGGACTTTTTTTTAATAAAAAGTCACTTCCTAAGAAAAGGTACTTTTACGAAATAGTAATTTTTAAGAGAATACACTTTTTAGGAAAATTAAATTTTTAAGGAAAGGAACTTAAGAAAAGTAATTTGTTTAAGAAAAGATCCTTTTTTTTAAGAAAAGGTACTTTTTTGAGAAAATTTAACTTTTTAAGAAAAGGTATTTTTTTAATAAAAGCTGCTTTTATTAAGAAAATGTACTTTTTTTAAAAAGATTTACTTTGTTTAAGGAAAGGTGAAAGTTAAGAGCACTTTTTCAAGAAAATTTACTTCATTAAGATGTGTTAATTTTTTAAGCAAAGGTATTATTTAAGAAAAGGTACTTTTTTAAGAAAAGGTACTTTTTACAGAAAATGTAATTTTTAAAAAAAGGTTCTTTTATTAAGAACAGATGATTATTTAATGGGGGACATGACATTGGCCGTTTTTTGAAATCGACTTTTTTTTAATAATGTTTTTTAGTAAATATTCTTAAGATTCTAACAAAAAAAAATTCATGGAAAAATTCCTACGGGTTCAAAAGTTACAGCCGGATTAGTGAGAGCGCATTTTTAATTTTCGCGCTACCTACGTACGGCAGCTGGTATATACTTGTTTTACTTGCTACCTGACATTTGGTGGTTGTTATTTCGTACCTACTTGAAGGGTAGGTTTTTTTTGGGTTTTTGAATTTCTTGAAAAAAAAGGCATCTTTATATCTTTATACGCGCTTATCTCGAAACCATGTTTTTCGTACTGGTTGCGGCACTAGCGGGTTCATTTTTTGACGATTTTTTTTTTTTTTTTTATTTTTTTAAACTGGATTAGCTATCGTATGACGCGAGCTTTTTTTAAATTTTTTTTTCGAGTTTTTATGAATTTTTAAAGTCAATATTTCTTTTTTCAAAAAACACACTTTTAAATTTGGAACATCACCAAAAATTAAAAAAAAATTAAAAAACGCATGTCATACGATAACCAATTTTGTTAAGATTTAAAAAGTCATTTTTTTTTTCAGATCGTAAAATTTTTGCGACTCCCAGCGTTGCAACCACGAGGCCCCGTTTTTTTCTCTGCCGCCAGTTTGGAGCTCTATAAAACCATGTTCGAGTGAAAAACATATTTTTTGGAATTTTTTTTCTTGTAACTTGTTCAATTCTCTACAATAATAAAAAAATTTTGGGAAATGTTTGTTTTTAACTGAGTTATGAATTTTTGAAGAAAGGTCTGTTTTCTCTGCCGCGAATGTAATGTCCCCCCTTAAGAAAACATCTTTTTTAAGGAAGAAAATGTAATTTATAGAGAAAATGTTGTTTTAAAGAAAATTCACTTTTTTAGAAAAAGATATTTTTTAAGAAAATTTATTGTTTAAGACAAAGTTATTCATAAGAAAAGGAAATTAAAAAAAAAAAAATTTGTGCTTGTTTGTTGTCATTTTTGACAGGGTTGATCGAGTGCAGTGAAGTACTCATATACCAAGGCTGATTGCACACATTAGTGTGTAAATTTTTAAAAATTTGTATATACGAATTTGTATAACAACAGGTACTTTTAAAGAAAATTAACTTTTTCAGAAAAGGTAATTTTTTAAGAAAAAGTACATCTTTATAAAAGATACTTTTTCAAGAAATCATAAATTTTTAAGAATGGGAACTTTTTTAAGTAAACGTACTATTTTAATACAACGAATTTGTTTAATAAATTGTAATTTTGGATGAAAAGTTACTTATTATGAAAGAAACATTTTAAACACATTTTATTTTTTGAAAAAAATATGCTTTTTTACGAAAGGGTACTTTTTAAGGAAAGGTACTTATTTAGAAAATGTACTTTTTTAAGAGATATAATTTTTAATGAATATACACTCCTTGAACAAAAGGTACTTTTTAAAAAACTTTTAATTTTAGAAAATGCATCCGTTTTTAAGAATATGAACTTTTTGCAGAAAAGTACTTGGAAAAAATTTAATTTAAAAAAAAGTTTTTTTATTGAGAATCCGTAGCTCTTAAAAAAAATGGTGCCTTTAAAAAAATACTTTTTTTAAGAAAAGAAACTTTTCTGAGTTTCTTGTTATAAGGTTTTCCTCCTTTTCTGAGTTGCTTTTCTTAAAAAAATTATTTTTTTAAAGGCACCATTTTTTTAAGAGCTACGGATTCTACAAACACTTACCTTTTCTCAATAAAAAAACTTTTTTTTTAAATGAAATTTTTTAAGAAAAAGTCACTTTCTAAGAAAATGCACTTTTTTACATATTTATAATGAGCTAATTTTTAAGACAAGGTACTTTTTAGGAAAATAATATTTTTAAAAAAAGGAACATATTTAAGAAAAGGTACTTTAAAAAAACGTACTTGTTTCAGAAAATGTACTTAAAATGTATTTTAAGAAAAGTATTTTATTAAGAAAATTTACTTTTTTTAAGGAAACGTAAAATTTTTGGGAAGAATTACTTTATAAGAAAAGGTACCTTTTCCAGAAAATGTACTTTATTATGACATGGTACTTTTTAAGAAACGGTACTTTTTAAAGAAAACGTAATTTTTAACAAAAAGGTACTTTTTATAGAAAATATACTTTTTAAAGAAAATATTCTTCTTAAACAAAATGTACTTTTTGTGGAAAAGATTTTTTTTAAAGAAAAGGTGCTTTTTAAAGAAAAGGGGGTTTTTAAAGAAAGGTGCTTTTTAAAGAAAATATACCTTTTACCGAAAAGGTACTTTTTAAACAAAATGTACTCTTTTAAAAAGACATACTTTTTTAAGGAAACATGCTTCTAAAAGAAAGGCATTTTTTTTTTAATTTATTTTATCTTTATAAAAGACATTTTATTTAAAAAGGTACTTTTTAAGAAAATTAACTCTTTTAATAATAGTAGTTTTTAAGAAAAAATTTTTCAGATTTGTATATAGGAAAGAGGTAAAGGTAAAAAGGTAAAAATTTGTATATAAAAAAGAGGGAAAGGATTTTTTTTAATTTATATTTAAGAAAAAGGAAAAGGAACTTTATTAGAAAAGAAAATTAACTTTTTCAAAATGGGTAAATTTTTAAGAAAAGATACGTCCTTATATAAAACAATTGTTCATGAAAACATACTTCTATAAGAATAGGAACTTTTTTAAGAACACCTAATATATTATCAAAAAAAAGGGTAATTTTTTAAGTGATTTTAATTTTGGGTCAAACGTTATTTTTCGAAAAGGATTTGTTTCACAAATTTTACTTTTTGAAGAAAATATACTTTTTTTTTTTAACAAAAAGACACTTCTTAATGTACTTTTTAGAAATTTTGTAAAATACTATTTTTTAGGAAATTGTGCCTTTGTAAAAACAGATACTTTTAAAAAAAGATACTTTGAAAAGAAATTTAATTATTAAGAAGTTTATTTTTAAGAAAACCTTTTTAAATTTTTTTTATTGAGAAAAGATACCTTTAGCAGAAAAGGTGCCTCTTGAAGAAATGGTACCTTTTAAAAAGGGTACCTTTTTGAAAAATTTACTTTTTTGAGAAATGCTACTATTTTGAAAGTATATTTTTTTTTAAAGAAAAGTTACATTTTAAGAAAATTTACTTTTATAAGAAAATTTACCTATTAAGAAAATTTACTTTTTATGAAAGGGTATGTAAGAAGTGGTATGTGTTTAAGGAAGGAAAGGGTACTGTTTGAAGAAAAGGGACTTCTTAAGAAAAAGGAACTTTAAAAAAAAAATTTTACTTTTTTAAGAAAACAGAACTTTTTTGAGAAAAATTAACTTTATAAGAAAATGGAACTTTTTAAGATAAATTTACTTTTTAAGAATAATTCACTTTTTGAAGTAAATGATGTTTTCAAGAAAATTATCTTTTTAACTAAAGGTCACTTTAAAAAAAGGGTTTCTTTTAAGAAATGTAATTGATAAGGCAAAGGAATATTTTTAAGATAAGGTACTCTTGAACGTAATGTAATTTTTTTAAGAAAATTTATTTTTTGATTAAAGGTTATCTATAAGAATAGGTTATTTTAAACGAAAAGGTATTCTTTGAAGCGAAACTACTATTTTAAGAAATGGTGCATTTTAAGGAAAGGTCTCTATATAAAGAAATATTTTTTTTTTTGTAAAAGGAAGTAATTAGTTTTTAACCAAATCTACGTTGTTTAAGAAAAGGTATTTTGTATTAAATAATCTTCGTCTTAAAGAAAAGTGACGTTTTGAAGAAAACAAAATTTTTTTTTATAAAAGTAAATTTTTTAACAAAATATGCTTTTAATTAAAATGGTCTTCTGTAAGAAAGGTATTTTTTTTTTAAGAAAATGTGCTTTTGGATGAAAAGTTACTTGTTAGGAAACGGAAAATTTTGCACAAACTGTACTTTTTGAAAAAAAACAATTTTTTTTAATTGAGTTTTTCAGGAAAGTCTTTTGTTTGGCAAAGGTACATTTAGAAGAAAGATACTTTTTAAAGAAAATATATTTTTTGAAAAACTGTTTCTTTATAACTTTATATCAAAGTTACTTTTTGAAGAAAAGTAGCATTTCAAAGAAAATATATTTATCTGAACCAAAGGTACTTTTTAAAAAACTTGCTTTTTTAACAAAATTATTTTTTTTAAGAAAGTGTACTTTTCTAAGAAAATGTACTTTTAAGAAATGTAACTTTGAATAAAAATACTTTTTAAGAAAAGGTACCAGTTTGAGAAATGACACTTTTTTAGAAAAGGTACTTTTCAAGAAATGGTACTTTTTACGAAAAGGTACTTTTTTTAAGAAAGGGAACTTAGTTAATCGAAGGAATTTTTTAAAGAAAATTTTAAGACAAGGAACTATTTTATGAAAATAAACTTTTTTAAAAGCGATTGTTTGGATACGTAAATTTTTCAGAATTTTTTTTTTTTTTTTTTTTCTTTATAAATTAATCAACACTGAGGGGATGCCCCCTACAGATGCAGTGCTTTGTGTTGATCTCAGGAAAAAAGGTTAAGGAGGAGAGAGGGAGTAGTGCGTAGCGTGCTCGCCAATCATGCAGGGGTCGTGGGTTCGATTCCCACCAGAGGCTTTGGGGTCGTGGGTCGAACCCACGACCCCTGTATGATTGGCGAGCACGCTACGTACTCACCTACCGTGCCGCTTAAATTTACTTTTTTAAGCAAACCAATTTTTTAAGAAAAGATGCATTTTAAGAAACATTAAAAACAGGTAGTTTTTTTTTATAGAAGGCTGTAATTTAAGAAAATAAACTTTTTGATAAAAAAATAAGGTACTTTTTTAAATGATATTTTTGTAAAAATGGTACCTATTTAAGAAAAGAAAATTTCTTAAAAAACTAAAATTGTTAATAAAATTTAATTTTTTGAAAAAAGTGCGTTTTTGTGAAAATTTACTTCTGGAACAAAGGTATTTTCTTAAGAAAAGTTACTTTTGGATGAAAATTTTCTTTTTAGGATAAGGAAAATTTTAAATAAAATTTAGTTTTTGAGAAAATATATTTTTTTTATCATAAAGTACCTTTCTAGGAGATACCTTTTGAAGAAAATATACTATTTGAATAAAAGTTAATTTCGGGAGAAAAGCTACTATTTGGACAAAGTAACTTTTTATAAAATTTACTTCTTGAAGAAAATTAATTTTTTTGAGGAAAATGTTGTAACTTTTTTCAGAAAAGATACTTTTTAAATAAAGGATTTGTTTAAGAAAATATACTTTTTAAGAAAAAGTACTTTTTAAGAAAAGGTTTAAAATAAGGTAGATTTTGTATATTGATTACCTTAAAAAAAATTAATTTACAAGAAATTGCAAGCGTTTAGAAGGTGGAACTGCTTAAAAAAAAATTCATCGCTGTTAAAAATGAGTAAGCATTAATTTAAATACTTGATCGCCTACAGCCGGTCGCCTCAATTACAACACACCTCTAACATAATAAATACTGATCTTAAAATAAGTGAAAACAAAAACAACAACAGAATAAATAAACAGACAAAGTAACTCTATACTTCAAAGCTGACTCTTCTATAAATTTTTTTTTTTTTTTGCTGTCTGCAAATTTTATGTTCCCGATTTCCATACACATTCATTCGATGATATAAGATGCTCTTTGGCGGCTACCAGCGAAGCTTGTAATGATGATGATGATAACGCGGTCGTAGAAGCTGAAGTTTGATCATCATGCTGCTGCAATTGCTGCAGCGTTTGACTAAAACTAACGGTCGAGGCTACATGTTGCAATGATGAATTTTTTAAATTCGATTTCGTTTTATTGCCAGCACATTGTTGCATGGTCAGGTTGCAGCATGCCGAGTGCGGAGAACTGGGATGGTGTAGTTTATTCATGATATTATTGTTATTGTTGTTATTGGGTGTTATTTGTAGAAATCTACCCACATAGACGGCCGTTAGAGTTGCATAGATAATACCCATTACCGCACCAGCCATAACATCCGACCAGTGATGCCAATAGTCGGCCACACGACTGAGCGAAATAAACCAGGCCATTGAGAGAAACAGAAATTGCAACAGATGACGTAATACACGATTAACACCGCGACCACCCCGCCATATGGCATGCAAATAAAAGGCCAAAAATAGCATGGCATAAAATGATAACGATGAATGGGCACTGGGAAATGAAACATACAGCTCTCGCAGTTGCAGCGACGACAAATTACGATTTCCACAATAATATTGTTCAACAAATACGTTACGATTTTTAGCATCGTCACATGTGGAGCCATCGTTTAGCTGAGGTTTACAGGCCGTATAAAAATGAGGCCTCAGGCGCCTGATGACATTTTTCGCCAGCTCTGTTGACAGGTATGTGGCTATAAAACCAAAACTAAAACAACCCAAACTAAAACTGGCATTCCGCAAATATTGACGCATACGAAAGTTATGGCACAAGCGCATGATCTCCACCACTCCTAGGAATAACATGGGCAGCAGCAGCATGCAGACCAGCAGCATGGGCACCGTAATTGTACATTCATGATATGGATAACGTATGGTCAGGTCGGCACAAAAGAAACCGCGCTGATATGACCGCATAGTTAGTTGTTAAGTTGTTTGTAAACTTTAATGTTCAACAATTTCCCGCAATACAAACAACACTCACGTTTAATTTTAAATGTTTATAATCGTACATTTACGATCAATATATTTTTTAAAATCGTTTTTTTGTTTTTTTTGTTGAGTTTTGTTGGAATTTTCGTTAGAAAAAATAATGTTCATTGATAATTTTTGAATGGAAATTGATATTGTGAGTGGTCAGTTTTTCATTTAAAGATTTTTTAAAAGTTTCTCGGCATAGCTTAACCAACAATTAATTGCCAAGTTTTAAATATTTTAATTTTTGTTTGGAATTTTTGGTTTTTTATTAAGAGTGTTTATTTAATTTTTTGTTGATTGCAGCTGAATGGTTTATTGTTGAAGTATTTTTATTTTTAATTTTTTTTTTATTGATTTTTAATTAATTCAATATGTTTTCTTTTTTTGAGTATTTGCTGGATTGCAGGCAATCTAAAAGAGGTGAAATAAATTTAAATTCTTCTTAAAACCTTAATATTTTCTACCAGTTAACTGCGGAGAGTGAATTTTTTTTTTCGTATAAAGCAACCGAAAATTTAAAATAGCGAATTCCAGTAGAACGTATTGATTTCGTTGAGTGAATACAAAGATTTTGATTTTAATTTTTCTCATCATGAAAAGTAAGCCGAATGTGCTGCGATTAAAAATGAAAATTGTAAAATTAAGAAAAAAACATTTTACTGTATAATTCGATTGGGATTTAAATAAAAAACGGTTTGTATATATGAAATAAAATTACTAAAATAAAATTACAAAATAAAATTACTAAAAATTCTATTGACTAGTAGTTCCTAAAACGTCCACGGGTTGGTTCTATAAAACTATTACGCTAAAAAGTTTAGTTAACTGGATTATTCGATGGGAAGGGGTTTCCACGAGGGATGGTGCCATAAAATATTTTCTGTTAAGTTTTATAATAAAAAACGGTTTCGATGTATAAAAAAAAATAATTTTACTAGAAAATTCGATTAGGAGGGGGTTCAAAATCAAAATAAAAAATTTTCTGTTTGGATTGCGGTTGAGATATATAAAATAAAAATCTAATTTAATAAAAATCAAGGCTACTGGAAAATTCAATTGGGGGTTCAAAATCACCCGAGGGATGGTTCTATTAATAAACTTCTGATAGGATTTAAAATAAAAACGGTTTATATATATAAAAATAATATAAATACGCTAGGCGATTTCTTGTGACCGATGTTTTGTTCTACCGTTTTATCTCGATTTTGACCAAACGTATAATATTTGAAAGGTATTTTTTAGCCGTTTTGCAGATTTACAGATTTTAAATTTTTTTTCTTTATTTTAAGTAAATTGCATTTAAAGTTGACACTAACACATATATAAAATTATACATATGCTAATAAATTTAATAAATTTGTTAATGTTTTTGTTATCTTCATTCACAATAATAATAAACCATAAAACTATTGGTTTGTGAATTGGCTTAGTTGAAAAATAAAGCTGCCTAGAAATTGCACTCGAATTTCGAGCGCTTGAATCTGCTAGTATATAAAAAAAGAATAAAAACAAGTAATAGATGTAATAAACATACACAAACCCAATTTGCCCGAAATCTATATGATCATTTGGATACTTTTGCAATTTAAGTCGATCTTAATGGGGTCATTTGTAAAGTGACTAGGAACATAAACCGATTTTTACCAATTTCAATAGCGTTCATATTATAGCCTATAGAAGTTTTGAGACCTGAATTTTGATTACAAAATATACATCGACACACAGAAGGATAGACGGACGGACAGACGGGCATCGCGAAAGAGATAAAAATCAGCAGAAAGCTATTATACCCTGAAATATGGTAGAAAAATTCAAACCGGATGAGGTATGGTTATATAAATAAATTTCTGATAGGATTAAAAAAAAAGGTTTTATCTATAAAATAAAATAAAAATTTGATAAAATTAATTTTATTGGATTGTTTGATGGAGGGAATTCAAGCCTCCCGAGGGATGGTTCCATAAAGATATTCTGATAGGGCTTAATACAACAAAAATCACTGATTTAGATATATATACATAAATATATATGAAATAAAAAAATAAAATTATTTTACTCGAAAATAAGGACGATTATAAAGAGTTTAAAACCGCCCAAGGGATGGCTCTATAAAAAAATTCTGTAGAGATTTAAAAATAACAGTTTTGATACACAAAGTAAAATTAAAATATAAAAAAAAAATAATTTTAATGGAAAATTTGATGGGGACGGAGTTCAGATTGGTTCCATAAAATATTTTGTGATGGAAATATACGTTCGAAGCATAAAAGAAAAAGAAAATAAAAAAAAAAAATTTGTGGAAACTTTAATGGGAAGGGATTTCGTGACCGCCCGAAGCATAATTCAATAAAGAACTTTCTGATGAACTCAAAAAAAAGTTTCGAAAATAAAATCAAAACCTTCGAGGTATAGTTCCATAAATCTTCTTTCTCATAAAACAAAATTAAAATTTTAAAAATTAATTTTAATGAAAAAGCTGATTCGACATGGTCCTTTAAAACATTTTCTGCTGGGATTTAAAATAAAAAATTTCGATATATAAAATTAAAAATAATATTAAAAATTTTCATTCTAAAAAGAACTTGATTCGGGAGGAGGTCAAAACCTCCGAGAGATAGTGCTGTAAAAAAAAATCTGTTGAAATTTAAAAAAAAGGTCCATATATAACAAAAAAAAAATATTTTACTGGAAAATTCGATTCAAATCCGCTAGAGGGATTATCAGATAAAAAATTACTGATTTTAATTAAAATAAAAAAACGTTTCGATATAAAAAACAAAATTTGAAAAAAGTGTTTCACTGGAAAATTCGAGAAGTTTCGAAACCGCCCGTGTGATGGTTCTGTAAAAAGTTTTTAAGGTATTTAAAACAAAATATGGTTTTGGTCTACAAAATGAATATAAAAGGACTAATTTTTTTTTTTTTAATTCGAGTATGAGTTAGTTCAAAACCACCCAGGGGTAGACGAATAAAAAAATAGAATTCAAAACAAAGTCTTTTACTAGGGTGGTCTTATAAATAAATTTATTAAGGAATTTGAAATAAAATAAAACAAGCAAGAATATTATAGTCGGTCTAGACTGACTATACGATACCCTATACCATAGGTTTAGAGAACCTTTCTAGTAGGTCCACCTATAGCAAATAAGTATAAACAAAATTTGAGTGGAATTGTTATTAATTTGTTTGCCGTCGGCTGTGCAAAAGTTCATATCAGATGCTATGTGTATGTGGAGACTAGGTCGAAAATTGGACCGATCTTGACCATATTTGGTAAGACCAACTATTTTTTTGTAAAAACATATACAAACAAAATTTGAGAATTTTTTTTTTTTTTGATAGATTTAAGTGAATATCGGGAATCAGCTTTATATGGGGTCTATGACTTAGAATTACCCATTATGGTTTCTTTTTGAGCTACTGATAAATGAATGTAAAAAACATACACAAACCCAATTTGACTAAGATCTGTACGACTATTTGGATATTACGGCAATTTAAGTCGACGGACGGACAGACGGACGGACAGGCAGACAGGCGGACATCGCTAAATAGACAAACATCAACACAAAATCATTATACCCTTAGTCCGCATGAGGGATGGTTATATAATTTCTGATGGGATTTAAAAAAAAAACAGTTTTGATACATAAAATAAAAATAAAAATTTGATAAAATTGAGTTTACTGGAAAGTTTGAGTGAGTATGGAGATAAAACCGCCCGGGGGATGGTTATATAAAAATTTTCCGATGGGATTTAAAATATAAAACAGTTTTGATATATAAACCAAAATAAAAAGATATTTTACTGGGCAATTAGGAAGATTAGGAAGAGTTCAAACCGCCCGAGGGATGGTTCTATAAAAAAATTTTTGATGAGATTTAAAACACAACTATATTGGTACATATATAAAAACGAAAAATTAGACGGGTAGGGATTTCCAAACCCCATGGCATGGTTACACTAAAAATTTTCTGATGAATTTAAAAAACAAAATTTTTTAAACATAAAATAAAAATAAAGTTCAAGAAAATTAATTTAATTGGAAAAGTTAGATTCGGTATGAGATGAGATGAGATATAAAAAAAAAAATGACGATATTGATACATAAATAAAAACAAAATGTAACGGAAAATTCGACGGGGAGGGATTTAAAAACCCCACGATATGGTTCTATAAAAAATTTTCTGATGAATTTAAAAAAAATTTTCGAAACATAAAATAAAAATAAAGTTCAAGAAAATTAATTTAATTGGAAAAGTTAGATTGGGTAGGTCATAAAATTCCCGAGGTATAGACCTACAAAACGTTTTCTGATGGGATTTAAAATAAAAAAATTTCTATACATAAAATAAAATTAAAAATAAAATAAACATGCTAATAGAAAACTTGAATCGGTAGGAGTTTAAAACCTCCGTGGGAAAGTCCGGTAGAAAAATTTCTAATTGAAATTAAAATAAGTAAGAAAATTATAGTCGGCCTAGATCGACCATAAGACACCCTAAACCATGGTTTAGAAACCCTATCTCTTCGGTCCAACTAACTGAATATAGAAAATAAGCAAAAACCAAATTTGAGTGGCATTGTTATTAATTTTTTTTTAGCTGCAGATATGAAAAAGTTCATATCGGGTGCTATATCTATATGTGGACTAGGTTAAAAAATGGAGCGATCCTGACCATATTTGGTAAAGTCACTTATATTTTGGAAAAATATAAACAAACCAAATTTGAGAAAAATCTGTGCAATATTTTTGTTTTTTTTTTTTTTTTTGATAGATTTAAGTGAAGATCGAGAAGCAGCTCTATATGGGGCATATGACTAAGGATTTTCCAATAGGGATTATTTTTGGAGTACTGATTAATGGATACAATAAACACATACAAACCCAATTTTACTAAGATCTATACGATAATTTTGATCTTATGGCAATTTATGTCGATTTCATAGACCTCATTTGTAAGGGGACTAGATCTGAACATGTACCGATTTTCACCAATTTCAATAGCGTTCATCCTATGGCCGATAAAAGCTTATATACCAAATTTCATATTTGCGACCTGTAGTTTGATTACAAGGTTTACATGGATACACAGACGGACGGACGGACGGACTTCGCTAAATCGACTCAGAAAGTGATTCAGAGTCGATCGGTATAATAAAAGTGGGTCTAGGTAAATATTTTTGGTAGTTACAAACAGCAGTTCATAGTAATTATACCCAAACCACATAGTGGTATAGGGTATAAGAAATGATTTAGAATTAATTTTTTGTAAAATTCGATGAAGAGTATGTTCAGATTCACCCGAGCGAAGGTCGTATTAAAAATTTTCTGATTGGATATGAAATAACAAAATGACTCCCATATAATAAAATCGTTTTACCTGAAAACTCGATTACGAGACGGTTCATAACGGCCCGAGGGATGGTTGTATAAACACTTTGTTTTACTGAAATCTCGATTACTTCAAAACCTGAGAGGCAGTTTAACAAAAAAAATCTGATGGGGTTTGAAATAAAACAGGTGAGAAAATTATAGTCGGCCTAGACCGATTATACGATATTCCATACATTGCGGTTAGAGATTCTTTCTCTTAGGTCCAACTAATGAAATGGTTCATGAATGGTTCATATCCTGACCATGTTTGGTAGTTACTTTTTTTTTTTTTAAATACATTACCCATGGCTGAGAAAAATCTGTGCATTATTTTTGCTTTTTGATAGATTTTAGTGAAGATCGGGATTGGGGCTATGACTGAAAACTGTCCTACAAGGTTTATTTGTGGACTCTTGATTAATAGACGTAATTAACACACCGAAACCAAATTTGACTAAGATCTAATTTGAATCGTATGGCAATTTAGGTCGTTCTCAATATTGGTCATATATAAGTAGACTATATCTAAACATGTACCAATTTGTACCTATTTCCATAACGATCATCCCGTAGCCGATAAGAGCTTATATACCATATTTCGTCACAATATATTCATACATGCGACCTGTACTTCGATTGCAAGGTTTACATGGACTCACAGAATCGCTAAATCGACTTAGAAAATGATTCTGAATGGATCGGTATAACAAAAGATGGGTCTAGGTCGAATATATATGATATTTAGACACATCAGCACAAAATCGTTGTACCCTGTCCACATAGTGGTATAGGGTATGGAACAGAGTTGATATATAAAATATAAATAAAAATTAAAAAAAATATTTTGTATGGAAAATTCGGTTAGAAGGGGTTGAAAACCCTCCGTGGGGTGTTCCTACAAAACTTTTCTGATGGATTTAGAAATTTAAAACGGTTTTATGAATAAAATAAAAATTTGTTTCACTGGAAAATTCAATGGTTCAAAACAGCCCGGGTGATGGTTATCTAAAAAAAATATTTCATCTGAAAATACAATGGAGAGAGGTTTCAAAACTGCCCGTTTGATGGTTTCTAAAAAATTAAAAACTGCCCGTTTGACGGTTTCGATACATTCAATAAAAATTCATTCATTTTGGAAGGTTCTATAAATTCTCCGTTGGGATTTAAAAGAAAACAAAAAACAAACAGTTCCAATTCATAAAATAAAAATAATACTAAAAAATCTCATTTCACTGGGAAATTTGACAGAGAAGGGGTTAAAAACTGCCCGAGCAATGGTCTTATAAATTAATTTTCTGATTGATGTTAAATCAAAAATATTGACAAAATATAAAATTAAAAAAAAACAAGTAAGAAAATTATAGTCGGTCTAGACCGACTATACGATACCCTATAGCATGCGTTTAGAGACCCTATCTCTTAGGCCCAACTAACTGGACATAGAAAATAAGCAAAAACCAAATTTGAGTGGGATTTTTATTAATTTTTTTGGCTGCAGATATGAAAAGTTCATATCGGATGCTATATCTATATAGGGACTTGGTCCAAAAATGGACCGATCCTGATCATGTTTGGTAAAGTCTTTTGTATTTTGCAAAAATATATACAAACAAAATTTGAGAAGAATCAGTGGAATATTTTTGTTTTTTAATAGATTTAAGTGAAGATCGGGAAGCAGCTCTCTATGGGGTCAAAGGTATCATTTTTGGACTACTCATTAGTGGATGTAATGAACGCATACAAACCCAATTTGAGTAAGATCTATATGACAATTTGGATCTTATGGCAATATATTTATGTGGCTAGGTCTGAACATGGACCGATTCTCACCAATTTCAATAGCGTTCATCCCATGGCCGATAAAAGCTTATATACCAAATTTCATCAAAATATATTCATATTTGCGACCTGCAGTTTGATTACAAAGTTTACATGGACACACAGACGGACGGACGGACGGACGGACATTGTTAAATCAACTCAGAAAGTGATTCTGATTCGATCGGTATTATTAAAGATGGGTGTAGGTCAAATATTTTTGGTTGTTACAAACAGCAGCACAAAGTCATTATACCCAAACCACATAGTGGTATAGGGTATAATTATTTAATCTACTAGAAAATGCTAGGGATCAGGAGTTCAAATCCTTAAAAACCAAGCGTATTTTCGCCACAGACTTTTTTAAATAACAACAAATTATTTTAAATCAAATAATTCAGTTTGTTTATTAAAAAAAAACGTAAATTTATTTTGGTCTGCTCTTGAGCACAACTACTCCACTGTGAGTTGTCAAGTTTTTTTACAGATCTTCTTTTATATCTTCAATCTATTCGAAAATAAGCAGGAAGCAAAGAAAAAACCTTTCTTCAATTTTAATATCTAATTTCATGGGGACGCTAGTGTTGATTTTAAACATTAAATAATGCCATTTTTGAGTAGATAGCATAATTATTGCTTTTCAAAAAAAAATAAAAAAAAAATTTATATTTTTCAATAAATAGTTTTATAGTCCTATAATTTTAGATGCAGTTAACTGGTAGATAATTATTGTGTTGTGACTTTAAGATTATAACTAAAATTGTTTATAAAATCTTTATGGTAAATGAGCAGATTAATTTCTCTATTAATGTTTTTCAAACGTCTTATTATAATCAATTTTTAAACTTTAAAATAAATAACTTTTATTTTGTTTTTTGATCAAATTTTCATTAGAATTAACACATTTTCCAAAGTTGTGAAATTTTTGTTTCCATATTTAAATTTTTTTTTTCTTTAGTATAACTTCCTTACATATTTTTTATTAAATATTTAGTTTTTTCTGTTAGTTTTTTTACTGCTCAACTCAGATGTTGCGAATTTTTTATGACAACTGTGATTGAATTTTTATTTTAACATCATTATTTATGTAATTTTTTATTGCGAAAGTTACTTGTTTTTTTTATTTTATTTTATTATTATTTTGGGGGTGTGTTTTTCGTTTTTAATGTTGTTGCAGTTATTTTGTTTGAAAACAAATTTTTATTGATAATATATGACGTTAGTGACCATAAGTTCAGCAATCGTTTATAAAATATTTTCTTTTTTTAACACTAGCAAATTTTGGCAGTGATAAATTTAAAGGGCCTGTTATAAATTTTTCCTGGTTTGTTATTATTGTATTTGTAAATTATTTTTTTTAGATTTTTATTTTTATTTTTTCTATTATTATTACTTAATTTGTTTTGAGCAATGTTTAGCCATTGATAATTTGTAAATGTTTTTGGTATTTTCAATATTTTTTTTAATTTTCTGTCTTATATTGATAGTTTAAATGTTAAAGATCACAGACAAGATTATTATTTAAACACAATATTTAATTTTTATTTTGTAAGCTACGAGTATTCAGTTTAATGACAATTTCAATATTAATATTTGTGTTTATAAAGATTTTCATACAAATCATAATTGTAGAAATTTCAAAATTGAAAACCTTGTTTTACAGAAGCAAATTAAACGAATTACACTTAGCGTTTGTTTTTTTTATTGTATTTTAATATATTTTATTTGCTTTTTTATTTATATTTTTTCTAATCTTATTTTATTTCTTTTATAGTTTTCTATTATATATTTACCAATTATTTATGTTATTTTTTTTTCTATATTTTTACAAATATAAAAACAAATTATCTTATTTTTATCATTTATTGGTTAAATTCGAAATTGTTCAGGTTCAAGATCAAATGTTTTTACTTTAAATTTATTATTGCATCTACTTTATTTTCTTCTTTTGGAAAAATTATGTAATGAAATATAAAAATTATGAGTTTTTATATTTCACTACATTAACTAGCTGCAAGACGCTGAATTGGCAGTTAAATAATCGAAAAAATATTTTTTTAAGCAACCTAAGTTTTTAAGAAATATTTCTTACGAAACTGTATGTTCTTAAGAAAAAGTAGCTTTTTACCTGTACCTGTACTTTACCTGAAACTGTACCTTTTGATAAAATAAAATATAAAGTAGGTACATTTAAAAAAAGGTATTTTTTTAACACAAATTACTTTTCAAAGGAAAGGTACCTGTTTAATAAAAATTACTTTTTAAGAGAAAAGGTACTTTTTTGAGAAAGCATACTTTTTTGAGAGAAGGTGCTTTTTTAAGAAAAGATACTTTTTTAGGAAAAGGTGCTTTTTGAGAAAAGGCACTTTGTAAAGAAAAGTTACTTTTTAAATGCACTTTTCAAGAAAAAATTACTTTTCAAAAAAGGAATTTAAAAAAAGCACTTTTTAAGAAAAGACAATTAAAAAATTTACTTAAAAAACGCTTGTAATAAAAGGAACTTTTTAAAGAAAATTAACTTTTTTTAAGACAATGAACTTTTTTAGGAAATGGTACTTATTTAAGAAGTGCATGTTTTTTAAGAAAAGGTACATTTAAAAAAAGGAGATTTTTAAAGGAAATTTAGTTTTTAAGGAAAAGTTTGTTTAAAAAAAGGTGCTTTTTAAGAACAGGTACTTTTTAAAAAATTTACTTTTTTAAGAAGGTAATTTTACAAGAAAAAAAATTTATTTAGGAAAAGGTACTTTTTAAGAAAATGTACTTTTTTAAGAAAAGGTACTTTTTTAAGAAAATGTATTTCTTTAAGAAAATGTGCTTTTTTAAGAAAATGCAATTTGCAAAGAAGGTTTACTTCTTAAACAAAAGCTGCCTTTAAAAAAAATTTACTTTTTTGAGAACTTACTTTTTTTTGAAAAGGTTCTTTTTTAAGAAAAGTTATCTTTTCAAGGATATGTACTTTTAAGAAAAATAAACTCTGAAGAAAATGTACTTTTCAAGAAAGAAAGTAATTTAAAAAAAGGTATTTTTTTAAGAAATGCACTTTTTAAGGGGGTACGACCGGCCTAATACCGGATATCGTATATATATCAGTTTTTGAAAAACTTTAAATCGATTTTTTCGCAAATAAATGTTCGAAATCCGTGAACATCATAACACAAAATCTACTTGACCATTCTTTTGAAATTTTACACATATATCCACACATAAATCATCAGATAACCACGAAGATTTTTTTTATTTCAATTTTCAATTCGCTTCCCCATTTATTAACAGCAAATTCCCGAAATTTTACATCAAAAATCGTGTTTTTGAGTTCAAAATGCTGCCAAAAAAACACTGCTTCTAAAAAAACTTTTTTATAAAACGCTAATTTTGTAGGAAGAGGTACTTTCTTAGTAAAAGGAAGATAAGGAGGTATATTTAACAAGCAAAATTCACTTTTTAAGAAAAGGTAATTAAAAAAGGACTTCTTTCAAAAGAAACTTTTTTATGAAACGGTACGTTTAGAAGAAAAAGTACTTTTTAATAAAAGAAATTTTTAAAGAAAATTAACTTAAGACATGGTGCTTTTTTTTTTTTTTTTTTGATAAAAGGAAGAAAAAGAAAAATTAGTTTTTAAAAAAGGCATTTGTTAAGAAAAATTAATTTTTTAAGAAAAGGTAATTAAAAAAGTACTTTTTTAAAAGAACCTTTTTTATGAAACGGCAGTTTTATATGAAAAGGTACTAATTTAAGTAAAGGCACTTTTTTCAGAACATGCACTTTTTTTAAGAAAGGTACTTTGTAAGGGAAATTTTTTTTAAGAAAATCTACTTCTTAAACAAAAGGTACGCTTTAAGGAATTTTGCGAAATAGTATTTTTTTTAAGAAAAGGTTATTTTTAAGAACAGTTATCTTTTTAAGGAAATGTATTTTAAAGAAAAATAAATATTGAAGAAAATGTACTTTTCAAAGAAGATCATATTATTAAAAACGTATTTTTTCTAGAAAATTTAGAAAATTTACTTTTTAAAAGAAATTTTTTAAGAAACGTTATTCCCTTTAGTGAATACATTTTTAAAAAAAGATTTTTTAATAAAAGGTACTTTTTTAATAAAATATATTTATTTAATAAAACATACTTAAAAAAATTGTTTTTAAATCAAAAGCTTTTTTAATAAAAGGTACTTTATTAATAAAAAGCTCCTTTTCAAGAAAGTTAAGTTACTTTTTTAAGGAAAGCTAAGTTTCTAAGAAAATGTTCTTTTGTAAGAAAATTATCTTTTTTAAGAAATCCACTTTTTTTTAAAGAAAAGCTATTTGCTGAAGAAAAAGGTACTTTTTTTTTAAGAAAAACTAATTTTTAAAGAAAAGGTTGTTTTTTTTTAAAATTGTATATTTTAAGAAAAAGAACTTTTAAAAAAAGGCACCTTTAAAAAATTCTCTTTAAAAAAGCATTTTTTTAAAATGTTATTTTATAAGAAAAGTTTCTGTTTAAACAAAGGCACATTTTTAAGAACCGGTACTTTTTTAACAAAAATCACTTGTACTATTTTAAAAAAAAGTAAAATTTTTAAGAAAATTAATTTTTTTGATAAAACCAGTTTTTGAAGAAAATAGACTGTTTTTATAAAAGGTACTTTTTTAAGAAAAGAAACTTTTAAAAAAGAGTAGTTTTTACGAAACGGGTACTTCGAAAAAACGTACTCTTTAGTAAGGAGGTTACTTTCTTGAGAAAAGCTACTATTTTAATAAAAAGGAACTTATTTATGAAAAGCTAGTATTTTATGAAAAGGTACTTTTTAAAAAAAATTTAGTTTTTAAGGAAATTTAGTTCTTAAAAAAAGCGTCCTTTTTTAAGAACATGTACTTTTTTAAAAAATTTTACTTTTTTAAGAAAGGTGCTTTTGAATGGGCTAGTACTTATTATATAAGACAATGTACCATTTAAGAAACATTCCTTTTTTAGAAAACATATTTCTGTAAGAAAAGGACTGTTTTTAAGAAAAGGTAATTTTTAAAGAAATGGTAGTAAGAACAAGAATTTTTTTCAGAAAATATATATAAAAAAAGGGATTTTTTGATTAATAACTTTTTAAAGAATTTGAACTTTTTCAAAAAGGATTTTTATAAGAAAGGGACTTTTTAGATTGAATGTACTTTTTAAAAGATCCTTTCTTTAAGAAAATTTAACTCTTTAAAATAAAGTACTTCTTTAACAAAGAGCTATTTTTCAAAAAACATATTTTTTAAGAAAAGATTTTTTCTAAGAATATGTACTTTTTAAAGAAAATCTACTTATAAGAAGGTACTTTTTTAAGAAAAGTTAGTTTTTAAAGAAAAGGTAGTTGTTAAAGAAAATGCAGTTTTTAAAAACAGGTGCAAGTACCCTTTTAAAAAATGCATGGTTTTAAGAAAGGTACTTTTGGTACAAAAAGTTCTTTTTAAGAAAGTATACTATTTAAGAAAAGGTACTTTTTTAAGAAAATGCATTTCTTTAAGAAAATGTATTTTTTAAGAAAAGTTAATTTTTTAAGAAAAGATGGAAAGAAAGAGTATTTTTTTCAGAAAAAGTATATTTTAAGCAAAGGGGCTTTTTTGAATAGAAACTTTTTAAAGGACCTCAACTTTTGAAAAAGGAACTTTTCAACAAAGGGACTTTTTATATAATGTACCTTTTAAAGGGTAGTTTTTTAAAAAAATGTAGTTCTTTAAGAAAAGGTATTTTTTTAAGAAAAGCGAATTTTTGAAGAAGAGATCTTAAGAAAGAGTATTTTTTTTTTCTCAGAATATATATATCTAAAGCGAAGGGGCTTTTTGTGAATATCAACTTTTTAAAGGATATCAAATTTTAAAAAGGGAATTTGTTAAGAACGGGACTTTTTATATATTGTACCTTTTAAAAGTTACTTTTTTCGGAAAACGCATTTCAGTAAGAAAAGGTATCTTTTTAAGAAAAGGTTATTTTTGAAGAAAAGATCAAGTCCTTTTTTTTAGAACATGAATTTTTAAAGCAAAGGTTTGTTTTTGAATAGGAACTTTTTAACGAACATCAACTTTTTAAAAAGGGATTTTTTTAAGAAAGGGACTTTTTATATAATGTACCTTTCACATTTAAGATATTTTTTTAAGAAAGTGTTTTTTTAAGAAAAGTTAACTTTTTCAGATAAGGTTCTTGTTTTAGAAGTATTTTTCAGAAAAAGCTTTTTTTTAAGAAAGGCAATTAAAATAGGTACTTTTACAAAATGGTAGTTTTTTGAGAAAAGTTACTTTTTCAAGAAAATGTAGTTTTCAAATAAAACGTCATTTTTAAAAAATTCCTTTTTTTAAAAAAATTACTTTTTAAAAACAGGAGCTTTTTTAAAAATTTTCTTTTTTAAAAAAGGGGTTTTTGAAAGAAAAAGTACTTGTTTGAGAAAATATACTATTTAAGAGAAGGCACTTTTTAAAAAAAACGTATTTTTTAAGTATGGGTTTTTCTAAGAATAGGTATTTTTTAAGAAAATGTACTTAAAAAAGGTACTATTATAAGAAAAGGTACTTTTTTAGGAAGCGGTTTTTTTTTCAAAAAAGGCAATTTTTAAGAAATTGTACTTTATAAAAAAACAAATTTACTTTTTTCAATTAAATGTTTTAAATTAAATTTAAATTATTTCAAAAAAACTCACTTTTTAAGAAGAAGTGCTTTTTCCAGAAAATGTATTTGCTTAAAGAAATGTACTTTTTAAAGAATGGGTACTTTAAAACAAACTAATTTTTTGAAGAAAATTTCCTTTTTTTTAAGAAAAGTTCCTTCTTTTAAGAAAAGTTATTTTTTTAGATTAAAAGTTCCCTTTTTAAGAGAAAATTTTTTTTAAGAAAAAGTCGTTTTCTTAAAAATACTTTTTCTTAAAAAAAAAAAGAAAAAAGAAAGAAGAAAGAAAATTAACTTTTTTAACAATAAGTAACTTTTTGAGAAACGGTGCTTTTTGAAGAAATGATATGTTTTTCAGAAAATTTAATTTTTTTTCTTCTGCTACCATAACTAATTTATGTTAATATACATTCAGGTAAAGATTTGCACGCACTAAAAAATAAAAAATATGCGGGCAGATAAATAAATCCATGACCTTTTTGTACTTTATTAAAAATCAGCACCGCTGCCGCCAACTATCATCTGTTCGTTGACTACTGTTAAATATTGAGCAAGCTCTGCCATTAAGTTTGTGTTTGACATACATATATTCAAAACATAGATAGGTGCTGCGTTTACTCACAACTAACCATAAACGCACTCGTGCGTCATACCGCAAAGGCGTGTTTCTAATTCTTTAACCACAATACAGAACAGGTTCATAATGGTATTATACTACACCAAAGGCTAAGCAGCAGCCGAAAAATGGACTTTTTCGGCTCTGTAGAAGACCAAGGTTGTATTATTGCGACTTACGTGGCATTATTAACATAGATTACCTTCAGAAGGGAAGAAGAAATATTAAGAATACTAAGTAATCTTATTGGACCGCTTAAAAGACCACATTTGGCCCAGGAACAAGTGCTTTTTACAAGAAGTAAATACATGAGTGATACGTGCGTTGCCTTTAAGATTAACTTACATGAATTCGACTAAGAATGGCTGCCTATCTGCCTTAATCTTCAGATTTAGCTACCAGTGACCATTTCCTAATTACAAACCTAATGAAGTATCTTCGCAGAAATAGATTTAGTTTGAATGACTAAATGTTTGACCAAACAAATTTTTATGTCAAAGACCTTGGAAAATGCTATTAGTGGGAAGAGATCGAAAAGTTTCGAATTTATTGGTACTCCCTTTATTTAAAGTAAATATTTTTGTAAACTTTTATAATGTAAAATTAAGCAGCCCTAAAATCTAAGTAAATGTAACTAAAAATAAAATAATAATAAAAAAAAAATAACTCTAACTATTTCTAGAGTAGTAAGGTTTTTTTACATATATTTTTTATCATAGCGTTTATACCCTATACCAAGCTGTAATGGTCAGGGTATAATGACCACTATGTGGTCAGGATATAATGAATTTGTGCTGACGTTTGTCACTACCAAAAATATTTGACCTATACGTATCTTTATTAAAAAGATCGACTCAAAATCATTTTCTAAGTCGATTTAGCGATGTTCGTTCGTCTGCTGTCCGTCTGTCCATCTGTCCGTCCTTCTGCATGCCCATGTAAACCTTGTAATAAAATTATTGGCGGAATATATGAATATGTTCTGTTGATATTTGGCATACGAGCTATTAATGCTATTGAAATTGATTAAAATCGGTGCATGTTAGGACCTAACCCCTAAGTGATCGACCTAAATTGCTATAAGATCATAATTATCATATAAATTTCGATCAAAATTATTACACATATTACACCCAGTAGTTCGAAAATACAACCTGTAGGACAATTCTTAGAGTCCATATGAAGACGCTTTTCGATCTTCGCTTAAATCTATTGAAAAACAAAAATATTTCACAGATTTTTCTCAAATTTGGTTTTTTTAAGTTTTTGCAAAAAATAAGTAAATGCCATTTTTCGGCCTAGTCCCCAAAAAAGTATGGCGTCCGATATGAACTTTTTCCTATCTGCAGGCAAAATAAATAATAACAATATCACTCAAATTTGGTTCATGCTTATTTTCTATACAAAATTAGTTGGACCTAAGAGAAGGGTGTCTAAACGCAAGGTATAGGGTAGCAGGTAGTCGTTCTGGACCGACTATAATTTTCTTACTTGTTATAATTCATATTACGGATTTGAAATTATATAGTTCACAAGCAATATTAATTATATAACGGGGTTTTATTTCGGTTAATTTTTTTAATGTATTTTTTTTACTATATCAAGTCATTAAAGCGAAAATGGTTTAAGTGCCAAAATCGAAATTTTGAAGGAGAAAGTTTTTTTTAATTATGTTGCCTTTATTTTTAGTATGTAAACACTCAATGAATGTGCACTTAAGCTAACATATCCTTGGTTGTAAATTCGTAGCGGCACTTAGTATAACTTTGAAATTATGATAGATGATACAAATGATCATAAATTACAGTTTTACATAAAAAAGGAAATTGGATTAATGTCACTTAAACTATTTTCGATCTCGTGGCCCGATTAGGTATCTCATATCACTTTAGATCATATAAATATATTTTTTTTTATAACTTTTGTTTTGATATAAATTTTGTTCTGATATAAATTTTGATTTCGTTGAAATTTTTTAAAGAAACAAAAACGTTTCTTTAAAAAATTTTTGTTTTATTGAGGATCACGGCCTTTGAGGGATTTCACATTATAATGTTTTATATGTTATTGTTTTTAATTTATGATATATTTTTAATTATATTTATAGTTTATTATATTTATATGTTTGTAATCATAATTTTTATAAATAATTTTTAATAGAATTTTATTCCATTTTTTTAATATATTCCAGAGCTAAAAAATTTTATATTATTTTTTTTAATAGTTTTGCTATTTTTATTTAATTTGTTTTAAGATTTTTGTTCGCTTAATTCAATACAAAATGTTTCATTTATACATATAATTTTTTTCTAATTTATTTAATATTCTTAATAGATTATAGAAAATTATTTTATAATTTATAGTTTTATACTAAAACATTTAAAACATATAAGAAAATAATGGGTTTAGAGACCATATCTCTTAGGTCCGACTAATTAGGTAAAGAAAATAAGCTTAAACCAAATTTGAGAACATTGTTATCAATTTTATTGGCTTCGGATATGAAAAAGTTCATTTATATATTTATATTAGGACTAGGACTAGGACTATATTTGGTAAGGTCATTTATTTTTTCAAAAACTTATACAAACCAATTTTGAGAAAAATCTAAGCAACAGTTTTATTTTTAAATAGAAGATCTGGAGTTAAGCTCAAATGGGGGCTATGCCTAGGAATTGTCCTATGTTTTATTTTTGGGCTACAGTTAAACGTATATAATAAACATACACAAACCCAATTTGACTAAGATCTATGTATATTAGGGTGGCCCTTAATAAAAAAAAATGTTCAAACTGTCGGTCTCACCCCCTAGAAATGTGCGAATAGCAAAAAAACTGAGAAATACAAAGTTTTGGGCCAATCAGAAAATGTTTTGTCGTGGCGCAAAGCGATTGGAAATTTCAAGTGTGTTTATATGGAGAAAATATGACTATTTTTTCAGATTTTACGAAAATTTCGTTCTATAGTTTAATTTTTCCAACAAGCTGTTATATAATTCAGGATCAGTATTAACTTGTCCCTTCAAAAGGCTATAAAACTTCAAAATCGAATGAAACATCGCCAAGAAATAGCAAATGCCCCAGACCACTTTTGTGCCAAAAAAAAAACTAGGTCATGAAATTTGTTGGCATTTTTTTTTCAACTTTGAGAAATTGATTAAAGCCATCATTCTTTTTTGGTCTCTATACTTATAAGTACTCAGATATGAAGTATTGTTTTATTACCACGTTGTTAACCTATTGCGCATTGAGGCCGATAATTGGAAATTTTTTGATAAAATTTTTAAAACTCCTTTTTCAAGTTTGAAAAAATTTTCTTAAACAAAATTTAAAAAAATGAGTCTGTCTCTTTAAAGTCTTATGAAATACATGCTGCAGATTAACTGTGTGAATTTTTAAGTAAATCCCTCTGCCAGAATTTTTTTGACAAGGATTTTATTTTTGCGGATTTCGAGAAAAATTGGATTTTTGTGAAATATTCTGTAAATGTACTCTTTCTAAATATTTTTTATCAAAAATTCATAATTTTTCTACTTTTAAATGTTATATTTTATTTTAATAGCCTAGGGTTTCGGAAAAGAATAATACGACTCCATTAACCCTTTTGGAATTGGGGTCACATATAACCCCAAACTAATAAAAGACAATTTATGCAAAAAATTCAAATATTTTGTAAGTGCTGTCCAATTTTTAGATGCAACGCTTAAAATATAATAACCAAATGTGTATAAGTTTCGTCCCAAAAATTTGGGATAAATCCGAGAACGTTAACCCATTATTTGCCAAGGCCAGCTTTGGATTTTAAGATATTTTAAAATAAAAATGACCTAAAACGAGTTTTTCTATTAAACTCGTTGATACCACTATTTGGAATTTAAGGAAAATAATTCGGTTAATTTTTATTTATTTAACCCTACAGTGCTCCTGAGATCAAAATGATACATTGTGATATATCTCTGGTGCAATTATCTGCTTATTGCTCGCGAATATAAATTAAAACAACTTAAGTCAAACGTCTAAAAAATAGGACGTTTTTTGAAATTCACTTTGATTTAATTTTGTAATTTATTCCATTAAGAGTAGTATTAATTTAATATTACCTTTTATATATATTATTATATTTGAAATTTATTTTTATTTAACAAACTATTTAAAACTGGGAAATAAAATGGTAGAAGTTTCAAAACATGTTGGTGACATTGAAGATAACATAAAGCGACCGATTATAAAAAATCAAAAAATGTCAACCATTATAAGTAATGGCATCTTCACCGATTGACCTGAATTTTTGTTTTGGCGTTTTTTTTTTATCAATATCCACCAAATTGGTGGGTGAGACAGCAATAAATTCAACTATTAATTTATTACATAAAGTAATTTTATAACAAAATTGGTTAAAAGTTGTTTTAATTTACATTCGCGAGCAATAAGCAGATAATTGCACCAAAGATATATCACAATGGATTATTTTGATCCCAGGAGCACTGAATGGTTAAATAAATAAAAATTAACCGAATTATTTTTCTTAAATTCTAAATAGTGGTATCAACGACTTTAATAGAAAAACTCGTTTTAGGTCATTTTTATTTGAAAATATCTTAAAATCCAAAGCTGGCTTTGGCAAATAATGGGTTAACGTTCTCGGATTTATCCCAAATATTTGGAGTGAAACTTCTACATATTTGGTTATTATATTTTAAGTGTCGTATCTAAAAATTGGACAGCACTTACAAAATATTTGATTTTTTTGAATAAATTGTCTTTTATTAGTTTGGGGTCATATGTGACCCCAATTCCAAAAGGGTTAATAGGGTCGAATTATTTTTTCCGAAACCCTAGGCTATTAAGATAAAATATAATATTTAAAAGCAGAAAAGTGATGAATTTTTGGTACAAAGTATTTAGAAAGAGTACATTTACAGAATATTTCACAAAAATCTAATTTTTCTCGAAATCCGCGAAAATAAAATCCTTGTCAAAAAAGTTCTGGCAGAGGGATATACTTAAAAATTCACATAGTTAATCTGCAACATGCATTTCATAAAACCTTGATGTGATAGATTCATTTTTTTAAATTTTGTTTAAGAAAATTTTTTCAAACTTGAAAAAGGAGTTATAAAAATTTTATCAAAAAAATTTTCAATTTTCGGTCTCAAAGCGCAATAGGTTAGCCACGTGGTAATAAAACGATACTTCATATCTGAGTACTTATAAGTATAGAGACCAAAAGAGAATGATGGCTTTAATCAATTTCTCAAAGTTGAAAAAAATGCCATCAAATTTCATGGCCTAGTTTTTTTTTGGCACAGAAGTGGTCTGGGGCATTTGCTATTTCTTGGCGAGGTTTCAAACGATTTTGAAGTTTTATAGCCTTTTGAAAGGATAATTTAAAACTGATCCCGAACTATGTAACAGCTTGTCAGAAAAATTAAACGATACAACGAAATTTTCGTAAAATCTGAAAAAGTCATATTTTTCCCATATAAACACACTTGAAATTTTCAATCGCTTTGCGCCACGACTAAACGTTTTTTGATTAGCCCAAAACTTTGTATTTCTCAGTTTTTTTCTATTCGCATATTTCTAGGGGGTGAGACCGACAGTTTGAACACTTTTTTTTCCCCTCCATATAACGAAGGGCCACCCTAATGTATACAATAATTTCGATATTATCGAATTTAAGTCGATATCATAGCGGTCATTTGTATGGCGACTAGGTCTGAACATAAACCGATTTTGACCAATTTCAACTGCATTAATTTTGTGGACGATAGAAGCTTATATAATAAGTTTCATCAAAATATATTCATATATTCGAACTGTAGTTCGGACGGACGTACGGACGGACGGACATCGCTAAATCGACTCAGAAAGTGATTCAAAATCGATCGGTCTAACAAAAGATGGGTCTTGATCAAACATTTTTGGTAGTTACAAACATGAGCACAAAGACATTATACCCTGATAACGAGTAGAAAATTTATATATACTTTTAATATAAATTTTTATTGTTTAAGAATTTTTTAACTTTTTTTTTTTGCTAAATTCAATAAATTCTATGTGTATAATATACACATATATAAATACACATATATAAATATATATATATATATTTTTTTATTGTTAAATTCGTATTTTTAATTTTAGTTTTTTACTAAAATATTTAGTAAATTTTTATGAACCACAGTGTATTTGTATTATTTTTAATATATTTTTTAAGTTTTAAAAAAAAATTTTTTTTCATAATTCAATGGAAAGATTTTTTTTTTTTATATTTTTTTGATATCAAATTTATATTTTAGATGGATCTGAATAATTATTTTATAATTTATAATTTTATATTATAATATTCCAATTTTTTTTTTTATGAATCACAGTAAATTTTTTTTACAAATTTTTAATAATTTCTTGTCATTTGCTCACAAATTCGTTTTGTTTATACTTTTTCAATGTTCACATTTTACAATTATTTGCAATAATAGTTGATTTATTTTTGGAATTATTTTTTATATTCTTGCACTAATTATTTATTTTGCTCAGTGTTTCTTTATGATTCCGATTTTATTACATTTTCTTTTTTATATTTCACATTAATCTGCTCATAATAAACTCACAATCACTTGCATAGATCTTTTTTTTATGATTTTTTTCACATTTACTATCTTTCAATTTGTAAAACCTTAGATCGTCCTCAATTGACAAATACAATGTTTTAAACCATTTGGCATTTTTGTGTACTAAAAGTGCAATTTGCGTATTAAGCGGTTTAATTTTTATTGTTTGAATTTCAAACAAATTTGTTTAGCTGTCGCTCGCTTGTGAGTGAGTTGTTGTGCTGCATTAAAAATTACTTGGTGTTGTGATCTAGAGGAATCGCATTTGTCGTAGTTTGTCTATTTTACTTGGAGGTTGGACTGCAGCAGCTCCTTTTTTTGCATTTTGTTGTGGTTTATATTTGAATTTTCATGTAACCACTACTACTTTATGGCTGTGAACGGCGTCGTTGTTCACGGCTTCGTCGCCATCGTCGTCGTCGTTTGACTGTTGGTTTGTTGTGGTTTGTTAATTTGTTTTTTTTTTTTTTTTTTTTTTGGTTTTTATTCCAATACTCTGACTGATCGTTTTCGTTTGACTATATCTATCTGACTGTGTTTGATTTGCTGCCTCTGGTTCTCTTTAAAATACAAAATTTTTCTGTTTTCTTAACAGTGGTGTTTAGTTTTTTTTTCTTTCGTTTCTGTATTATTATTATTATTTTCGAAGTTGTGCTGGATACGTTTGTTTAGTGTGACTTATATTACTCTACTACTGCTGCTTACTAGCGATCTAGCATTACACTGGCCCATGTGCTAGACTGTGCTGTATCGTATCGCATTGTTTTGTTTTTTTTTTAATTCTGTTCCTATAAAGTACTTTATTCTCTTCTGCTTCTTCATCGTTTTGTCTTTAAACGTACAATAATTTTACTTTTATTTAATTCTTCATACATCAATATATTGTACTACTCATGTAGAAGTACTACGTCGAGCATTATTGCTTTTTAGACGCAGAAGTTTTGCATTGATATTGAATTCTATTTGGTTATTTGTGTTATCTTTGGCGCTAGAGTGTCGCCGTTTTTCATTTATACTGCTCATTGAACAGTGGGCGAGAAAAGTAAATGTCCAATTCATTAGCATGTGTGTTTGCATAACGAGATAACGTTATGTTTATTTGTCCAGAACATGTATGATTTTTGTTGTTGCTGTTGTAGTATTTGAGTTGGCTGGCTAAACAGTTAATGTCTCATAATACGTGATATAGTTCGTTTGCATACTGCTAAGTGGATAAACATGCAGCAATGCATGTGAAGAAATTGTTCAGTACTGTTCTGATTAGAATAAAGTAGGAGGAAGGTCCCAGAATAACCCGACCTTATAAAGAAAATACAATAAATTTGGTAAAATTTTTCTGTATTTCTCATCGTAATCTCCTTTTAGCTAGATACACTTTTCCCACCGATATTCATAAGTCAGTACCCTGTTTATAACATGAGCTGTCGAGCTCATTAAAAGAGACATTAACACTCCACATCTTCATTTTACCACCGAGCCAATTTTTCCAGTGTGGAAATAGAAAATAATAGGAAGGTGCAAAATTTGGCGAACAAAGCTTATCGTGAGTCAATTATAACTTTAATTCATTGATTTTGGTCATCGCAATAGTGAACTGTGTGTGAACTGTGTGTGAACTGGTGCAAATTCTGGATGAAACAACACTTTCTTTTTCACCAACTGCGGCCCTGTTCCTGCATTTCATCACTTAGACACTGCAATAAGTTAGCATAATACTCGCCATTAATTGTTTTTCCATTTTGGAGATTATGGAACCGTTTTCTCCTTCTCTGAACACTATTCTCCCATTTCAGTCCACCGTTGTTACGAATCGATGCAAAAACTCGGCCTTTTTGGGATCAAACATAGCCAAACACTCTGTTAGAACATCTAGACGACGTCACTTTTTTCTATTGAGAGCCAGTGCGGCACCCATCTTGCGGACAGCTTTCTCAACTCCAAATTTTGGGCCAATATACGATGTGTAGCACTTTTTGAAATGCCTATTATATCAGCCAGCTCACACAACTTCAGCCGACGCACAGAGGCACTGTTCCACCCAAATTACTCTACACCTCACATAGTTAAACTGTTTGAGCTGAGGGTTTTTTGTAATGTTCGTCTTGAGTGTGCCCATCGATTCCTCCTTTGGGATGTATAACATATTTTTCTGGAATTTGTCTCCAAAACTTGGGTTTTAAGAACAAAAATAATTTTTGGCGCACATGTGACCCTTCGGAGGGCAAAAGTGATTTTTTTTTAAATTTTCTGATGAGAACCTTTCGATAAATACTAAAAAACTGCCTGCGTAAAAATTTTTAATTTTGTAATATTTTTCAGAATTTTTGCATACATTTAAAAATTTTTGCATTTGACCATTTTTTGATATTTAAAAGATATCCAGAAATTCTGAAAAAATTTGTAAGTATTCCATAAATGCTCCTGAACATTTTTTTATCAATAAATGTTCTTCCAAAAGTGCACAATTCTCCAGTAAAAAAATCGCTTCTCCATGCAAAATTTTGAAATGTTATTGCCATTTTTGAGAAAAAACTATAAAAGACAATTTTTTCTCCACAGTTTCACGCAGATAGTTTTTTAGAATTTATCGAAAGATAGAGACATCGATGGGCAAACTCAACCCGTACATTAAAAAAGTATTTTTAGTTGTATAGTGGTGATTCGCGCCACTATGCGACGATCATCCAATACCACTTTGTAGATCTTCTTAACCGTTTCTGGCGTCGTCACCTTAATTTGTCGACCACTACGGCGCCAATCTTGTCAGCCTGTACGCCCCTTTCAAACTCTGCCACCCAACACTTTATAGTCGTTAATAAAGGAACAGACTCCCCCAGCGTGTTAACTAGCTGGCTTTTAGTATTGGTTTGACTCAGACCTTTCAAATGAAAGTACTGAATTACATTTTTTTCCATGTTTACAAGTTCACTGAGATCGTCTATTTTTGAGGGCTATAAAAAAAAATATACTAAACAACGCGGCGCCCGTAGAGCAAACGAGGTTGCAAAAATCAAAATTTTCATGTGCGCTGACGAAGTTTTGAATAAACCCATGTTAGGAAACTTTTCAACGATTTCAAATATGCTACTCCTAATAATATCACATTTTTAGTTTAGAAGATATAACCGTTCAAAGTTGACCGACTTTCGGTTTACAAAAAAACACACAATTTTTAGTCAATTTGTTGCGATTTCAGGTGTAATATCACGAAAAATAGGTAACGAATCGCTTTATTTTTTGTTTGTATTGATTGATGTATTTATTAAATGTATAATAATAAAAAATAAAAAAATAACTGTTAGCTTTGTGTTTCTCCTGGTAAATCACTATTTAAAAACTATCCGTTTTTTCACTATTTTTCAACTTTGACGGAAAATAAAAAAATTTATATTTTTCTATATTTGCCATATTTGCAAAACATGTTCTTTGATTATTTCTTTACATAACTCAAAAGGTTTTATCTGCCCGTACGTGCCCGTTTGGCTTCTAGAGGTAAAAGAGGTTAAAAAGACATGGTTGCAGAAATTGTATGGCGTGCATCCCGTACATGTTTTGACTGACAGTAGTTTGATCTAATAGTTTGAAAATTGCATTTTAAGTCGGTTGTCTACCTGTGAGCCTCTGTCAAAGTCTACTCCCAATATTCTGTTACAGACACAGGATGCACAAAAAACTACTCATTGAAATTAGCAGGTACGCACCTCACTTAAAAATTACTTTGGAGAACAATATTGACTTATGGTCCCTCCAGGTAGGCACAAATCTTATTTAGACACGAGCATAATATCAAAATTGCATAATTGAGCCTAAATCCATATGTATGCAGGGAACAGGTAAATTTTTAGGCATGGTAGCATAAGCCTATATATTGCAAAATAAGCATAATGCCTGGATTAGTCTACGACTGAAAGTGGGCGCAACAAGTACTGAAACCATGGCGTTAAACAATTTAAAATTATTTGAACTGTTTAGAAGGTCAACCACACCAAATTTTTTCACGGAAGCTGCTTTAGAAGAACTAGATAGCTTATACGGAAATATTGAGAGAAGCGAAATTATAAAAAAATAATTTTTATCTGATATATGCAAATATTAAGGCAAAATGGGTGAAATCTAATCGAACCATTCAGAACTTCAACTCCAAATACGAGGACTGGCTTAATGAAGACACCATCCTGGATATATTGGCAGTAGATAAACCCACCACATCAACCAGAGGAGCAAAAGGAAGGCAAAAAAAAGTATTGAGGAGTGTTCAATTTTCACAAGAAAGAGGAAACTTGCCGATGCCACCAATGACTTGACCATGAAGCATTTATCGGACGCGCCGTCTATTAAATATACAAAGGATAGTGAAAGAGTTAGGTCGCAGATTACAAAATCTGTTGCTGATGCAAGCCCACTGCGACTAAAAAGGATTAAGGAAAGCATTCCCACGCCCACAAACGCACACATTAAAAAGTATGGTTCCGAAGAAGCCTTGGCCTTGTTTATGGACTTACAACTTTCCAAAGAAAAATATGAGATACTACGGGCATCCTTGATGCGACACGGGGCTGACGTTTTACCAGGATACAAGAATATTACGCAAGCCAAAATAAATTCACGACCACTGCATACGGAGTTTACGGAAGTCTCTGTGAAAGCCAATCTGCAGGATCTCATGGGCCATACAGCAAAACGGTTGTTGGAGAGTCTTCCTGAAAATGAGGTGAAAATTCTTCCTGAGAAACTGACATTGTTCAGCAAATGGGGCTGCGATGGATCATCCGGACAAAGCGTTTATAAGCAAAGGATATCTTCCGATGACGCTACAATATCGGACGGAAATATGTTTATGGCATCTTTTGTTCCTTTGCGGGTAAAATCTGATGTTTCCCTACACTGGAAAAATCCACGTCCGTCATCAGTGCATTATTGCCGACCAATAATATTTCAGTTTGCAAGGGAATCGGCAGAACTCATAAGGACCACGGTGAAGGAATTGAAGAACAAATAAGCAAGATTAAGCCTACAAAGCTGCAAATTGGAGAAGGAAAATATATTGAATGCAATTACGAGTTCCACCTGACCATGGTTGACGGAAAAGTCGTAAACGAACTGACAGGAACAACCTCAGCATTGTCATGCCCGATTTGTAAAAGGAGTCAGAAGAACTTTGGTAATTTAAACGATTCTACAAACGAGGAGAATTACGAATATGGAATGTCGCCATTGCACGCAAGGATAAGGTGTATGGAGTTCTTGCTAAAACTGGCGTACCACAAGAGGAGGAAAACTTCGATGAAAATACATCAATAAAGGATAAGGAAAAGATCAGAAAGAAGCAAATACAGGATGCTTTTTTTAAACAAGTTGGACTAAAAGTAGACTGTCCCAAGCACGGATACGGTAACTCAAACGATGGAAACACTTCTAGGAGATTTTTTGAAAATGATGAGGCAGTAACTAGAATCACTGGAATTGACAATCAAATCGTGAAAAGATTGGGAACGATCTTGAATGTTTTAAACTGCAAAGAAAATGTCAATTCTACAAAATATGGAGAATATGTCTCGAAAACTGCATCTCTTTTACCAGAAATGTATCCACAGAAGAAGTTGACCCCGACCGTCCATAAAATATTGGCGCATGGCAAAGATATAATTGAGTACCAGTCTTTGCCAATTGGAGAGCTTTCTGAAGAAGCACAGGAGTCTCTTAACAAATTTTATAAAAAATATAGATTGCAGAACACATTCAAAGCATCAAGGGTAAGGCAAAATGAGGACCTCTTCATCATGTTGGCAGCATATTCCGATCCACTTATTTCTTCCCTGCGGCATGTGAAGTCACGAATAGAGTTAGAAAATAATTATACTTTAGAAATGATTAGTCTTTTAGATATACCTTCTCTTACGAATTGTGATGATTATTTTACAGAAAATTGAAAAAATAAATTTAAAAAAGAAGTAATTTTTTTTTAATTTGTTGGGCAATAATTTAAAACAACAAACCTTAAAGAAAAAAATTAAAAACAATCTAAAAATGTAAAAATAATTTTTTTAGTTACCATAAAATTGATTTTTCTACAAATTTTAACTTTCCAAACGCTCATTTCATAGGCTGAACAGTTATCTATCATATGCTGTTTAAACTGTTAAATTATGTTATTCGGTTCAAAAGATATGAATTTTGCAACGAAAAAACTCAAATGGCGCCACTGTGCGCCGTGAAACTTTAAACTTATGTTTTTTTTTTTCAAACTACTATCGGCATCTAGATGTCACGTCGGGTTGTTTTCGAACCAGCCTCGGTACTGGAAGAGATATTCTAAACAGCATAGAGGAATTATATGAACATAATGAATTTTAACAAGAATACTTTGTCTTAAGGTGCGTTTAGACTACGCAAATATTTGACGAAATAAACGTAACCCCTAAATAATGTATAATTTTCCTTGTATAATTTTCATTAAGTTATACAATATATGATATAGAATATAGTTAAATATATTAAATATTACTAATGTAATAAAACATAACTTAATTTTGTCTTTTATATATCATGTAAGATTGAATAAAACTTTCATAAAATTAGGGGTTACGTTTATTTGGTCAAATATTTGCGTAGTCTAAACGCACCTTTAGAATAAATTGATCGTAAGTGATCGCAACTTTTAAATCTATTTATATATAGGATTATTAATTTCACAGGACATTCATTTAATGAAACTTTTATTATTAAATTTTTATAACTAGAATTAAGTTAAAGGAAAATCCAATATAAGAGAGAGCTCAACTAAATCACGAGAGAAGACCTAATGCGTGCCAAAATTGTTGTAAGAACTGAGATCATATAAAAAGAGAACTCAATTATAGAACATCGCAATTGTAGAGAAAGTAACGACTTATTGTGGGTTGCTACAAAAAGAATTCGTACACCTAAAAGTAAGACTGTAAAAATATAAAAAATAAGAAAAACAAGTAAGAAAATTATGGTCTGTTTTGCAAAAACATATACACATCAAATTTGAGAAAAAATCTTTCCAATATTTTTGTTTTTTGATAGATTTAAGTGAAGATCGGGAATCAGCTTCATATGGAGGCTATGACTAAGAATTGTTCTATAGGGTTTATTTTTAGACAGCTGACAAGTGGATGTAATAGACATAAATAAACACAATTTGACCGAGATCTATATGATAATTTGGATATTATGGCAATTTAAGTCGATTTTATAGGGGTCATTTGTATGGGGACTAGGTCTGAACATTAACCAATTTTCACCAATTTCAATAGCGTTCACCCTATGGCCGACAGAAGCTTATATGATAAATTTTGTCAAAATATATTCATATTAGCGACCTGTAGTTTGATTACTAATTTTACATGGACACACAGATAGACGTAGAGAAGGACGGACGGACAGACGGACAATACTAAATCGACTGATAAATGATTCTGAGTCGATCGGTATAATAAAGGATGGGTCTAGAAAATTTGTGGTGGTTACAAATGTAAGCACAAAGTCATTAAACCCTGACCACACAGTGGTATAAGGTATAAAAACGTAATTAAGCAGAATTATTTTTATACCAACCAAACCACTATACAGAGAGTATATGTATATCAGTTTGTCATTCCGTTTTTAAGTTATCAAAATAAATTCCCATAAGCTTGATCTTTATAAGAGAAGAAGTCTGTCGCGCCCGCCTGTCTCTTTATTTATCTGTCTGTCTGTCTGTTAAAAACATTTACCTGTCAGCAATGGGCTTAAGGTATTCCACATAATGCAGCAGATTATTATTGAATTTGGAGCCTCTAGACGAACTATGTGAGCAAAGGCATACGAAAATGTATAGATATACCGATAAGATTTCATATAAAAAATCAAAAATAGTGAGAAATGTTTAAGCGGAACAGAACATATTTATAAAGATATGTAACAGCGTTGCATACACATTTTTGTTTGCTTGTTGTACATGTGAAAAAACAACAACAACAAAAAAAAAACTAAAGCAAGTGTGTTCGGCTGTGTTGACTCTTCAATACTGTTTACACTAATACGTTTAGATTAATATCTGGACGTATTGTATTATGTATAACAAATATAGGAACAATTTTTTAAAATAATAAATTTGATAAACTCAATACTAATAAATTATTACATCAAACACACTGAATGTTTAACATATTTTCGAGGTGTCTCTATATTCTGGGTCATGTCTCGGTACAAAGAGGCCAGATTTACCTCATTTTATACACAACCAACTCGAAGTAACGGCGAACAATAATTACGCAACTGTACCCAGATAAACGATTTATTTTGGGAATGAGCATAATTTAAACAGACAGACGGACGGACAGACGACTAGCGCTATAGTTGTTATAAGTATCAGGAATATTCATACTTAATGGGGTGTAGATTAATTTTGCGATGCATTACAAATGGAATGACATGCTGATATATACCATTTGCATAGTGTAAAAAAGAACAATAACTTGGACTCTTTTTGAAGAAAGTGTAAGAGGAAGCAGCATTTAAATCGTTTATAAAGATGGTGACCGTAGAAGAACAGCTCAAAAATATCGAGGGAAAGGAACTTGCTAAAAACTTTAAATGTAATTTCATCAACTAGTATAAATGCAGCATTGTGGTCGAGGAAACCAGCTCAGAACTATCTTTTTGCTCGACTGGTCAAACGAGAAATGGTGATCGCTACCAAGGAAAGCTTGGTGCAATCTCAATAGATTAAGCACTGATACCACTAGAAGCCTTGTCAGACTCCACAACTGGGGCCTTGTCAATGAAACTAAATGTCATTAACTATTCCTAGCCAAGCAGTCAACTATATTCTCAGCGAATGCAATCAATTCTCTACGAAGGACTTTTAAAAGTTTAATGCCTGTGAAGACACTATTTCCTGCTGAGTATAACAATTGTAGCGTACCATGAATACAACTAATGTATTCTATCTTAATAAACACTTCTTTAGGACACAATTTCCAGTACTTGACGTCTTTCAACAAATTATTTCTTCAAAATCATTTGGTAAAAAAATATCATAAATCACCTGCCATAATTTGTAGCCACTCCTTAACCACTTCAAGGGCTAATGATTTTGGCCACATGGAGTAAACAACATTCTGCTTACATTTCAACATTATGTTTAGCAACTATTTTATAGCGATATCGAAGGTGTGAATCTGTAGTTTATATGGACAGCAAACCACATTTGCAGCTGATTGTATGTATTTAAGATTTGTCTGCTTCTTTGTTGTAAGTAATAACTTATGCAGTTGCACGTTTTCCCATGTTTGACACAATGTTTTACTATTTGCAACGCAATTACTTATGCTCTGACTGCATTTCATTTGATTGTATGTTGTGATATGTTTAAATAAAAAAAAGATGTTAAAGACGTCACAAAAAAAAATTCGTTCTAGTGAACTACATCGTGCACATAACGTCAGAGATTTGGTTTGACAGATTAATTAATTGAAAACTGGTCAATATGTTTTCAATCAGCTTTGCAATTTATTTGTCACAACTCTTATTTGCAAGACTAGGCAGATTGTTATTTGCCGCGGCTATACTTATTGAAGTATGAGTAATGTTTACAATCTGTACATAATTCACTCATAATGATAGGATTATAATCCAATCATACAAATATTGCAACTTACTTGAATAAAATATTTACATTGAATCATACTATATTAGAGGAAATTCAATGAACTTCAATTCTCTTCAAATTTTGAAATTTTCGCATGAAGAAGTTATCGCAACTATCATATAATTTCTTTATTGAATCTTATTGTAGGCAATATGAGATGTAAGATGTTGTCGCGAAAAGTGCCTTGAGCTGGACTGTCTGAGACGAAGTTATATCCAGCCTCTTCACCTACATGTGTACAGCATTTCCGACAGTATTCACTCTACTGAAGGAAATATTTAGATCCGATAGATTGACTGGATGTGGAGGTGGTGTTGCAATATATGTAAGAAGTAATATAACATGTAATTATTGCTCTAAAAATGCAGCAACGGACAAAATCGAGTATATTTTTCTTGAAATTTCATCTTTAGGAAGAAAGATGTTGGTTGGTTGTGTATATAGGCCAAACATCACTATTGATTATACTACTTTCATCATAAAAATTGAAACTTTAATCATGCCATACAACGACGTGGTAATAGCAGGAGACTTTAATTCTAATCTTCTAACTGAATCCTCGTTCAGGGACCATATGGAATCGACAGATCTTACACCGACTAACACTACATTACCTACTCACTTCACGAAATATAATAGCACGCTACTGGACCCTTTGTTCGTGGGTGATACATCTAAAATATTACTTTATGATCAAATTTCTGCATCATGCTTCTCCAAACATGATCTGGTCTTTGCATCATATGACTTCTTACTCGATCAAAGAGATCAAACTTATTCTTATCGCGATTTTAAAAAAATAAATTATACCCTTCTTAATGAGAACTATCTTCGAGTTAATTGGAATAGAATCTACGACTTGATTTCTGTTGATGACCAACTATCGTTCCTAGAGTATAATATTCTGAAGCTTTATGATGAAGTAGTCCCTTTGAGGACAAAAACAATTTCGGCAAAAAAAAGACCGTGGTTCAATTTTTCTATTCTAAATTCAATACAACGAAGGGATTTAGCATACTCTAGATGGAAGCGTTTTAAAACACCAGAACTAAAAGCAGAATTTCGTTCTGCCCGGAGGGATGCTAATAATCGAATTAGAATGGCCAAAACTGAGTATTACTCCAAGCGATTCGGTACCGCCCTTGAATCCAAACACACCTGGAAAACTATTAGGGACATTGGTATTGGAAACATGGATAAAAGCATGAACTGCTCCATTAATGTTGATGAACTCAACAACATATTTACTAATACTTCGCTTCTTGTAGCGACGGAAAATATGGCACAAAGCGAAAATTCTCTTTATAATTACAATGATACGCTTGACCAGGACATATTTGAATTTTCATGTGTCAATCAATTTGATGTTTTCTCTAGTTGTTCTCAAATAAAATCCAATGCAATAGGATATGATAATCTTGATCCTAAGTTCATTAGAATAATTCTGCCATCTATATTGCCGTATATTACTCATTTATTTAATACCATCATCACAACTAGCTGTTTTCCTTCGAAATGGAAGCATGCGAAGTTAATTCCAGTCCCTAAATCAAACAGTGAGTACCGGCCAATATCTATCTTAAGTTTTCTTTCAAAAGCTTTAGCAAAAATTTTACGCCACCAGATAAGTGTTCACGTTTATGAAAATCACCTAATGTCTGACCGACAGTCAGGTTACCGGCCTAATCACAGCTGTGTAACTGCTTTATTTGACGTATCGGAGAGTATAAGGCGTGAACTAGATGATGGTAAGGTTAACTTCTTGGTGCTACTCGATCACTCCAAGGCTTTTGACACAGTTAACCATCAAATATTATGTACTAAGCTAAAGTCACATTTTAAATTTTCATCAACATCATCACAACTTATATCATCTTACCTCACTGGCCGTATTCAGTCGGTATATTTAAACGGCATTGAGTCCAATCCCCTTACACTAACAAGAGGCGTACCTCAGGGATCTGTTCTGGGGCCACTACTTTTTTCTATTTATGCTAATGATTTGCCACAACATTTATCTCACTGCAAGATTCACATGTATGCAGACGATGTACAATTGTATTTAAGTAGTCCAGTTCAATCTATCAGAGAAAACGTTAATAAACTCAATCATGATTTAAACAACATATCTTCTTGGGCATCAGCAAACAGCCTGTGTTTAAATCCAAGAAAATCCAAATGTATCGTAATTCACAAAAAAACGTTAAATCCAATCATTCAAGATGACATCATTATAAACAACGAGAAAATTGATATTGTACGAACGGCAAAAAAATTTGGGAATAGTGTTTAACAATAACTTAACTTGGTCAAATCATATCAATGCTCTGGTTGTGCAAATATATATATCAAATTAAGAACGTTGTGGTCTGTGCAGTACTTTACGCCGTTAAAAGTATGAATGCTACTCGCGAAAGCTTATTTGCTTCGTAGTCTTAAGGTACGTTCAGACTACGCAAATATTTGACCAAATAAACGTAACCCCTAATTTTATGAAAGTTTTATTCAATCTTACATGATATATAAAAGACAAAATTAAGTTATGTTTTATTACATTAGTAATATTTAATATATTTAACTGTATTCTATATCATATATTGTATAACTTAATGAAAATTATACAAGGAAAATTATACATTATTTAGGGGTTACGTTTATTTGGTCAAATATTTGCGTAGTCTGAACGCACCTTTATGGTTGTGAATTGTTTTCTTATTGTGACCCATAAGTAAGAAAAAACTTGAAGTTTTATTTAATAATATTATACGATATGTTTATGGACTTAAAAAGCGAGATCAAGTATCGTCCTATTCGAAGACTCTCTATAGATTTTCGTTTAAAAACTTGTTAAAGATTAGAACTTTAATATTTTTTCGAAAAATTATATACTCTCAAAAACCGAAGTACCTTTTTCAAAATATAAGCTTTGCTAGATCGTCAAGAGACAAAAATGTCATAATTCCCAAATTCCGATGTCTCGTTTCTGAATGGCAGTTCTTCGTAAATGCTACTCGTCTTTGGAATCCTCTTCAACATAGCCAACAAATAAACAGCAACGCAATGAGTTTTAAAAAAAGTCTTTTTAATTATTTTAGTTAAATACTCCTGGTAGTTTTTCTTTTATAGTTATTTATATCATAATTATTTTTTTATGTCCTAATTTTTAATAACTTTTATTTATATAATTTTTTATATCATTATTTATTCCTACTCCTGGTAAAATTTCATTTACATATATATATACATATTTCTTTTTTTTTTTTTTGTAATGTTTAATTATTTTCAATTTAAAACTTTTTTTTTTTTTAATATACTATGTTATATTTTATTAATCTTACAATTTTATAAATTCTTATGTTATAATATTATTCATATTAACTTTTATATATTAGTTACAATTTTATTCAATTTAATTTGGCTAAACATGTTTGTACACTACTAAAATCCTGTACTGTAATTATAAGACTTAGTCTTGTTGTGCAGGAAATCATTAAAACAACTAAATAAATAAAAATAAATAAATCTTTGCAGAGTCCAAAATTTTTGATTCTTTTTAAAACCTTTAATATTTATATTGTTTGAAGTTTTCAATAACATTAAGTTTTTTAGACTTTAGAGTAGGCTACCGAACTTAGTTTTCTCTCAAGGAATCAAGGAACGTGTATCATTGCAGCCGATTATAGAAGATCGTCAAATACGTTATAGATAAGTTTGAAGATTAAAAACTTGCAACCGGACATGAAGTAGAGAGGTGTTAGTTGTGTGAATTTTGAATGCGATAGAAATTTATTTGAGAGCTACTACATAATTCTGATGCCCTCCATAAAACTAAGATACTTCTGTAAGATCTTCTGTACCATAAAACTGAGATCTTCATACCGACACACAGACAAACTGTACAACAAAGTTTTCTATGAAGTCCACTCTACTGACTGTTTGCAGATCGATACACAATTTTTTTTTGCTGTCAAACAATTCCAGGTTCCGCATTACGCTCCTTATGAATGCAAGTACAGAAGATGGAGCAGAAAGTTGTGTGTCCGCTGCACCTGAAATGTCCATATTAAAAATTTTCATTCTGGTTCTACAACATAAGGTTACTAATAGGCTAGTGTAATTAAAAAACACAGGGCATGTCATATGCAATTATAATGAAATCCAATGAACTGTGAATTGGCTAAAATAGGTTAGCATACCTTTAGGCTCTAATAAAATTATTCATTATAAATATTTTATTTTATTTAATTTAATATATTTTTAACACATTTTATACATAAAATTTATCTTTATGCACTTCTCGTCGATATGAGCTATAAGTATGCCAAACTTCACACTCCTCCGTGCACGCATTTTACTTGATATATCTTATTATTAATATATCGTCTTATATATTAAAAGAATTTATGAATAAACTTTGCATTCAAGATTTTTTCAATATTTTTCTTCACTCAAACCTCTATAACTAGAGTTCTAATTAACGTAGGCTGCTGGCATAGGTCAGGATCAAGATCCTTCTTTTGAGCTATTAACTGCTTAAATTCGTTGGGTTTGAGGAAAGTTATGCGTGGACAATCAACTTTACTTTTACTGTACGTTAACTTCTCGTGGCATATTTTGGCATTACTGTACGTCAACTTCTCTTGGCAATTTTTGGTATTATATTTATTATAAAAATTAATATAATATAATATAATGCTGCGGAGCAGCTGGGGTCCTCTAGTAGATATTTAAATGAGTGCTAACCGCTGCATTGCGACAGTCTAGTTGCGGCTAACATTCTAAAAGCGAGAACTGCCCTAATCTGCCATATTTCCATAAAGGTGGTGGCCTGTCCATTCGATTTTCAACTCATCTCGGTACCTGAGTTCAATGACATTCCATGATGTAGAGAATACGATGAGTTTGCAAGACTGGCAATTACCGTGCAGGCTACTATAGTTTCACTTTTAAAAACTGGACGGAAACTAACTAAATAGTCTAATCATTGGTGGTCCAATGGATTGGTTTACAGATTTATAATGAATAGGTAAATTTTTCTGTTACTTGAAACAAGTTATTACAATTTTCTGAAAGTCCTCATTATGAGCATTTGCGGTTCATCACATATTTCTTGTTGGATAATTAATCTGGTCTGAAATTTGTCGAAAAAATTATGTTCCTTGATAGCTTAGTATGTCAGATATTCAGTATTGTGAAATTCTATATTCGATTCCAGGCGTATAACATTTCGGCAGATATTTACCTCATGTTAAATGTTTCACATTCGCTACCAAAGAAATGAAGATTTTTCTGAAATATTGAGACGTTGAGGTCTTCCAACCGTATTTCCAGATTCAGAATTACGGTGTTAGTTTGCCGGAACTCAATAAAAGCCATTCGATAAATCACACACAGAAATATGGCTACTTTAGTTTTTATTTCTATCACGCATTCACATTTTTGGCCTGGCTTTTTCTTCAATTCTCTTTTGAAGATGCTATGTTAATCGGCGTGCATTTTCATTGTGCCTCTTTGGTTGTATCTACTCTTGATTTTTTTTACGTTTATTCTGTCAATCGTTTTCATTTGTTCATTCGCAATAAATAAACAACTTAAGAACAAATTCCGTTGTCCACATTTTATTTATTATTTTTTTTTAATTTAAAAGGGGCTTAATAATGACACTTTCCACTCATTTTTTCAATGGTGGTTGATAAAGCACATGTTACTTGGTTGAGACTAGAATCTATAATAATATTAGGCAAGGCAATTTCTTGTGACATATTCTATACCTTTAATGATCAACTAATTTTGGCAACAAATATATCATTTGAAATGTATTTCTTTGCAGATGTTCACCATATTTACACATGTGCACCATCTGGTATATATTTTTTTTTTTTTTTTTTTTGAGTAAAATCCATTTAAAGTTGCTAGTAACATACACCTCAATTACATTTTTAAGCTACAAATAAAAAACTAGGCAATGCTATGTGTGTGTGTGTTTCTTAAATTTCTGTTGAATTGTGATTTGGCTAAAATTGCTTAGCATACCTTTAAGCTCTTATAGAATTATTTATGAATGAAAAAATAAAATTTCCTACAATTTGCACTCGAATTTCGAGGGCTGGGCTTTGCTAGTAAGAGTAAAAGAACGAAAGAATTTAGAAATAAATGTCCTCAAAAGCAGAAAATCAGACTTTTTTTCTACCCCGCTTGCTTCTCGATCCCACTTGCATACAAACACGAAACGCAAACCTATTTACGCAGCATGGAAATGCATCATCTAAATCCTCTCTAACTAATTCTGAGAGGACCACCAAGGATATCTCACATGATAAAGGTCGTTGCGTAACATATTATAAAGTATTCCGGCTTAGATGCTTCAGTTAAAGGTTGCCTTGTCATGGTTTAGCGTACACTATTTTCATGTTGCCTTTATAAGAATTTTACAAATTAGAAATTATAAGAATTTAAAAAAAGTTATTCGCCCAAATAACTTTTCGGGCAGATTTTGTTAATTTTGAATTTTCACTGGTCAGAATAAATTTGATCAGTTGTGATAATGCTTTTTAAATAGGTAAAATATATCATATCGTCTTCCAGCACTCCTAAAACAGCAGCTTTGTGGAGCCTTGCATAAAAAGACTCCTCAAAGCTGCATGGCAATCGATCTTGTACTTCAAATTCCCATCTGTACTTTCTAAAAATCATTTCCTGCAAAGCATATAAATTGATTCCCTTCTAAAATCTTCTGCAAATTTATCATGAAGTTCTATAAGAACTACCATGCTGTGGAGTCTTAAACAATGACACATTTTTTTAATGTTATTTCGCAAATCTCACTTCTTTCAATCGTTCATGTAGTGTGATTATATCAATGCATTTAAACAAAAAGAACAGTCGCAACGTTTGTGATCGTGCCTAAAGTAGCTTGTAATGTGTCAAGCAACAACTTATGTTGCCGTAACAAAGAAGTAGTTAAGACCAAAGACAAATATTGTAGACATGATATCAGTTTGTTTATGTGGACAGTCATTTTCATTATTCACACCTAACAATGATTTGAGGCACAGATACTAGATGCAATACTAAGACCAAATGGTCATGTATTTGAAACTAGCAAAAAAAGCTAAGCTGAAATTTGGAAGTCTTAAACATCAACAGCAATTGTGCCGAAATCCCAAGAGGCAGATACCACAGTAGTCTGGTAGAGCTTTTAAAATCCAGTAGCAGTTAGGTTTAGTCATCTTTACCTATTATTTATTGCAATCTGATATATTTGATGTGCTTTGTAAAGCATGACTGCAATTCGGTCAGGTTATTTAAAAAAAAGAAGTACTACTAAACGAACTTGTTTTGGCCTTTGCTAAGCTAATCAATAACGCTAAGGGCGTTTAAATTTCGCAGATTTTTACATATTTTCCAAATATTTTATCTAGATGGCAGCTAAAGCCACGACTTATGATATTTACCACTCTGTCTAATAAAAATCCAGAATGACTATAAGTCAAGTAATATTTATTTGAAAGAAGTTATGTAGAATTGGATTTGTGGCACAGAATTTGAACCTCACATGTTTGCCAATGAAGACGTCTTGAAAATCTTGTAATCTGGCAAGTCAGGGCACTAATTTACATGTTCCTGTGGAATTGTAATGTGTTAGTACGCCCTTAGAAACGTGCAAATTTGCACTTCGACTACACACTGCTGACATAACTAAGCGAGTGACGAGCTAATGGATCAAGTTGTTGTATAGCGAGAAAAATCTAGTCATCTTTGAATAAATAGCATTCAAATGCATTGCTGTAACTACGCATACAAAGAGTTCGATGAAAGTGGCGGTGATAGCCGGACACTTCCTCAGGATTTCTTCAAATGATATCTATCGTAGCTGCACGGTTTTTGAGAAAGTGGAGAGTGTCAAAAGTTTTCTCTACTATTATCCGGCTTTCTGTAGACATACATTGAGATCTTGAATGTTGTCTAATCTCTCTGATATCTCAGATACAGAAATATCACATCTCAAAAGTTTCACAAGAAGCTCGAACTAGTTTTACGACGAGAACGTCTGGCGTTATCACATTGAAATCTAGAGTATATATTTATATTGGCAGCCACTTCTAACCAAATATTAATGTCACCGATGCCAACTAAACCTAACTCTGTAGCGAAGTTCTTAACCTACCTTTGAATTGTTTGGATCAATAAATCCGTGACTTTTTTGATGCAACCAAATTTATTTCTTAACATATTCTCCTTCTAGACAAATAGAATTTGTTCAGAGTTTCTGCAAATATTATATTCCTTCCAAATAATAAGATTTTTTAAGGTACTCAATATATGCATTCGGTTGATCTGTGATCTTTCCTCCGAGAAATGTCACTGCGGGTTACATCCGGAGAACAGGAATTACAGTAATTCTTAGCCCAATTAGTCGAACTTTTCCGTTGTACATATATAATACATGGGAATGCGTGATTTCCCTTCTTGTCCAAATGCTGTAATTTTTTAAAATCATCATTGAAGCGTTCCAATAAATTGGCACAATATTTACCAGCTATTCTTTTTTGCTTTTCCGATGGTAACCAATGCGGATTTTGCCGCGTACATTCCAAAAAATTTGTCACCATTGGCCCATAATACCACCTTGGACTTCTTTGGCTGCCGTTCAGTTTGAGAAACCCATTGTTTAGAATTCTCCTAAGTATGCAGTGTTTTACAATAGATCCGTATTAAAACACCGCTAAACCTCATCCGTATTGCTTTTGAGCACTCCGTTGAGGATATCGCATGGTTGCATTTGTGATCAAATGCCGCCCATCTGATCATTTCAAATCGAAACCACAGAGCCATATGATGTGCCTATGTCATTAAAAACCTTTCGCACTCCGATCGACTCTATTCGCCCTTATAGCTACAGTTCAAATTTTCTTATACGAAGATGAGTCAACCTCTTGACGTATAATATTTACTAGCATAACCCAGAACTCGAAATTCGAGTGCAAATTCTAGGAAAATTTTTTTTTCTTTCAATATTTTTCTTTCCATGTTTTATTAATCTATATATATATATATAAACAATTTACGATAATAAATAATTTTATAAGCGCAATTCAACACAGGGCGTATGATATACAATTATAATGAAATTCGATAAATTTGTGAATTGGCTAAAATTGATCAGCATACCTTAGGCTCTTATAAAATTATTTATTATTTATATTTAGTTTATTTTATTTTAATTTAATTTACTTATTTTAATTTTTTTTATATTTAATATTATTTGTTAATTTTACAATTCTGCACTTCTCTCCATTTGAGCTATAACTATGCCAATTTTCACACTCCTCCCTGCCCGCATTATGCATAAAAGTAGATGAAACATTTTCCTTCACGTATTAATATATAGATTTGCAACACACATTTGATCTTAATCGTATAATGGTTCTGAACCCAACTACATGGAAGAGTTTTGGAATTTATTTATTTTTTTTTTTTTTTTTGTTAAATCGAAATTTCAATTTAGGAAATATTCTTAAGTATATTCCATTTGTTTTTTTTTTTTTTTTCAAATGATGATTGAAAGAATTTTTGGTTTCACCTTATTGATGAACTAATCGAGGTTTTTTTAAATAGTTCATTTACCAAATTAAACTGTTTGGTCGACTGTTCAAAATTAAAAAATATTAAAATCATTTAAATGTAGAGTTTTTAGTCAATAGTGATCTAGTCAAAAAATATTGAAGTGAATGAGAATTGCAAGGTTTTCAGTTGATTTTGTCAAATCTGTGAATTAGTTCTGTTTAAGCATTCGAATTTTTTTGGGAACTAGGAAGCTAAAAAAATAAAATTACTAACGCAGCTTGCTTTTTTGGAAAGGCCATTAGGAATGCCTTAGCATTATTTATATGTCAAAAGAAAGTTTTCGATCTCTAGATATATAACAAAAATGTCTAAAAGCCCATTATCAAAAATATTAACTAAACATTTGTGATCACTATTCTGGCCAACATTTTTGTGCAGAAGCTGATAAAAACTATGAAGAGTCCCAAAAATTTTTAATTTTGGAGAAGATTCCATTCAAATATTAGAGACAACAATTCCCGACAAAATTTCAAAGATCATTTTTCTACCTTACACGGTGCGACCAGAGACCTCTTATGTCCAACTAATTACACATAGAAAATAAACATAAACCAAATTTGATTGGCAGCGTTATTAATTTTTTATCCTTCGGATATGAAAAAGTTCATATCTGATGCTATATTTTTATGGGGAAAAGGTCGAAAAATGGAAAGATCCTGACCATATTTGGTAAGGCCATTTATTTTTTGCAAAAACATATACGAACCAAATTTAAAAAAATCTAAGCAACACTTTTGTTTTTTTGACAGATTTAAGTGAAGATCGGAATTTAGCTTCATATGAAGGCTATGACAAGGAATTGTCCTATACAGTTTATCTTTGGACTACAAATAAATGGATGTCATAAGCACACACAAACCCAATTTGGCCGAGATCTATTTGATAACTAGGATATTATGGCAATTTAAGTCGATCTCATAGGAGTTATTATTTGGGACTAGGTCTGAACATGATTCGATCGGGTCTAGGTCAAATATTTTTGGTAGTTACAAACATCATCGAACAAAGTCAAAATACCCTGACCAGTGATATTGGGTATAAAAATGGAAAAGTTTCTAGCAAAAGTGAAAAACCAAAGGATATCCCATGAGGGCCAAATTCCATAAAAATTTTTCATTTGAGGGATTCTGTGTATTTCCAAAATGAGTTTGTTTGAAAAAAAAAAATGGCAAGTAAGTATTGACCTTTTGAGACTTCAATTCGAGTCAATACTTCTAAAATTATTTGCATTCAAAAATTTTGTCAACAACAATTCCCGTCAATATTTCCTAGATCATGTATTATGAATTCCAAATTCCAAACGATATATTATGAATTCCAAAAATTTTCTGCAATGTGGAGTTCGGTGGTATTCCGGAACAGATTGATTTCGAAAAATAAAATTGATAAGTAAAATTGTCTTTGTAACTTCAATTAGGGTCAATATTTCTGGAATTATACGCATGAACAAAATATAGCTATGGTCCCATTTGATTCAATTAAGGATGATGATCAACTGATGCCAGAGTTTCCGGAAAAATTAAAGAATTAAGATCAGTTTGATATTTCTAAAATTTTGTGATATATTTCGTTCTTTCTGATGCTAACTCCGCAACTTTCCAAAAAAAAATAAGAATAGTTTTTTATTTCTAAATTTTTGTGTTTAGATTTAAAAAAAGTTGGTCACGTTTTTCATACTGCGCTTCCGGGATTGACCATCAATTCTGGTATTTAAAAACCTTTTTAGATTTAATTGGTAGTGAATAAAGTGCTATAGATTAATTCTAGATATATATTTAACAAGCCAGATTATTAGAAAATTTTCACAGGGCAATGGATTTTGAAAAATTCTGAAGAAGAATATTGTGCTTTTAAGACCGAGTTTTTGGGATGTAAGTTAAACTAAGTTTAATTAAACCATCATTTTAAAAGACTAATAATTTTCAAGCTATTTGACATAGGCATCAGAAATCGTGATTTGAAATAAACTAACTTTAATTGACGCCCCAATATTTCGGTCTTATAACTTTAAGAAATTTCTCTAAATAGTTAAAAACTTAAGTTTAATCAAACTAAAGCCGATGGCACAATGAATACGTTGCGTCCGATAAGTCGACTTATCAAACGTACTGGCCGTATTGCAAGGCACATAAAGTACGTCGTCGCCGTACGGCTAGAAATGAAATCAGCTGTTAATGTTGACATTTTTATACAAATTAAAATTGAATTTGAAAGTTAGGATTTTTTTGAAATAAAAATGGAAATGGAAGACACCCTTAAAATAGTGTTAAGCATTATATGTTTAAATGAAGCGCGAAAATATCTGGAGATAATGGCGACTGGTAATGTAACAATTTTTTTTATTATTACTGATTTACTATTATTTGCCTTTTTATGTAGGTCGAAGGTATTGGGTTCGGCCATTGTTTTCTGATAGGGACGATAATGGATACTTTGCTAAGAACTTCGAGGAAATGTATTTTGGGGATTCTGAACAATTTAAAAAGACAACCAGGATGAGCAAGGCATATTTTGATTTGCTTTTTGAATTGCTAAAGGAGAAACTAGAAAAAAACTCTAATCGAGCTTCCATACCAGCGAAATGTAGACTGTTTTTGACTCTTGCGTAAGACTAATTTGGTTTCATTATACATACATATATTATAATTGCATATATTATTAACATTGCAGTTATCTGGCTCACGGTGGTGGGAAACATATGTATTCCTCATGTTTCAAAATGGGGCTTAGTACAGTTCGAAACATAGTTGAAGAAACTTGCTCTGAAATTTGGACAGTATTGGGTCCCATTTATTTAGCAATTCCTCAGGAACATGAGTGGCTTCGCATAGCTCAGGACTTCCATTCTATGTGGCACTTTCCAAACTGTGTAGGTGCCATAGACGGAAAGCACATTATAACTGTATGTCCACCAAAGTCGGGGTCGCAATTTTTTAATTATAAAGGACGATTTTCCATCGTTCTCCTGGCAACATGTGACGCAAACTATAATTTTACATATGTTGACATAGGAGCGTATGGTTCGCAGAGTGATGGGGGCGTGTTACGGAATTCCGGGATTTGGCGGAAATTGGAAGAACGGAGCTTGGGTCTACCTGCAGATTCACCACCGCCTGGTTCCAACACAATATTTCCTTATTTTTTTTATTGGTGATTCTGCCTTTCCAGTGAAACCGTTTCTCATGCCTGTATTCAAGGGTAAGTTTTTTAAAGCAATTTAATATACATTCAATTAAAATGTGTTTCGCAGGTAATTTGACACCAGAACGCATGGCCTTTAACCAACGGCTATCCCGGGCACGTCGTGTCATCGAAAATGCTTTTGGAATTCTAACAGCACGATGGAGAATACTTCTATCTCCATTGCAAATGAACCCCGAAAATGCAGAAAAAATTGTCAAAGCCACAGTCGTTTTGCATAATTTCATAAAAAGGCATGACAATACATACTGCCCACAAAACTACGTGGACCAATATAATGGAGACAATATGGTTCCAGGATTATGGCGCCAGGAAGTCACTAACTCTTTGCAAGGCTTAAACATCAGGACATCCAATAATGCACCTGTCCATGCTTTAAACTTGAGAAATATCTTAATGAATTATATTTGCGAAATCCAGCTATAAATAAAATGTGATAAAAATAAAAAAAGCAGTGAAAAACCACATGGACTTGACAGTATAGGTTCGATTCTACTATCAAAGTGTAGTAAAACCTTATACACGGTTTGGCTAATTTGGTGACCAATTTTAACAGGTAATTCAAACTTGGTCATTGCACTTAACTATGTTTATGAATTATGTAGCAAAGAAACCATTGGAGAAATGTTTTAAAAACATTTAATGCGAAAAGAAGCCGTTTTCGCTGTCAAACGTACAATATATACGTCGAAAGTTGAAAACATTTTAACTTCGACGTACGAACGCATTCGCCGTATGCGCCGTATTCGCCGTAACGTGTTCATTGTGCCATCAGACATTGCGCATGCATGTAAACAACTTTTCTGTCAGTCGAAAAATTCGACTTATCGGACGCAACGTATTCATTGTGCCATCGGCTTAAGTTTAATTGACATCCTCAGTAATGGCCAACACATTCATCGCAAGCAATTTCGAAGTGACGAGGTACCTACATTTCGTATATTATGACCCACTGTACGCATTTCGACACTTAAAAAAGATCTAATTATAAACATAAGTTTTTTTAGTTTGTTTTTAATTACTTATAAGGCTTCTGGTTTTCGAATACAAACAAAAAAACCTCCACTCAAAATAATTATTGAAATTGAGAACAAATTAGAAATGAGATACATACATAGATTAAATATATAGACAAATCAAAAAACGAAAACAAAAAACAATCGAATATGTATCAACTATCAAAGAAAAAAATATTAGATGCTTTAAATTACTTAGGTACGTACTTATAAATGAGTACAAAAAAAAAAACACAATCGCATAAATAGTGCTGGAAATGAATTAATTTTTTTTATAACCATGTATAATTAAATGATAAACATAAAGTTTACTAACCGATAATTTGCAGCAAAAAAAAAATTGAAATTAAAATGGACATAATGGCGTATTAGCGAATAAACAAAAACCAAAAACAAAAACAAGTAAGAAAATTATAGTCGGTCTAGACCGACTATACGATACCCTATACCATGCGTTTAGAAAACCTATCTCTTAGGCCCAACTAACTGGACATAGAAAGTAAGCCAAAACCAAATTTGAGTGGGATCTTTATTAATTTTTTTGGCTGCAGATATGAAAAAGTTCATATCGGATGCTATATCTATATGGGGTCTAGGTCCAAAAATGGACCGATCCTGATCATGTTTGGTAAAGTCTCTTGTATTTTGCAAAAATATATACAAACAAAATTTGAGAAGAATCAGTGCAATATTTTTGTTTTTTAATAGATTTAAGTGAAAATCGGGAAGCAGCTCTATATGGGCCCACAGGTATAATTTTTGGACTACTCATTAATGGATGTAATGAACGCATATAAACCCAATTTGAGTAAGATCTATATGACAATTTGGATCTTATGACAATTTATGTCTATTTCATAGGGGTAATTTGTATGGGGGCTAGGTCTGAACATGGACCGATTCTCACCAATTTCAATAGCGTTCATCCCATGGCCGATAAAAGCTTATATACCAAATTTCATCAAAATATATTCATATTTGCGACCTGCAGTTTGATTACAAGGTTTACATGGACACACAGACGGACGGACGGACGGACGGACGGACGGACGGACGGACGGACATTGTTAAATCAACTCAGAAAGTGATTCTGATTCGATCGGTATAATTAAAGATGGGTCTAGGTCAAATATTTTTGGTTGTTACAAACAGCAGCACAAAGTCATTATACCCAAACCACATAGTGGTATAGGATATAAAAACAGCGATTTTAATACAATCAAATACAGTTTAGGCGTTTGTTTTGTTTTCAAATTAATTATTTATTATTTAAAAACCAAAATTTGTTGTAGGTAAGTGTTTTTGTCTAGTATTTCTGAGTACTCTACAAAAGAAATTTTTGGTGATCGAGAATTAATGTTTGATTAATAATTCGGCAGTGTTTCAAGATAATTTAAAATAAATCAAAAAATTGTATTAGAACACTCTGATTAAAATTTAATGCCTAGTAGTGCTACTTCTATGCCGTCAAAAATCGATAATATGCTCTTAATAATTGCACTATGAAATGAAAAATATGTACAAAAACCAAACAAATATACATTAAAAAATTCGTGAATTTTTTGTTTTAAAATTCAGGTAACAGGAAATAATTAAGACAAATTTTGAAGAATTGTTAATTACTGTATATATTCTATTAATCTTTTATAGAAATTTAAATCTAATTTTAAATTGCTTAAATAAAGCAGCGGATACCGCCAAACTTTATTTCGCCCCAGCCTACATTCTTAAATATATTTTTGCGTGACTTAAAAATATTCCGTTATTTAAACAACAATATTTTCGCAATGAACTTCATATTAGTAGTTCCCATTACATATTCACTCTCTATGAGCAATACGATACGCGAATAGTCTCATTCCGACTATGTATTACTCTACTACATACATTAATAACTTATTGAGTCAAGCAAAGTTTCTAGACTCCCATTATAATAACACATTATTTATTTTACACCGCCCATTTTAGCTTCGACTACTTAGATTGAAAACTTAAGAATTGGCGTATTATATCACGACTCTCACTAACACAGTACTCCCAATATTTTGTAATAAATATTTACTTTATATGGGAAGTGCCACGCCCTCTAAAATGATCCCACCAATTTAACATCCATTATTTATTGACTCTCACAAAATTTCATGACTCTTACCATCAAAATAATCTAGATATTATATTTTGTATGGAAGGCGCCTTGCTGTCTAGTTTGATCCCGGTCATTTTTAGCTCGACTAAGCACACTTATAACAAAAAATTTTTAATATTCTCGTATAAATAAAATATTGGCGTTTTATGGGAGTTGCCACGCCCAATTGCCCTATGGCGTAAATCGTAGCCCGCTACTATATACGGCTCCGCAGATCGTCCGTTAAAAACAAAAAAAAAAGTAAGTAAAAAAAGTAAAAGCAAACAAGTAAGAGTGTTAAATTCGGCTGGGCCGAATCTTTGATACCCTCCACCTTTTTCATTTTCAATTTTCATTTTTTTTTATCATTTTACATTTTTCACTTTTCAATTTTCATCTTTCGTTTTTCATTTTTAATTTCTCATTTTTTATTTTCCATTTTCCACTTTTAATTTTTAATTTTTCATTTTTCATTTCTAATTTTTCATTTTTCATTTTTTATTTTCCATTTTCGATTTTTCATTTTCCATTTTTCAATTTTAATTTTTCATTTTTCATTTTTCATTTTTCATTTTCCTTGCTTAGGCCAATGTGACACGAGCAGTATTAATATACACACAACTGTAATGCTGGCTACACACCAGGCAACGGTTGCTTCAACCGGTTAAATATCAAAAAGTTTTGATATTTCTAGTTGGTTGAGGCAACCGTTGATAAGTGTGTATCATTGTTGCTACAACACATTGAAGCAACCGTTGCCTGGTGTGTAGCCAGCGTAATGACTTCAGCAAAACGAAGAATTACAACATATACAACATATCTTAAGAAAAACAACAAACACACTGAAAAATTTTATTTTTTCAAGAGTTTCTTCAAAGTTTCATTCATAGGTCGTGAACCCTTTGACCGATTTTGACGATTTTAAATTGCAACTCCTTTGGGATGTTAGTAAACGATTTTATACAAAAACGAACGGTCTAGCTTAGATATTGACGGCGTGATCGTGATTTCCACAGACAGACGGACAGACGGTCATCGGTAAATCAACTTCCCTTGTTATAAGGATCAAGAAAATATATTTTTTTGGGGTCTCAAGAATTTATTTCGATGCGTTAAAAACGGAATGGCAAACCTATATATACCCTCTGCCACTGTGGTGTGGAGTATAAAAATATCCCAAAATTAAAACCGAAATATTTATAACAAAATAGAAAGTACTTTTTAAGCCGCGTTACTTTTTTAATAAAGAGAAAATTTTAAAGAAGAGGTAATTGTTTAAGAAAAAAAATACTTTTTTAGAAAAGATACTTTTTTAGAAAAGGTACTTTTATAAGAAAACGTACTTACTTTGGAACAGGTACTTTTTTAGGAAAATATATTTTTTAAGAAAAGCTAAATTTTTAGGAAAAGGTACTTAAAAAAAATCACTTTGCTAAGAAAATGTACTTTTTTTTAGTGAAATATTAATTTTTAAGAAAACGTACTTCTATAAGAAAAGGTACTTATTTAGGGAAGGATACTATTTTAGGAAAATATACTTTTTAAGAAACGCTAAATGTTTAGGAAAATTTACTTTTTAAGAAAAGGTACTTTCCAAAGAAAATGTACTTTTTTTTAGCAAAATAAAAATTTTTAAGAATATGTACTTTTATAAGAAAATATACTTATTTAGGAAAAGGTGCTTTTTTAGTAAAAGCTACTTTTTAAAAAAAGTTAGTTTTACGAAGCAGGTACTTTTAAAATCAAGGTATTTTAAAAAAGTACTCTTTTATAAGAAAGTTACCTTTTTAAGAAATGGTACTGTTTAAATAAAAATTTCTTTGTTAAGAAAATATACCTTTTCAAGAAGAGTTAGTTACCTTTTTCAACAAAGGTATATAATTTTTGACGAAAATATACTTTAAAGATATTATTCATTTTTTACAAAAGGTACTTTTTTTATTAAAAGACACTTATTTTATAAGAAAATATTTTGTAAAGAAAAGCTACATTTTAGAAACATATTTTTTTTTTTTAAATTCAGTTTTTTGAGAAAATTTATTTTTTGAGAAAAGGCAATTTTTTTTAGAGAAAAGTTACATTTAAAAAAACTTACTACTTCAACAAAATTTACTTATGTCGGAAATGTACTTTTTTAAGAAAAGTTTTTCCCTTTAGTGAATACATTTTTTAAAAAAGATTTTTTAATAAAATGTACTTTTTTAATAAAATATATTTTTTTTAATAAAACGTACTTTTTAATATAAGACACTTTTTTTTACAAAAAAAAAAAAGTCTTTTAATCATAAGCTTTTTTAATAAAAGGTACTTTTTTCCCTTCCCTTTTCTAATAAAAGGTACTTTTTTAAGAAAAGCACATTTTTAGTAAAAGGTACTTTACTAATAAAAAGCTCCTTTTTAAGAAAGGGTTTTTTTAAGAAAAGTTTCCTTTTAATAAAAAGCACTTTTTGTTTCAAGTTTTTTTTTTTTTTAAGAAAACGTAAGTTTCTAAGAAAATTTCCTTTTGTAAGAAAAGCTTCTTTTTTTAGAAAATGATCTTTTTTAAGAAACCCTCCTTTTTAAAGAAAAGCTATTTGTTTAAGAAAAAGGTACTGTTTTAAAGAAAATTTAGTTTTTCAACAAAAGGTGCTTTTTTTAATTGAATATTTTAAGAAAAGGTACTTTAAAAAAGGCACGTTTAAAAATTGTCTTTTATAAAAAAAGTATTTTTGAAAACGGTTATGTTTTATAAGAAAAGTTTCTTTTTTAAGAAAAGCCATTTTTTAAGAAAGTGTAGTTTTTTATGAAAAGGCACATTTTTAAGAAGAGGCACTTTTTTAATAAAAGGCACTTTTAATAATAAGTACTATTTTAAAAAAGGTAAATTTTTTTTAAGAAAAATTTTTTTTTTAATATAACGCAGTTGTTTAAGAATATAGACTGTTTTTATGAAAGGAACTTTTTTAAGAAAAGAGGTAGTTTTTACGAAACAAGTAATTCTAAAAAAGTACTCTATTATAAGGTTACTTTTTTGACAAAAGGTACTTTTTTAATAAAAGTTGTTTTTTAAGAAAAGGTACTTTTAACAAAAGTAACTTTCTCAAGAAAAGGTGCTTTTTTAGAAAATTGTACTCTTGAAATTTACTTTTAAAAGCGAACGTACTTTTTTGAGAAAAGGTACTTTTCTAGAAAAAGTACTTTTATAAAAAAATTGAAAAGGTACATTTTTAGGCGCTGAGTACTTAGACCCCAGTGAACAAATTCCCAAAAAAAAAAAAAAAAAAAAAACAAATGCCCCAATTTTTATGGTCTTTGGCGCACAAATTCATTTTTTATTCCAATTTGAAATATTTTGGAGCATTTGTTCATTTTTAATTTGTAAGTTTGGGGCCTAAGTTAACTTTTTTTCAAGACTGATGAACAAATATACTCTAATAATAAACTACGAAACTGGTTTATGTTATTGTTTTCATTGTAGTTTATTTATTTTCGTAAACTGAAAAAATATCGGGAATCGTTTGTAAATTGAAGTAATCAGTAAATAAAATTTATCGTAACTGTGTTCCGCTAGCGCGTCGCGCCGGCATCCGCGCGCCGCTTCCTCACGGGTTTGGCAGCCACACCCGCGCCGTTCGGGTGCCGTTAAATTATTTTTTGCAGATCATTCCGATATTTTACATTTTTATGGATAAGAAAACGCAAAAATGCTATGGAAGTTGGGCTTTTTTTTAAGGTTTTGGGGATTTTGTTCATCACGAACTTACGCCCCAATTTTTGGGTGATTTGTTCATTTTTTTTGGGAGCATTTGTTCGTTGGGGCCTAAGTACTCAGCGACTCATTTTTAAGAAAAAGTACTTTTCAAAGGAAATGTACTTTTTTAAGAAAATATATTTCTTTATGAAATTGTGTTTTGAAGAAAATTTACTTTTTTAAGCAAATGTACTTTTTGAGAAAAGGTACTTCTTTAAAAAAGCTACTTTTATAAAAAAAAATTTCGTTGTTTAAAAAGGTGCTTTTTTTTGGAAAAAGCTCTTTTCAACGATAATATACTTTTCAAAGAAAATGTACTTTTTTACAAAGAGGTACTATTTTAAGAAAAAGTAGTTTCTTAAGTAAATGTAGATTTTAAGAAAATCTAATTTTTAAAGAAAAAACATTTTTCGTAAAATGCTCTTCTTAAGAAACGGCACGTTTTTAACAAGAAGTCCTGTTTTGAGAAAAAAGAACTTTAAAAACGAGTTTTGTTTTTAGGAAAGGTACTTTTTGAAAAAAATTACTCAAAAAGGAGGTTTTGTTTTGAGAAAAGGTATTTTGAGAAATATCTTTTGATCAAAAAGTTTTGTTATTAGAGAGAATCTAGTTTTTTAGAAAAGGTCGGCTTTAAGATAGTTTATAAGTTATTCTTCAAGACTTTTATTTTGTAAAATATTTCCAAATTATTGTTCCTTTAATTTGAAATTTTTAAACATTTAATGTCCACTTGATTTTTATTTAAAGTCTAGATTCATAATTTGATTTTTATTTTAAAAAGCCTTTAATCTTATGAAATTTCTGCAAACCCCTTTGCTTATTTTTAGAGTAACACAAATTCGTTGCCCTCCAGCACAATACATTCTTTTACTTTTAATGTCGTTACTTAAAAAATTCGATACTCTTATCAACTAAAATCTATATTTTTGCTCAAGGGAGTTCCATTGAGAGCGTAGTAAAAATTTATTTTATTTTTTTAATTTTTTTTTTTTTGATAATTATTTACTTAAATATCTAAAAAAAAAAAAACGTTTTTTTGTTGTCTTTCTTATTTGTTGTTATTGCAGAAAGGAATTTCGCATTGTGTCTCTAGGTAAATAAGTGTGTACAAATGTCTGCTGTAGGCAATGTAGGTTTACATTACGAGTGTATGTTTAAATAAAATTTACGAAACAAATTAAAGAAAAAATGCATTTTTTTTTATATCACTAAGTTCGATTTTTTTTTTTGTATTGATAACTAGCAGAGCAATACAAATAGTTAGGTATCGAGTAAGTACTTGTCATACATAACATTTATTTGCGATAAGCAGTCATTCAATCAGCACAAGTAAATTGCAGGTATTTCATATTGACATTGTTTTGGTTAAGTTAACAGGATTGCCAAGCAACTGAGGAAATACTTGTTATGGGGGGATGAGTGGTGATGTGTTTAGACAATAAACATAAAATTTAATTAATTAAATCAATGCTTGGCCTTGACTTTGTGAGTGAAAAATAAAACAGTGATGCCAAAGAAATCAAAAATGTAGGATATATTCGAATTACTTTATGTTATGTTATAACATATTTGTTAAGAAGTTATTATTCTGGTGACAATTTAAAGCAAATCTCATTATTCTGCTTCTGCTGAAGCTTGCTAAAACTAGTTGCGAAATCGTCCTAAATTATTACCTTAAAATGTTGATGATATTATTTGAGTTCAATATACCTTTCAGCACTATGGATTTAGTCATATGTTTCAATCCATAGACCACAGTTGATTTAAACCCCACTTATAATTTTTGGCTTAAATTCTAATTCAATAAATACATGTAAGTCCTCCAGTTTGGTAGAAGTAACACATATGAAAGCCTGAAAAGTCAATTCACTTATATTTTTCCACCAAGTCAGTTTTAGCTTAATACACTTCGTCGATTTTTTCATTCAATGAAAATATTTAAATAAAATTCATTAAATTGTGAATTTTTAAATAAGTTTCATTATAAACTAGCAGAGCCCAGCCCTCGAAATTCGAGTGAAAATTCTAGGAAATTTTATTTTTTCATTCAATTTATTTCTTTCAATGTTTTTTAATCTATTTAATTCATCAAGTTTATTTTACCTTGTATGCCACCTAAGATATTCAAATTTTTGACAGTTCACAATTTTACACAGGGTATGTGTTATGCAATTATTGTAACGAAATCTATACGTTAACTTTTGTGTTGCATAATGTAAAGTTGATTGTGCACGCATAACTTTCGTCAAACTCAACGAATTTAAACAGTTAATAGCTGAAAAAAGAGCTTGATCCACTGAATGTTCTTAGACTTGTGCATACGCTAATTAGAACTCTAGTTATAGAGGTTTGAGTGAAGGAAAATATTAAAAAAATCTTGAAAAATTTTAATACATGTAATGAATTTAAGCAGTCAATAGCTCAAGAGAAAGAGCTTGATCCACTTAGTGTTCTGAGAGTGCAACGATCAAGATCCATTCATTAGAAGGAGCTATGAGAATTCGAATTGCTAGAGTGAATGTGTCTAATAAGAAATGTACAGGAAAGAATCGCGTTTGAGTATAACTTGAGTAAGGTGGGAGTTGAGTAAATTTCAATGATTAATGTAATATCTGTATCTAAATACTTTTCGTTAAAAAAAATGAAGGAAATCGGCCGGATAGTACGGCCAGACGGACTGACTTTAGTTTTCATAAATTTTTTTAATATATAAGATATTTCTTGAACACACAGAAATATATAAGTGGGTTTATTGATAAATTATTTTATAAAAGCCTAAAGGTATGCTAATCAGTTTTGGCCAATTAATAAATACACACCCAGCATTTACGTATGTGGTAGCAGCAACTATAAATGATTATTAGTCCAAAAAATGTACCATACGGTACAGATGGTGCACATCTGTAAAGAAATACCTTTCAAATTGCATATTTTTGGTCAAAATCGGTTACTAACTGAGAGTGTAGATGATGTCACAAGAAATCGCCTTACCAATTAATATTATATATGTCAATTAGATATGGTTTCTGGTTTTTTTTCCATATCCCATTGCGGCCTCAGCAAAATTTGATTCAATACCCTTTTTCAAAAATACTGGTATAGGACAGTGCGTAGTCGATCTATACAGCTCACAACTTTTTTGCATGTTTTCTTAAAATTTCTATTGAATTGGCTGATTCTAAAACAATGCGATAGAAACGACGGGAATAGAAACTATCACCATGACTTTATATGTCAACAGCTCTTTTCCTATTCGGTGACGATCCGCCCAGAGAAAACCGTTCTATATATAACTCTTCTACTAAGTTTTGATTAGTCCACCAAGTTTGAAAGAAAGTTAAGTAATGCCTCAAGTTAAGATTTCAACTGTTTATATTATAGAGGATAAAAATGGAATAAAATTCAATTCTTGAATTTATACGACTATGATAGGTTTTTAGAAAAGAATGAATGAATTTATTTTCCTTGATTTACTTATTCCACTGTAATTGCATAAAGCACACCTTAAGTCTATTTCAGTCGTGAATTCATGAAATTAAAGTCTCCAGAATTATTCCAGAACAGCGTTTGAGTAAATTAGCTATAGAAGAACCACTGGTACACTTCATCATCTTTATAGAAACAAGTAAGACATGTCGAGACCTTATCTCTTAGGCCCAACTATTTGGACATAGAAAAAAAGCATGAACCAAATTTTAGTGGCATTGTTAATAAACTTTTTGCAATACTATATTTATATAGGGGCTTGGCCGAAAAATGGAACTATTCTGACCATATTTTTTAAGGTCACTTACTTTTTGCAAAAACATGCACAATACAACTTTAAGAAAAATCTATGCAATATTTTTTTTTGATGTGTAAACATCTATACGCGCAGGGGGGTAAATTTCTATTTCATAATACAATCACAAAAACAGTGTAGCACGCAATAGGTGAGAGCTGACACATAACGCTGTGTGACTTATGATTGTATTGGTGAAAAAATTATGATATAACATTGTTTGTTTATGCCACTTTTTTAAAAGCGTCATCTATGTATCACTTTTAAGGCCAGTATACACGGTCAAAATGCTTGACGTCAAATTCATGTATGTTTGCATGAAGCTTTGAACATACACGGTACTGCATAGCACTTCAATCATTCATTTAATTTTTGATTTTGTGCTGTAAACATCATGTCGGTAGCGGACGATACACTTGTCGCCATTTTGGCAGTGTGCATAAAAGCAAAAGAAAATGGAAAAAGAAGAAGAAGAGAAGTATCTGGATGAAGGAGTGGTTAAAAAAAGGAATTCATTTACCCATGAAAACTTAATGACAAGCTTCCAGCAATTCTAAAATATTTTTCCTTTCATCCGACATCTCCTCACAACCATTTGCTTCAAAGTCACATTAAAAATGAGAACATGCTTGATCAATCAACGGTATACACACATCAAATTCGTACGTCATTCAAGCAGAAAATCTAAAATTTTTGATTTTGCTTCAATCATCATCGGTGTGACACATACAAACACATTTTCACTAATACCACCAAAATGCAGTTCAATCAGCAAAGGGTTGTTGAATTAGCTGAAACAGTTTTTGCTATACACCAAATTTTGTCAAAATATATTCGTATTTGGGTCCTGTAGTTTGATTACAAAGTTTAAATGGACAAACAGACGAACGGACAGATCGACGTTAAATCGATTCAGAAAATGATTCTGAGTCGATCCATATAAAAAAATATGGTCTAAATAAAAACTTTTAGGGTGTTACAGACATCACACACAAACTCATTATAATCTGCCTACATAGTGGTATAGGATATCAAAAAAAACCAATTATTCTCTTGGTATCCTCAACATTCGGCAATCCTTCTAGTCATATAAGTTTTAAAAAGCAGTGCTAATTTTATGAGAGACTGCTGTACAAAATATTTTGAAGGGGTTCATAAGAAGGCGTGTTATTGTTCAGTAGGTGCAAAAATTTAGTATGTTCCATTTGTAAACTGTAGATAATAACGATTAATAAACAAAGAATTTATAATATTAGATAACGTTTAATTATGAAATAAAAGGAAATGGCAGGTGATTACCCCTTCAATTTTACTAAGGAATTTTGAATGAATAACAAGAGAAAAAATTTAGAAATGTATATATGGATATTTTTTTTTCTTTAAGGCCCCCCATCATCAATACTAATTTACTGCAACCTGCCATAGTCTTCTTTATGCACATTTATCAAATTTTAATTATAACTTTCAAACAAAATACCAATCATACATTTGATTTCTACACCACTCAAAATTGGACAGAATTATGTTCCGGTTTCCAAAGTTTTTTTTATATTTTAGCAGACAAAAGAACTGCATATGATACTCTAACAGTGAATAAAATTATTAAACCTACAAAAGGCAATAGGGTGCTAAGCGGCTCAGAAGAAAGTACTATATATAAAAAAAAAAAAACAATCCTAAAAGTTTTAAATATATTTTTTGTTAAAAAAACTGATTTTCGATATTAAATCTATAATATTAATAGGCTAGGCGATTTTTTGTTACCGATGTTTGTTGTTCTACCGTTTTAAACCGATTTTGACCAAACGTATATTATTTCAAAGGCGTTTCTTTTTTGCTGTTCACTAGACTTACAGATTTTTAAATTTTTTCCTTCAATTTTTTTGAGCAAATTGCATTTAAAGTTGCTACTAACACATACATAAAATAAAATTATACATATGCTATGTCTATGTTTTTTTTTATCTGCATTCACAATAATAATAAGCCAAAAATGTGATGGTTTGTGAATTGGTTAAGTTGAGAAATAAAGTTGCTAGAAATTGCACTCGAATTTCGAGCGCTGAAATCTGTTAGTAGATTAATAAAGGACTAAACTTTGTAATAACTTATTGTTTTTTTTCAGTGTTTATTTAAAGAAAATTCGTGTACTTAGAACTATAAATAAACAAATAATAACTATAAATTATTATTATACATAATCGGGCTCTCAAGTATACTAATTTTATATGAAGTTTTAAATATATTTTTTATATACATAAGATTTATTTTATATACATAAGTATAATCGATATGATACAATGTAACAAAAAAATTAAAAAAAAAAATTATTGATTTTAATACTCTATACCACTACGAGGTCAGGGTATAATGACATTGGGCTGATGTTTGTTATTACCAAAAATATTTTACCAAGACCCATCTCTTATTATACCGATCTGCTCAGCGGTGTCCGTCTGTCCGTCGGTCCATCCGTCTGTCTGTGTGTCCATGTAAACTTTGTAATCAAACTACAGAACGGAAATATGAATATATTCTGATGAGATTTTGGGCGAAAGGATGAACGCTATTGAAATTGGTGAAAATCGGTTCATGTTCGGACCTAGTGCCCATACAAATTACCCCCACGAGATCGACTTAAATTGCCATAATATCCAAATTATCATATAGATCTCTCAAATTGGGTTTGTATATGTCTATCAGATCTATTTATCAGTAGTCCAAAAACAAATTCTATAGCACAATTCTTAGTCATAGCCCCCATCTGAAGCTGATCTTCACTTAAATCTATCAAAAAACTAAAATATTTTTCTCAAATTTGCTTTATAAAGGGTTTTTTAACAGGGACGCTACAAAAGTAGAAAGACAGGGACAGCAAACGACGCCATATTTCTTGCCGCTCTTTTGACATTTCTCTTCAGTAGGTTTTGTCATTTCATGATGGAAAGATATACGAGCCAAAAACGAGTCGAATTTATTAAAATTTACTACCGAAATTCGGAGTCAGTGGCCTCAACTTTAAGAGCGCTACGTCCAATTTATGGTCGTCATAATCGTCCTAGCAGATCAACAATTGAACGTCTAGTGGAAAAATTTGAATCCACAGGCACAGTACAAAATGTTCCCGTGCCAGTAAGACAAAGAAGTGCCCGTAGTGTCGAGAATATTGCTGCCGCTGAGGCTTCAGTTGAAGAAAGCCCAAATGTGTCTCTCACACGTCGTTCTCAAGCGTTGGGCATCTCTGTGATGTCGTTGTGGCGAATTTTGCGAAAAGATCTTGGCCTACATCCTTACAAGATCAAATTGACGCAAGAACTGAAGCCGCTTGACCACCAGAAGTGTCGGATGTTCATGAATTGGGCTGAGCAACAACTTGAAAATTATTCGAATTTTCATCGAAAAATCATCTTCAGCGATGAGGCTCATTTCTGGCTGAATGGCTTCGTCAATAAACAAAATATGCGTTATTGGTCAGACAGCAATCCACACGTACTCCATGAGTCATCACTGCATCCCGAAAAAATTACGGTTTGGTGCGGTTTATGGCCCCAATTGGATGATATGGACTTGGAGGACATGTGGTTCCAACAGGACGGCGCCACAAGCCACACAGCGAATGTCACAATCAATTTATTGGAAACCAAGTTTGGAGAACGTGTTATCTCACGAAATGGTCCAGTCGATTAGCCGCCTCGGTCGTGCGATTTGACGCCGTTGAAGTATTTTCTGTGGGGCTACGTCAAGTCTATGGTCTATGCCAACAAGCCAGCGACGATTGATGAACTTCGTACGAATATCGAACGTGAAATTGCAGCAGTATCGGCCGATTTATGCTTGAAAACCGTCGAAAATTGGGTTCATCGCCTGGACTTCTGCAAGCGTGCCCGTGGTGGCCATGCCAAAGAGATCGATTTCCATACATAAAGGCATCAAACGTACTTTCACAGGAATAAAGAATTTCATTGATATCCAAAACCGTTTTTGTTTTATTTAAAAAAACTTTTCTAGCGCTCTTATTGAAAAACCCTTCATATATGTCTTTGCAAAAAATAAATGACTACCACATATGGTCAGGATCGGTCCATATTTCGATTAGTCCCTACATAAGTATTGTATCCGATATGAACTTTTTCATATCCGAAGACAAAAAAGTTAATAAACATGTCACTCAAATTTGGTTAATGCTTATTTTCTACATACAATTAGTTTAACCAAAGAGATAGAGTATAGGGTATCCTATAGATGGTCTAGACTGACTATAATTTTCTTACTTGTTTCTTTTTTAATTTTATTAAAGAAGTTTAGGTTAAGTGGTTTTCAGTCATGTTCCAGCAAACCTTGTTTTCAAGATTACAATCAAAGTCATATTTTTATAACAATGAAAACTTTATTGTGGTTTAATTAATTTGATAGATTGCGGATATGTAATGGTGTCAATTGAAATGGTAACTCTAAAACCTTTGATATACGAATATTATCATATCATGTATTAAGTGTTTCAATTGTAGAATTCTCATATTTCTACTAAGTTTGTTTTATAATGGATTTAAATCGCAGTTGTATGTAGTTTAAAATATGTATTTAAAGCTTTGTTTTTTAAAGTTATAAGCAGGACTTCAGCAGTAGTATTTATAAGTTTTTTGCGTTTCCGTATTTTGCAAAACAAACATTTTTTATAAAGCTTCGATTTGTGACTGCAATAGAAGTAGTATAAAGCTTTAGATATAAATCTGTAATATTTATAGGCAAGGCAATTTCTTGTGGCCTCTTCTACGCTTTTAGTTATCAACCGATTTTGACAAAAAATATACCATTTGAAAGGTATTTCTTTGCAGATGTGCACTATTGCTACAGATGTCCACCATCTAGTACATTTCTTTGGAATAATAATCGTTTGAAGTTGCTACGAACTCATAAATATAAAACACGTGAAACTATACAATGCTTTATGTTTATTAAAATTGTTAATATGTTTGCAAAAATTGTTTATCAAAGGTCCTGTGTTTAATTGTGAATTGACTAAAATTGATGAGCATACCCTTAGGCTCTTAAAAAATTATTTATTAACAAACATATGTACATCTTCTGTGTATTAAACAAATATTTATAATGAAACTTAATGAATTATATTTTAAAATTCGCAATTTAATGAATTATATGTAATTACAAAAATATTCAAATAAAAGGAGTTTATGAAAAAATTAAATTTCCCAGAATTTGCACTCGAATTTTGAGTACTGGGCTCGGCTCTGCTAGTTTAAATAACTGCTTAGAAGCTTAGAGTTGATAATTCAATACTAGTTTAATAATATTTAGATTAAGTATATCAGTCGTAGTTTTATAAATCTTAGATAAGGTATTTAAATTTTGGTTTTATAAAGCTTGGATTAAGCGTTTCAATTAAAGGTTTTTATATCTTAATATAAGAATTTCGTATTAAATAAAACGCAATATTTTAAAGCTTAAGCCTATACTTCTTATTTTCATTTTATAATTCTTAGATCAAGTACACCAAAACCAGATTTATAAAACTGAGATTACGTATTGCAATTCTAGTGTTATAAACCATAGATTTATTTGAACATTAATCGCAGGTTTATAATCCTAGATTAAGTATATCAATCGTAGATGCGTAAGGAATGCTTAGATTAAAAATTTCAATCGTAGGTTTATAGAGCCTAGATTTATTTAGACTTCAGTCATAGTTACATAATTCCTAGAGTCAGTAGTTCACCCTCAGATTTATAAAGAAATCTTAGTTTAAGTATTTTTCAAAGTTTAGATAAATTTAAACCTTAATCTTAGTTTTATAATACCTAGATTTGGTATAGATTTGTAAAGATATATAAGATTAAGGTTTTTAATCGTAGCTTTATAACGATTAGATGAACGATTTCAATTTTAGTTATATACATCTTGATTAGTTTAAACTTAAATCTTTGTTTTATAAAGCTTATGTTAAGTGTTTCAATCTCAGTTTTATGAAGCTTAGAAATTGAATAAATCATGGATTAACAATTTCAAAAGTGTTTTTTTAAGCTTTGATTAAAAATGCCAGTCGAAGTATTATAAAGCTTAGATTAACAATTTAAATACCAGTTTTAAAAATCCAAGTTTGGGGATTTAAATCTTAGTTTTATAAAGCTTAGTTTTGGGATTTAAATCTTAGGTTTACAGATCTCAAATTAAGGATAATAATTTAAGTTTTATAAAGCTTAGCTTAGGTATTGAAATTGTACTTTTACGAAGATCGCAATCGTTGTTTTATAAAGCTTGTTTTAAAGATTTAACCGCAGTTTTATAAAGCTCGAATCAAAAATTTCAATCGTGATTTTAGAAAGATTTAATTAAGAATTTCAGTCGCCGTTTTATAAAGCTCGGATCAGAGATTTTGATCGTAGTTTTAGAAAAAGTTAGGGATTTTAGTCGCAGTTTTAAAAAGCTTATTTTATGTATTTCATTCTTAGTTTTATAAAGCATAAACTAAGGATTTAAATCCTAGTTTTTAAAATCTTGGATCAAGAATAACAATCGTATTTTGATAAAGCTTAGCTTAAAGATTTCAGTCGCAGTTTTAAAAGTCTTAGTTTACGGATTTTTATTCTAGTTTTACAAAGCTTGGATTAAGCATTTAAATCCTAGTTTTAAAAATCTTAGATTTGAATATTAATTGAAGTTTTATAAAGCTTAGACTAAGTGTTGGAATTTTAGTTTTATAAGGCTTGGATTAAAGATTTCAATCGCAGTTTTATAAAGCTTTGTTTAATAATGTCAGTCGCAGTTTTATAGAGCTAAGATTAAGGATTTCAGCCGCAGCCTTAAAAAGCTTTGTTTAGGGATTTCAATATAAGTTTTAAAAAGCTTAGATTCAGCTTAGATTCAGATTAGATTCAGCTTAGATTCAAAGTTTAAACTTCTGATTTTAAAATCTTAGATCAAGAATATCAATTGCAGTTTTATAAAGTTTATAATATGTATTTAAATTGAATTTAGATTAGGAATTGCAGTCCTAGTTTTATAAAGCTCAGCTTAAGGATATAAATTCTAGCTTTAACACGCCTATATCAAGGGTAACAATTGCATTTATTAAGCTTAGATTGAGGACATCAATCATAGTTTGAAAAAGCTCTGATCAAGGATTTCAATCGTGATTTTGAAAAGCTTAAATCAAGTATAATAATTGTAGTTTTATAAAGCTTTTATAAGAATTCCAATCATAGTTTTATAACACTTAGATCAAGTAAAATAATAGTGGTTTTATAAAATTTTTTTCAGAATTTCAATAATTTTTTTAAAAAGCTTAGATTAAGGATTTCCCTGCTGACTTTTTAAAGTTTAGATTAATAGGTCAAATCGAGTCTTCATAAAGCTTTGATTTTAGAGTAAAATAGAAGCTTTGTAAAGCTAAGATTTAGGACTTAAATCGCAGTTTAAATATATCTAGATGTAAGCGAGTTACATGGAGCTTTTTTAATCCTAATCCCTATTTCAAATGCACAAAATGAAATTATTTGTCGGTTTTTTTTTATGAATATTACATTTAAAATTCAGATTTAACATTCCTACACTTTTCATATAAAGCCTGGGTTCAAACCTGATGATTGTAAATTTAGATTTCAGATGGTTTTTATAAAAGCTGGATTAAATATTTTAATCAATGCGTTGACTAGATTTACTTAAGGATTTTAACCATGGTTTTCTATAATCCACATTAAAAATGTTCATATAGTTAATCCGCCTATGCGTTCCACATTTAACCTCGAACTAGGATTCGAAATCGTGAATTTATAACTAAACACTGGGCTAAATCTATGATTTTTAATTACACAATAACGCCAGATGTCGATCTAAAGCCAACTCAAAAACTCCACGTTTCCACAACTTTTTTCCCCTTACCATTTAAAGGTTAATTATAAAAATCCATCAACACAGGAAAATATCAAATACACTATCTACGGCATTGAAGCATAAAACACTTGCACACATATATTTTATATGGGAAAAGCAACATTCAAACAACCAATAATATACAATTTTCAACCGGTAGACATGCAACATGTTGAGAGTGAAGCTTCAATGCATTCGTGAGTAGGTACTCCAAACTTATGCTTGACGTCTGGTCTGTGTTTTTCATCAGGTAACCCCAAAATTATGCAAATATTGTGTTCAAGTATATTCAGCTAAGTCTTACAAAATCAACACGAAATGCCACCATATGCCGGCACTATGTTTTTTCTTCCTCTTTTTCTTGGAGATCATAATTATGATAGACGAAAAGAATTTTAAGAGGAAGCTATGCTTAAAACGAAGTTAAAAAAAGAAGCTGCTCTTTAGGTTACTTCATTGGTAAGATGACTAAGTCTTTTATGATGGTTGTTCTCAAGAAAAACACATTTAAAGCTTTTGATTAAAAAAGCTGCTGAGTCATTTGTTAACATGAGCGTTAATTGTTAGGAATGCTTAACCGTGTTGTGGTAGTTCTAAGCATACTTGGCTTGACAGGGGAATTTTAGAGATATTTGTCCCTTTTCATTGTTAATACTTAAATTTTTTTTAAATATATTTAATAAAATTCTTACCAAAGAATTGTTGATAGTTAGCCGAACTTACCTGCAAGAAGAAGAAAAAAATAAAATATTAATTAGATTTGTGTATAAGGAAGTCAATCTAAAATAAAAATAAATAAGTAAGTTATGGTTGGTCGAGGCGAACCAGAAGTTTGTTAAAGTTCATATCGGATTTACGAATAAATATTTTCTTGGTCGAAAATGTCTAATAATATCACTCATATATTTTCATATTACACTGTAACTTCAAATTATAAAATATATTAAAATTGTGTGAAGATTTAACCAAGTACATTAAACGGGGACTTTTAACTAATTTAATTTAAAATAAAAAAATTTTTATTTTTTTTTTTTTTTTTTTTGATTGAGTGATGATATTTTTACTATATTGCAATGTAGACATGTTTCTATTATGTATGGAATAAAAAAACTTTGAAATTTTCGGTGACATTTTGGCACGGACGTCTATTCAGGGATGTCTGGTTCAATCCCGCCCTTGAGCTCAAGAAGTGTTTGCGATTTATTCACATAGACGTAAGAGTTTAAAAAACTCCAAAGAAGAAATCACACGGCTTTAGATTGCATGATCTTGGCGGCCAATTGACTTCGGGATTTCGGGAGATGATTCAGTCTGGAAATCAATGCTCCAATTAATCGATTGTTTCATGTGCGGTGTGGCAGGTGGTGCCATTCTGCTGAAACCACATGTTCAGATAAATACCATTCAGTCGAGCCCACAAGAATTTCGTTGCCATGTTCTTGTAAAGAATGTCCAACTTTCCATCCAAATTTCCTTAAATACGCAACCTGTATTTTTTATACACAGACCGATGAATGGAAAGTGACTTCGGAAAGTTGTTCTAAATTGTGGGTATAATAAAAGGTCTCTAACTGTGAATACAGAAAGGTGTAGGCCACACAAAATAAATATGGATTTACCGAAGCACTACAAAACTAAAGACGGCTGTGTGTTAAGTACCAGCCTTTGATGGAGTTATTAGTCTTAATTTATTATTATTTTTTAATACCCTCCACCCTAGTGTGCAGAGGGTATATATAAGTTTGCCATTCCGTTTGTAATAATTAGAAAAAAAATTGCGAACCCCATAATACATGTATATATATTTGTGAACCTTATAACAAGCGGAGTCAGTGTTGCCATTATTTGAAATTGTAGAGAAGGTAAATTGCAAAAAAAAAAAGATGCTAAAACGTATTGGAGTCAAAAAAAAAGGATGCTAATTTTTTTTTTTCAAATTTCATTACCTTTATATTGAAATATTAAATACCTATTAATAAATTCTTTGGGTTTTAAATCGAAAAATTAATATAAAACATAAGTTTCGATTTATATTTTTTAAATTTTAATTAAAATTATTTTGGATTTCATCTGTAAATTTTTATAACATCAAATTGAGTTTTTTTAGTTTAAAATTAAATGTTTTTAATTTTAGAGAAATTTTCTTTTTATTTCAAATATAACAGAATTTACATTATCAAAAGATACGATTATATTACAATAATTGGTTTATGGAATTTAATATTTCTGTGATGTCTTCATCTTCAAGTTCTTCTTGGCTCTAATATTTTTCTGACGATCGACTTTTATCAACGACATCGCTCGGTATATTGTAAGTGTAACAGCATCCATTTTTCAATTTCAAACCTTCTTTTATACGTATTACAGAACATAACAACTCGGATTTTATTCTGTCCAAAGAATACTTTTAATTAAAGCCATCAAACTAAAGAAACGTTTAACTTCGGCTTTTGAGAAAGACAAAACTAATAAATAGAATTTTTGTTAACTTCAATCCATAAAGATTGAATCCCAATATTGTTCTGTGTAATAACTCCATTGGATTTGAATTTTTTCTGTTTCAGATTATTTAAATTTAAACTCTTCTAATATATTGGTTTTAGGTTCCTTTACACGGTTTAATGTGTTTTGTATTGAAAATTTTGGCATTTTTTTATTACAATAATATTTTTTGGCAATCGACTTTTTAATTCATTAAAACTGTTGTTGGTGTTTACATTCATCTATTTCAAAATGTTTTATTATGTTTGTTGAAAGAAACGAGCAGAGTTGTAAAGAGATTCCCAAAATATTTCGATAAAACAATTAAGAAAATTATAGTCGGTCTAGACCCTATACCATAGCTTAGAGACCCTATCACTTCGGTCCAACTAATTCGAAATAAGCATAAACCAAATTTGAGTGGCATTGTTATTAATTTTTTTTGGCAGCAGATATGAAAAAGTTCATACCGGATGCTATATTTATATGGGGACTAGGTCGAAAAATCGACCGATCCTGACCATATTTTGTGAAGTCACTTATATTTTGAAAAAATATATACAAACCAAATTTGAAAAAAATCTGTGCAATATTTTTCTTTTTTGATAGTTTTAAGTGAAAATCGGGAAGCAGCTTTATATGGGGGCTATGGCAGAGAATTGCAATATGGGATTTATTTTTGGACAACTGATAAATGGATGTAATAAACACATACAAACCCAATTTGGCTGAGATCTGAATGATAATTTGGATCTTATGGCAATTTATGTGGATTTAATAGGGGTCATTTGTATGGGGACTAGGTTCGAACATGGACCGAATTTCACCAATTTCTATAGCGTTGAACCGATGGCCGATATGGGCTTATATACCAAATTTCATTAAAATATATTCATATTTGCGACCTGTAGTTTGATTACAAGCTTTACATGGACACACAGACGGACGACATCGCCAAATGGACTCAGATAGTGATTCTGGTATTTTTGCTAGTAACAAACAGCAACACAAAGTCAGTACACCCAAACTACATAGCGCTATAGGGTATAAACAATTTCAGATTTGTTTAAACTTTCGCTAGAAAAAATGTTTCAGATTTTGAGAATTCTCTTAGTAAACCCGTCTTAGATTCTAAGTGTTTTTCGACAGAAAAAGTCTTATATTTCTCTATAGAATAAAAGTCCCAAATTTTAGTTCTAATTATTGTATAGAAAAACAAAGAGTCCATAAGAAAAAACATCAAAACTGTCCCAATTCTGTAAAATTTCTGTAGAAAATAATCCATGATTCTAAGGATTTTTTCATAGAAAAAAGTTTCTGATCTCAAAAAATTTGCTATAAACATGAGACTATGTTGTGATAAAAATGTATGTATAGATTTTTCTATACAAAAACAGTATCGGATTTTATGAATTTTTTTTCAAAAAGAAGTTTTAGATCACAACCAAAGAAAGTTACAAATATCAGACCAAGTAGTGTTATAGATTATAAACCGGATCTTCCCATTACTCGAGTTTCGAGCTACTCGAGCTGCTTGAGCTGCTCAAGCTGTTATGATTGCGAGGATAAGTCTGCCTTCACAATTTTCCTTAGAATTGTTTGAAATTTTATGGATATAATGTCCTTAAATCGATAACTTCAAAACATATAAATTTTTAGAAATTCGTAAAGGAAAATTTTCAGTAAAATTACATCAAAAACTATAACTTTTGTTTGAGTCATTATGAAAAATTGTTTGTAAAACTGTCTCAAACATGATATAAGAGCAACTTTTCACCCATTTGTATAGAAAGTGTCTGATCTTTTTCGAGTAGTTGTTCGCCCAGAGCACAATTTTAATCAGAATAACTTAATTTTATAAATGAGTCATCTGTGAATATGTTTTTTTTTTTTTTTGTTGAAATTTTATTATTTTTTTTTTTTTTATTTTCCTTTGAAAAGAAGCGTTCTCCTTATTGGAGTAATCTACGAATATAGTCAATTACAGACAGTAGCAAAATTAAAAAATAAATTAATTTTTTTTTTACACTTTTGCAAAATTTCCGAGATTTTTCGAGTAGTTGTTCCCACACACCAACATTTTTATCGAAGTGCTTCGGAATTTTGAAAACGTATTCGCTCTACATATATAGATTAAAATACTAAGAGTTTTTTCCAAGTTTTTTGTAAATAGGCATCAAACATTTACGAAGAACATATTTTCATACGTTTGAGTGGAATTTATACGTTTCGAGTAGTAGTTAGCCCACCCCATAGTTTTTATCAGACTGTCTCAATATTTCAGGAGAGTAATCCATCACTGTAACTGACTTCAAAGTATATTAAATGATACCATATATTTTGGGAAAAAAAATTTTTTGGGGCAATTTTTTTTAGTCAAACTCTCGGAAGTTAATATTTTAATACATTTGTATCGAAAGTCGTCGAGCTCTTTCAAGTAGTAGTTTGCCAGCGCCAGTAGAACAGTCCGATTCAAATAAAATTTAAGGATGATATTCTTGGTACTTGTATGATTCCAAAAAATATACAGTTGTTCTACTAAATTTTTACATTTGTCTTTTTGCATGTTTACAAACATGAAAAATGTTAGTTTTTACTACTCAAGCTACTCGTTGAGCTCGAGTAGTTCGAATACTCGGGGCTCCGGTACAAACACTCTCTGATTATGGCAATATTTGTATAGAAAAAAAACAGTCTCAGATTTTTTAATCATTCGATAGACCAATTGTTTCAGATTACGACAATTACTAAACAGTTTTCGATCCACAATTGACAGTATGCCAATTTCTCCATAGAATAACAGAATAACAAAACTCAGGTTCAAAAATTTTTTTAACAGATTCAGAAGAGGAAAATATCTCTATAGAAAAACGATTTCAGATTTTAGATCTAAAAATATTTTCTATAGAACAATCTCAAATTCTAAAAATTTTTCAAAAAAACTAACAAAGGAAAACTTAAAAAAACATATTGAAACCCGATTACAAATTAACTGCTTGCGACAGAAACCTACTGTGCCATATTTACTCAGAGAGTGATTCTGAGCATAAAGCTTGAATGTGGCTTTATGGCAAATATATAAATACATGGTATTATAAAGGGTCCGCCAAATAACTTTTTTTTTTTTTTTTGAAAATGCTATAAAAAAAAACTACTGAATATTATCTCAAATTTCTTTTTTTATTTGAAGGTACAATCCTTCCTGCTAATAATGGAAAATAATTTCATTCAAATGGCTGCCTCGGCTGGCCATGCAGTAGCCTACACGATCGGTCCAATTTTTAAGCACATTATCGATTGAGTGCAGCTGTATTTCACCAATGGCTTCACGAATATTGTCCTTTAAAGCGTCAATTGTCTTTTGCTTGTTGGCGTAACACTTACAATTGAGGGCACCCCACAAATAATAGTCCAACGGTGTCAAATCGCAGCTCCGAGGTGGCCAAACGACATCAGCTCTGCGGCTGATAATGCGATCTTCAAAAACAGGGCGCAAAACATCGAGTGTAGCTTCGGCTGTGTGGCAAGTAGCGCCGTCCTGTTGAAACCAAATGTTGCCAATATCCTCCTCTTCAATTTTTGTGAACAAAAATTCGTTCAACGTGGCCCGATAACGATCGCCATTGACTGTAACGGCCATTCCTTGCTCATTTTCGAAGAAAAATTGCTAAATTATGCCTCTGGACCAAAATCCGCACCAAACAGTGACTCGTTTTGGGTGTATCGGCTTTTCAATGTAGGCGTGCGGGTTTTCTGTGCCCCAAATGCGACAATTTTGCTTGTTTACATACCCGCCGAGATCAAAATGAGCTTCATCAGAAAAGATGATTTTTTTTTGGCAAAATCGGCATCTTCTGTAAGTCGATCGCAGGCCCACTTAGCGAAGCGAAAACGCATTGGATGGTCAGATGGCTTCAACTCCTGAACCAATTGGACTTTGTATGGCGTCATACCAAGGGCTTTATGCAAAATTCGTCTCAATGATGCCTCCGAAATGTTCAATTCTTGTGAACGACGCTTCACGCACACTTTCTGCCACAGCAGCAATATTCTCGGGTGTACGCACTGTTTTTGGCTTTTCACGCTTTGGTTTATCGATGAGGATGCCAGTTTCTTTCACTTTTTTCACAAGATAACGAACATACGGAGCTGACGGTGCTTCTCTTCTTCCAAAATCCGTACGCAAATTTCACACACATTCTGCAACATTACCATGATTTTCAAAGTAATGTCGCAATATTTCCCAGCGTTGTTCAAGCATATACACAACCATATTCGTTCAGCGGAAGGATAAAAGTAACTATCTGTCAAATCAGACATGAGCTAACTGTTACCGTTCACGAAATAATCACTAGTGAAAAAAAAAAACGTTAGATGGCGGACCCTTTAATAGCCTATATATTTGTCGAAATTTCCTCATATATGTTGCCTCCTTTAAAGCCAACTAACTTATCATCATAAATTTTTGAAGTAAAAATAGATGTTCTTCAAAGAATTAAATAATGGCTTCAAATGTATGTGTGACATCATTTCTATACCAATAAACCTTATAAAACATCATCATTGTTACAGAATTGTTTTGACCTGAGAAATTCTCACGGCTCTGTGTTAATCACCTTTTCAAAAAAATTTTCAACCTTGACCATATTCATTACATTAATGGTCCAATGCAAACACCTTTAAAAATCACCACCTGAGAAGAAGTAAACACAACACCTAAGACAAACATTTTTTCATGGGTGCGCGACAAGAGTTACTCTCTCTCTCTCTAACTCTATCTGCCATGATATTGAAGACACGTTACTTTGCATAGCGAACAGGTACTTTTTTTCAAAATCCGGTTATTGTTTTAGATTTGAACAACACCAAAGATATAGCAGAGATGCTAAACAAAAACAAATCATTAAGAAATTCCCAACACAACTGTATGAAAATGCCAAAATATAATAAGTAAGAAAATTATAGTTGATCTAGACCGACTATACTATACCCATTACCATACATTTAGAAAAAAGGTCTTAGTCCAACTAATTGGATATAGGAAATAAGAATTAAGCAAATTTGAGTGGCATTGTTATTCATTTTTTTGCTTTCGGATATGAAAAAGTTCATATCTTATGCTATATTATATGCTATATTTATACGGGGACTAAGTCGAAAAATGTACCAATCGGGACCATATGTGGTAAAGTCACATATTTTTTGCAATAACATATAGAAACCAAATTTGAGAAACATCTGTGCAACATTTATATATATACCTATATGTATATATATATTTTTTTTTTTTTTTGTAGACTTAAGTGAAGATCGGGATGCGCTTTATATGGGGGCTATGACGAAGAATTGTCATACAGGTTTTATTTTTGATTAATAGATGTAATTAACAACTGATTAATATATATAATTAACAAACATAGGGGTCATTTGTATTAGGGCAAGGTCTGAACATGCATAGATTTTCACCAATTTCAAAAACGTTCGTCCTATACTTGATAAAAATTGACATTCCAAATTTTGCCAAAATATATTCATATTTACGACCTGTAGTTTGATTAAAAATTTTACATGGACATACGGACGGACATCGATAAATCGACTGATAAAATGATTTTGAGTCAGTCGGTATAATAAAAGATGGTTATGGTTCAAATAGTTAATAGTTACAAACATCAGCACAAACTCATTATACCCTGCCAACATAGTGGTAATATAGGGTATATAAACTAACAACAATAAATCAGTAAATAAAATAAACACGTAGCGACGACGTAAAAACAAGTAGCGCTAAAGAAAACAGCTGATGAACAGAAAAGAGCTTAAAGAAAAAAACAAAACAATAATAATAACAACACGTCAATACTGTTACTAACAACGGGTAACCAACGTAACTGAATGTGTCAGTAACGTTTTAAACAGAGCCGGTAGATAGTTTATTCTTTAATTTGTTTTTAAGTTAAAATATGAAATAATGTTCAATTTTTTTTTGTGGCATTAATTAAGAAGAATATTATAAACTACTATATATCGAGCCATGACCACGATAATAACTTAAATTGCAAAATTAAAATTGTTTAAAATTATCTTTGCCTTATCTTTATTGCATAAATAAACTAAGCATGTTCAGTTAAGCTAAAATTGCTTTGCCATAAATTAGTTGTAGTTCTTCGTACACTTTAATGCAAATGACCGTTAACTAATAATTTCCATCAAAAAACGTTAGTCGAAAATTGTATCACATAATCTATTTTCGCACTTATGGCTCGATATGAAAGCATAAATAAAAGTTCGTTTTGTATGGAAGGAGTGAATTGATTCATCATTTGGCTCGCTTTCGATACCAAACAACTACATACAATGACGGTCTCATGGGGGGCAACCAAAAATCTTGATAAAACTTAAATATGTTTCAGAACGCGCACCATATTATTTCGATCTCATATTTAAAGGTACCAAAAACGGCCGATTTTCGATTTTTGCAAATATTTCACATTCTAGCATCTAAGACAAACGCGACTGTGCTTTAATGTTCGTGTTATTAAACAAAAGCCTTTAGGTTTTATGTGCACTTAAAATCTAAACTCACACACACTAATTACTCGTAGTCTTAGTTTCGGTGAGGTAGTATCTCAGCTTTTTTGGATATAAAAGCTAGTTCGTCTTTTGGTTGATTTTTCCCGAAAAGACCTCTTGTATTAAATGTGACAACCCTGTTCATAAAATATAGGCAATATGGGTATCAATAAGTTAATTTTTATGAGTAAATTAACAATGCGCAAACAAAATTGGAATTTTGAAATATTTAAATTTACTTAAAAAGACATTTTTTTTAAATATATTTTTAATTTTTTACAATTTTGTGTACATCATGAACTTTATTTGCAATGATATATAACAGAATTCCCACAATAATGATTTGAATATACTCTTTAAGAAACGAAACAAATATTTATGTGCTTGAAAGCATTTGAAACTTTAAACAAAATATTTTTCATGGTTAGTATCTTATTTATTACAGCGCACCAAAATTTTGCAATTCCTGTAATGAGTTTGTGCTGATGTTTGTAACTAATAAAAATATATTGCCTACATACCGATCGACTCAGAATCACTTTCTTAGTAAATTTAGCTATGTCCGTCCGTCCGTATGTCTGTATATATATCCGTTTGTCTGTCTGTCCGTCTGTATGTTCAAGTAAGCCATGTAATCAAACTTCAGGTTGCAAATATGAATTTATTTTCATGGAATTTAATATATAAGCTTTTACAGAGCATATGATGAACGCTATCGAAATCCTGAATATCGGCGCATTTTTAGTCTTAGCCTAGCTTAGTCGGTCCAACTGATTATTGATAATATATATCTAGTTTTAAAAATTATTTAATTGTATTTTTAAAATCTTCCTTATTGAATCTTCCTTATGAATAACAAATAATGTAGAAAAAATTTAATAATAATAAAAAAAATATTTTTTATACAGTTTGAATATCTTCTTCAAAGATTTAGAATGATAAATATGTAAAATATATTTAAAGAAAAATTAAACTATTTGTTTTTTTGTACGGAATATACACACAATATGTGACCTACTCCGCGAAAAGGGACATAGTGTGTCAAAAACGGGTTGTGTCAAAAACGGTGGATTCTGGTATCTAAAAGGGTGTAGGAACTTTAGATGCGTTTTTTTTTCTCAAAACTTAATTATCATACACTAGGTCCCTTTTCTCGGAGAAGGTCACATATATTTATTATAAATTATATGCATTTGAGACTTAAATAAAATATTTCTGGATTGTTTTAATCAATGTGCATGGTTAGTGCTTTATTTCAAGGATCACATTTCTTACACAGTACTGATTTTCAAAAATTGTATGGTATTACACTTGCAATGTGCAGGCGCGGATCCAGCTCAAGCTTTTGGGGGGGGAACTTTTTTGATTTTAATTTTTTTTTAATTTGAAAATCATATTTTTTGTTTAGGTGTTTTACATAAGTTCATTATTTTTTAATGAGGTTGTGCTTTATAGACAAAATTTTAAATGAAACAAAAAAATTTTAAAATTTGCTTTAACAGTTTATTATAAAAAATAACATAAAAAAACAAAACTAAAAAGAAATAAAAATGAATTCTGTGCAACAATTAAAATTAATTAGTCTTAAAAAAAATTAGAAAACGCAAATAATTAGTCTTTTTATAAAAACTAAAAATTTATATATTGCAAAAAAAAAATTATTAATAATTTGATTTAAATTATTTTAATATAATTCAAATTGGTCAATAAAAAAAATATAAAAAACACAACAGTTTAAATAAATTATTTTTTACATTAAGAAATTGCATAAAAATATTGAAAAAATATTCCAAATTAGTGTTAAGTAAAAGTCTTAAAATAAAACTAAAAGAGAAATTAATTGTCATAATTATAAGATACATCGTTTTTTAAATAATTTTGGTTTCGATTTTGCAAATAAATTGCTTATCGGTCAAGCGAATTTTAGATAAAGCATTACGATTTTTATTTCTTTCGTTACAGAATCTTTTTAAAAGTCTCCAAATCCTTTTTTTAACACGTAAATGTTGTACATTATCCATCGTAGGTCCTTGAACATTCTCAACGTCATTATATAAATTAATTCAACTTTTGACAGTGTTAAACCAAGCATTTTAAGATTTTTTTTGAAATTCTGTACAGTAAAAAGTGCTAAATCCACAAAAAGTTGACATGATATATCTAAAAATCCGATTGACAGATCTATTTCATTTCAGAATCGTCAATAATTATGACTATTTAAAAACAAATTTTAAATTTTTAAACATTTTGAATCTTTAACCCTTTGCGCTGCAAAACCCATTAACCGATTGTTAAATTTATATTTTTAACTGATTTGGAATATTTTTCCATATTTTTGCGTAATATGACTATGTTCAAAACAAAATTGTACATTGAATAAATCAATTAATTTCAATTTATTTAAATTAAAAAAAAAATTATAATAAATAAATAAACAAAAACTCAACAAGAACTAAAAATTAAATCCATACATAAAATTAGTAAGCTAGGCTTTCAATAAAAATTAAAAATACATATATACATAAAAATACATATATTGCCAAAAATATATTTTCATCAAATAATTAATTTGTGATTTCGTTGTGAGGCAAATTTGTCTAAAACATCGTTTGGATTAATATCAATATTTTGATGGATATGCATCATAGCTAATCCATTTAGCCTGTTCTCCGTCATTGTCGACCTAACCCATGTTTTAATACGACGAAGAGTGGAAAAAGACCTTTCAGCAGTAGCATTACTGACAGGCATCGAAGCAAAAATTTGGAATATTATTCTTAACTTTGGATAAATGTCTTTATCACAGCTTTCTAAACAATTTAACACATTATTTGCAAGATCTTTAGAAATTTTCCATTTTTGTTGCCAGTGAAGAATTTCAGCTTCAACTTTTGCTAATAAAAGTTTTTTATCTGTTTTATGAAATATAATTAGATCATCTACCAGTTGTGGTATTAAAAGTTTAATATCTGAAAATGAGATATTTACTATATTATAGGGTAGTAGTTTAGTGATATTAAATAAATTAAGAACGTCTTTCGAAAAACGTGTTTTTAAATCTGATAAAATAGTTTGTATTAGGGGAATGTAACCCACAACGCGATAGTACTCTTGCACATCTTTAATTGGATGATTTCTTTCATATCGCGACTTCTCAATTGGAATTTCCATTCCAACGCAAATAGCTTCTGCTTTTTCACTTATAGATGGCACATTTTTGCAGTTAACATTTATACGGTATTTTATTCACTCTAGTTGATGTTATATTTTCATATATGTAAGATATTTGCAGTCAAATATTTGGATAACAACAACAAATTATTCATTGAAATGTTAAGGAATTTTTTTTAGTAGTTGCAAAACGTAAATCACTTAGATTGTTTTTTTTTTAACCGAGTTGGGGGGGGGGGGGAAATATCCCGTTTTCCCCCCCTGGACCCGCGCCTGGCAATGTGTGTTAGTTTTTCAATTAAAAACAGAGTTTTCAAACCATACAAATAATATAGATATTGTCTAGTCTCTAACAAAATTTTAATTATGTCAAAAAAATTATAAAAATTTAACATGCTATGAAGGAAAATTTTTATAAATTGGTTAATTTTTCTATATCTATACCTATTTGCAACAATATTGACCAATTTTATCTTACAATACGTTTTTCAGATAAATGCTTTTTTAATTTATAAGTGTCTATTTAATTTTTAAGTACAATGATTTCAAATGAGAAATGTTTAAAATATGTTAAAACTAAAGTTAAACAATTTATAAAAAAAAATGTCATGATATTGAATCTAGAAAAGGGGGAGGGTAACTCTTTTATTTATCTTTTTTTAAAAGTGTACAATATATTATATCTGTGGTTTTATAGAATAACCGCGTATGTCATAAAATCAAAATGTTCAGGGGAGCCAAAAAACGTTATATTTGAAATTATGGGCTCGATATAAAGATTTTAGAGCTTTTTATTTCACAGTCCCGTAGATATGGGCAATAAATACTTTATATTTTGAGTCAAAAATCTTCAGAGGAATAGATCCTAGAGAAGGACGAAAAAACAATATGTAAATTACACTTAAAGTATGTGCAGAGAAAACAACTTATGTCGACAAACGTCGTTTTTTTTTTGAAAATAAAACTACCAATGCAACCACCCATGTAGATATAAGTTGTTGTTGCTTGAAAAATGAATTTTTTTGTTCGTTAACAACAAGCTAACGGGAGTTAGGATTATAATATAATAACGTATCAAGAATAATTGTGACAAGAAATAACAGAAATAAACACACAAGTTTTTATAAGTTGTTATAAACTGAAAACTAATCCAAAATTATTTTGCATATTTTTTCATTAATAACAACGTACGTCGCTATGTGTTGTTTTCTGAGAAAATAATTTTTCAGCGATCAAACGTAAGTCGACATACGTCGTTAGTGCTGCAAATTAATTTAATAAACATTTAAGTTACGTCGTTTTTAAAGAAAAAACTCAGAAATGGTCAATACTTTTTTTTTAAAATTGAACACATGTAAAGAGGATTAAAAATTAATATATTTGGTATCGTTAACTCAAAACTGACAAAAATGGACAGACGCGGTTATTCCAGAAAACCACAGATATGTTGTTTGAAATCTATAGAAACATAAAATTTTTTTTTTTTTCATGAAACAAAAAAAAAAACATTGGAACAGTAACATAAAAACGGTTTGATAATCGTTAATATTATTTAAGTTATAAAAATTTTGTGCGAAATTATAGATCACTGGGAAAGTAAATAATGAAGCGCGGAAAGTGCTATTTAAAATAAAATACTAATCATGAAAATTTATTGGTATAACATAGAAATATACCCTTTTATATGTCAAATGGTTCAAAACGTATTAGTTTTTGTGTAATTTTTACAATTTTTTCCTAATATTTTATTGAATAGGTCTTGGAAATATAGCTTTCATATGATATATAATCTGTAATTTTACCACTTTAAATATAAGATGGGTTAGCTAAAAAAATACGTTATAAAAATACGTTATAAAAATACGTTGTAAATATAGAGGAAAACGATAACATAGAACAAGAATTGATTATTACCAACCAAATTGCGGCAAACATAATAACCGAATTTCTAGTTGATTACGGCAACAATTCTGTGGCCTTAATAATAAATATATTATTAGGGTAGAAAATGGTTAGCTGCTATTAAATTTCTGTTGATACAATTGAAAATATGGATGTTAAACTTTATAACAATTCGGTTCTCGGAATTATTTCTGTGTGTAGAAACATTTTTCTCATGTGGGCATGATAAAAAAAAATTAATGGTATCGGTATATTGCTTGCCACTGATGCCAAAAAGACATTTTGGAACTTTATACATTTTGTTTAGACAACTGTTTACAATTATCTTCAAAAGGTTATGATTTATAGATTTCTTTAAAATGTATCGCTAATGAACTCGATTCCCTTAGGTTCACCCAATTTATTGTAAGTTCCATGAAAAAATTTCGTCAAAGAAAAATACATTTAAATAGAATTTTATACCACCATGTGCCCAGGATATAATGAGTTTGTGCTGATGTTTGTAGCTACTATACCAATCGACGACGAATAATTTTCTGAGTCGATTTAGCGATGTCTGTCTGTCCGTCCGTCATTGTGTCCATGTAAACTTTATAATAAATCTACAGGTAGAAGATATGAATATATTTTATTAAAAATTAGTACATTGATTTTTCTCGGCCATAGCATGAGCAGTCTTGAAATTGGTGGATATCGGTATTCCGACCTAGCCCCATACAACTGACTGTAATAAGCCTGACTTAAATTGCTCTAACGTCCACATTATCCTATGGATCTTGAACAAAATTTGTTCATGTCTATTACACCCATTAATAAATAATTCAAAAATAAACTTCTTAGGACCTTGTTTAAATCTAACAAAAAAAAAAAAATAAAAATTGAACAGATTTTCTTAAACTTGGCTTATATTTGTTTCACGCAAAATAGACATGTCCAAGATGGGTCCATTTCTCCACATAAAAATAGCATCCAATATGAAGTTTTTGACATCGGCTGGTACAAACTTATAAAACTGCAACTCAAATTTGGCTTATTGTTTATTTTCTATATACAATTAGTTGCACCTTCTTCTAAAAGCATAGCATAGGGTATCTTTGAGAATGTCCAGACCGATTATAATTTTCTTACTTGTTCACTCTGAAGATATCGATATCCCCTTTGATAATACGATTTTTGACACTCATACATGAGAAATTTTAATTTTCTAAATCGTTTCTAAATTAGTTTTTAAATTTCATCAAAAATGGAATAAATTTCTTTTCTCCAGCCTTTTGACTTTTCATAAAGCACAATTTTGGTGATTTCATTCATTCAAGTTCTGGTTGCATTCAAAAATGGGTTTTTTACGTATAAGTTGATTTTTTTTTTCAAACTGAATTGATTTTCTGCATAGAGCGAGAGAACAATAAGTTTGCTGGCTTTCAAGAGAGGCTATTAATGGTTTTACAACTTCAGATGAGGTGAGATGAGTGAGCGAATTTTGGCAAGCCAAGGCAAGAGACACCTTAAGCAAGCCTTAACGAGTGAGGCTTAAGTTAGTCATTTCTTAAACATACTACAGGTATGTTCAAAACAAAAACAAGCGCTTAAAAATACCGTTACTGTGAACATAAACCTTAATACGAAACCTTTTGGAAAATCAAAGAAAGATCTATAATAACAGGTGTGCGCGAGCGTCTTTATTATTTTAAATATTCATTAAAAAAAGATAAAAGATACGGGGACTTTTTGTGAGATAAAAAAAAACTTTAAACGGGCGTTTTTATTTTTAAATTTTGGTTACACCCAAAAATGAAACGCTTAAAAAGTGTGGCTCGTATAAGTTTCGATTTATTAATATTTGCTGGTTTATGTTTATCGGAATTGGCATTACGAAAATGGTTTAAACCCTATAAACGAGGCTTCTTTTGCGATGATGAATCACTACAGTATCCATATCGCGAAAATACCATTGGTACGGTTTTCTTGGTATCCGTAGTGTTGGCAATACCGTCATCAGTAATGATAGTGATAGAACTCTTCAAACAACTTTCACCGTCAGCAGTTGAAAAAAGGAAATCACCGCATCAAGTCAGTAAGGCCGGTTGCAGAATTGGAGAGCGTTTAATGCATTGTTACATACAAATAGGCTACTATCTTTTTGGTCTGGCCTTGTGTTTGGTGTCCACTCATATAACCAAATATACAGTGGGTCGCTTAAGGCCACATTTCTTTGCTGTCTGTCAACCTCAACTAGCCGATGGTTCTACTTGTAAGGATTCCTTTAATTTTGGTCGTTATATTGAAGAGTATGAGTGTCAAGGACAAAATATGACAGCCCCTGTGTTGGCCCAGCTGGGTCAATCATTTCCTAGCGGTCACTCTAGTATCTTCTTCTATGCCATGGTCTATTTAGCAATTTATTTACAAGCAGCCCTGAGTACTAGAGCCTCCAAGCTATTGAAACATTTACTACAATTTATCTTTATCATGTTTGCTTGGTATGTGGCCTTGACGCGTATATCAGATTATTGGCATCATTGGTCTGATGTAGTAGCTGGCACCATATTGGGTTCATTAATCGCATTTATAGTAGCAGTTTATGTAGCCAGAATATTTGTTAGAAAACCCATCAGAAATAATATGAATATAGCGCCTAAGCCACCAGCAAAACCCTCAGCCTCACCTACCAACTCCTCAGCAAAATCGCATAATTCGCCGCCAGTCTTGCCAGCCTACACCTTCGGAACATTGCCCTATTTGCCACATCCACATGCAGCTACAGCTGCTGCAGTAGCGGCTGCAGCCGCCCAGCAACAAGCCCAATATGCTCAAACTTATCACAACTATGGTTATGTGCCATAGCGGTTTTTCCATCAATAATAATGTGAAAGTGGTCAGACATGTGCCTAATCGGTGGCATGTAGCAAAAACATGTTGAAAATCCAAAAACAAAAAGAGAAAAAATAGTTGCGTGCGTTTATTTATTTTTTTTTTTTGGAATAATAATTTTTAGTTTTAGTTGAATTTTCTAAAAAATAAGAAAACCAGAAACTTGTCTTAACTTAACTTGGGCAAATTGGTTAAAAAAGAGCTTTTTGTTTTTGTTTTTTTGTTGTCTAAAAAAAAAACCAAATGTGTTGTAATTTTTCAATTCTTTCTTGATGCTTTGTTGTTGATTACCTTTAAGATGTGTTTTTTTTTATTTGAAAGAGTCTTTGGTTTAATCTGTAAATAGTTTTGTAAGTTTCATGCACGTACCTACTTGTATGGGTGGATATAAGTACATACAAATACAGTGGAAACTATCAAAAAGGGACGGTCGATATTAAATTTTTTCATAGAGGCGGCTATTGTAAAAGTTTGGTGTGGAAAAAAGACTTTAAAGGAGCCTGAAATAATAATGGGTGATGTTTAAAGGAAAAATTTAGTTTTTATAACCTTTCAAAGTAAACATATGTGTTTTATATTAAAAATATTTTTTTTTTTTGAAGAATGATACTTATTTTGGGTACTTTATAAAAAAAAAGTTGAATTTTTTTTAGTATTGTGAAAAGAGTGCTATTTTTTTAGTACTTTTGAAAAATGCCTATATTTCTAAAGCCTTTAATAAAGCTCTGCTATTTCTATTACCATTTTAAAAATTTGCTATTTTAAAATATTTTTGAAAAACTTTGATATTTTTCATATCTTTTTGGTAAACTCCGCTATTTTTAGTATCATTTTAAAAATGTGCTTATTTGAAGTACTTCTAAAAAAACTTTGATATTTTTAATGTCTTTTTGAAAAACCCTGCTATTTTTAGTACTACTTAAAAATTTGCTATTTTGAAATGTTTAAAAAAAATCTTCTCCCAAACGTTAATATTTTTCGTATCTTTTAAAAAACTTTGCTATTTTTTGAAAGCTTTTTCAAAAAGGGTCCTATTTGGGCAACTTTATTATAAAATATACAATTTTTTGTACATATGTAATTAGCAATATTTTTATTAAAATTTACTAATATCAACATTTTTTAAAGGAACAATAGTATCGTTCAATTATGACTACTTATACAAAAAGTAAGACTATTTGTAGTTCCATTTTATAAATTTGCTATTATTTAGGAACATTTTAAAATTTTGTTATTTTTAGCTATTTTGAAAAATGTTTACATTTTTAGAATCTTTAATAAAACTCTGCCCATTTTAGTATCATTTAATAAATCTGCTATTTTGACGTTTTTTAAATATCTTTTTGTAAGACTCTGATCTTTTTAGTACCATTAACAATTTGCTATTTTGAAGTAAGTGTTTTGTAAAACGTTGATATTTTAAATATCTTTTTATATAACTGCTATCTTTACTACTTTTTCCAAATAGAGGTTCACTTTTTTGGTATCTTATGAAGTACAATTTCTTTTTCAAAGACACTAAAATCAATTTTCTTATATCAGATTTACAATGCCATTGCTGCTTTTTTATTTTACAAAAATTAGTGCTTTTTATAGTATTTCCATTGTTTGATATTTTTAGTAGATTTTTTTATAAAATTGCTTTCTTTATTTCTTTTTACAAATAAAGGTTCTAATTTTCATAGTTCATTTTAGAAAATGTTAATTTTTTTTTTCAAAGATACTAGAAACAATTTTTTATATAAAATTTACAATGCTATTGCTGCTCTTTCTGTAATTTTACAAAAATTAGTGCTTTTTATAATACTTCTCAAAAATGTTAATATTTTTGTCCTGTTAAAAAACTTTGCTATTTTTAGTAGCCCTATTTGGGCAACTTTATTAAAAACTATAAAAAATTTTGTATAGCAATACATTTTTTTAATTTATCAAAATCTATTTTTTTTAGGGAACAGTAGTATTCGTTTTATTTTTAGTACTTGTACTATTTGTAGTTCCATTTTCAAAATTTGCTATTTTTTAAGAACATTTTTAAATCTTGTTATTTTTAGTTATTTTGAAAAATGTTTATATTTTTAGAACCTTTAATAAAACTCAGCCCATTTTTAGTATCATCTAATAAATCTGCTATTTTGATTATTTTTAAAAAACATTGATATTTTTATTACAGTTTTATAAAAATCTACTCTTTTAAGTACCCTTTTCAAAAATGGTTCCATATTGGTATCTTTATAACAAAAATAGTAAAATAGTACTTTTTTTATACAGGTACCACAATAGTACTAAAAATAGCAGAGTCTCATAAAAATTTTTCACATTGTACTACATATAGTATTTATTCTTGTAAAATTACTATAAAAAATTGTAGCAATAGCATTTTTGTCTTTGTAGCAATAGCATTTTTGTCTTTTTCAACAATTTTCATTTGGAAAAAAGGATCGAAAAATACTACATATTTTGGAAGGAAAAAAAAAGATTTTTATTTATGTTATCTACTAAAAATATAAATTTTTTTTATAAAAATAACATATTTTTGAAATGGTATGTACTACAAATAGTACAAGCATAGATAGTAAAAATAGCAGCAGTTTTTTTTTTCTTTTTTTTTTTTAAAGTAACGTTTTTTTTTAAGCCTTGTTCCGCGAAGCCGAGGGCTTATCTGCAGATTCTAATTTTGGCTATTATTTTTTTTTTTTTTTTTTTTTGCAGCGACACACCAAAGCCTCTGGTGGGAATCGAACCCACGACCCCCGCATGATAGGGGAGCACGCTACCAACTCACCTACCAGAGCGCTTAAATAAATTTCGAAAAATAGAAACAATTCGAAATAGAGTTTTATTAAAATGTACTAAAAATATTAGCGCTTTTGAAAATAATAGCAAACATTTAAAATTGTTACTACAAATACTATTAGTTTTGGTAAAAATACTAAAAATATCATATCAATGGCACTAGATCACGCAAAAAGTATAGTTTTAATACTAAAAAAATATTAAATATAAGCAATTTAAGATAAAACCAGATTTATATAAAAATGTACTAAAAATATAAAAGTTATTAGAAAGTAATAAAAATTTAAAACTGCCAATACAAATAGTACTAGTATTAGTAAAGATACTAAAAATGTCAGCCACAGCACTGTAGCTTTAACAAATCGTTGAGGTCTGGTACTTTGAAAAAATGTAAAAATGGGAATGTTTTTGAAAAGTACTAAAAATACAAAAAATTATAAAATGCTACTGCAAATAGTACTAGTTTTAGTAAAGATACTAAAAAACACTAGCTAAAAACAGTAGTAATTTTCTGTAAAGGTACTAAAATTCACAAAATACAAAAAGATAAGGAAATAACATCATTTCGTAAATATACTAAAAATGTTAGTACATATAAAAACACACTTTTTTGTTTTTTTTTTTCAATAAGGCATTTTTCGTACCCTTTTAAAAAAATATTTTAGTTTATTATTTTAGAACTTTTTCTTAGCTTACTTGAAGTTTCTTTCCAGTACCGGTGCTATTTCTATTCCGAGAGATTTTTTAGTGATTGTTTTTTAAAAACAGTGGATTTTTACAGTATTTTTTAGTATTTTTTTTAATTATGGATTTATTTACAATACTTCTTTAAAAATATGCTATTTTCAGTACTTTTTAAAATATGATACCATTTTTGAACTTATTTATTGAAAATAAAATATCTTAATCTATTTGATTTTTTTTTTTTTTTTTTGAGTATGTATAATTAATTATTAGTGCATTTTTAGTACTTTTTTAAATTGTGTTTCTTTAGATCATAAAATAAATGGTTAAATATCCGGCATTTTATGAAAGATTTTGAAATTTAATACTCTTTAATAGTGCTAATGGCGTAGTACTTCTTTTTAAATTGTTGTCGTTTTAGTATATAAAGTAAGGGCTATACACCCGCTTCTTTTTAGTACTCATTAAAAAAGAGACAGATATATTCTGAACTCATTTAAAAAGAGACAGATATATTCTGTAATATATCAGCTAAAAAATTTTATTTTATACCACACTAGACAAAACAAACCTGCTTTTTTAGTATAATTTGAAAAAGAGTGTTAATGTTAGCAAACTTTGAAAGAGAGTTTTAATTTTAGGACAATTAAAAAATATGGTTATTATTTTCACCGATAAATTCACATTTAAAAATTTTTTTTTACAGAAATATTAATATTTTTAGGAAACTTAAAGAATGTGTGGAAATTTGTGCTTCCCCCTGTTTTACAATAACCTTTACAAAAATCACAGATCCCGCTACGAGGGTTTTCACTGTATTTAATAATCATTATTTTTGTTGCAATATTATATATTTTCCATTTAATTTATTGACTTAAATTCTAGTATAAATTCTTAAGAAGACAAATTGTAGTTAAACAAAATTTTATATTAAATATACAAATGATATTATTATTTTTATAATCTTAAGACTGGATATAAAGAAATGTGTTTTTATTTATTTATGAACTGAGCTCTATGCAGATGAAAAAATAAACCTGTTATAATGTGGTATGTATGGTATGTGATATGTATATAGCTAGTTATAATGTAAAATCGCCAAACATGTTTTGAATGGTTAAAATGCGCAGATTGAATAATGAGGAGTTGTGCGGCCTAACACAATTAACGATCGTTGGGCTAGAGAGTTCTTTTGAAAAGGGAGAGGGAATTTAATGCATGTCTTGTGATTAAGTATTAAGCTTATTTATGAAAGAACTTTATACTACATACCTAGCTTATGCAAAATACATAAAAAAAAAACTTTCTGATGTGGGTCAGAAGTAAAAGAGAACGATGAAAAAGACATTTTATGGTTTATGTAATTTATTTCATATAATTTGCACAGTTTACATGAACATACACACAGATATGGATTCTGTGTCGAGCAGTACAATAAAAGATGAATCTAGGTCAAACCATATTTCATTAGAATAACTTCACAATTAGGTCCTCAAAGTATGCTAACGAGATTCATAAGATATTCGATATCTGCATAAACTGTATATAAGCTGATCATAGAGTGGTTTCCGATATAGATTAGAGTGTTTGATGTCCTCCTCTTAAATCATACCTAAGCATATTTTTTGACACTGTTCAGAACATTTCAGTGGTAGCAATAGGCGGTTTCAAAGCAACTCCAAAAATTGTAATTTAATGAAAATTTAAATTATTTCATAGTCTTTAAAAGTTTTCATTTGCAAACATCGTTCGAACATAAGATCAAAAGCTAATCGTAACAGAGCAAAATTGTTGAAATTTTGTTCCATGGCATTATGCCATCCAGCCAATATTTCTAGGGTTTCCAGACCGAAAATTTTATAATTTTGCAAATAATTTTATATTCACAATATTAAAACAAATATTAAAAAAAAATAATAATTTTTAATAAAAATTGATATTAAAATTTTAGTTACGAACCGGTTTAGACCAAACATTTTAAAGGTTTTCCTTTTTAGCTGTCCACCATATTTACAGATTTGCACCGTCTGGCTCATTCTTTTGGAGTAATTTGCATTTAAAGTTGCTACTAACACACATATTCAAGCTTCAGATAAAAAACTATACAATGCTGTATGTGTGTTTATTAAATTTGTGTTGAATTGTGAATTGGCTAAAATCGACCTTTAGGCTCTTATTAAATTATTTATTAACAAACCCAGTTATATATCTTCTGTATATTCAAAAAATATTTATAATTGAAAGAAAAAAAATTTCCTAGAATTTGCACTCGAACTTCGAGGACTGGACTCTGCTAGTTAAATTAAAACATTTAAGACAAAATGTGTGTGACTTTATGACATTATATTGGTGAAAAATTTTGATGTGTAATAACCTGTTTGAAAGTATAAAATGAAAAATTAAAAATAAAAAATGAAAAATAAAAAATGGAAAATAAAAAATGAAAAATTAAAAATGAAAAATCAAAATAAAAAATGAAAAATAAAAATGAAAAATTAAATATGAAAAATTAAATTTTGAAAATAAAAAATAAAAAATAAACAAGTAAGAAAATTATAGTCGGTTTAGACCGACTATACGATATACCCTATACCATGCGTTTAGAAACCCTATCTCTTAGGCCCAACTAACTGGACATAGCAAATAAGCAAAAACCATGGGATTTTTATTAATTTTTTTGGCTGCAGATATGAAAAAGTTCATATCGAATGCTATATCTATATATGGACAAGGTCCAAAAATGGACCGACCCTGATCATGTTTGGTAAAGTCTCTTGTATTTTGCAAAAATATATACAAACAAAATTTGAGAAGAATCAGTGCAATATTTTTGTTTTTTAATAGATTTAAGTGAAGATCGGGAAGCAGCTCTATATGGGGTCAAAGGGATCATTTTTAGACTACTCATTAATGGATGTAATGAACGCATACAAACCCAATTTGAGTTTGATCTATATGACAATTTGGATCTTACGGCAATTTATGTCGATTTCATAGGGGTCATTTGTATGGGGGCTAGGTCTGAACATGGAGCGAATCTCACCAATTTCAATAGCGTTCATCCCATGGCCGATTAAAGCTTATATACCAAATTTCATCAAATATATTCATATTTGCGACCTGCAGTTTGATTGCAAGGTTTACATGAACACACAGACGGACGGACGGACGGACGGACGGACGGACGGACATCGTTAAATCGAATCAGATAGTGATTCTGATTCGATCGGTATAATTAAAGATGGGTCTAGGTCAAATATTTTTGGTTGTTACAAACAGCAGCACAAAGTCATTATACCCAAACCACATAGTGGTATAGGGTATAAAAACTGAAAAATGAAATGAAAACTGAAAAATGAATAACGAAAAATTAAAAAAAAATATAAAAAATGAAAAATAAAAAACTAAAAATAAAAACTGAAAAATTAAATGAAAACTGAAAAATAAGAAATTAAAAATTAAAAATTAAAAATTAAAAATTAAAAATTAAAAATTAAAAATTAAAAATTAAAAATTAAAAATTAAAAATTAAAAATTAAAAATTAAAAATTAAAAATTAAAAATTAAAAATTAAAAATTAAAAATTAAAAATTAAAAATTAAAAATTAAAAATTAAAAATTAAAAATTAAAAATTATAAATTAAAAATTAAAAATTAAAAATTAAAAATTAAAAATTATAAATTAAAAATTAAAAATTAAAAATTAAAAATTAAAAATTAAAAATTAAAAATTAAAAATTAAAAATTAAAAATTAAAAATTAAAAATTAAAAATTAAAAATTAAAAATTAAAAATTAAAAATTAAAAATTAAAAATTAAAAATTAAAAATTAAAAATTAAAAATTAAAAATTAAAAATTAAAAATTAAAAATTAAAAATTAAAAATTAAAAATTAAAAATTAAAAATTAAAAATTAAAAATTAAAAATTAAAAATTAAAAATTAAAAATTAAAAATTAAAAATTAAAAATTAAAAATTAAAAATTAAAAATTAAAAATTAAAAATTAAAAATTAAAAATTAAAAATTAAAAATTAAAAATTAAAAATTAAAAATTAAAAATTAAAAATTAAAAATTAAAAATTAAAAATTAAAAATTAAAAATTAAAAATTAAAAATTAAAATTTAAAAATTAAAAATTAAAAATTAAAATTTAAAAATTAAAAATTAAAAATTAAAAATTAAAAATTAAAAATTAAAAATTAAAAATTAAAAATTAAAAATTAAAAATTAAAAATTAAAAATTAAAAATTAAAAATTAAAAATTAAAAATTAAAAATTAAAAATTAAAAATTAAAAATTAAAAATTAAAAATTAAAAATTAAAAATTAAAAATTAAAAATTAAAAATTAAAAATTAAAAATTAAAAATTAAAAATTATAAATTAAAAATTAAAAATTAAAAATTAAAAATTAAAAATTAAAAATTAAAAAATTAAAAATTAAAAATTAAAAATTAAAAATTAAAAATTAAAAATTAAAAATTAAAAATTAAAAATTAAAAATTAAAAATTAAAAATTAAAAATTAAAAATTAAAAAATGAAAAATAAAAAATGTAAAGTGGAAAATAAAAAAATTCAAAATGAAAAATTTAAAATAAACAATTAAAAATTAAAAAGAAAAAATGAAAAATGAGAAATAAAAAATGAAAAATAAAAAATTAAAAACGAAAAATAAAAAATAGAAAATGAGAAATGGAAAATAAAAAATGAAAAATAAAAAATGTAACATGAAAAACGAAAAATGAAAAATTAAAAATAAAAAAGAAAAAATTAAAAATGAAAAACGAGAAATGAAAAATAAAAAACGAAAAATTAAAAATTAACTGGTTGAAATAATAAATAACAATAAATATTTTTATATTAGCAGAGCCCCTGCATTTGGTTGTTGATACTTAGGTGACGCTTTCTGTTTGATTTTGAAAAAGTGCCATAAAAAACTTTTAATTACTCGATGTTTGCACATCTCCTCTGTGATCGGACTCACATGATTTTTTTTCATCGATTTTTTTTCATCAGGATATTGCCCGAGTACCATGGCTAAATTCCATGAATTGGGCAATGCATTGCTACCTCTTTCGCCATATTCTCCGGACTTAGCTTTCAGTGACTAGTTTGAACGATATCTAGCTCCAACGATCAAATAACAGATCAAACAAATTCCCATTTTGAGGGCCTTAAGAAATTGGAGAGAGAGTCGACATAGCGATGTCCATCTGTCCGTACGTCCCTTTGCCTCTTGAAATCACGGACATTCACAAAATAAATCTTTTACCTAGGTAAACTTAGGACGATATTATTTACCATTATGTCGAACAAGTTGGTGTTTAAAATTGGGTAAATCGGGCATCATTGTGGTAAGACATCTCTAAATAATGCTAAAAACTCAGTGTGTTTGTTGTGATAATTTAGTATTTATTATGTTTATCAAATTGTTTTCTTTTTCGACTATTTTGTGACCCCTTCTACGTTTTTAGTTATCAACTGATTTTGACAAAATAAATATACCATTTGAATTGTGTTTATTTACAGATGTGCACCATTTTTAAAGACTTCCACCATCTGGTACATTTTTTGGTAGTAATAACAATTAAAGTTGCTACTAACACATACATGAAACACATAAAACTATACAAAGCTGCGTGTGTATTTATAAAATTTGTTAATGTATTTGTAAGGAAAAAAATTGAATTACAAAATAAAATTTCCTAGAATTTGCGTTGGACTCTGTTAGTTTGTTATAAATGGTTAATAAGTCCAGATATTAATGTAAATGGAAAACCCAGGTGGAGGGCACAGCCGAATTTCACACTCTTATGTGTTCTTATATTCGCGCTCTTTTTATTCGAAAGTACAATATTTGCGGTAAATTATGGAACTCCAATCTATGCGGGGTGATTAGCGCGACACTTGGTTTTAACAGCTCTCCACAATTATTAGTTCAACGGGTTCAAAACGCACCTTGCAATGCTAAAAGATTGATTGCTTCACAGCTTGTGTATCAGATGCGCCATCTTGTTGAAACCACATGTTGTCTAGATCCATATCTTCGAAAACGGGCCACATATAACCAGTCAACGTTCAATGTAACGCATTTGCCTACCGCATCTTCGAAAATAAATGGCCCAATGACACCACCGGCTCAAAAGCCACAGCAAATGCGACAAATTTGCCTGTTGACGTAACCATCGAAATGAAAATGAGCTACGTTAGAATAGATGATTTTTTGCTAACAAAAGCTCATCTTCTTCCAAGCATTCCGTATACCAATTAGAGAACCGAAAACGTTGCGGTTGGTCATCAGCCCCTGCACTAATTGAACTTAGTACGAGATTTTTATGCAAAATTCGGTTCAAAGAAATGCGATAAATGTTCAATTCCTGAGATCGACGGGGAGTTGAGCTACTGGGTTTTTCTTGCGCACTGTGGACAAAGTGTTGTTTTATTCAGTTTCACGCCTACGCCGACAAAAAATTTTCACATAACTACCATAACTTGAACGTACTTTTCTTGTGGTCTTGGTACACTTTGAAATTAAGTTTTTAATATTTCCCAACGTAAATCAACTTATATCGGAACTAACTTCTTACCAGTAGTTTAAAATGCATTCACTAAAGGGACCACTCTTTTTACTTTCAATGTTACTAATCATAATAAACTCTCGGAAACCTTGTCGATATTTGAAATGAAAACGACACATGATAACTTTTTAAATAAATACTGGAAGTATTTTTTTTTATATACATATACTTATTTATTATTATAATTTCTCGTTAACTACTTAAACAAACTTATCAACTAAGTACATACAACCAAAATATATAAACAGTGTTTAAAAATATCTTGGTCTTGGCATCACTGTATAATAACCATAAACATTTGTAGTATCATCACGACGAATCCTGCGTACCTTTATGGGTACTTTCCTCAAGAGATCCAACACCAAATGAGTCATAAAGAAAGCAAACGCATAGCCAACCACTAAACCAGCCAATACATCAGACCAATGATGGCGATATGAGATAAATCTTTCACCTGCAACCAGTAGAGAAATCATTATGGCAGCAAATTGCAACAAAGTACGCCAAAGTTTTAACCAGCCCGTTTGAAGGCGAGCCTGTAGATAGATGGCCATAAAACACATGGCATAAGCGCTGGTCGAAGAATGTGAACTGGGAAATGAGTGACGCATGCTGGTGAGGAGTTGTGGGGACGATGTCAAAGAGCTGCAGCTATACTTTTCAATATAATGACCAAAATGTTCGGCCTCCGTACAAGCTGTGCTATTTGTGGACAATAAAGGTTGACACACTTCAAAAAAGTAGGGTGCTAAACGTCCGGTAAACATTTGTAAACAGCTGCTCATCACTAAGACCAAAGCCAAACCAAACAGGTAAACACCCATCACATTATAACACTCACTTACAAATCTTGGTATCTTTACACCCACGAATACATAGCGTTGAGGAGATTTTGATACGAGAGTACTTGCGGTGGCCAAAGAGGCTTTAGTTGTATTAGCCGGAAATGCAGCACGTAGCATTTCTATGCTAACTATTAAAGCAGCTGGTAGGGCTATTACTAGCAAAGTAACATGTAAACGTTTCAGGATAGTCTCTGGATAATAAGGATACATAAGAGATTCATCGCCACAGAAAAAACCACGGTGGTGAGTTTTGAGTGTTTGTGGTAGAATTGCCAGGGCAACACAGTAAACACTGGCAAACAATAAAATATCAACAATAAGTCTCATTAAGAGACGAGTATTTGAATCTGAGCACATTGTTATTGATAAACAGCAATTTAACAAATTACTTTTTTTTAAATATGGAAAATTTTTAATTTGATAAGATATGTATTTTCCATATATTTTATCTAGAATTTAAATTTCGATCGCTTTTTGTCGAAAGCATCCGTGTTTAACTGCCAAATGTTTGATAAGAACTAGTTTGTTAACAAATTTCGTTATTTAATTTTAACCAGAAATTTTGTTTAAAGGTTTTTTTTTTATAAACAACATTGTTAAGTTTTTAACATTAACAGCTAATACTTATGATAATTTATTCTATCTTTTTTTCAAAAGTTGAGATTTCTTTTTTCCCCCATTTATTTACTCATTTCTTGTTTTGTTTATATTGATTCATTTTTGTTAACAAGTTTTTTTTTACATTCGCGTTGTTTTATTGTATTGTCATGTTAATAATCATATAATTATTATTAATTATTAATGGCAAATTTAAGTTTTACATAGCGAAACTTTGACATTGACTTAACAGTTTAATATGAAAAAAATATATATATAAATAAAAAAATAATAAAAATATATAGAAATGTGTGCTTAATAACGGTTTTCTAGCTGTTCTAAATATATTTAAAATATTTTTCTTGTAGTTTAAATATATTCTTTTATGCCCTGTCGCGGTTCGCTACGATCTACCGAGACTTATTGTCATGTTTTATTTCAAAATCTATTTTTTCTACGAAGTTTATATTGTGCAATTAAAATATTTTATTTCATTTATTTTAAAATTTTTTTATTTCAATGCTTGCTGATATACAATATTTTAAAATTTTTCGACGTTCCCACTCTGGAGCAAGGAACATATAGCTGCCTATGACAAGAGCATGGATTTTCGTAATTAAATCTGGCAACACTTAACTATTGGCCTTGATCTTAGAATGTCATTGGCAATTTATCATTTTAGCGATTTTTGATTTTGGCGGTTTTTGATTTTAGCGATTTTTGATTTTGCCCATTTTTGATTTTGAAGATTTTTGTTTCGGCGATTTTTATTTTTCGCGATTTTCGGTTTAGGCGATTTTTGATTTTGGCGATTTTTGATTTTGGCGATTTTTGAATTGACGATTCTGCCCGTATTATCCATGACTACACAAATCTATAATATTAATAAAGCTAGGCGATTTCTTGTGACCGATGATTTGTTGTACTGTTTTATCCCGATTTTGATCAAAGATATATTATTTGAAAGGTATTACTTTTTCGCCGTTTTGTAGATTTACAGATTTTTAAATTTTTTCCTTAATTTTGAGTAAATTGCATTTAAAGTTGCTACTAACACATACATAAAATTATACAATGCTATGTGTATGTTTATTAAATTTGTTAATGTGTTTGTAATAAAAATGAGTTTGTTTTTTGTGTTGATTTGTGAATTGACTATAATTGATTAGCATACCTTTAGGGTCTTTATTTAATGAAAAAATAAAAGAAGAAGAAGAAGAATTTGCATTCGAATTTCGAGGGCTGGAATCTGCTAGTTAAAATTAATTCATTATACCCTATATTTACCGATCGACTCAGAATCACTTTCTGAGTTGATTTAGCGATGTCCGTCAGTCAGTCTGTCGTTCCGTCTGTCTGTCTGTGTGTCCATGTAAACCTTGTAATAAAACCAAAGGTCGTTAATATGAATATATTTTAATTAAATTTAGTATACGAGCTTCCATCGGCTATAGAATGAACCCTATTGAAATTAGTGAAAATCGGTTCATGTTCAGACCTGGTCCCTAATACAAATGACTCATAGACTTAAGTTAACATAATATCCAAATTAGCATATAGATCTCGGTGAAATTGGATTTGTGTATGTTTATTGCATCCATTTATCAGTAGTACAAAAATAAATCCTATGGGACAATTCTTAGTAATAGCCTTCATATGAAGCTGATTCCCGATAATTAGTTAAATCTATCAAAAACAAAAATATTGCACAGATTATTCTCAAATTTGGATTGGATATGTTTTTGCAAAAAATAAATGACTTCACCAAATATGGTCAGGATCGGTTATCCGAAGGCAAAAAAAGTAATAGCAATGCCACTCTAATTTGGTTTATGCTTATTTTCTGTCTTTAATTTGTTGGACCTAAGAGATAGGGTCTCTAAAGGCATGGTGTAGGGTATTGTATAGTCGGTCTGGAACACATATATAAAATTATACATATGATATATGTGTTTTATTAAATTTGTTAATGCGTTTGTTACTGAGTTTGTTATCTTCATTCACAATAATAATAAACCATAAAAGTGTTGGTTTGTGAATTGGCTAAATTGAAAAATAAAGCTGCCTAGAAATTGCACTCGAATTTCAAGCGCTATAATCTGCTAGTTGATAATTAATGTACTTGTCAAAAGTTTCAAGACTGTTGCTTTCGTACCTCACATTTTTTCTACAGGAGGTGCACGCCCACGAATCCCATCCCGTCCAATTTTTATCGAAGTAATCGCATTAAAATATGATGGGCTCGTGCAAAGTGTCGAGGCTTTCCCATTAATAGTACACCAGTTACATGATATTTTATATTTACTTTGTATGCGCAGTGCTACGCCCACTGCTCCGATCACGCTCATTTTTTGTTCGGTTAATGACATAAATAACCTATGGGCTCACGCCAAATTACACTTCTACAGTACTCCAGATAAATGACATTTAATAATAACTTTGTATGGGGAGTGCCACGCCCACTGGTTCGATATCGCACGTATTTTGCCAGACTATATTAATAATAGATGACATCAGACAAATTTGCAAAGCAGTCTCTGCCATAGTGCCACGCCCACTTTACCGATCCCGCTTATTTTAGGCATGGCTACTAAAATAAATAATAGTTGACATCACACAAATTTGCAAAGTTCTCTCTGTCATAGTACTCAATATATATGATAATAAAAATTTATTTTAAATGGGAGGTGCCACGCCCATTAAAAATAACAAGAAATAATAAGATTATAGCCTGTGTCCATCCTTAAGGACCTTTTTAAATTTTGGAACCAACATTTTTAAAATCATATAAGTAGCTACGGAGATTACCTCCTACAAACAAACAAACAAACACACATTACCTCTTTATTATATTAGTATAGATTGATAATATAGTTGTTATAATACCCAGTATATAATAGAGCAATTACAGATATGTTTTAAATTTTTCATTCATGATCGATATTTAGTTTTTGCACTTCTGAGAGAGAGTTTTACATTTATGATTAAAACTTTAACTAGCCTTTTCACCAGTTTGGCCAAAATACTTCAATTAGCAGTCTTCAGTCTGAAATTTTATTCCGAATTTTTTTCAGCAATACTTCCGATTTTTGCTGTTACTTTTTTATATCAAATTTTTTACAAAAATCTGAGCAAAACTTCTGGTAAATTAATATTTTGCAAAAATATCTAAGAAGGTTTTAGGGAAAACTTCAAGGTTTTATTACTAAATAGCAGATTCCAGCCCTCGAAATTCGAGTGCAATTTCAATGCAGTTTTATTCCTCAGCTTAGCCAATTCATAAACCAACACATTTTTGGTTTATTATTATTGTGAATGGAGATAACAAACTCATTAACAAACACATTCACAAATTTAATAAAGACACACATAACATACGTAAAATTTTATGTATGTGTTAGTAGCAAGTTTAAATGCAATTTACTCAAAATGAGGGAAAAAATTTAAAAATCTGTAAATCTGGTGAACAGCTAAAAAGAAATATTATTCAAATAATATACGTTTGGTCCAAATCGGGATAAAACGGTAGAACAAAACATCGGTAACAAGAAAACACCTAGCCTCTTAATATTATAGATTTCGTAAAGAAAATTTTAGTTCAGTATTTATGACCATAGCTCCGGCATTACATTTCGTTGAAAATTTCAAAATGTTCCCAAGTGTGGTAACAAATTAAAGATACTTCCAAGATCTATCGAACAATTTCTCAAGAAATTCAAGTTTGGACTAAGGAAATACTTAATTTGTGCTGATAATAATTTTTACTACGAATAATATGTTATACCAGTGTGTAGAGTGATATATACGTGACCGGGTCTATATAAAGTTATTGAGAAAACAGTTGTTAAAGGCAAAAAGCGCGCAAGTTTCGCTTTAACTGTTCCCTTTAATCTGCGTTACCTTTGTCTAACTAACTATATTCAAGTATTGTTTCTGCTCGGAATAATATCGTAGTTAATCGCGTTAAGTTGTGTTTATCTTTATCATGTTAATGTAATTGCTTCTGTTGGTCTTGGTCTTTTGCAGAAAAATGAGTGCTGATGGGGAGTTTAGTGCCGTCTGCAATTAATATTTCCCTGAAGACGATGACGACAATAACGGGTCTGATGATGATGTTAGTTCGGATGACGATGAAGTACATTTTTCAAAGGCAGAAAATCAAATGGAACAAAAATATCTAAGGATAGAATTAACTGCTGTAAATAAAAAGTAAGAGGAGCTGGTAATCAAATCTACTAACAAATGCTGAACAATCGGAATAAAATCTTTAAAATCATACCGAAATTTAATTCCGTTCCATTGGAGATATTTGATCAAAAAATGGATTCCACGTTAATGATAATAAAATAAATATTTTTTTAAAAATAAAAAATATGAACTTAAATTTTTAAACTTCTCTTCCTTTAATTTTTTAAAGGTTTATATTAAGAAAAAAAGCCTGATGCAGTAGAAGTATATTGAAGTACACTTGTCTCGTCTCTGCTCATTGTTGGCTGTTGCTCATTAAAAATGACCCCATCAGTCTCTAACTTAGCACTTCTAAAAATGTCTTTTGAAAAACATAGCTACCTTGTCCAAGATTGAAGGTTAAAGTTTAAATACCTTGAGACACCCACAACATCAATTTTTCCTTTTCATTTGTTAAAAGAAAGAAATTTGAAACTCTTACATAACTTACAAAAGTACTCGTATATATTGAAATATGATCGCAAATAAACACCTCAACCAATTTTAAATGAAAAAATAAAATATAATAAGAAATAACAAACTATTTGTAGTGCAATAGCACACTCTATGCATTTAAAACACGTTTCAAAATACTTTTGCTTAAAACTATTGATTTGTTTATGACAGTTGCCGATGTAACAAATATATTTTGAAAATACCTAAATTGCATAAAAACAAATAATACACTTAAAAAAATGTTTTACAAAAAATTTATTACTTAACAATAATTAATGATTATGATGAAATGGATAAAACCAAAAATTATTTGAAATTTTCGAATGACCACAAGAATGAAGTGTCATTAAATGTATAAATAAAGCTTTGAAAAAAAAAAATACCAACAAAACACAACAACTGAGAATGTAAATATAAATTTAATGACTATAACTATAAAGCTATACGAAATTATATATTACACCAAGATAATTTATTAGCAATTCCATTTTAGAGTTTAGCATCATAGACAGTCACATATTTTATTTATATCTAACAACTAAAACCACTTTACGAGTAAAGATATATCTGGTTGGTAGCGATGTTCATTCAGAACTAGTTAGTTAGTTGTTAGGCGACTAAGTCGCCCTATACTTTTTTAAGAAAAGTTTTTTTTTTTTTTTGCAAAAAAGGTACTTCTTTTAAGAAGAAGTACTCTTTTAAGATAAAGGTGTTTTTTTTTACGAAAATGTACAAAAAAAAAAAAATACTTTTTTAAGAAACTTAACTTTTTTAGGAAAAGGCACTTTTCAATTAAAAGGTACTTTTGAAGAAAAAGTATAATTTTAATTTACTTTTACAAGTGAGGTTACTTATTTAAAACAAAGATACTTTTTAAAAAAAGAGTAATTTTTTTACAAACGGTACTATTTGAGAAAAAGTACTTTTTAAATTACATTTACTTTTTTAATAAAAGAAACTTTTGAGAAATCGGACTTATTTAATACACGGTACTTCTTAAAAAATTAGGTTTTTTTGAAACCAAACTTTATAAGAAAAGGTACTATTTGAAGAAATGGTAAATTTTTAAGAAAAGCTACTTTTCGTGAAAATGTGCTTTTTAATAAAATTTACTTTTTAGGTCAAGGGACTCTTTTAAGAAAAGGTTGTTTTTTTAATAAAACATAATTTTTGAAATAAAAACTAACTTTTTAAAAAGGGTGTTTTTGAAGACAAGATACTTATTTAAGGAATTATAATTTTTAATAAAATATAATTGAAAAAAAATACTTTTTAAGAAAGGGTAATATTTTAAGAAAAGGTACTCTTTTAAAAAATTGTACTTATATAAAAAAAAAGTATTTTTTTTAAGAAGCGGTACTTGTTAGGAAAATTTACTTTTTTAAAAAATGACACTTTAGTTCGAAGAGGAACTTTTTTAAGAATTCGTACATCTTTAGCAGATGTTCCCTCTTTAAGGCAATGTACTCTATTAAGAAGAGGTGCCTTTTTCAGAAAAGGCACATTTTTAAGAAAAGGTAATTCTTAAAGAAAATGTAGTTAAAAAATCGAATTTTTCAAAAAAAGATACCTGTTCGAAAATATTTTTATTAAGAAAAGTGAATTTTTTAAGAAAAAGTTCCGTTTAACAAAATGCTTCTTTACTTCAGAAAAGGTACTTTTTCAAGAAAAGGTACTTTCTTGAGAAAATTCGATTTAAAAAAATTTACTTTTTCAAGAAATTAAAGTTATACAAAAAACGTTTTTAAGAAGAGGTACATTTTTTTACGAAAGGGTACATTTTTAAGAACTGATGTATCTTTAGCAGATGCTACTTTTTTAAGAACATGTCCTGTATTTAGAATATGTCCTTTTACGAAAAGTCACAGTTTAAAGAACGGGTAATTTCTAAGAAAATTTAGTTAAAATGACGAATTTTTTAGAGAAAAAATTTTTTTAAGGAAAGGTGGTTTATTAAGAAAAGTTAATTTTGTAAGAAAACTTTCTTTTCAATTAAAAGGTTTTTTATTATTGAAAAGTTTTTTATAAAAGGTACTGCATGAAACTGAGGCACGTTTTTAAGAAATGGTACTTTTTTAAGAAAGGGTACTTTCTTAAGCAAATGTGTTTTTAAATAGGTACTTTTTTAAGAAATTGAAGTTATATTTTATTTTATTTTTTTTTTAAGTTAGATTTTTAAGAAAGTACACTTTATTAATGCCGTTTTCTTTTCTGACAAAAAATGTCGCCCTTATTTTGCCCTTTTTTGGAAAAGCGTATTTTTTTATATAGTCTGAATTAAGAGCAACCTTATATTATATATCAATCGAAAGGTCTCAAAGTGCTGTGTTCATAAATGCAAAAAAATTTTATCCTCTTGGAAGTCATAGGGTGAAAATATTCATAAAAGGGGAACAATGGGGAAATATTCTCACACTATGACCTGAAAGAAGTCAATGGCTGGAATTTTTTGTGATTTACGAGGGCTCCACTTTGAGACCTTTCGATTGATGTATAAGATAAGGTTGACCTTAATTCAGAATATATAAAAAAATTCACTTTTCGAAAAAAGGGCAAAAAAAGGGCGACATTTTTGTCAGAAAAGAAAACGGCATAAGAAAGTTATATTTAAGAAATGACAAGAGGACGCTTTAATAAGAAAAGTCATTTTTTAAGAAATTTTTAACACAAGTTATCTTTTTAAGAAAAAGTGCCTTTTTAAGAAAAGGCACTTTTTAATAATAGATAATTGGAAATAAAGTGTATTCCAAACACATCATTAGGTCCAACTTATTAGATATATAAACTATGCATAAACCAAGTTTGAGTGGCATTGTTATTAATTTTTTTGCCTTCGGATATGAAAAAGTTCATATCGGATGCGATATTTATGTAGGGATGCTATGTTAAATAGACCGATCCTGACTGTATTTGGTAAGGTCACATATTTTTTGCACAAACATATCAAACCAAATTTGAGAAAAATCTGTGCAATATTTTTGTTTTTAAGTGTAGATCCGAGATCCGCTTCATATGGGGGCTAAGACTGAGAATTATCCTTTAGGGTTTATTTTTGGACTACTGATAAATGGATGTAATAAACTTTCACAAAGCCAATTTTACCGAGATCTGTATGACAAATTAGATATTATGGCAATTTAAGTCCATCACATAGGGGTTATTTGTATGGCCACTAGGTCTGAAAATGAACCGATTTCCACAAATTTCAATAATGTTAATCCTATGGCCGATAGAGGCTTATATACTGAATTCCATAAAAATATAGTCAAATCTGCGAACTGTAGCTTTATTACAAAGTTTATTTGGACAAACAGATGGACGGACGGACGGACATCACTAAGTCGACTCAGAAAGTGTCAATCGATATATTAAAAGATGGGTCTAGCTCACATATTTTAGTTACAAACAACAGCATAAAGTCATTATACCCTGACCACATAGTGGTATAGGTACATAAAATCGAACTTTTCATAAAAGATACCTGTTCACAAAAGGTACTTTTATAAGAAATAGTGTTTTATTAAGAAAAGTGCATATTTTAAAAGAAACGTATTTTTTATAAAAAGGCCCTTTTTCATTAAATGCAATTTTTAAAAAAAGTAACTGTTTAAAAGAGGTACTTTTTAGGCAAAGGTACTGCTAAAGTACTTTTATTAAGAAAATGTTCTTTTGTAAGAAATAGTTATTTTAAATAAAGACACTTTACTGTTATGAGGTACATCTTAAATAAAATGTACTTTTATAAGACGATAAATTTTTCACTGAAGCTACCTTTTCCAAAAGACACTTTGTTCTCTTTTTTATAAAATGGTAGTAACTTATAAAAAAGCACTATTTTATAAAAATTTCCTTTTGTTATTAAAAGGTACTTTTTTATTGGAAGGTATTTCTTTTATAAAAAGGCACTTCATAATAAAAAGGTTATTTTGTAAGATACTTTATTAAGAAAAGAAAATTTTTTCAGAAAATGTACTTTTTAATAAAAAGACACTTTCTATTATAAGGAACTGTTTTAAAAAGGCACTTTTTTAGAACAGGTAATTCTTTAAGAAAAGTTACTTTTTTTAGAAAAGGCACTTTATTATGTACATCCATTTATTAAGACAATTTACTTTTTTAAGAAAAGGTACTTTTATAACAATGTACTTTTTTACGAGGTACTTATTAAACAAAATGTACTTTTTTAAGAAAGCGAATCTTTCACAAAACCCACCTTTTCAAAATGGTGCGTTTTATGAAAATGTAAAAGAACTTTTTCTTAAAAAAATTTATTTTTACTAAAAAGTAACTTTTCTTAAAAAGTACTTCTTTTTAAACAATTATCTCTACTTAAAATAGTACCCCTTTTTAAAAAATTACTTTTTCTTAAAAAAGTACATTTGCTTAAAAAATATCTTTTCTTATAAAAGCTAATTTTCTTAAAAAGTATTTCTTTTAAAAGAAGTTGTTTCTTAAAAAGTACCTTTTCTTAAAAAGTACCTTTTCTTAAAAAGTACATTTTCTTAAAAAGTACCTTTTCTTAAAAAGTACCTTTCTTTAAAAAAAGCTACTTTTAAACATTTCTGCCTCCTATACTAGCAACTTTTCCTAAAAAAGTAAATTTTCTCAAAAAACTACCTTTTACTAAAAATAAGTACCCTTCATTAAAGCAGAACCTTTCTTAAAACAACTGAATTTTCTTGACAAAATATATTTTCTTAAAGCAGTATATTAAATAAACAAGTTTATTTTTTCAAAAAGCTTTTTTTTAAAAAAAAAGTACAATTTCTTTAACACGTGTCTGTTCTATAAAGTACACTTTCTTAAAAAGTACATTTTTCTTAAATAAGTAAAATTTCTTCAAAAAGTATCTTTTCATATATATTTTCTTTTATGTACATTTCCAAGAGTACCTTTTCCTTAAAAAGTACCTTTCTCAAAAACAAAATTTTATTAAAAATTTACATTTTCTTTTAAAATACCCTTTCTTTACAAAAGAGGGTACCTTTTCTTAAAAAACTAGTTTTTATTTAAAAATTACCTTGTCTTAGAAAAAATCTAATTTTCTTATAGAACTACATTGCTTGAAAAATTATCTTTTCTTAAAAAATTTTATTTCCTTTAGTTAACATATTTTCTTTTAAAACAAGGTACTTTTTTTATGAGATACTTATTAAACAAAATGTACTTTTTTAAGAAAAAGAATTTTTGACAAAACCTGCCTTTTCGAAATGTTATATTTTAAGAAAATGTATTTTTTACTAAAAACTCGATTTTTATATAAAGGGATTTTTTTTTATAAAAAGTTAATTTTTGTAAAAAGGCACATTTTTAGAGAAAGGTACTTAAAAAACTCTTTTATCAAAAGGTAATTTTTTATAAAAAGTACTTTTTGTAAACAGGTACTTTTATATAAGTTTTTTTTTATAAAAAGGCGGTTTTTTATAAAAAGGCACTTTTTTATAAAATAAACTTTTTTATAAAAATGTATTTTGTTATAAAAGGGTACTTTAAAAAAAGGTACTATTTGAAGAAAATTTGTTTTTTTTAAGATAAGGTACTTTTTTAACACTTTATTATGCTAAGATTAAGATTATTAACTAAGATTACTTTTCATAAAATTTTGAAGTTGTACTTTTTACCCCCACTAAATTGTCATGTTAACGATCTCCATCAATAACACAAAAATCGAAGATCATCTCTCTTAAGCTCGAATGCGTTATACAAATGTATACAATTAAATGTAAGCCTAAAGCAAATAGTTGTAGCTGAAGATTGGATGATTAGGTTGTTAGACTTACGGCCTGAATAGTTTCTGTTGATTATTCAGGGTCACCAAATGTTAAGTGGGTCTTCCTAAAACACAAATAAAACTAAAAAAACAATGCTTGTCTTACAAGAAAAAAAATACATATAAACATAATTATTAATAACTTCACAGCTATTTAAATTAAATAATTAACAAACAACACAAATTAGCTTAAGAATGCTTATTTGTTTAGTATGCAAAGCTTTTGACGACAAAGCTTTTCTTGCTTTTTATTATGAGCGAAATATCGTAAGCTTTTAAAATGATCGTAAGAGTTTTTATATGGATAGAGTGTAATTAAGAGCTTACAATCCAAATTGTGTATTAAGATTGTAACTCATTTGAAGGAAGTAGATACAAAATACCAGTAAAGTTAACACCATGTCCGTTCATAAGGCGAAAAAGGCATTTAATTTCCCCAAATTAAATTCATAAAAAAGGAGAATTTTTAAATTTTTTTTAGATTGAGTATTTATTTGTTAATCAAAAACAAAATAGTTTTAAAAATGCTAAAAATTAAAAACTGAAAAAAAAAAAATTAAGAATATTTTAGAGTTCTGGTCAGTCAGTGATGAGCATAACTCTATGTCAATATTATTAAACCTGCCTGACGTTTGGTATGCCTGATGTTAATAACAAAGATACAGTTCCTCGAACTGCCACTGGTTCGATGGGGAATGGATGCAAATATACAATATTATATATAAGTGAATGTGTATATGTCTGGAGATTTTAGGAAAAACAAAAAAAACGCTTCTTATTTTCAAAACTTAAGATATTTTGGCTTAATGTTGAATTTTAAATTAAAAAAAATCGAATGCAGAAAGCTCTATGTGAATGAGGTGTTGGCACTGGAAGATTTGTAGTACGTTGAAACTCAGTTACCTTATATGACTTTTCATAGAAATTTAAATAATTTTTGACTAAAAAAGGTTGAAATAAAGTTACTGGCAGGACACATGTAGTATGTGTCATTCTCGGCCCAGAAAATGTAAGTGTTCGAAAATTGATTACATAAACAAAAAATACTATTGAGAAGATATTTGTTGTCGTTTTAATGATAATCTGGATCATGGAAGTAAATTACTTAGAAAAATAATCACTCTGCCGATCAAAATAATATCACTTCCAATGCACTAAAGTGTCGATAGATGATTGAAAAATTCGTATAAATAATTAGAGATTTAAGTCTATCGGTATATGAAAATCATGTTTGCAATTAATTCGTACTTGAAAATTAACCGAATTGGTCTTTAGGATTATATGTTATGAGTGTATATTTTATACATTTGGAACATTTTGGTATGATGTCCTGTGCAGCATCTACATCTCTCAACAAGGGCTGTCATTACAAGCAATGTTTTTAAAAAAATGTTCCATTACAAAATAAGTTTATATATGCTGTGTATTTGTGTATACAATTATTGTTATTATTGTAAATCAATACATATTCTTATAATAAAAATACTAAAGAGTTCGTTTCTGGGACTTTGTATATTTGTATATATAACTTTCTTTATAACTAGACAATAAACAACAAGGAAGACATAGACGACATAAACTTCATATATTCGTTTGCACTGTGATACTAAGTTAAATTCTGTGATATAAATGTTTTAGTTTTTCAATAGTTTACTTATTTGTTTATTTATATATACTGTGTTTTTAAAATCAATCAATTTGTGATGTCAAAATACACCAATAATTTTTTATTAATGTTATAAGTTAAAAATTCATATTCAAAATAAAATGCCCCTGAAGATGTTGACAAAAACTAAACGAAACGTCGGGAAATAATGAAATAAAGAATTTTTATTTTACATTTAATAAAAGTGACCAAAAAAGCCCTACGTATACTCTATAATACATAAAATAAATAAGTTTGGTCTAAAATCAATATTCTGTGTTTATGATAGTTTAAGGATTTCAAAATTGTGAATAAATAAACGTAAAAAAAAACAAAGACTGTCATATTGCGTTTAGCAAGTGTCAGCGTTAATGCCGTCATATATTATTATCACATAATAATTATCGTATCATTATCGTTTCATAACAATTAGCATCCCATACATTTTCTTAAAAGAAAGTGTCTCCTCCCAAGAAATGCATTTTCAGAAAAAAACCTCTTCTATAACCTTTTATTTTTTCAAACAGCACCTTTTGTGAAAAAACAACTTTACTGGAAAAACTTCCCTTTCTCAAAAAATTATTTTCTGAAAAAATTACATTTCCTTAAAAAGTACATATTCTTACAAAAATTTTACTTTACCCAAAAAAGTACTGCCTCTTAAACAAGTATGTTTTAAAAAAATCGAACTTACTTAAATAAAAACTTTTTCTTAAACAAAATACCTTTTACTAAAAAGTACATTTTATTTAAAAAATATGTTGCATTCAAAAAATACCTTTTGTTAAAAAAGAAACTTTAAAACAAGTACTCTTTCTTAAAAAATAACGTCCTTAAAAAGAAACCATTCTTAAATAAACCATTTATTGAAAAATACTTTTAATAAAAAGCTAATTTTCCTAAAAAGTACTTCTTCTTAAAGAATTATCTTTGCTTAAAATTGTACCCCTTCTTAAAATTTTACTTTTTCTTAAAAAATTACATTTTCTTAAAAAGGTAGTTTGCTTAAAAAAGTATCTTTTCTTAAAAAACTAAATTTTCTTAAAAAGTACTTCTTTTAAAAGAAGTTTTTCGTGAAAAAGTACCTTCTCTTATATAGTACCTTTCTTTAAAGAAAGCAACTTCTGTTTAAAAATTTCTGCCACGTAGACTACCAACTTTTTCCTAGAAAAGTAAATTTTCTCAAAAAATTACATTTTTCTAACAAAAAAGTACACTTTATTAAAACAGTCCTTTCTTAAAAAAAATAAATTTTCTTGACAAAATATATTTTCTTAAATTAGTATATTAAAAAAACAAGTTTATTTTCTTCAAAAAGCACGTCTTTAAAAAAAGTACCATTTCTTTAACAAGTGTCTCTTCTAAAAAAAAGTAAATTTTCTTAAAAAAGTACCTTTTTATAAACAGGAACTTTTTCTTAAAAAAGTAAAATTTTTTTAATAAAGTGTCTTTTCATATAAATTAACTTTTCTGAGTACCTTTTCTTTAATAAGTACCTTTTCATTAAAAAGTCCTTTCATAAAAACAAATTTTTATTAAAAATTTACAATTTCTTTTAAAATATCCTTTCTTTAAAAAAGAGGGTACTTTTTCTTAAAAAATTAGCTTTTCTTTAAAAATTACTTTCTCTTAAAAACAAATGAAATTTTCTTATAGAACTACATTTCTTGAAATATTACGTTTACTTAAAAAAATTTCATTTCCTTTAACACATTTTCTATAAAAAACACATTTTCGTAAACAAGTAGATTTTCTTAAAAAAAATTACATTTTCTTGACAAAGTAGCTTATCTTAAAAAAGTACTAAGCCTTTCTTAAAAAAGTAGCCTTACTTAAAAAATATCTTTTCTTCAAAGAGTAGCTTTTCTTCAAAAAGTGGCTTTTCTTCAAAAACTATATTGTCTTTAAAAAGTACCCTTTTCTTAAAAAAGCAATTTAATAAAAAAAAATATTTTTTTTTTTAATAAGTACTTTTTCTTAAAAAAGCAAATTTTCTTCAAAAGTACCTCATTTTTACAAAAGTACTTTTATTTAAAAAGTACCTTTGTTAACAAAGCACATTTTCTTAAAAAAGAGATATTAAAAAAAAAATATTTTTTTCTTAAAAAAGTAAATTTTCTAAAAAAGTTTTCTAAAAAAGTTTGTCTTACAAAACTAAATTTTCTGAAAAGTACCTTTTCAAAAAAGTGTATTTTTTTTACAAAATATATTTTCTTAAAACAGAATCTTTTCTTAAGAAACTTACCTTTTTTAAAAAGCTAACTTTTCTTAAAAAAGTACTGTTCCTTAAAAGGAGTACATTTACTTAAAATTAAAAATTTTTTTTAAGAAGTACCTTTTTTTAAAAATGGCTCTTTCCTTAAAAGAAACTATGTTTTCTAAAAAAAGTAAATTTTCTCTAAAAAGTATCTTTTCCTGCAAAAGTCGAATTTATTAAGAAAGTACATTTTCTTAAAAAAAATAAATTTTGTTAAAAGTGCCTTTCTTAAGAAGGTAGCTTTCCTTTAAATAAAAGTACGTTATCTTAAACAATACATTTTCTCTAAAAAAGATCCTTAAAAACGCAAATTTTGTTAAAAAGTACTTTTTCTTAAAAGGGTAGTTTTTTTAAAAAAGGTAGATTTTCTTTAAAAAAAAACAGCACCTTTTCTTAAAAAAGGTAAATTTTCTTAAAGAAGTACCTTTACTTAAAAAAAATATTCTTCAAGCAGTACCTTTTCTTAAAAAAGCTTATTTTTTGAAAAGTACCTTCTCCCAAAAAAGCACTTTCTCTTTAACATGTAACTTTTCTTTAAAAAGTAAGTTTTCTTTAATAAAGTTAATTTCCTTAAAAACGTAGCTTTTCTTAAAAATTGACTTTTTTAAAAATGTGGCTTCTCTTAAAATATTAAAAAGAAAAATTTTTTTAAGAAGTACCTTTTTTAAAAATGGCCCTTTCCTTAAAAGAAACTATGTTTTCTAAAAAAAGTAAATTTTCTCTAAAAAGTACATTTTCCTACAAAGGCGAATTTATTAAGAAAGTATATTTTATTTAAAAATTTAAATTTTGTTAAAAGTGTTTTTATTAAAAAGGTAGCCTTTCTTTAAATAAAAGTACGTTCATTTGAACAGTACATTTTCTCGAAAAAAAACCTTTTCTTAAAAACGCAAATTTTTTTAAAAAATTACCTTTCTTAAAAAAGTGCCTTTTTTAAGTGCCGTTTCTTAAAAAGATAGTTTTTCTTTAGAAAACGGTACCTTTTCTTAAAAAAGGTACTGTTTCTTAATGAAGTACCTTTTCTTAAAAATGTAAATTTTCTTAAATAAGTACCTTTTCTTGTAAAAGTAACATTTTTTAAAAGTACCTTTTCCGAAAAAGTACTTTTTCTTTAACAAGTAAATTTTCTTTAAAAAGTGCGTTTTCTTTAATAAATCTATAATATTAATACGTGAAGGTAAATTTTTAGTACCTTTTTTAAGCAATATGCGGGCACGGAGGAGTACGAAAATTGGCATAGTTATAGTTCGTATGGAGGAGAAGCTGAGAATGATAAAATTTATGCTTAATCAGTCTTAAAAATATATAAAATTAAATAAACTAAACAATTTATAATAATTCGTTACACTCTGTTAATGTGAATGATTTAAATTATATATAAGACGCCATGTGTTGAATTGTGAATTGCTAAAATTTATTAACATACCTTTAGGCTCATTTAAATATTCATAACTTTTTTATATATATGGATTAAAAAAATATTGGAAGACAAAAATTTAATGAAAAAATAATATTTCCTAGAATTTGCACTTGCGAGTGCTGGGCTATACTTGTTTACTTAAAAACTTAGCTTTTCTTAAAAATTTACTTTTTTTTAGAAAGTGGCTTCTCTTAAAATATTGCTTTTAAAAAGGCACATTTCATAGAAAGTATTGTTTTAAAAAGTTCGTTTTTATGAAAAATAGTACCATTTCCTCAAAAAAGTCCCTGTCTTAAAAAATTGGGGTTTCTACAACGTTCCTATTATTAAAAAATAGATTTTCTTAAAAATTTGCATTAAAAAAAAAAAAACTTTAATGATAGCGCTTAGATATGAGCTCCCGTTTTACTCTTTCTTATAGATTGTACCGCTGCTTGGTTGTTTGTTACTAAGACCCTGAAAGCTAATGGAATAATTGAAGATTGCAATACATAGTTACGGAGGCTATCAAAAATTATATGAAATTTAAATTGGAAACAGTGTTATTTAAAAACAAGTAAGAAAATTATAGTCGGTCTAGACCGATTATACGATACCTTATACCATGCGTTTAGAGACCCTATCTCTTGGGTCCAATTAAGTAGATATAGAATATAAGCATAAACCAAATTTGAGTGGTATTGTTATTAATTCTTTTGATTTCGAATATGGAAACTTCATATCGGATGCTATATCTATATGGGGACTAGGCCGAAAATTGACCAATCCTGATCATATTTGGTAAGGTCACTTATTTGTTGCAAAACATCTACAAAACACATTTGAGAAAAGTTTATGCAATATTTTTTTTTTTTTTTTTTTTTGATAGATTTAAGTGATGTTCGGGAGGCTGCTTTATATTGTGGCTATGACTAAGAATTTTGCTATAGGATTTATTTTAGGATTACTGATTAATGGATGTAATAAACATACTCAAACCCAATTTGACCAATTTCTATATGATAATTTGGATATTATGGCAATTTAAGTTGATCTAATATGGGTCATTTGTTTGGTGACTAGGTCTGAACATTTAACTATTTTCATCAATTTCAACAGCGTTCATCCTATGGCCGATAGAAGCTTATATTCTTAATTTCATCTAAATATATTCATATTTGCAACCTGTAGTCTGATTACAAAATTTACATGGATCCACAGACGGACAAACGAATGGACATCGCTAAATCAACTCAAAACGTGATTCTAAGTCGATCAGTATAATAAAAGATTGGATTAGGTCAAATAATTTTGGTAGTTACAAACAGCAGCACAAAGTCATTATACCCTGACAACATAGTGGTATAGGGTATAAAAAGCGTTTTAACTCATCTACCCCTTTTAATTTAATTATTAATTTTAATTGAATATTAATAGAAATAGTGAAAGTCATGATCAACTGGCGGTCTCTACACTAGACAGAGCTGAAGGTTATATAAGTTTGCGTTGATATTTGATGCAACCAAACCTTGATAAACATAAAACCGTTTTTAAGTTCATCTGTCCCTCTACGATCGTTATAAACACTACTATAAAGGGGATCTTCAATGAGTCCAAGATCAAAAAAATTTTTAATTCAGGTATGATGATGGTTAAATACTTAATGTTAGTTTCAAAGCCAGTATATAATCGTATAAAAATTATGAAAATGTGGATAGGCTTGGGATCTTATCAGATCAAAACTGATACAATTTGTATCTGCGTAATCACAAATGATATAAAATGTATAGTTATATATTGTTAAGGATGTAGGACAAGATTCAGATCTCGCTGTGGCTAACTGAGCGGTTGCAAGCAATAACTATAAAAAATGTACTATCCATCCATCGCCAAACATATGATTAAATGCTCGAAAAATAAATTATGTCGTTAGTTCCTTTTTTGTATCTTTTTATGTATGCAACTCCAATTAATGATTTTAGCAGGAATCATTCATTATCTTTTATTTGGTATTCCTTCCCGTTAAACATATTTATGATGTAGGATATCAAACAGTCAAACAGTATCGTCTTTTTACATCTTAAATTACTATTATATATTATTATTCCATAACTAACCCCTTGATTTTGATCGTTAATTTAATTCAATTTCATTTAACAAGTGACAAAGAGGGCATAAATAATACAGAGCTCAATGAGTTTGAGTAATTTTGTTACTCTTCTAGTTATATAATGCGAATGAGAGGTTTTTTAATTTCAACGATATGGTTGCTATATACAATTTAACGGCGCTTGAGGGGCCTTTTGGAAGCTTGACCACAGTAAAAAAAAAATACGTCATCAGTTTAACTGGCAGCGGCAAAACGAACAAATAACCAGATCCACATCAGTAGCAGACATAAGTAGTCGCAGTAGATTGAGTGCAACAAGTGAGGCGTTAAAGTGCAATTATTTCTTAACGTAAGAGGCGCTAAATGCATAAAGATGATAAAAATATAACTTTTTTTTTATATTAAAAAAAAAAGAAAAAATCACATTCAATTATTTACTAGTGATCTTTACAATTTCAACAAAAGAAAGAAAAAAAACAACATTGCATTGCTAACACGATTTACGAGTATTATTCACGCATTGAATTGAAGTTTTAAGATTTAACGAGCTGTGTTTGTTTTTTGTGCCGGCATTTTCATCTTTAACTTTTTTCCAAAAACTAATTGAAATAAGTTTTGTCTATAAGTGAAACAATTTATACATTTAATTGTTATTAAAAACAACGTTTGTTAACAATAAACTAAACCTGATAGTTAACGAAGCGTTACAGATTTGGAATTTACTTAAAAAGTAAAATAAATTTATAAAAAATACATTAATGAAAATCATTTGCAAAAAGTGAAATTTAAACATGATATTGTAAACTACATTTCAAATGGAAGCAAAGAAAAATCAAACCAATTAAAAAGGTAGGCTACTCGCCAATATTTCCAAATGCTGATTAATTTCACATTAAATGGATATCTTAATGTTTGTAAAAATTAGAGCTAAAGCATTTAAAATTATTATTAAGGCAAACATTTAAAATTAGGAAATTATAGCATGGACCTGATAAAAAGCTATACCATGCGGTATAAAAATGAAATGATTTGAACTGAGGGTTTACATAGAATAGAGAAGACAGCTTAGCAGCTTCAATTCAACTTTAAAGAAAACATTAAAAAAATTCATAAAAATTAATGACCATTTTTGTCATTCCTAAATCCAAAGAGTTTTTCGGGTCAATAGTGTTATTTTTTTCACAAACTTTAAAAAATGTTATGAAAAGACAATTCTATTTATAGCAAAACATTGTGATAAAATATTGATTGTTAAGAAGTTAATGTTATTTTAACAAAAAAAAAAAAATTTATCCAACATAGTCCATTTCCCGCTCAATATATTTTATTCCACGTATCTCAAATTGTCTAAAACTTTCGAAATAATAGGATTTCCCAAGGTACTCAAAATAGGTCTTTGTTGGATCAATGATTTCATCGCTGGAGCTAAATCCCAAATTTAAAATATAAAATATTTACTGGGAAATATAAAATATTTCCGGAGAATTCAGATCTACCTTGTATCTTGTTTTAATGAAAAGCACTTTCTTCTTGACCAAATTTGATTATATTTTTATACCCTACTAGTTGTAACCTGATGCGCTTCGCTACACCCATCGTCACGAAGTAAAAAACTGTGAATACATTTTGTAGAAAAATATTTTATTTATCTTTTGGCGATTTTTGATTTTGAAGATTATTGCTTTTGCCTTAGCCGGCTGGTGGGTAAAGCAAAAGTTAAAGATTTATTTGTTATAAATATAAGTATTTCCGTATTTTCATGTTCGTTTTTGCAAGCTAACAATATTCCAAAAATAATCGTTTTCATCCCTTACATAAGTACAAATTCTTAAAAAAGAGTATTTTCTTAAAAAAGAAAATTTTTTAAAAGAAAATTTTTAAATACCTTTTCTTAAAAAGCACTCTTTCTTAAGAAAGTACCTTTTAAAAAAGTGTGTTATTTTTTCTTAAAAATATATTTTTTAACAAAAAAAAATTTTATAAAAAATTTGATTTTTAGAAAAAGTGGTATTTTAGAAAATAACACTTTTTTTGAAAAACTGCTTTCTTTATAAAGGTACATTTTTCTAAAAAATTACTTTTTCTTGAAAAAAGAACCTTTTCCTAAAACAAGACCTAAAACTACCTTTTCTTCAAAAACAAAATTATACAACAAAAATTTTTTTTCTTAAAAAAGTTTATTTTTCTTTAAAAAGTACTTTTTTTTAAAGGTGCCTTTTTTTAAGAATGTATCTTTTTCAATAAGCATATTTTCATTAAAATTTCCCATTTCATAAAAATGTACTTTTTACTATTATAAAATATTTATTAAAAAGAAAATTTTCTTAAAAGTACCCTTTATTACAAAAGTACATTTTATTAGAAAAGTGCATTTTATTAAAAAGTACCTTTTATTAAAAAGTACCTTTTATTAAAAAGTACCTTTTATTAAAAAGTACCTTTTATTAAAAAGTACATTTTATTAAAAAGTAACGTTTATTAAGAAGTACATTTTGTTAAAAAGTACCTTTTATTAAAAAGTACCTTTTATTAAAAAGTACCTTTTATTAAAAAGTACATTTTATTAAAAAGTAACGTTTATTAAGAAGTACATTTTATTAAAAAGTACCTTTTATTAAAAAGTACCTTTTATTAAAAAGTACCTTTTATTAAAAAGTATCTTTTACTAAAAAGTACCTATTATTAAAAAGTACCTTTTATTAAAAAGTACCTTTTATTAAAAAGTACCTTTTATTAAAAAGTACCTTTTATTAAAATGTACCTTTTATTAAAAAGTACCTTTTATTAAAAAGTACCTTTTATTAAAAAGTACCTTTTATTAAAAAGTGCCTTTTATTAAAAAGTACCTTTTATTAAAAAGTACCTTTTATTAAAAAGTACCTTTTATTAAAAAGTACCTTTTATTAGAAAGTACCTTATATTAACAAATATCTTTCATTAAAAAGTTCCTTTTATTAAAAAGTACCTTTTATTAAAAAGTACCTTTTATTAAAAAGTTCCTTTTATTAAAAAGTACATTTTATTAAAAAGTAACGTTTATTAAGAAGTATATTTTGTTAAAAAGTACCTTTTATTAAAAAGTACCTTTAACTAAAAAGTACCTTTTATTAAAAAGTACCTTTTATTAAAAAGTACCTTTTATTAAAAAGTACCTTTTATTAAAAAGTACCTTTTATTAAAAAGTGCCTTTTATTTAAAAGTACCTTTTATTAAAAAGTACCTTTTATTAAAAAGTACCTTTTATTAAAAAGTACCTTTTATTAAAAAGTACCTTTTATTAAAAAGTACCTTTTATTAAAAAGTACCTTTTATTAAAAACTACCATTTATTAAAAAGTACCTTTTATTAAAAACTACCATTTATTAAAAAGCACCTTTTATTAAAAACTACCTTTTATTAAAAAGTACCTTTTATTAAAAGCTACCATTTATTAAAAAGTACCTTTTATTAAAAAGTACCTTTTATTAAAAAGTACCTTTTATTAAAAAGTACCTTTTTATTAAAAAGTACCTTTTATTAAAAACTACCATTTATTAAAAAGTACCTTTTATTAAAAACTACCATTTATTAAAAAGTACCTTTTATTAAAAAGTACCGTTTATTAAAAACTACCATTTATTAAAAAGTATCTTTTATTAAAAACTACCATTTATTAAAAAGTACCTTTTATTAAAAACTACCATTTATTAAAAAGTACCTTTTATTAAAAACTACCTTTTATTAAAAAGTACCTTTTATTAAAAGCTACAATTTATTAAAAAGTACCTTTTATTAAAAAGTACCTTTTATTAAAAAGTACCTTTTATTAAAAAGTACCTTTTATTAAAAACTACCATTTATTAAAAAGTATCTTTTATTAAAAACTACCTTTTATTAAAAAGTACCTTTTATTAAAAACTACCATTTATTAAATAGTACCTTTTATTAAAAACTACCATTGATTAAAAAGTACCTTTTATTAAAAAGTATCTTTTATTAAAAACTACCATTTATTAAAAAGTACCTTTTATTAAAAACTACCATTTATTAAAAAGTACCTTTTATTAAAAACTACCATTTATTAAAAAGTATCTTTTATTAAAAACTACCATTTATTAAAAAGTACCTTTTTTTAAAAACTACCTTTTATTAAAAAGTACCTTTTATTAAAAGCTACCATTTATTAAAAAGTACCTTTTATTAAAAAGTACCTTTTATTAAAAAGTACCTTTTATTAAAAACTACCATTTATTAAAAAGTACCTTTTATTAAAAACTACCATTTACTAAAAAGTACCTTTTATTAAAAAGTATCTTTTATTAAAAACTACCATTTATTAAAAAGTATCTTTTATTAAAAACTACCATTTATTAAAAAGTACCTTTTATTAAAAACTACCATTTATTAAAAAGTACCTTTTATTAAAAACTACCATTTATTAAAAAGTACCTTTTATTAAAAACTACCATTTATTAAAAAGTATCTTTTATTAAAAACTACCATTTATTAAAAAGTACCTTTTATTAAAAACTACCATTTATTAAAAAGTACCTTTTATTAAAAACTACCATTTATTAAAAAGTACCTTTTATTAAAAAGCACCTTTTATTAGAGATATTTTTTCTGCGATTATTGTGTTTGCGATTAGTTTTGGTGATTTTTGATTTTGGTGTGTTTTGTTGTTTTTTACGATTTTTGTTATTCGTAATTTTCGGTATTGGCAATTTTTGATTTATTCTCGGTTTTGGCGATTTTTGACTATGACGATTTTTGTTTTTTTTTTATTTTTGTGATTTTTGTTATTCGCGAATTTTAGTTCTGGAAAGTTTTGTTTTTGGCGAGTTTTGTTATTTGCTACTTTCGGTTTTGGCGATTTTGGACTTGGACGATATCTGTTTTTTGTGATTTTTAGATTTTGGCAATTTTTGACTTCTGGGATTATTGTTTTTCGCGATTTCCGGTTTTGGCGATTTTTGATTTTGGTGTGATTTGTTTTTTGCGATTTTTGTTATTCGCGATTTTCGGTTTTGACAATTTTTGATTAGGTAATTTTTGATTTTGGCAATTTTTGTTATTAGCGATTCTCGGTTTGGCGATTTTTTATTTTGGCGATTTATGGTTTTTATGCTACTTTTGATTTTGGCGATATTTGGCTTTAGCGATTTTTATTGTTTGCGATTTTCGATTTTGGTGATTTTTGCGATTTTTGTTATTCGGTTCTAGCAATTTTTGTTTTTGGCGATTTTCGGTTTTGGGGAGTTTGGAATTGACGATTTTTGCATTGTGATTTTTGATTTTTGGCGATTTTCGTTGTTCGCGATTTTCGGTTTTGGCGATTATTGATGTTTACGATTCTGCTCATATTTCCCATGACTACAATTGTCAAAAGTTCGAAGAAAGTTATTTTCATAGTACTTCATATCATTCCCATCCATTTTTTGTTCGACTACTGATATTAATAACTCATAAACTCGCACAAAGTTCCACGGCTTTATCTATTACAGTACTCCCGAAATATAACATTTAATATTCTCTCTGAATGGGGGGTGCCACGCCCACTGATCTGTTTCCGGCCATTTTTTCCGAGTACTAACGTTATTAACTTATGACCTCATACAAAGTTTCAAGGCTTTCTCTATTACAGTAAACCAGATATATAACATTTATTATTTACTTTGTATGGAGTGCCACGCCGATTAGTGTGCACCTGCCAATTGTTTGTCTGACTTCCCACATTCCTAACTTAAGAACTCACACAAAATTTCCAAGTCTTTCTCTATTACAGTACTCTAGATATATACTATTAAAAATTTACTTTCTATGATTTATGATTAGTGCCACGCCCACCGATCTGATCCCGCCCATTTTTTCGCGACTCTTCAAATTAGTTTAGAATGAACATGTATATAGTTTCAGAGCTTTTGCTGTCATAGTACTTACTCCTTTATATGTAAAAATTAGATGTTAAAAATTCACATTATAGGGGAGGTGCCACACCCAATTGAAAAAGCCAAAAAAATATAGCCTATTTTTCCTTACGGATGGTAAAAATTTCAAGACGAGTCTCCTAAAAAGCGCAAACAAACACACATATAAAACTCAATTTTTATACATAAGATATTACCCTGTATTCAGGGTAGAATGAGTTTATGTTTATGTTTGTAACTTCCAGGAATATTGGACCTGGACTCTTGTATTATACCGTTCGAATCAGAATCATTTCCTGAGTCGATTTAGTTATGTCCTCCGTTTGTCTGTCCGTGTATTTGTCTGTCTGTCTGTCTCTGGGCCCAAGTGAAAGTATGTGTCGCAAATATTAATAATTAAGAATTCGTTGGTCATATGACAAAAGCCATTGAAATTGGTAGATATCGGTCCTAGACCTAGACCTAGTCCCCATACAAATTAGCCCTATCAGCGCAACTCAAATTACCCTAAAATCTATATTGATCATATTGATCTCAGTTTAATTTTTGGTCAGTTTAATCATTAATCCAAATATAAATCCATATATAAACCATGTAGGATCATTTTTAGTCATAGTCCCGATAAAAAGCAGCATCAAAAAAATAAAAAAGATTGCACAATTCCTCTGGAATTTGGTTTATATATGTTTTTAAGAAAAATAATTTAATATATTAAATAAGGTCATGATCGCTTCATTCGTCATGGCATAAGGTATCGTATAGTCGATCCATACTTTTCTAACTTGTTTTAAATCATCATCAAATTTGCCCAATAAGTTGACATAATATTCACCGTTTATTGTTTCTCTCTTTCGGAGATAATGTCTATGGATTATGCCACTTACATCCGTATGTTCAACTTTTCCGACCCTGTTTTGAATTCAGAGGCCAATAAAAATTCCGTATAGAATTTTGAAATAGTGTTTTCTTTTAAATAAAGGAAATGAATAAAGTCTGACGTTTAAAGGAAATCTAAACTTATAAGTCAGCTATCATACTAAATATAAAAAATTATTAGTTTTAAAAAATAATTATTAAAAATTGTATGAAAATTTGATAATTTTAAATTATATAATTTTTCTTACCCAATTTCAGCGGTTTTTAGCCATCCGATTTGGAAATAATAAAAAATGATTGGCATACAGAAATTTTTAATGGATGCAATATATTTTTATTTTCAAGTATACTCCTTATTTAAAATTAAATTTTTTTAATATGTTTTTTTTTTGTGAAAACACACAAATTTTTTTTCAAAGAAAAAAAATAAATAAAAACAACATTGTTATAATCTAATTGACAGTTAATCAACTATCATCCCCCATTTGGACATTTCATCAATTCGCTTATTTAGACAAACATTTGGTCAGACAATCGTACACAATCAGCCGCATTGTCTGTGAGTTCGCTCGATCACAGTTTAATTTAATGTTCATGTTCACAAGGCATGCAACTTAGATCTCATACATATGTATATGAATCAGTATTTTTGTATAAAGCATATTGCTGAAATTATGGTCATATTGTTAATGCTGGGTTCATCTGCATCATCATCGTCACCCATAACATTTAATGTCAATAGGCTAAACTAGCTTTAATTTTATGAATATGAGAGTTTAACGTAGAAGTGGCGAAGTTTTATTTTGTGTGTTATTTTTAACCGTCTTTAAATTGACAGTTAACATTAATCTTAATAAAAACAAAAAGTTTATCTTTTTATCTCTTAAAATTTTGGAACATTTTAATAAGCTGGAAATACGAGTAATAATACTTTGTATACCAGCGCTTACATTAATTAAAAATGCATGTTTTATGGTGTTATTAGCTTGTATTTTAGGCACCGGAAATTCGTTCGTTTGTAAAAGTTTTTGACTACAATTAGTATTTTATACAGTAACACTGGCAGCTAAAAAGATATCTTTTAAATAATTTATGGATCCTGATCTTTTTTAAACCGTAAGATTTTCGTAGGTCAAATTTAAAAATTGACAAGAGGTACCCTAAAAGGTAATTTTTTAAGAAAACGTACATTGATAAGAAAATTAACTTTTCTAAGAAAATAAAAGTTGTAAATAAAACGTTATTTTTTCAAAAAAGGTAATTTTTTTAATAAAAGTTACTTCTTAATAAAAGGTACTTGAAAAAATTTAATTTGTAATAAAAACCATTTTTTAAGAACAGGAGCTTTTTTAGTTTTTTTTAATAAAAGGTACTTTAAAATATGTACTTTTTAATATGAGGTATTTTTTAACAGAATATACTTTTTTAATCATAGGTACCTTTTTCATAAAATTTTTCTTTTTTAAAGTACCTTTTAAATAAAAAGTATTTTTTTTAATAAAAGGTACTTTTTAACAAAAGGTATTTTTTAATAAAAGGTAATTTTTTTTATAAAGGTGTTTATCTAAAACGTACTTCTTTAAAAAGGTCCTTTTTTAATAAGAGGTATGTTTTTAATAAAAGGTACTTTTTTAATAGAAGGTTTTTTTTTTACTTTTTTAACAAAAGGAACTTTTTGAATAATAGGTAGTTTTCAAATAAAAGATAGGTTTTTAATAGAACGTTGCTTTTTAAAAAAGGCACATTTCAACGTATTTGTTTTTACTTATTTAGAAGAGGGTACTTTAAAAAGAGTATTTTTGAATAAAATGTTCTTTAATTAAAAGGTACTTTTTCATAAAAGACAGTTTTTTAATAAAAGGTTCTTTTTTAAAAAAACTTGTATTTTCAATACAAGGTACTTTTTTTTAACAAAAGGTACTTTTTTAATAAACTGTAACTGTTTAATAAAAAGTAATTTTTAATAATAGGTAACCTTTTACGAAAAGGTAATTTTCTAAGAAAAAGCTGCTTTATAAGAAAATGTACTTATTTTAAGAAATTGGACTATTTTAAGAAAAGTTAGAAAAAGTTTTACTTTTAAAAGAAAATGTATTTTTTAAAGAAAAGGTACATTTTTTTTAACATAAGTTACGTTTTGAAAAAATTTATTTTTCTATATAAATGTACTTTCTTAAAAATATTAGCTATTTAAAAAAATGTACTTCTTAAGAAAAGGCTAATATTGTAAGAAACTACATTTTTATGAAAAAATACTTTTTTGAGAATAGGTACTTTTTGAAGAAAATGTACTATCTTAAGAAAATTTACTTCTTTTTTAAAATATACTTTTTTAATAGAAGGTACTTTTTTAAGATAAGGTACTGTTTAATAAAAGATTATTTTTTTATGAAAGGTACTTTCCAAAAAAGGGACTTTTTAATAAAATTTATTTTTTTTAATATAAAGTACTTTTTAATAAAACGTATGTACCTTTATAATATAGGATTCTCTTTTAACAAAAAATACTTTTTTAACCAAACGTTGGTTTTTTGAAACAAGTACTTTTTTAATAAAATATTCTTTTTAATGTAAGGTATTATTTAATAAAAGGTACTTTTTATTAAAATGTACATATTTCATAAAATATTCTATTTTAATAAATGGCACTTTTTTAATAAAAGATATCTTTTAAATAAAACGTACCTTTTTAGTAAGAGATACTTTTTTAAAACAAGGAAGGTTTTTTAAGTAAGTACTATTTTAAAATCATATACTTCGTAAAATTTACTTTTTTAAAACATGGTAATTTTAATATGTACCATTTTGAGAAATTATACTTTTTTAGAAAAGTTACTCTCTCAAAAAAGTTCGTTTTTTTAAAGAATGTGTACTTTCTTTGCAACAGTCCTTTTCCAGAATGGTTCTTTTCTAAGAAAAGGAATGTCTTTTAAGAAAAGGTACTGTTTTAAAAAAATGTACTTTAGAGCCAAAGGTATTTTTTCAACTAAAGGAACTTTTTTAAGAAAATTTAATTTTTTCGGAATGGGCACTTCTTTTAAGAAATTGTATTTTTCTTAAAAGAAAGGGGACTTTTTAAAAAAATGTGAATTCTTTACAATACGTAGTTTTTAAGGAAAAGTGATTTTTAATTAATGGTACTTTTTAAGAAAAGGTAACCTATTTAAGAACATTTAATTTTTTTAGGAACGGTATTATTTTAAGGAAGGGTACTTTATTAAGAAAAGATTCTTTTAGAAAAAAGTACTTTGATAAGAAAATCTATTTAAGAAAATCATTTTTTTAATAAAACTTTCTTCTTTAATAAAATTTACTTTTTTAATAAAATTTTCTTCTTGTTTTTTTAATGAAAACAACTTTTTTAATGAAAATTACTTTCTTTTTAATAAAAAGTCCTTTTTTTGTAATAGAAAAAGTAATGATTTATTTTAAATATATGTTTATAACAAAATGTATGATTCAAAGAAAAAGTACTGTTTTTAGAGATGGTACTATTTTAAGAAATGTCACTTTTTTAAATAAGCTATCTTCTAAGAAAATTTTTTTTAGAAAAGGTACTGTTTGAAGAAAATGTACTTTTTAGGAAAAGGTTTTTTTTTTCAACTAAAAAAATGTACATTTTTAAGAGTGGGCACTTCTTTTAAGAAATTGTACTTTTATAAGAAAAGAGACTTTTTAAGAAAGGTAAATTTTTAACAGAAGGTACTTTTTAAGAAAATGTGATTTTTAATTAATGATACCTTCTAAGAACAGGTAAGCTATTTAAGAAACTCTAGTTTATAAGGAAAGGTACTATTTTAAGAAAGGGTACTTTCTTATGAAAAGATTCTTTTTAATAAAAGGTACTTTGATAAGAAAATCTATTTATTTAAGAAAATCATTTTTTAATAAAACTTTTTTCTCTAAAAAATGTACCTTTTAACAAAATCTACTTTTGAATAAAAGATAATTTTTTATGAAAATAACGTTTTTAATAAAAAGTGCTTTTTGTGAAATAGAAATGTTTAGATAAAATATATTTTTATAAGAAACGGTATTTCTTTAAGAAAATGTATTATTCAAAGAAAAGGTACTGTTTTTAGAGATGGTACTATTTTAAGAAATGTATTTTCTAAGAAAATTTACTTTTTAGGAAAGGTGCTGTTTTAAGAAAATGTATTCTTTTTCAACTAAAGGTACTTTTTTAAGAAAAATTACTTTTCTCAGATTGGGCACTTGCTTTAAGAAGTACATTTTTAATAAAATGGACATAAAATGTCCATTTTATTAAAAAAGATGAATTTTTAAGAAAAGATATTTATTAAGAAAAAGTGTTTTTTAATTAATGGTACTTTTTAATAAAATTTAACCCATTTAAGAAATTTTACTGTCTTAAGTAAAATGTACTTTTTTAAGGAAGGGTACCTTCTTAAGTAAAGATTGTTTTAAAACAAATTACTTGATAAGAAAATCTATTTATTTAAGAAAATCATTTTTTTAATAAAACTTTCTTCTTTTAATAAAAGGTGCTTTTTTTAAGAAAATAACTTTTTTAATGAAAATAACTTTTTTAATAAAAAAGTGATTTTATTTTGTAGTAGAAAAGGTAATATTTGAATAAAACATATTTTTAAAAGAAACGGTATTTCGGTAGAAAATGTATTATTCAAAGAAAAAGTACTGTGTTTAGAGATGGTACTATTTTAAGAAAAGTCACTTTTATAAAAAAGGTATTTTCTAAGAAAATTTACTTTTTTTTAGAAAAGGTACTGTTTTAGACAAGGTATTTTCTTAAGAAATTGTACTTTTTTTAAGAATTGTACTTTTTAATAAAAAGTGCCTTTTTATTATTAAGGATATATTCTTTTTTGAAAAAGGTGCTCTTTTTCTAAAGGTACTTTAAAAAAAATGCATTGTATTTTTTAAGAAATGGTTTTTTTTACAAGAAATTTATTGTACTTTTATAAGAAAAGTAATTTTGTAAGAATAGGTGATTTTTTAAGGATGCTTTTTAAGGAGACATGGTTCCTTAATTCAATGTCAACTTAGCGCTTTCGCGCCAAATTTAGCGCCTTTTTAGGAAATGCGATATATTAAAATTTTTTTTTTGGTTTTTAGTGTTTTGGCAGCTGAAAAAAATTGTAGATCTTTCCTCCATATTTAAATTAAAAAAAATTTTTTTGTTTGGTTAAGACGAAACTTAGCTTTAAATTTTAAACAAAAAATTTTTAAATTTAAACTCACAGAAGATGGTTAAAGTATTTAACCGAAATATCGGAAGAAAATAATGAATTAAAATACGAACTTTGTGCGCTTTTATTATTATAACATATAAAAAAAGACCTTAAGCCGAAATATAAACAATTTCAAAATGCAATATAGGTCAACAATACAAACACCCTACAAAAATAACTTTTCTAAGAAAATTTACTTTCTTCACAAAATTGATTTGTTTTAAGAAAATATGCTTTTTTCAGGAGAGGCAACTTTTTTTTGATATGATACTTTTTAAGAAAATATACCTTTTTAGGAAAATGTACTTTTTTAAGAAAATTTATTTTTTGAAGGGAAGTTTATTTCCTTAAGGGAAGTTATAATCAAAAGTAGGCATTTTTTAAATCCCCCTGAATTTTATATAATTTATCTCGTAGGGACACTGTTTAGAATTGAAAATTTTAACTGACATTTGATCTTTAAAAATGCCATATTCTTAAGAAATTTAGATATGTAAAAAAATTAACTCTAAGCCAGGAAAGGAATACATTAACAACTGATTTCTTGGTCTGGTTTTTATGCAAGTGGATTTTATACAAATTTTTTTGAGGGTATTTATATTTACATGTTATTTTTTTTTTTCGAGAACCATCTTTCAAAAATGTTTGATTGTAGCATATAGGCATATAGAGCAACTTTTTTATTGTACTTATTTTCGATATAAAACTTTGCTTATAATTTTTTATTTTATTTATATCAAAATTTATTTTTAACTGCTTTAATTTAAGACCCAAGCTTTAAATGGGTTATTGAAATGAATTGGAAATATGGGCTTAGTGTTGATTTATGTGTTTGTATTTTATTATTTTTATTATTTCGTTGTTCAAATAAAGTTAATAAAAATTCCTTTTGTTTAAATGTTTTTTGTTTTCAATTCTCTTCACAAAAATCTGTTAAGCTCTATTGAAAGTCATGACGCGCAAATAAATGTAATTCTCTTACCTGCTTATATTTAGACAACTAAATTCACATTCCTGACTCATGGAAAAGCCTATGATTTCTATCACATTTTGATTAAATTTTCGTTTTTATCATGAACAAAATCGTTACACAGAAAAACACAAGTATAAACTTAATTATGATCATAATGCTGATGATGCTTTATAAATACGCAATGTAAGATCAGTAGCCAACTGAAAAAATTACCAAATGAATAATCATTCAGTTATGCAAAGATGATTGTAAAAAGAAATCACTTGTTGTTTAATTCTAGATTTTTGGCGCCATGCGCTCAACAATTGTAAACAAATGCAACAAAAAGCAAATAATGGCAATAACAAATATGAACTACTCGCATGTTAAGCTATAGTGCTAGGTAATATAACGAGTATTTGAATATCTTTTTGGTATTCGATTATTTAAAAAAATTTATTTATCGGAATTATATATTTTAGTTAAAATAATATTAAAATAACGTTTTTCACTCTCTTAAATCAGGAAAAAATTCTTTAAAAAAAAGTTTTTGCTTTTATTATTGGTTTAATTTTTAAGGCCTAGGAAATATTAATAGCATCAGACATTTAAAAAGTAATCGAATTTAGCTGTTCTATAAAGTATATGAAAGACTATGTATTTATCTATCATTTTTTTTTTATATTTACGTATTTACTATAACTATCAAATGAATCACAAAATAACACACTTCACTTAAATATCTACATTTCTTTTGTTAATAAGAGAGTTAAATATATATCAATCATTAATATGAAAAGGCTGAGAAGATGGCTGAAGTAATAACACTAGGTTATACAAATACGTCATATACATATAGGTTTTGCATAGTCCGTAGTGTTTATTTATACTGTTAAGAGCTGCCAGACTAGTGAAGTCTTTCGAATACAAACAATGAATATAAAAATCTCCAAAAAAAAAAAAAAATAAATAAAAATTGCTATAAAAGTTGTAAATTTTTCAACATTCGATATGTAATTTTATTAAAAAATATTCGAGCCTGACATCGCTGGTTTTAAATTTTAATTTATTGGAATATTTCGGTCAAATTTAAATGATGATATATTAAATAAATTACGAACAAAAAATTAAAAAAAAAAATAAACATTTAAAAATGATTTTAAAAAAACGCCACCGCCGTAATGACGACGAGGAGCTTACATGTTTAGCGGTGTCGCTTTCTTAGTCATTTTTAAATGTTTATTTATTTTTATTTATTTTTTTTATTTATTTATTTAATCAATACAGCACAACAAGAACTAGTCTTATCTAGTAGTACTGGGAGGATAATGGCACATTATGATTTTGTTATTACATAAAAAAAAAAAATTCTTAATACTTATTATTTTGAAGAATAAGTTAATTAAAAAAGGTGTTATTAAAAAAATATTGTTATATCAAAACTATATTAAGACCACAAGTTAATAAAATTGAAAACAAATAATATGTCATCAAATCATCAACATCAAAATGATGTTGTTTTTGTTCGTAAATTATTTAACGTTCGATCTAAGTTGTTAAAAATTTGAAATGTAAAATTTTGATTTAGAAGATTCGGTTCTTTTTTCTTACTCCAAAATTTTTTTCATTAAAAAAAATATTTACCTTAAAATTTGTATAAATTTTGAATATGAAGTTTCGATATAGACGATTTGTCTTTTTATTACTAATTCCAAAATTTTTTTGAATGTCAAACAAAATTTTTTTTACTAGTTTATAAATTTCATTTCAGCAAATTTTTTTCACCTTAGATTGTTTTCCTCCTGAGGAGGCGAATCTTATACATGAAAATTGTGTCTTGTATGTTTGTACTTTTGTTTGTGGTTTATAGGAGACTACACCACTTGAATAATCGTCTTGAAATTTTTTCTGTAGAAAACTGCCTATCCGGATTTTTCAGGTGGGCGTGGCAACTCCCATATGAAGTGAATTTTTACCATATAATATATGCAGTATTACGACAGCAAGATTTCTGAAACTATGTACACGTACATACTAAACTAATTTGAAGAGTTGGGGAAAAATGAGCGGGAGCGAACCAATGGGCGCGGAATTCACCATACAAAGAAAATATTTTATGTCATATATTTTTAGAGTACTGTAAGGGTTAAAGTTTGGGACTTCAAAAGTTATCAACGTTAGCACTCGGAAAAAAATGGGCGGGGTCAGATCCGTGGGCGTAGTAGTTCCAATACAACGCAAATATATAATTTCATATAACAGGAATTCTATAATAGAAAAAGCCTTGAAAGTTTTTCTGAGCTCATAACACAGTACAACGCATGATTTCGGGACTCAATTTTGATAATTTTGTGTGAAAGTAGCCTAAAAAATAAGAACTTCTGTATCATTCGTTTGGTCATGTTACATCAACAAATAATTTTAATATTTTTTTGAAGTTAGTAGGTATCGTATAGGGGAATTTGTCACGTTTTAGGCTCTTTTGTTTGGCATAACTCGAGAACCACTACTCGGATTTCGCTGAAACAATTTTTGAAAAATCAAGAATTACAATTACTTTCATCTGTTTATATAACGTTTCGCTACATAGGCAACAGTTTCGCAGTTATAAATAAATGTATGAAGAAAAAAAAAAATATTTTTTGCCTAAAAATTTTTTATATTTTTTTTTTTGTAAACTTTATTTTGCATGAAAAAAACATTCCGATTCATTTTACAGCTATTCTTACACAGAAAATATGTGATTTTTATATGTTATCTGTGCATGGAAACAAAATTTAGAACATTTTCAATTATTGTCACTATCCATCCTCATTGAAGTTGACGCTTGTGGTTCTGATGACCTTGGTTTCTTCGTAGGCTGTTCATATTCGTGTTCTGAGTCTGCATCATCATCCGAGTTAGACATAATATTCAAGGGCATGTTTTGTTCAGTGTGTCCACCAATTTCAGTGTCATCTTCATCTTCGGTGCTTTCATCTTCAAACTGCATAATTTTAGAACTCCACCAACAAACCTCCGCAAGCAATGCATCCAATTTTTTTGCCTTTGAATCGCTTTTCCATTGGCATGGTCACCTGGTGGAACCTCTCTCCTTGTTCGTCCGATTCCTGAGGTAATTGTGCCAAAAATGTATCAAGGTGGAAATGCATGAAATGTAATTTTAACGTCATGGATGCATTGATTTTCTCAAAATAAATCAGCAAGTTGTCCACTCGTGTCTGTATGTCATCTCGCTGTACACGGTTCTTTCCTAAAACGCCTTCGATGACTTGTTTCAATGCGTCCCATGCACATAGGTGGTTATAATGGTTCGAAAGCATATTTGTGAAAGATTCGCTTTTCATTAACTTTCGTATATCCGGTCCATTGAGAGTACCTGTTTGAAATATAAAAAAAAAACATTTTCGAAAAAATTATTGGTAATGCGAATTTATCGAAGGGAACAAATTTAGATATGATAATATTTAAATACAGACAACGATACGTAACTTTTCTAATTTTAGCTTCACTGAGTTTTAGAAAGATGGATTTCAAACAGTCATAGGTGTCATAAATATCTTTGACTACCACTTCGACGAATTTCCCAGCTATTCCTAATTTCATGTGGAGCGATGGCAACAAAATATCAGCTAGATCCTTTATCAAAGGTTCATTACGTAATTTTAATTGTTTCTCCAGCTCGGGAGTTCTTGCTTCCCAATCTTTACATTGATACTGATTCTCTGCATATCGCGAATCCCAATTACAAAGGAAGCAGAAGTATTTTGGAAAACCGCCCTTTAATATAATGCCTTGTATTATGTTGACAACCTTTAGATCACAGCAATTCTTCCATTTGTGTACATTGTATTTGATTTTCTCCAAAATTTCGCCCAATGTTTCATACGTTTCCTTCATAGTTGTGCTGAATCCCAATGGAATGGACGGTTTTTTGTTTGTTTTGTGCAACAGCACAGCCTTCAAATTTGAAACTGAACCAACGATGAATAAACGCCAGTCGGCAGCAATATAATCCATTCCCAATTTTTTCACTAAACTTGGATATCATGGCAGTAAGTGAACGTATTTGCTTCGTCCAGGGAATAAAATTTCTGAAATTCAGCTTGGCGTTTTCGGTATGATGTTGCGCTGACATGTTGCTGTGTGAGTTTTCTGCTCTTCAAAAATGATGTCAACATTTGGGATTTTTGTTGTGATAGTCCCAGCTTGGCAACAATGTAATCCATTTCGATTTGTGTTAGCGGTTGTGGTGCATTTTTTTCAATATCGGGTGTCCAATCTGCATCATTTACATTGGTCGGATTGGTGAAAACGGTTTCGGCTGGCAGGGACACAGTATCCAGACTCGGAGGTTTAGGTGTATCGATATCAGCAGCGCGTTTAACTGGAAGTGTGACAGTAAAAGCAGCAATGTATACTTTTGTTTTCAATTGTTTTCTGTTTAATCCATGACGAGAATTTATGCATGCGTAGCACCTGGATTTATTATGTCCACCTAGGTCTTCCACCCAAATTACTGGCTTCATAAAAGAAAACTCTCCACCTTTTCCATGTATCCACATTATAAGGGTATTATAACAATTTTTGCACACTGTGTTCGGCGTAAAATTTGCACCACTTAAATCTGCTTCATCAAAATAATGACAATACGCTGTTTTGAATTCCTCACTAAACAAGTTTTTTCGACCCTTTTGGTCTATTTTTAGGACGATATGACCACAAACGTAACAAAAATCATCCAATTTTGGGCAATTGTTATTTTCCATATTGAAATATATTATATGTTTTGTTGTTATTCACTTTTAAAAAAACGGGAAAAAATAGCTTGTTATTTGTTCGTGTTCGTCGGCAATTGTTGAATGACAAAAACCGATCAATGAACACCTACAAATACTACGTATATTTCAATATTTTACTGACAGGTACTTATGAATGGGCGCAAATTTCCGTAATTTCCGTAAAAAAATTATTCAGGTAACTAACGGAAAACCCCAATTAATTTAAAAAGTGCACTTCCGTTTTTCATTTTTGTCCACGCACATTTATTAGCGTTTATTACTTTGCTACCGCAATCATAAAAATCAAATAACCTTTTGTTTATTAAATTTTTTTTTTTAATTCTTAAAATCATAAAAAAAGTCATCAATGTTTTTTCCAAAGAATTTTGTGCATATCTCGAGCAATTTTTTGAAATTCATACCTTCACTTAATTGTGAATAAAAGCGAAACGCGATCATCGATTTTCATGATTTATGTCTCATTTTGTTCATATGTTATGTGACTTTACGCAAAAGTAATAGGACTTGGCACTTTTGACCGTTTTGGATTTTTTATGAATTAAAAAAAAAAAAAAATTTTAGGCAAAAAATATTTTTTTTTTCTTCATACATTTATTTATAACTGCGAAACTGTTGCTTATGTAGCGAAACGTTATATAAACAGATGAAAGTAATTGTAATTCTTGATTTTTCAAAAATTGTTTCAGCGAAATCCGAGTAGTGGTTCTCGAGTTATGCCAAAGAAAAGAGCCTAAAACGTGACAAATTCCCCTATACGATACCTACTAACTTCAAAAAAATATTAAAATTATTTGTTGATGTAACATGACCAAACGAATGATACAGAAGTTTTTATTTTTTAGGCTACTTTCACATAAAATTATCAAAATTGAGTCCCGAATCAATAAGCTTAAAAATGTTGTACTGTGTAAGTTATTAATTTGAGTTGTCCAAAAAATGGACAAGGTTAGACCAATGGGCGTGGCACCTCCTCAACAAAGCAATATGAATTATAAATGAAAATGACAATCTTGAAACTTTTACATTAATTACCAATGCGAGTAGCCGTAGAAATATCAAAAATCAAAAAAATCAAAAGTGACATAAATAAATTTTCAAAGGCAAAAATCGCTTAAACCTGAATTTGCGAGTAACAAAAATCGCAAAAAAAAAAAAAATTGCCAGAACCGAAAATCTCGAATAACAAAACTTGTAAAAAAATCATTAAACTCAAAAATTGACAAAACTGAAAATCGATATGGTTTGTCAACTCCGAAATTTTTTGTGCATTTATTGAAACTTTTTTTTAAATTAATATTTTATTCAATTTTCTTTTCGTCTTAAATAGCTTTTAACATAAAAACCATAACTTTTAACCTCGAAATAGTTTTTCTGGTGAAAAAAAATTTTTTTTTAATAAAAAAAAATTTTGAAATGTAAAAAAAAATTTTTTTTCATATTTTTTGGTAAAACTATTTACTTATCATATATAAAGATATCTATAAACAAGTGATAAAGTTTTAGTGGTATAGTGGTATATGTGTATATATGTACATATATATGTATATACTGATTAGAGGGAATAGTGTACACATATTTATCGATATATATACATATATGATAATCTGGAGGATACGAACATTTTAGTTGGTCTGATAGGATTTATTTGCATGAGGGCTAGGTCTGACCAATTTTCACCAATTTTTCACAAATTTCAACAGCTTTTGTCATATGGCCGATAAAAGCTTATATACCAAATTTCATCAAAATATATTCACATTTCCGATTCCGATGATACGTAGCCATACGGGTGGAGAGACTTTGCTAACTCGGCTCAGAAAGTGATCCGAATATTAAAAAGTGGGCTACGTAGAATATTTTTGGTAGTTACAGACATCATCAGAAACTCATTATTACTAGTGATCCATTCGGGTGTGGTGAAAAATTGCATGAACACTAATGAATTTAATTCTGGTTGTCATAGGACGGAAACTACATTTTATGGATACTTAGGATGTAATGCTAGGATGTAACGATAAATTTATATTAAAACTTTAGGAAGTTTTTTGAAACAACTTCATAAGAGATAGAAAAACTTCAAATTAGGCTACTTTGGAAGCATTGAAAGGTAGTTCCTTTCGAATTACTTTACTTTAGTTTTTGGCCAACGCTACAGCCGATATGAACTTTTGGTATGTAGCCACCAATAGCAAAATTCACAGCTGAACATTTTTGTTGCAAAATGTTAACCCCTTAAACGGCTGTTTAAGTGAGCTTTTTCGATATCTTTAAAGAGGATTAAAATAACATATGCAAATGGCTGATACGGAATTGAAGTCTTCAACAAAAATATTTCTGATGAAAACATCCAAACTTTAAAATTGACATGAGATAAGAGTTGGCAAAACACCGAAAATCAAATAGGCCATAAAATAAGACTTTACCCACACCCTTTTTCGGTTAAACTCCAGTAACCTAAGTCTATCGTCCGGCAAAAGAATTAGCCGCTCCCCAGAAATAATGTTACAAAGCGTAAGTTTTCACAATAAATTATTTTTTTATACTTTTTGTTACTTTAAAATAAATTTTAAAAATTTTTTAATTTAATTTTTTTTTTTAATAAATAACACTGAGATCACTGCCATTAATGTTTCCAGTTATCACGATGTTTTCTTTTAATGTCCAAGCGCTTTAAAGAGTGAGGCACTCATATCAATGTTTAAATGTCTATTTGTGATGGGATTAATAACTTTTTGAAAAAAACTTGTGTTTTTATTTAAGATTTTTAAAAATTTGGTCCAAAACTATTCTGTGTTTCCCCCTACCAAATCTTTACCAACCTATAAATTGATATTTTTCCCTGCAAAAATTTTTAACTTAAAATTTATAGTAATTCAGTAATTTTTTCGCCTAAAAATTGGTTTTCGACACAAAATTTTCTTAATGACATTTCCTGAGATTTTTGTATGTTACGTTATGTAAATTTCTAACACCGACGAAAGGACGATGAAGTCATGAAACCGGACACTACTATATACAACGAACATGGTGCCAAAAGGTCAAAATTGTTCGACAAAAGTCTATAAATCCAATATTTTTTATTTGAAAGTCAGCTTGTTAACGCTTAAATGCATAATTTTTGCCAATAAAGTTAATAAAAAATTATCATTGTGGCCCCCTACAGTTTTTATTTGTTTTTATGCGATGCTAGATTTAGCGGCTTTTAACGACTCAGAAAGCACTTTTTTCCGTTTATATCCCTTTTAAAGAGCACTAAATAAAGATGATTGACTTAAACCATAAGAAATAAATATAGTTTTCAATAAAAACATTACTATAGCCTGAAGACGAACAAATACTTAATGATCGAAAATGTAGAAATAACATAAATAATTGTATTTTTTTTAATTGACAATAATATTTTTTTTTTTTTCAAGCATATAACTAGCGCTTTTCAGCGCTTATTTTTGGCTACTGTTTTCCGCTTTTTTCTTGAAAAACTTGGCATCGCTGCTACTCTAAACAATAATTTGCAATCTTGCTGGAGTTCGTGGCTTTATCTTTTCTTAACTGACTAAATCTTCAAAACTTCTTTGTTTATACTATTGAAATGTTTTAACTGTTAATACAAAACTTTAAGTTCATTTTAGATTCAAATAACACATGTTTAATTAGTACTTATTAAAAAAAAGTATATAAAGAAAAAAAAGTAAAAAAGCATTAAAAATATTTTTGAAAAATAAATAGATAAGTTATAAAAAAAAAACGAAATTAATTATAAGATCATCCATATAATTCACATCCCCATTTAAGGGCTACAAATTCTGATATATGGCCACCCTTAAGAATAGTAATGAAATTTACAGTTATCTGATTAAATGTTCACGGGCTTTAAAAATGATGAAAGTGATAAGAAAATGTTTTTTAAACTCTCAAACTTTGTTATTCTCCTTCAAGAAAAAAAAAAAAAAAAAACCTGTAAAAAGAGAATTACTAAAAATATTGATTTTTTTTACACTCTTATGAACAATGATCAATGCAAATTTTTTTACATGACGCAGTAATATTGTTTTTGTTATGTTGCAAATTTAACATCGTGTAAATAAACATATTCTTTATTCTCTATTGTGTTCATATCTTCTGCTTATCTGTTAAGCTTTTTGTCTTTGTTGTCTTTATGTTTGTTTTATTTTGATTTAAGTCGCTAAAATTGCAAATTTTGTGTATTTTTTTTTCACAAAACAAACAAATTTTCTTTTATTACTCTTGATAAAATAATGATTGTGCTAAAAAAAATTTAAATTGTAGCTATTGTGTTGTTTTTTTTTTTTTTTGTTGCTCAATCATCTTATCTAGGTGATCTTGAAGAATTATAACGACAAAAACTCTAAACATTAAAAAAATAAAATAATACCAACACTTAGAGGAATTTTTGTGATGAAAGATTAATAATAAAAATTAACAAGTAAGAAATTATAGTCGGTCTAGGACGACTATACAATACCCTATACCATGGTTTAGAGACCCTATCTTTCCATCCAACTAATTCGATATAGAAAATAAGCATAAACCAAATTTGAGGGGCATTGTTATTAATTTGTTTGGCTGCAGAATATGAAAAAGTTCATATCGGGTGCTACATTTATATGGGGACTAGGTCGCAAAATGGACCGATCCTGACCATGTTTGGTAAAGTCACTTATATATTGAAAAAAATATATACAAACCATATTTGAGAAAAATCAGTGCAATATTTTTGTTTTTTGATAGATTTAGGTGAAGATCGGGAAGCAGCTCTATATGGAGCCTATGACTAAGAATTGTCCTATAGGGATTATTTTTGGACTACTGATTACTGGATATAAAATACACATACAAATCCCATTTGACTGAGAGCTATATGATAATTTGGATCTTATGGCGAATTGTGTCGATTTCATAGGGGTCATTTGTATAGGGACTAGGTCTCAACATGGACCGAATTTCACCAATTTTAACAACGTTCATCCTATGACCGATGGAAGCTTATGTACCAAATTTCATCAAAATATATTCATATTTGCGACCTGTAGTTTGATTACAAGGTTTACATGTACACACAGACGGACGGACGGACGGACGGACATCGGTAAATCGACTCAGAAAGTGATTCTGAGTCGATGCGTACCATAAAAGATGGGTCTAGATTAAATATTTTTGGTAGTTACAAACAGCAGCACAAAGTCATTAAACCCAAACCACATAGTGGTATAGGGTATAAAAATATCGAGGCTTGACCACGATTCGATTTTTTTTTTTTTTTGAAAATCGAAAATTTATGATCATTTACATTATATTTTTATAATGAATTTACTGAAAAAGCAGTTGTTTTGCGGCGGGTATCATAAGTCGTTACCTGATCACGTGAAACAAAAAAATCGATATGCATATAAAAGGTAATATGTTTCCCGAGGTAATCAGGAAGAGTTATTTTTAATTTTTATTATTTTTGATATAAACTTTCGGTCAATTTATTGCTAAAATATGGGAAAAAAAAGTGTAAAAAAACTCTACCTGATTACCTGGTGTTTTATGTGTAGAAATGGTGTATAAAATTTCAAAAGGATCGGTCAAATAGATTTTAAGTTATGATGTTCACGGACTTCAAACATGTTATTTGCGAAAAAATCTATTTAAAATTTTTGAAAAACTGATTTATATACGACATACCGTATGAGGCCTCTGTATCTTCGTTATTTTTGCTCCAATTTAATTGCAATTTCGACACAACACTCTCGACATGTTGTGCATTCAGAAAAAAAAAATTAAAAAAAGCTTAAAACCGCACCCCCTCCCTTAATTTTTTTTTCGCGGTCATGTCTCAAAATGGTAAACTAAATACAAAAATTTAAAATCAAATTAAAAACAAATCATATTAATCTAAAATCAGTGTTTTATTTGCAATGTAGGGAGCAGGAAAACTCATGTAAAGAAGGCAATAGTAACAAGCTAACAATATTTATGGAAAGTCGGCTTAAGTCTGTAAAACTGATAGGAAAAGTAATGTAGGAAGTATATTCGTTAGAATTTTTTTTAGTAAAAAAACGGAGCAATAAGCACTTTTATAATGGAAACAAGTTAAGGAATACCATACATAGGGCATGATTTTTATGTAACGGATTCCCACGCAAAAGCACTAGTTTTTCGATTTAAAATAGTCTGCTATGCATACTTGCTTCTTCATAATGACTTTGTGCTGATGTTTGTAACTTCCAACAATATTTGACATAGACCCAACTTTTGTTATACCGATCGACTGCGAATCACTTTCTGAGCCGATTAAGCGATGTCCGTCTTTGTGTCCTTTTAATCAAACTACAATTCGCAAATAGGAATATATTTTGATGAAATTTAGTATATAAAGTTCTATCGGCCGTAGGATGAAGGGTGTTGCAATTGGTAAAAATTGATGCATGTTCAGACCTAGTCCCCATACAAATGACCCCAACGAGATCGACTTAAATTGATATAATATCTAAATTATCCGATAGATGTCAGTCAAATTGGGTTTGTGTATGTTTATTACATCCATTTATCAGTAGTGCAAAATTAAACCCTATAGGTTAATTCTTAGTCATAGCGCACATATGAGACTGATTGCCGATCTTCACTTAAAACTATCAAATAACCTAAACAATGTTTTTATTAAAACTCTTTCTTTCCTTATGCATATGAGTTTTGAATATCTCTATATTAAAATTAATATTTGGCCACAACAAGTCTATGGACAAAGTTTAAAATCCATCGGATGAAGGGAAGTGGAGTTTTAATCTCTCCGTGACCGTGCGTGACTATGTCAAAATTAATCTTTTTTCATAGCAAGTCTATCGATCAAGTTTTATATCGATCGGATAAGGGAAAATGGGTGTTAAATAACTCCGTGACTGTGCGTGGCTATGTCGAAGTTGATCTTTCTTTACAGCAAGCATATCGACCAAGTTTCAGATCGATCGGATGAGGATAATTGATATTTAGATCACTCCGTGACTGTGCGTGACCACGCGTGACTGTGCGTGACTAAGTCAAAGTTAATCTTTTTTTCACAGCAAGTGTATGGGCCAAGTTTGAGATGATCGGATGAGGGAAAATTACATTTAGATCACTCCGTGACTGTGCTTGACCACGCGTGACTACCCCAAAATTAATCTGTAGTCACCACAAGACTATGGGCCAAGTTTCAGATCAATTGGAAAAGGGAGATTGGCAGACAGACAGACAGACAGAGAGTATGAGTTAAAAGAAAGAGTTCAAAAACAAAAATATTGACCATATTGGTTTGTCTATGTTTTTGCAAAAAATATGTGACCTTACCAAATATGGTCAGTATCTGACAATTTTTTGACCTATTCCCCATATAATTATAGCATCCGACATGAACTTTTTCATATCCGAATGCAAAAAAAAAAACAAGTAAGAAAATTATAGTCGGTCTAGACCGACTATACGATACCCTATACCATGCGCTAGAGACCCTATCTCTTAGGCCCAACTAATTGGATATAGAAAATAAGCATAAACCAAATTTGAGTGGCATTTTTATTAATTTTTTTTGGCTGCAGATATGAAAAAGTTCATATCGGATCCTATGTCTATATGGGGACTAGGTCCAAAAATGGACCGATCCAGACCATGGTTGGTAAAGTCTCTTGTATTTTGCGAAAATACAAAATTTGAGATGAATCAGTGCAATATTTTTCTTTTTTGATAGATTTAAGTGAAGATCGGGAAGCAGCTCTATATGGGGCCTATGACCAAGAGTTGTCCCATAGGAACCGTTTTTGGACTATTCATTAATGGATGTAATAAACACATACAAACCCAATTTGACTAAGATCTATACGACAATTTGGATCTTATGGCAATTTATGTCGATTTTATAGGGGTCATTTGTATGGGGGCTAGGTCTGAACATGGACCGATTCTCACCAATTTCAATAGCGTTCATCCCATGGCCGATGAAAGCTTATATACCAAATTTCATCAAAATATATTCATATTTGCGACCTGCAGTTTGATTACAAGCTTTACATGGACACACAGACGGACGGACGGACGGACGGACGGACATCGTTAAATCGAATCAGTTAGTGATTCTGATTCGATCGCTATAATTAAAGATGGGTCTAGGTCAAATATTTTTGGTAGTTACAAACAGCAGCACAAAGTCATTATACCCAAACCACATAGTGGTATAGGGTATAATTAATGACAATGCCGGGAATTTCTGTCCGCAATATTTGAACCTAATTTTCTCAAAAACTTAACATATTTTTAATTGACCTAAGTTCAGATCATCCACCAGTGAAAATAGAGTTAACTCGTATTATTAATAATTTACCATTATTGCAGTTTGATTTTAGTAGAGCAAACTGGAATGGCTTCTCAAGATACCTTGATAGACATTTAAACTTATCAAACACTTGACGAACATTTTGATGCTTTGTTGAAAAAATTCATAACTGTTATTAATGAGGCTATTAGTGCTAGTGCATCCTTCTCTTTCAAGATAATCATTACCTGTTTATTTAAAATTCTTGATACTACAAAGAAACAGTCTAAAAAGAAACTGGCAATGCTTTAGATACTCTGAACTCTTCCATGATATGCAAATGCTTAACAAATTTATTTATGAGGAAATGGATAAATTTAAAAACAAATCGTGGCTTCGTCTTTTTTCTATGTTGGATAAAGGCTCCTCCCCGCCTTGGAAGCTAACGAAAATTAAAAGAAAAAAATGTAAAAACATTCCAATTTTGAAAGAAAACACATCTTGCTATACAACTACGTCTGAAAAATGCGAAATATTAGCACAAACTTTTGCTCTGAACCATTCGATTGCTTCTAATCTTGGCGATCCAGAAACAAAATCTCTGGTAATCGACAAACTTCGATCGTTTCAATTATCAATTCCAAGCTCTACATACCATCTTTCAATAAATGCCTCACATATATCTCGCATTATACAGAACCTGAAGAAATGTTTAAAAGCTCTTCCTAAAAAGGGAATAAAGTATTTAACTACCATAATAAATCAATGTTATTTTCTGCAAGAATTTAAAATTTCTAACATAATTCCAATTAAAAAGCCTAACAAGCAGTGTTGTCATAATTTTTTTTAGAAAAACTGACAATTTCTAAAAAAAACATTTTTTTTTTTTGTTAAAAAAACTGTTTAAAAGAAATAAAAAAAAATAATAATAATATTAATAAAATCACATATGTATATCCACATTCAACTCAATTTTATTGGAAAATAACAAACAAGTAAGAAAATTATAGTCGGTCTAGACTGACTGTACGATACCGTATACCATGCGTTTAGAGACCCTATATCTTAGTCCCAACTAATTGGATATAGAAAATAAGAATAAACCAACTTTGAGTAGCATTGTTATTAATTTTGTTGTTGAATATGAAAAAGTTCATATCGGATGCTACATTTATACGGGGATTGGGACGAAAAATGGATCGCTCCTGATCACATTTGGTAAGGTCACTTATTTTCTGCAAAAATACATAAATACCAAATTTGAGAAAAATCTGTGCAATATTTTTGTTTTTTGAGAGATTTTAGTGAAGATCGGGAAGCAGCATTATTTTTGGACTACTAATTAATGAGAGTAATAAACATACACAAACCCAATTTGATCGAGATCTATAAGATAATTTAAGTTGATTTCATAGGGGTCATTTGTATGGGGACAAGGTCTGAACATGCACCGAATTTCACCAATTTCAATAACGTTCATGCTATGGCCGATAGAAGTTTATATGTATACCAAATGGCATCAAAATATATTCATATTTGCGACCTGTAGTTTGATTACAATGTTTACACACAGACAGACAGACAGACAAACACACAGACAGACAGACGCACGGGCGGACGGATATCGCTAAATCGACTCAGGAAGTGATTCGGAATAATAAAAGATGGGTCTAGGTCAACAATTTTTGGTAGTTACAAACATCAGCACAAAGTCGTTATACCCTGACCATATAGTGATATAGGGTATAAAAGATAACTTTAGAACATTAAATCGACTTAAAATTTGGTTAACTGTAACTTCTAGCGAAAGACAACGTGTCAAGGGTGTAGCATTTTACGAGGATTTGCAGGTCTTTAAACAAATCTATCCTCTTTGCACCACGTTCGATATAATTTTGCAATAAACTACAAGCATAATTTGCACGCAACACAAATGAATGGCAAATACGTTTGAATGTTATAAGGTTTGGGCAATCGTCTTTCAATAGTGAAGCCACTGAATTATGAACACATGTAGTAAATCAGTAGTAAATCATTATTTAAATTAATTATATATTTATTTCTTTATATATAAAAATAAAACAATGTCAATTGTTGCTGATGATACAGCAAAATTTGGACCTGAAACTTTAGCTGTGGTTGGTTAAAACCAACATTCAAAGAGCTTTAGCGGAAAATAATTTATGGAAAATGTTGCTGACTAATATTTCACTATACAAGCCATATATTTCACTAGAAAACGAAAATTTTGTTACATGCCGCAAATATTTTGGCACAATATTAGACTTACAAATTAAATTTAAAGATCATATACGATATAATGTAAAAAAAATTAAATTATTAATACAAATACTCTATCATTTTATAAATCGGAACTCAGGCTAAACATAAACAACGAAAGAATTATATCTAAGTCAATCTTTAAGGCGGTTATGTTTTATGCAGCTGTAAAATGTCATGTAAATAATAAACTAATTTCCCAACACAAATTGCTTAAGTTAATTTATAATCTACCTACATAGGTACATATATTTCTACCCGCCGACTCCATGCTCTTGCAGATAGAGAATTAAGGGAAAGCAAAATTAATAACTTTCCTAAAGTTGCTATCTCCGTTGTCTTCAGCTTAGGTAGTATACAAGTTCTTAGTTTAAGTTTTATTATAATTTCAAAAAGCAGTTTTTAAAAATTTTTACCACCAATATTATTTAACTATCTATAATATTAATAGGCTAGGCGATTTTTTGTTACCAATGTTTTGTTTTACCGTTTTATACCGATTTTGACCAAACGTATATTATTTGAAAGGTATTTCTTGTTAGTTGTTCACCAGATTTACAGATTTTTATTTTTTTCCTTTATTTTGAGTAAATTGCATTTAAAGTTGCTACTAACACATACACATATGTTATGTATGTGTTTAGTAAATTTGTTAATGTGTTTGTCAATTAGTTTGTTATCCTCATGCATAATAATAATAATAAACCAAAAAGGTGTTGGTTTGTGAATTGGCTAAGTTGAAAAATAAAGTTGCCTAGAAATTGTACTCCAATTTCGAGCGCTGGAATATGCTATTATATCGAGGGCTTATATTCAAAAAGTGCTATCTGCATCAATAATTATTTTAAAGAGAGCGTGTAAAACCAATTTGTTAATAAGATCTGGAAGTATTTTTCGATCGATTTGCTAGAATATCTTTTAAGAATTAGTCGTAATAATCATGTATGATAATAAATTAATATAATATTTGACAGTTATATCAGAGAACAGGTTAAAACCAAAAATTAATATTGCTGCCAAATGTTGATAGCACTTTTTGAATATAATTAATATAATTAATATAATTTCTATAAATTAACAATTATTAATGCAAAAAGTGTATAAAATGAGGGTTGCAGAAATGTGACCCTAGTATCGGGGAAGAGGGGAGCGGTCATGGGCTGATATTTTTTTAATTGGTCATAGGTGAGACTTAACATTCGTATCAAAATTTACGTGAAATTCTACCTTTTTCACACATTAATTATTTTTTGAAAAAAATGGAACAGCGGAGCGGAATGGTTTAAGTAGAAAAAGATAAATTCTTGAACTCTTTGTACATAATTATATTAAGCAAAATGTAAATAATAATTGATCTAAATAAAATTGAATTGAAATTGTGCTGATATTTCTAACCAAAACCCACCTTTTATTATACCGATCAACTAAGAATATTTTTGAATCGTCCGTCCGTCTGTCTTTCCAATATGGTTTATGTATGTTTTTTACACCCAGTCCATATTTAGTCACAGTCCCCTAATAAATCTATTTCCCGATCTGCTCTTTAAACTATCAAAAATAAAAACAAAAAATTGCATAGATTTTTTTTAGATTTACTTTTTTTCAAATTTCTTTTTCCAGAAAAAATAAAGGGCGACCCAATAATAGTGCGTGATTTAATTTAACAGTAAAACGCATTTTTTTTTTTCTTTTGAGTGAGTGATGATATTTTTACTGCATTACTTTTCATGTTCCGATTATGTATTTAATAAAACTAGCAGATTCCAGCCCTCCAAATTCGAGTGCAGGTTCTAGGAAATTTTATTTTTACATTAAATGAAGACCCTAAAAATGATCATTTTTATTACAACCACATTTACAAATTAAATAAACATGCACATAGCATTGTATAGTTTTATGTATGTGTTAGTAGCAACTTTAAATGCAATTTACTCAAAATAAAGGAAAAAATTTAAAAATCTGCAAATCTGCAAAACGACTAAGACGAAATACCTATCAAATAATATACGTTTGGTCAAAATCGGGATAAAACGGTAGAACAAAATATCGGTTACAAAAAATCGCATTGCCTATTAATATTATATATATCCGGCACATGGCCCTCGCTCTTAACACAGGCCCTTGCTTTTATCTTATCAAAAATTGATGGCATGATGACGCTGGACTTTAAGTTCAGGAATTCTTTATGGTTTTTTACATAGACCTGAGATTTAAAAAACCCAAAGCAAGAAATCACACGGCATTAAATCGCACGATCTTGGTGCTTAATCCACATCAGAATTTGGGGAGATGATTCTGTCTAGAAACCGCTGCTTCAACAAATCGATTGTGTAGCACCTTGAGACCTCTGGCTATGCAGTAAACTCAAAAGACCACTCCGGGACCATATCTTTAAAGCCATTGGGTAGATAAACCATTGCCCGGTTATATCAAAATACAGAGTAGTTATTAGCTGTTTTAAAACATTCTCAAAATTGGGCAAAATTAGGTAAATTTTTTTATTCATTCGGAAGACTTTTTAAAAATTGGGAAGTTTTAGAACTTAAATCGCGGGGTTACCAAAAATTTTAATTTTAATTACATTAGAAAATTTAAAATTTTCATATACACATATTTGTAAAATAGAATTCATTAAACAAATTGTTTTTTATTCATTTATTTCATTAATCAAATTGTTTTATAACTCTCATAATATTGTATTTTATTTTGTATAACTGAATCATCTCTTAATACAAATTATTTACTGAGATGTTGTTCTCTTTTTTCTTTACAGTGTATAACGGGGTTGTGCATAATGTTCTGGCTTTGCTTACCATGATTTATTTTAAACAATAATTCTACAAAATATATCTCCCAAATCTAAAATGATAGCAAAAATTTATACGAACAACAAACTAATAATGATGACTATTAAAATAATGACAACGTCTACTACCAGCAGAATAGAGCTACAACAACAGCAGTAACAAACGTTTTTAAAACGTTAAATATAAAACAGAAGTCATAAAGCAAAAACGCTACTGGGACTCTCTGGGTATTAAAATTAAACGTAGTGTGTGTTTTTATATGAAAACAAAAAGAATAACAAAAAAAAAAAAAACTACATGATTTTAATAAACACAACTTCAGTCTAACGACAGCAAACGACCCTGCGACAACAACGACGCGCATCAATGACTACGCGCGCTAAAACAACAACAACTTAATATTGAGAATAATTTTGATACACAAAAGGTAGTTAGTTAAGCCATCTTGTAAACAGTGATCGAGCAGTGGAACAACAAAAATTTGTAAACGTATTAAATAATTGAAATAATTTGAAATTCTAAACATAACTCTTAAACAACAACAAAAACTAAAATCGAAAAATCAAATAAAAAAAAATTAAAAATTTTAATTGTAAAAAATTTGCCATAATTGTTAACTTTGCTTAAAATAAATACCAAAAACAAAAACTCATGAACCCAACGAGAATTCTCAGATATATAATAAATAATTTAAAATAACTACTTAAACAAATAAACATTTACCAAAAAAGTATTAAAATTAAAACAAATAACTAAACTAACATTAACTTTAAATCATCAAAAAAAACTGTAATCGTAAAAATTAATCAATTTAAAATCTTAAACCCAACGAGAATTGAAAAACAAAAATTAAAAGCAAACAAATTTTCTATCAACACTAATCGCTAACTAAAACTTCCGTAAACAGACAACAAAATGCAGCCATCAGCCAGTACCTGTGGTACAGCTCAATCGTCCGAAGATAGAAAACTTTTAAGCCGTCTTCTATTGGATCTATTAATCTTCTTTGTTTTAGGCATACCCATAGTAATATGTGAATTCGTTATTGAACCATTCCATCGAGGCTTCTTCTGTGATGATGAAACGCTACTTTATCCCTTCAAAGCCAATACTATTACGACAGTAATGTTGGCTTTTATCGTTGGACTGCCACCAGTTTTAGTGTTACTTTTGGGAGAATATGCCCGTAAATACAACACAGGTCAATTGGGACTTACCACCTTGGTGTTGGGTCACAATATACCCTCCTGGATGATAAGTAGTTTTAAACAATTTTCATACTTCTGCTTTGGCCTGCTGCTAACATTGGATGCCACCGAAGTGGGCAAATACACGATAGGACGTTTGAGGCCCCACTTTAGGGCTGTTTGCCAACCCCAGCTAACAGACGGCACCAGCTGCAGTGATGCCAGTAATCAACATAGATATATTGAAAACTACTTTTGTTTGGGTTTGGATTATACCGTGCAGGATGTTCGAGAAGCCCGTCTCTCCTTTCCCAGCGGTCATTCCAGTTTGGTGTTTTATTCTATGGTTTACTTGGCCTTATATCTACAAAATCGTATGCAGTGGCGTAGATCTAATCTTAGCCGACATTTTATACAATTCTCACTAATCATGGTGGCCTGGTTTACGGCTCTTAGTCGTGTTATGGATAATTGGCATCATTGGTCGGATGTTTTGTCGGGTTCACTAATAGGCGTGGTAGTTGCTCTAATAACCGCCATTTATATAAGTAAATTTTTTAAATCTTCCTACACTGATTTTGGTTCTTTGCGGCTGACTGGTTTGGCCCGCCAAGATACTTCGGCTACTTTGAATGAAGTTTTAACGCAAACCCCACCACCGTATATGATCGACCAGCCAGCTTTTTCTAATGAACAGTATTGTACGAAAGTATGAGTGATAGTTTGTAATAATTGTTCTACTAATTATAATATTATGTTGTAAATATGTATGTTTAATGTTAAAACTAAGAAAATAAACTTTAATGTTTTGTAAAAACCCAGCTGGCAAATGTAAAATGGCATATCGTTTTTAGATGTAAAGATGGAAAACATACAGTTTGTGGCTACTTAATTTATTGCCAACCAAATATCGATACCCAAATTTCGAGTGCATTGCAATTAAAATTCTGTTGTTCGAACAGTAAATATTTTATCACATTAAACAAGTAAGAAAATTATAGTCGGTCTAGACCGACTATACGATACCCTATACCATGCGTTTAGAAACCCTATCTCTTAGGCCCAACTAACTGGACATTGAAAATTAGCAAAAACCAAATTTGAGTGGGATTTTTATTAATTTTTTTGGCTGCAGATATGAAAAAGTTCATATCGGATGCTATGTCTATAAAGGGACTAGGTCCAAAAATGAACCGATCCTGATCATGTTTGGTAAAGTCTCTTGTATTTTGCAAAAATATGTACAAACAAAATTTGAGAAGAATCAGTGCAATATTTTTGTTTTTTAATAGATTTAAGTGAAGATCGGGAAGCAGCTCTATATGGGGTCAAAGGGATAATTTTTGGACTACTCATTAGTGGATGTAATGAACGCATACAAACCCAATTTGAGTAAGATCTATATGACAATTTGGATCTTATGGCAATTTATGTCGATTTCATATGGGTAATTTGTAAGGGGGCTTGGTCTGAACATGGACCGATTATCACCAATTTCAATAGCGTTCATCCCATGGCCGATAAAAGCTTATATACCAAATTTCATCAAAATATATTCATATTTGCGACCTGCAGTTTGATTACAAGCTTTACATGGACACACAGACGGACGGACGGACGGACGGACATTGTTAAATCAACTCAGAAAGTGATTCTGATTCGATCGGTATAATTAAAGATGGGTCTAGGTCAAATATTTTTGGTTGTTACAAACAGCAGCACAAAGTCATTATACCCAAACCACATAGTGGTATAGGGTATAAAAATGGCAACATTCTATTAAATTGCTTTTGGCGTAGTCGAAAATAGTAGTATAGATGTTTAAATTTAGAACCATTCGATTGGCGAATTTTTTTTTATGTGCACAAAACAACTGTTATATGTTAGAAACGTTTGATCTAAACTCAACTTAAGTTCCCAATTTTGTTCAGTCTGTATTCAAAACTAAGAAATACAAGAAAAAATAAATGATAATTTTATATATTTTAAGTAAAGATGTACTATTTTCAACATAACAGATTTAGATACGTTTTCAAAAAAAAGAAGGGTGTTATGAGACACGCATCAGATTATATTTTTCATCTCAAAATATTTTTTCATCTCAAAATATTTTTTCATCTCCAAGAAATATTTTGCTTTTAACTAAAACTAAAAAATTTGTTTACCTAAAATAATATTTTAGTTTAAGTTATATTAAGTTTAATGGCCGCCATGATTGAATACAACGGATTACAATGGACATTTGGGTGCTGACATGATTAGATACAGCCAATGTATGTTCTCCTACAAGAAATTTACTGTTAAAGGTAATTTCCATATTTTACGCATATTTTGTTATGATTTTGCAGAATTTTTTGTTAAAGAAGACTTTTGGGACAATTATTTAAAGATAATGTATTATTTTGTACCCCTTTTCAGGAAAATTATAACAGCATCTTTAATGTTAATAGGCTAGGCGATTTCTTGTGACCGATGTTTTGTTCCACCGTTTTATCCCGATTTTGACCAAACGTATATATTTTGAAAGGTACACATACAAAAAATTATACAATGCTAATTGTGTGTTTATTAAATTTGTTAATGTGCTTGTAATAAAAATGAGTTTGTTTGTTTTTTTGTGTTGATTTGTGAATTGGCTATAATTGATTAGCGTACCTTTAGGTCTTTACTTAATGAAAAAATAAAATTTCCAAAAATTTGCACTCCAATTTCGAGGGTTGGAATCATGCTAGTATTTATAATTCTACAATTTTTCTGGCACTATTACCAATATCTGTTATTATTTAGAACACTTTCGAGAACGGATACTTTAAAGAACAAATTCAGGGAAATTTGGATACTGTTCAATTTCAGTTTAATTAATAGTGTTAAATCAAGCTGTGCGATATCATAATTTCAAACGGGCCAATATCAAAGCAATTGATTGTAGTTCTCCAAATAATAATCTCAGGTATGATACAAGTATATCTAACAAAGAACTTCACATACTGAATAATTAATTAATAATTAAAATATTCTTTTAACATTTAGACCTTAGTTTCATACTTCTGCCAAGATACAAGTAATATTTTAAAAATTTTTCATTACAAAATAAGTTTATATCTACTGTGTATTTAAGTATACAACATAAAAAAATACTAATTATTGTAAATCAATACCTATTTCTATATTCAAAATACTAGAGAGCTCGTTTCTGGGACTTTGTATATTTGTATAACTTTCTTTGTAACTGGTGTTTATTATAGTTTAAAAATTTAAAAATTGTGAATAAATAAACGTAAAAAAAATTTTTTTTTGAAATTGTGCGAAATTTTTGACACTTGAGTCATAAACTTAATATTATTGTGAAGAAAGGGTAAAGAAAAGTTACTTTTGAGAAAAGGTACAATTTAAAAAAGGTACTTAAAAAAAAACATTACTTTTTAATAAAGTAATTTTTTAATAAAAGGTACTTCTTAAGAAAAGACACTTTTTTCAGAAAAGCCCATTCCAAAAAATTTTTGTTTTTTTTAGGAAAGGGTACTAATACTTCAAAAATATTTTTTAATAAAATTCACTTGTGTTAAGAAGAGGTGCTTTTTTAAGAAAAGGTACTTTTTGAAGAAAATTAACTTTTTTGAGAAAGCTACTTTTTATGAAAAGGTACTTTTCTAGTAAATGGAACTTTTTTAATAAAATTTACTTTTTACAGAGAATTTACTTTTTTTAAGAATATATACTTTCTTATAAAAAGTAACATATTTAAGAAAAGGTACTTCTCTAAGAAGTTTACCCTTTTAGCAAAATGAAATTTTTTAAGAAATTATACTTGCTTAAGAAATTATTATTTTTTTTATTTACTTTTATAAGAAAGGGTTCTTTTACTATAAAAACTATTTTTTTAGAAGAGGTACTTTTTTATGAAAAGCTACTTTTTAATGAAAATGTACTTGTTTGAGAAAAGGTAAATTAAGACAATGTGCTTTTTGAGAAAACAATTTCTAGGGAATTTTATTTCTCAACTTAGCCAGTTCACAAACCAGCAATTTTTTGGTTTATTATTATTGTGAATGAAGATAACAAACTCATTAACAAACACATTAACAAATTTAATAAACACACACATGGTATACGTATAATTTTATGTATGTGTTAGTAGCAACTTTAAATCTAATTCACTCAAAATAAAGGAAAAAATTAAAAAAACTGTAAATCTTGAAAACAGCTAAAAAGAAATACCTTTCAAATAATATACGTTTGGTCAAAATCGAGATAAAACAGCAGAACAAAAAATCGCCTATCGTATTAATATTATAGATAACTTTCTTTGTAACTAGGGTTTATTATAGTTTAAGAATTTCAAAATTGTGAAGAAATAAACGTACAAAAAAAAAAAAAAAAAATAAAAATTAAGCTGTGCGAAATTTTTGGCACTTGAGTCGTAAACTTAACATTATAATCAAGAAAGAGTAACGTAAAGTTACTTTTGAGGAACGCTGCAATTTAAGAAAGGTAATCTTAAAAAAATTTACTTTTTAAAAAAGTACTTTTTTAATAAAAGGTTTTTTGTTATGAAAAGGCACTTTTTTCAGAAAAGTCCATTCTAAAAAAATTTACTTTTTTTAAGAAACTATTTTTTATGAGCAGAAGTATTACTTTTGTATGAGCAGGTTATTTTTTAAGAAATGGTATTTTTTTAAAAAAAGGACTTTCTAAGAAAATTCACTTTTTTTAAGAAAAGGTGGTTTTTTAAAAAAAGGGTTCTTTTACAATAAAAACTGTTTTTTTATGAAAAGATACTTTTTAAAAAGGTAATTTTTTAAGATAGGTACTTTTAAAGAACAGGTACTTATTTGAGAAAAAGTAATTTTTTAAGAAAAGGAACTTTTTGAAGAAATGCAGTTTTTGAAGAAAATTTATTTTTTTGAAAAAAGTACTTTTTTCGGAAGAGGTACCTTTTTGAAAATAGTATATTTATGAAAATGTACCTTTTTAAGAAAATATACATACTTATTTTTTAAAAGGCACATTTTTAAGAAATAGAATTTTTTAACAAAAAGTACTTTTTAATAAAATTCACTTTTTGAAGAAAGTTATTTTTTATAAAAGATACTTTTTTTTAATAAAAGGTACTTTTTTAAGAAAATGCACTTTTTGAAGAAAATGTACTTATGAACAAATGGTATTTTTTTGAAGAAAGGCTTCTTTTTGAAGAAAAGGTACTTATTGAAGAAAAAGTACTTTTTAGAAAAAATAACTTTTTCAGGAAGACGTAAATTTTTAAAACAATGTGCTTTTTTACGAAAATGTATATTTTAAGAAAATGTGTTTTTTTAAAGCAAATTTACTTTCTTTTAAACAGGTACTTTTTGAGAAGAGATATTTTTTTAAGAAAATTATCTTTACGAAACTCAGTTTTTTGTGAAAAGGTCCTTATTTAAAAAAATGTGTTTTTTTAGGAAAGGTTCTTTTTTTAAAAAAGGTACTTTTTGAAGAAAAGGTGCCTTTTTCAAAAATGTACTTATTTTGGAAAAGGTAATTTTTTAAGACAATGTACTTTTTTAGTGTATGTGCATTTTAAGAAAATTTATTTTTAAAAATATACTGTTTTTTTAGTTACTTTTTTTTAAGAAAAGTTAATTTTTAAAGAAAATTACTTCTTTAATAACCGGTACTTTTTTAAGAAAGTGTACTTTTTGAAGAAGAAAATGTCTTTGTGATTATTTTGTCTGGTTTAGGTCATTAAAAATAAATAGAAATTCAATAAAATTAAATTTTTCATTTGTTTTTTTTTTTAAATTATTTTCTCTCTTCTTTCCGATTGGCCTCGCTAATCATATGCCGTATTTTTTAGGAAAATGTACCTTATTATGATATGGTACATACACATTTAGCGAAAAGTGCTTCTTTGGGAAAAGATATTTTTTTAAGAAAAGGCACTTTTTGGAGAAAATTTAATTTTTTAAGAAATGGTGTTTTTTTTTTTTAGAAAATTCATTTATTTAAGAATATCTGCTTTTTCAAGAAGAGGTACTTTTCTTAGAAACGGCCATTTTTTTAAGAGAAGTTACTTTTTAAGAAGAAAATGTACTTTTAGAAGAAAAGGTACTTTTTTGAGAAAGCTATTTCTTTTTAAGAAAAGGTACTTTCTTAGTAAAAAATATTTCTTAAGAAGAGGTAATTCTTTAAAAAAGGTACTTATTAAAAAAAGGAATTTTTTTCGTAATAAAAGAATTAAATTTTGAGAACAGTTATTTTTTATTAAAAAACCATATTTTTTTTTATAAAAACTACTGGTTTATTATGTAATATTTTAGGAAAAAATAAACCTTTTTTAAGAAAATCTACTTTTTTTTATAAAAGATATATTTTTAATAAAACCTACATTTTACGTTTTTTAGTAAATAAACTTTTTTAAGAAAAAGTACTTTAAAAAAAAATTCCTTTTTAACAAAATATATATATTTTAAGAAATATACTTTTATAAGAAAATGTACTTTTTAAGAAAAGGTACCTTCCTAGGCAAAGATTATTTTCTGAGAAAAGTTACTTTTCTAAGAATATTTAATTTCTTAATTAAATTATACATTTAAGAAATGGTACTTTTTTCAGAAAAGTTACTCATTCGTCAAGAAATTATTTGTAACAAGTAGCGTTTTTTAATTAGTGTACTTTTTTTACCTACTTAGATACATAAAGTAATATTTATTCTTTTTTTGTTTTTACTTTATGAATTACCTTTTATGAAGTAAGGTCATTCAAATTTCAAACACAAATTATTCCGTTGCCAGAGTTCGTATCTTTGGCAGGACCTTATTACCAAATTTCATATTTAGTGATTAATTTGTTTAAAAAAAATTCAAAATTTTGCCACTTTCACCCTGTTTGGTCATATTTAACCCCTCAGTGTACGAATGTCCAAAAGGCCTTTTTATTGGATCTTAATACCAATTCAAAGTTTTCACATTCAATGCTTACATTGATTGTACAATGTCCACAACAACAATACCATACAAAATAAAAATAGTGAATATTTTCAAGATATTTTTTAAAATTTTTGTAAAGGGTCCGCCAAATAACTTTTTTTTCTATATAGCTCGAATGTATACATATGCATGTAATGTTAAATAGCAAACTATAAAATTATTAACAAACATTTTCACCGAAAATCAAAGTAATGGTATATGATGTAGCCGGTTTAGACCGACTGTAACTTTTTTTTTTATAAGTGTACAAATTATGATGTTTTTTCAAATAAAACATAAGAGTTTCGAAATTTTATATTACTTTTTTGTTTTATAGTATCGGTATAAAGTTGAGTCATTTGATTTAAGGTAATTTCTTTAATCAGAATGAAAATATAAAAAATAAATATGCTACATATTTAGTGCTTCTTTTCTTTAGTTCTACAGAAAGGTGAGGTCTGTTTGAATGATAAGATCGTTTATGGGTAAAACAAACGGCTGAAAATTTTATTTAATTATTAGTCAATAAAACAATTAACAAAATATTAATGAACAGTTTGAAGGTTTCAGGTGGCTCCCTTTATCTAGCGTACTAAATTAATGTTTGAATAACATTAAAACAATTGGGTTACTTTTATTGTTTGTATTTTTTAAGTCATAACAAACACACTATATTTTCGTATTATTAACAGGTTAATAATATTTAAAATGTTATTGAAAATTTAGCTAAATTTGTATGGTTTAGCTGGAGTAGACAATAAATTAAGTATATACTAGTAATAGATCTGAAGGAGTATTTTAAATGGAAGTACTTAAATTTAGTTTTGTAATTATAATACTTATATAATTTGCATAATAAATTTCTATAAATCCACTTATTTAAGATTGTTTACCTTCTACCGTTTACCGCTGATGACGCTAATAACTCACATAAAGTTTTAGAAAAGTTATCAAAATCTGCATTGTTGACATTTTTTAGATTAAACAAAACGTTAATTAAAATAAATAAATAATAAATTTCGAAAAATAAATAAATAAATAATAATTACTGCGTAGCAATTCTACAATTGTACATTGTTTACCAAATTGTTAACATAATGTCAGCAACAAAATTTTTAACGTTCCTTCTATACAAACACTTATATTTTATCAGAAATTTTTACGTTGTTTTCTTATAAATATTTATATTATACATTGTTGATATCATGTCGAAATATTTTTGTACCTTTTGAAAATCTGTGGTTAAATAAATACTAAATAAAAAAAGAAAGTTAATTATATATTTTTTACATAATTATTTACTTTATTCTAGTAACGAAAACTAACTAACTGTTTACAAAATATCAAAAATTTGTTGCACTTTTATAGTAGCAAAATTAAAAAATAAAAATCGATCAAAATTTATAAAAAAAAAACCAATATCTACATTATTTACCCAACAGTCTATATTTTGTGAATATTGATGTAAAAAATAAACACATTTCAGTATAAATTAAAAAAAAAATAATACTTCAATTCTTTACAATATGCCAGAAATATATTTTAAATTTTTATTCCAAAAGTTAATGTGAATTTTAGGGTTTTTACATTAGTCAACAAATAAATATATATTTTTTTAACTTTTCAATGAACAAAAGTTTTTAAATAATTGGTTACATCATGTCAATATTTATAAAATGCAATTTGTTATTATTATTATATTTTATTAACATTTTTATCAAAAATTTTTGAAAATATGGCAATGCTATTATTATTTACTTAATTGTTTACATTATGTCAACAATATATTTTCGACTTTTCTAAATTTTCTATAAATAACGGAATTGAAACTGAAATTTTTAAAGATATGTCAATGTTACATTGATTACTTAATTGTTTACATTATGTCTATAATTTTGTTTTTAATTTTTGCAGTGTTGATTCAAATAACATTATCAATTCTACCAATTCTAGATTATTTAACTAATTGTTTACATATTATTGCCAATTAGAACTAGCAGATTCCAGTGTTCGAAATTCGAGTGCAATTTCTAGGCAGCTTTATTTTTCAACTTAGCCAATTCACAAACCAACACTTTGATGGTTTATTATTATTGTGAATGAAGATAACCAACTCATTAACAAACACATTAACAAATTTAATAAAACACACATGGCATATGTATAATTTTATATATGTGTTAGTAGCAACTTTAAATGCAATTTACTCAAAATAAAGGAAAAAAAATTTCAAAATCTGTAAATTTGCAAAACCGCTTAAAAGAAATACCTTTCAAATAATATACGTTTTGTCAAAATCGGGATAAAACGGTAGAACAGAACATCGGTCATAAGAAATCGCCTAGCCTATTAATATTATAGATTATAATATATATAAATTATAAGAAATTTGCAAAGTTATGCAATGATAGATTTTTTACTTTATTGTTTACATAGTGTCAACAATTATAATTTAAAAATTTGTACAATGCTAATTCAAATAACAAAACTTTATGATACATTTACAAATTCTACCAATTTGACACGTTGACTTAGTTATTGGTATTTACAGACTGTTGTAAGAAATTAGCAAAATATGTCAATAATATATTGATTACAAAATTATTTACATTATGCCTACAATTACCTTTACGCAAAGTTAAATGGACTTTGTGATGTTAACATTTTCATCATCCAAATTCTCAATTTTAATAAAAGAATTTACAATTTTTAAGGAGCACAAAATATGCCAAAATATGCAAATTATAAATTATTTACATTATGTCATTAATTACTTTTGTTAAATATATCTTAATAGAGTTTTTTAAGAACGAAATTTGTAAAGATTAACCAAAGCTATATTTTTACTTAAATGTATACATTATATAAACAATATTTTTTTTATTAAGTGTTGATCCTAATAATAAAGTATTATTACAAATTTTTTTACATTATGACAACATTTATGTTAAATAGTTTTCTACAGAGTTCAGAAAAAAACACACACTGAATAAAAAACTCGTACATACATGTAAACAAACATAACTTAGACCAACACACACATATTTTTATTTTCATATCAATTATGTTTGTTTTTAAATTTTCCTCGGTGCCCAACACAACCATGACTGTGTTCGTTTTAATATTTCGTTATTTACACGAACATTTTTGTATCACGTACTTTTTGTTTCAATCACACATAAAGCACACATTTTTGAGTGTTGCTTTATTTGAAGTTCATGTTCTGGTACGTGTACTGAAAAAAAAACAGAACATGTACAATAAACAGGTTCGAGTTCAGTTTATATTAAGTCGTGTTGTGGCTCGTGTAGTAAGAAAAATAGAACATGTACAATAAACAGGTTCGAGTTCAGTTATATTTTAAACACGACTTAAACACGACTTAAAATATAACTGAACTCGAACCTGTTTATTGTACATGTTCTGTTTTTTCTTACTACACGAGCCACAACACGACTTAAAATATAACTGAACTCGAACCTGTTTATTGTACATGTTCTGTTTTTTTTTTTCAGTATACGTACCAGAACATGAACTTCAAATAAAGCAACACTCAAAAATGTGTGCTTTATGTGTGATTGAAACAAAAAGTACGTGATACAAAAATGTTCGTGTAAATAACGAAATATTAAAACGAACACAGTCATGGTTGTGTTGGGCACCGTAGAAAATTTAGAAACGCACATAATTGATATGAAAATAAAGATATGTGTTGGCTGCTTTTGAACAGAACATTGTGTGTTTCATGTGTGTATTTTCTGAACCTTGGTTTTCTATGATACTATAATTGGTAACATTAGCTGAAATTCCCAAAAATACACCAATTGTAAATTGGTTACATTATGTAAATAATTACTTTCTTTAAATTTATAATATTAATAGGCTAGGCGATTTTTTGTGACTGATGTTTTGTTCTACCGTTTTATCCCGATTTTGACGAAACGTATATTATTTGAAAGGTATTTCTAATCAGCCGTTTTGCGGATTTACAGGTTTTTAAATTTTTCCTTTATTTTGAGCAAATTGCAATTAAAGTTGCTACTATCACATACATAAAATTACACAATGTTATGTGTGTGTTTATTAAATTTGTTAATGTGTTTGTACTAAATATGAGTTTGTTTTTGTGTGTTTATTTGTGAATTGGCTATAATTGATTAGCACACCTTTAGGGTCTTTATTTAATGTAAAAATAAAATTTCCTAGAATTTGCACTCGAATTTCGAGTTTTATAAGAAATTTTAAAAAATTAACCAAATCTATATTTACTTAAGTGTTTACATTATATCAAAAATATTTTTTTATTAGTGTTGATCCAAATAATAAAAAGTAATAAATTTACAAATTTTAGCAATTCTACATTGTTTACCTAATTTTTTACATTATGTCAACAATTTAATTAAGTGCTTTTTCCTGATACTCGATGCTTAATAGTAAACAAAAATTGTAAAAACGTCAAAAGAACACTTTTACATTGTGTCAACAATTAGTTTTTTAATTTTTTTATGTTGCAGCATGTAATAAGAAATGATAAATTAACAAAAATGTTTTCAATTCATTAATTCCACATTGTTTATCTAATTGTTGACATTATGTCAACAAATTATTTTTACATTTTTTGTGTTTCTTTAATATGTATGTATGTACATATATTACGAAAATGTATCAGAAATTCGCAAATAAAAATTGCTTATACTATGTCAACAATTACTTTTTTTTATGTATATTCATATGTCTAATAGAGATGTATAAGAACTTTGAAACAATTAACTAAAGCTATATTTTTTACTAAATGTGTACATTATGTCAACAATATTTTTTTCAATGTTGATCCACATGAGGACATGTTATTATAAATATACAACATCTAGCAATTCTGCAATGTTTACTTAATTGTCTACATTATGTTAACAATTAAATTAAATAGTTTATAATGATTTTGTATACATACATATGCATATAAAAGTTTATAAAAAAAATTCTAAAAATTCTAATGCTACATTGTTTACATTGTGTTTACATAATGTCAACAATATTTTTTTCAATGTTGATCCACATGACAACACGTTTTTATAAATTTACAACTTCTAGCAATTTTACATTGTTTACTTAATTGTCTACATTGTGTCAACAATTAAATTAAATAGTTTATAATGATTTTGTATACATATGCATATAAAAGTTTATAAAAAAAATTAAAAAAAATCAAATGCTACATTATGTCAACAATTTTTTCTTTTTTTTTAGTTTTCTAAATGTTACTGCAAATAATAGTAATTGATAAATTATCAAATCTCAATTCAATTCAACATTTCCATATTGCATACCTAATTGTTTACATCATGTCGACAATATATTTTAACATTTTTTGTTTTAACGTATCGTCGTTCGTAAATTATTGTGTTCTATATGTTTTTTGTTGAAGTTTAGTTGCTAAAGTTTAGTTGCTAATTAAAAAAAAAACTGAACCGATAAAATTGTTGCGACCTCCCTACCAAGGAAAGTACTATAGTTTGTGTTTTTTTCTGTTTAAAAAAAATTTCTCTTTGAAAACGGCTTTAAGAGTAAGAACTATTAGAACTTAAACATGGATTAATCAAAAAAAAAAAAAAAACATATAGAACACAATAATTTACGAACGACGGTATATGTAAATAAAATAGAATTTTATCACAAATTTGCAAAAATATGTCAATTCTACATTGTTTACATTTTGTCAAAATTTATTTTTGTGTACATTTTGTTACTGTTAGTGTAACAACCAAGGTTTTTATCAATAATTTTTAAAAAGCCACCATTTCTAAGTTGTTTACATTATGTCGAGTATAAAATTTAAAAATTATTTTCAATGTTTTAGTGAATTTATGTAATTTTTAGTATCAACATTCTTTACACACAAGGACGCTTCCGAGCAACACATTTTTAAACAGGCCTCTAACATTTCATTTCGAGAACCAATTCATTAACAACTAATACCACTCGTAGAAACTTACAAGTGAGATTCATCTCACCCAAAACAAAGCTTTTGCGTAGAAAACTCACTTCCACTTATACTATTTGTTTTATAAATATTTTTATCATCCTATTGCATTTTTAAATGTCATTAAATTCACTCAAAATAGTTTTATATTCGTCAAGATTAACAATTAAATAGATTCATTAAAAATGCTGTTTTACACAATGCACAAGTAGACACGTTCCTGCGTCAAACGTTTCTCGTACCCACTCTTACATGCAATAATAATAATGCATTCTTTACACATTTACGAAATGTCGTAAAAGTTGTTATTTGCTTAATGACAATTATAAAATTTAATTGCTTTAAATTCACTTAATGAAAACAAGCGACAAGTAATAAAATTCTGTAAGGAACTGAAAATTATACGAAAAATTTAAAAACTAATATGAATGAAGTGACCGAATCAAATCTTTTACAATGAGGTAATAAAATATAAACAATCGACGTAGCAAGGAATGGAAAAAAGTCAATGAACCTATAAAATTAAAAAAAAAAAAAATCAATTTTAGGGAAATTAGTTTTTCAATAAATAGAAAATAACACTTAAGAAATTAATTTAATTACTGCTGTACGCTAACCAGCTTTGGTTAACAAACTAATTGGAAATTTTAAGACAGTTAAATTGAACAAAGGTTAAACAATAAACGCCTAAAACTATACCACACAATTTCATCGTGATATTGAAAGGTATCATGCCAATAACACTGTTCCATCTTAACATAGAAACACATCGTATAAATATGTCAATTATTCAAGCTTTTCGCCTAGAAAGTAATTTTGAAAAAATTTCAAGATATTTTCAATTCATCATTTTAATTGGTACTTTAAATCAATAAAAATTGGTGTTGCTTTTCAAAATAACAAATTAAAAAAAAATTAACTTGTTTAAAGATTTTTTTACAGAAATCTTTTTCTTCTTAATAATCGAACCCATAAAAACAAAGTTTTTACTATGCATATGAATTTTGAATGTATCCGTGGCTGTGCGTGACTTTGCGTGACTATTTTAAAATTAATCTTTGGTCACAACAAGTCTATGGATAAAGTTTTAGATCGATCGGATGAGGGGAAATGGAGTTTAAATCACTCAGTGACTGTGCGTGACTGTGCGTGGCTATGTCAGAGTTAATCTTTTTTCACAGCAAGTCTATCGACCAAGTTTCAGATCGATCGGATAAGGGGAAACTGGTTTGAAATCATTTCGTGACTGTGCGCGAATATGCGTGACTGTGCGTGACTACCCCAAAATTAATCTATAATCACAACAAGATTATCGGCCAAGTTTCATATGAATTGGATGAGCTCGAATGGGGTTAAATCCCTCCTTGACCCTGTGCGACCATCCTTAAATTAATTTTTGGTCACAACAAGTCTATGGACAAAGTTTTAGATCGATCGGATGAGGGGAAATGGGGTTTAAATCACTCCGTGACTGTGTGTGACTATGCGTGACTATGTCAGAGTTAATCTTTTTTCACAGCAAGTCTATCGTCAAAGTTTCAGATCGATCGGATAAGGGGAAATGGGTTTAAAATCACTTCGTGACTGTGCACGACTATGCGTGACTACCCCAAAATTAATCTATAATCACAACCAGACTATGAACCAAGTTTCAGATTAATTGGATGAGGGGGAATTGAGTTGCCCCATGGCAGACAAACAAACAGAGAGTATGAGTAAAAAGAAAGAGTTTAGAAAGGAACTGTACCTTTTATAAAGTAGCACATTCTCAAGAACTAGCAGATTCCAGCCCTCAAAATTCGAGTGCAAATTCTAGGAAATTTCATTTTTCATTAAATAAAGACCCTAAAGTTATGCTAATCAATTATAGCCAATTCAAAAATCAACACAAAAAACAAACTCATTTTTATTACAAACACATTAACAAATTTAATAAACGCACACATAGCATTCTATAATTTTATGTATGTATGTAGTTGCAACTTTAAATGCAATTTACTCAAAATAAAGGAAAATTTAAAAAATCTGTAAATCTGCAAAACGGCTAAAAAGAAATACCTTTCAAATAGTATACGTTTGGTCAAAATCGAGATAAAACGGTAGAAGAAAACATAGGTCACAAGAAATCGCCTAGCCTATTATAGATGTGTTTTGTAAGAAGAACAATTTTTTAAATGTAAAAGTGCTGAAAAAGGTATTTTTTCTTAAAAAAGTATGTTTTCTTAAGAAAGTACTGCTTCTTGAAAGAGTACTTTTTTGATGTGAAAACATCCATGTACACAGGGGGGTAAACTCCAATTTCACAATACAATCACAAAAACAGCGTAAGGGAAAATCGGTGAGAGGTATATGTAAGTGTATTGGTGTATTAAGTAAGCAGAACTGCCGAGTAAGCTGTCTGTTTAGCAAAATCACAAATCTTTTTCGTTCATTTTAAATATTCAAGCTATTGACCGCTAGGCGTTCTGTGAGTTTAGCATGTTCACAAACTTACAGAGTTGTTTTTTTTTTTCAATATTCAAGTATATATTTGCTATTGACAGAACTTTTTTAATAAGCAAAATCACAAATCTGTTTCGTTAATTTTAAATATTCAAGTGTATATTTGCTATTGACAGAACTTTTTTAGTAAACAGAAGTGCTAGGTGTGCTGTGAGTTTAAAAAGCTAAATACTAAGCAAACTTTGAAGAGGTCAAAAATAAACTTATTTAGGTATTTTTTTAATTACTACACCTTTTCTAATTGTATTTTAGAAAACATCAATGGAATTTCAAAAAGTATCAACTGTGTTTCAGAAAACATTAATTTTCAGAAAATATCAATTGTATTTCAGAAAGTATTCAGAAAACATCAATTGATTTTCAGAAAGTATCAATTGTGTTTCAGAAAATATCAATTGATTTTCAGTAATAATCAAGTCTATTTCAGAAAATATCAATTGAGTTTCAGAAATTATCAAATGTATTTCCGAAAATATCAAATGTATTTCAGAAAACATCAAATGTATTTCAGCAATTACCTAATGTATTTCAGAAAAGATCAAATGTATTTCAGAAAACATAAAATGTATTTCATAAATTATCAAATTTATTTCAGAAAACATCAAATGTATTTCAGAAATTATTAAATTTACTTCAGAAAATATGAATTGAATTTCAGAAAATATCAATTGAGTCTCAGAAAAATAGTCAGAACGCTATATGAAAAAATATTTTTTTAAGGGTTTGTAATATTTCTTGAAAACTACATACCGTCACCTAAAATGCAAAAGGCCGTAACTAATATTTTTATTTTTTTACAGGAGAAGCAAAAAACATCATGAAACAAAAACTACTTTAAACTTAATACCCAAATTTTAGAACCGAGCTGAAAAATAAAGATGGATTTTTATTTATGAAAACAAATTTATGGTAAAATAGTAGTTTTTAAGTAAAAGGTCGTAACTACAATACAAAAAGTCAATTTTGAACTTTTTGCACTGATTCATCTCAAATTTTGTTTGTATATATTTTCGCAAAATACAAGAGACTTTACCAACCATGGTCAGGATCGGTCGATTTTTTGGACCTAGTCCCCATATAGAATTAGTATCCCCATATCCAATTAGTTGGGCCTAAGAGATAGGGTCTCTAAACGCATGGTATAGGGTATCGTATAGTCGGTCTAGACCGACTATATTATACCCTATACCACTATGTGGTTTGGGTATAATGACTTTGTGCTGCTGTTTGTAACTACCAAAAATATTTGACCTGGACCCATCTTTTATTATACCGATCGACTCAGAATCACTTTTGGAGTCGATTTAGCAATGTCCATCCGTCCGTCCGTCTGTATGTCCATGTAAAGCTTGTAATCAAACTGCAGGTCGCAATTATGAATATATTTTGATGAAATTTGGCATATAAGCTTTTATCGGCCATAGGATGAACGCTGTTGAAACTAGTGAAATTCGGTCCATGTTCAGACCTAGCCCCCATACAAATGACCCCTATGAAACCGACATGAAGTGCCATAAGATCCAAATTATAATATATATCTCAGTCAAATTGGGTTTGTATGTGTTTATTATATCCATTAATCAGTAGTCCAAAAATAATCCCTATAGGACAATTCTTAGTCATAGGTCCCATATAAGCTGCTTCCCGATCTTCACTTAAATCTAACAAAAAACAAGAATATTGCACAGATTTTTCTCAAATTTGGTTTGTTTATATTTTTTCAACATATATGTGACTTTACCAAATATGGTCAAGATCGGTCCATTTTTCGACCTAGTCCCCATATAAATATAGCACCCGATATGAACTTTTTCATATTTGCAGCAAAAAAATTAATAAAAATGCCACTCAAATTTGGTTTATTCTTATTTTCGATATCGAATAAGTTGGACCGAAGATATGGAGTCTCTAAACCATGGTATAGATTATCATATGGTCGGTCTATACCGACTATAATTTTCTTACTTGTTTCTTTTAAATTCTTTAAACGTTTTGTAAGGTCTTTAAATGCCAATAATAGAATTAGTAAAAGCCCTGCGGTTTTATACCATTTTAGTTTAGATCTTTTTGCATAACCAGCATTGTGGTTTTATAATAATTTTGTTATTTCATTAGTAACGCAATTAATTATTTTCAATATATATACTATTTTTAAATATCTACACGTGTCAGCTATGGGTGTTTACGTGTCAGAATATTCATTGAAAGAACGATTAAGTAAAAAAAGCATATGAATGGAAAAATTAACGAAAACAAATTTTTTACAAATTGCTACATTTATTGATTAAATAGTCTTAGTATAAGTGATAAAAATATTTTATAAAATTAATTTTCAATCATTAGTCAACTCAACGCTACATATGTCTTTCTCTGAAGCTTTGGTAACAGCTAAGTATTTTGAAGATGACTTAGGAGCAGCAGATTCGGGACTAACAGCTTTCTCAGCCAAAGCTTCAATATTTTCCCTTCGAAAATTCATATAAAAAGACACGGCCAAGGCAACGCCCGAACCCCAAGCCGAACCACCAAATACATCCGACCAATGATGTTTGTAGTCCCAAACACGACTAATGGCCACACAATAGGCCAGGAATATGCAGGATATCTGTATAATAGGCAAGAAAATAGCTAGTGGTTTATTCATTAGGCGATGATGTTGATAGAATCGTTGAAGGTAGCAGACCAAAAATACCATGCCATAAAATGATAAACTTGAGTGGCCACTGGGAAAGGATAGAAAAACAGCATTGATGATATCTGATGAAAAGTACGTTGAGGAACATTCATACTTTTCCATGAATGTAATAATACGTATTTTTTGACACTTAGAGCCATTCATATCAATTGGTTGACATACATCTAAGAAATGGGGCCTCAAACGACCCATTTTATATTTGGCTACATTCTTCAGCAAACGTTCGACGACCAAACCAAATAGAAATGGTGTTAATGTTACCAATACTTTGCAGAAAAATTTATTAAACCATGCTTGTGATTCATTGTTGTTTTTTCGTTCAATATAATTATTAATAAATTCGCATAATATAACAATGGCTATGGGTATATAGACACTAATTATATAAAGATTCGTCGATGATATAGTATCTTCCAGATATGGTTTTTTTAATGAATCATCCTCACATTCAAAGCCGCGTTTCGTAATAGGACCCCATAGGGCTTTAAAATTATAGGAACACAATCCGGCTACAGCTAAAACGAAGTAAATTCCCGTTAGCTGTATAAGATGAGTCTTATTTAAATTAATCATTTATTTTGTTTTACTCCGTTCACTTGCTACGTTTGATTAAAACTAGCTTCTCATGCCTTATTTTACTAAACAAATCAATATTGGAAATTTTTAGTGATTGAGTGAGAAATTTTTATTGATAATATATTTGAATGCACAGTGTGATAGGAAGAGAAATTTAGAAACAAAAATGTATTTTCAGTGCATCTATTTGAACTAGCAGATTCCAGCTCTCGAAATACGAGCGCAAATTCTAGGAAATTTTATTTTTTTATTAAATAAAGACCCTAAAAATATGCTAATAAATTTTAGCCAATTCACAAATCAGCACAAAAAGTAAACTCATTTTTATTACAAGCACATGAACAAATCTAATAAACACACACATAGCATTGTATAATTTTATGTATGTGTTAGTAGCAACTTTAAATGCAATTTACTCAAAATAAAGGAAAAAATTTAAAAATCTGTAAATCTGCAAAGAAATACCTTTCAAACAATATACGTTTCATCAAAATCGGGATAAAACCGTCGAACAAAACATCGGGCACAAGAAGTCGCCTAGCCTATTAATACTATAGATTTAATGTACATCGGTAGAATGAGCCAGGTCCATAAACGAAATATCCAAAAGTCACATCAAATAAAAAATAATATATGAAATCAGATGATAAGGATGGATTAGAAATGGATGTCAATAGCAAAATATAAGCACACTTACACCCTGCGGCAGGAACTATATATAAGAGAGGATGTAAAAACTGAAAACTGGTTCCGTGAAATCTGAGAAAATAAGCGGTTTGACACGGATCACATATAAGTTATACATGGGGTTCATTGCAATCCGACGGGCATTTAACACAGTATTTTATCATCTGAGAGATAATATAGTATTCAAGATTCAAATGCTCAGAATGCCCAGAAAATGTTAGATAATCTCCACTTCTTCCTCTTGACTGAAGCAGCTACGACAAAAGATACCATTTGTCACCGACACAACTCTTGAAATCTGTTCACGAGGCATGAGGGAAATGTATTTGAGCGTTTTTAATTCAAAGATAGCCAGATTTGCTTTATAGTCCTCCAGGTAAATACAGTAGTTCATTCAAATACCGTTTTATCCTATAAGGTAGCTCCAAGTCTTTACAATTTCCTATGATGTCCCTGTACTCTGGTATCCATATGATGAACTGCTTGGCCGTCTCACTTAAGGAAGTTAGATGAGGAACATTGAAACATTGACTATCGGAAAAAATGCCATCTGTGGTTGTAGAAAAAATATTGCGACACAGCCAATAAGAGACTTTGTAGAAATTTACTAGCACGCCATGTCGTGCTTCGCTGAGACTTACCGTGACTTAGTGACATGTGTGTTTTCATAATCAATTTTGATGTGTAAACATCTATACGCGCAGGGGGGTAAATTTCTGTTTCACAATAGAATCACAAAAACAATGTAACACGTAATAGGTGAGAGCTGACGCATAACGCTGTGTGACTTATGATTGTATTGGTGAAAAAATTATGATATAACATTGTTTTTTACGTCACTTTTTTAAAAGCGTCATCTATGTATCACTTATATACGTTTATATTGGGATATTTTTAACGTTTTACAGCAAAGGGTTGTTGAATTAGCTGAAACAATTTTTGCTATAAGTGATACATAGATGACGCTTTCTGTTTGATTTTAAGAAATTACATAAAAAATGTTTTATTACTAGATGTTTACACATCTTCCTTGTTATCGGACTCACATGATTTTTTTTCAATGCTTGTTTTTATACAATGTTTTTGTTTTTTATTCGATGCAAAAATTATCAAATTTTTGGGCATTCCTACTCTGGAACAAGCTACATATAGCTGGCAAAGAGAAAAACATGGATTTTTCAAATTAAGTCCAACAACACTTAACAATTGGCCTTGAATTTAGAATATCATTAGCTAGTAATTTATTTTAGATTTTTTGCTTTGGCGATTTTTGTTTTTGAAGATTTTGTTTTCTGATTTTTTCGATTTTCGGTTTTGCCGATTTTTGATATTGGTGATTTTTGAAATTTCGCCCATATTTTCCTCGACAACTGAAACTGGTAATTAGTATACTTGTAAAAAGTTTCACGACTGTCGCGTTCATAGTAGTACATATTTTTTTATATGGGAGGTTCCACGCCCACTAATCATACCCCGCCCTTTTTTTACCTGATTACCTACATTAATATATGATGCACTCGTGGAAAGTTCCAAGGCTTTCACTAATTTTTAATTATTGACCAACACTTAGGGTATGCCCCCTACAGAAGCAGCGTTTTGTGTTGCTCTCAGGAAAATAGGCTATGGGAAGGGCGAAAGAGGTAGTAGTGTTTGTGGATATTTGACTTAAATGTTATTAGATTGCAACTGTCAGGAAAGACCTGTACGGGGAGTTTATTCCACACGCGGCTAGTTCGACTGATAAACGAATTTTCTCTGTAATGCGTTCTGCGGTCAACTGGACAATATACTACAAAGGGATGTGATCCACTATAGAAGCGGGTAGATCGGACTGAAACTCGAGCACTTGGAATGAGTTCGCTAATATCAGAAGAACATTTCCTATGGTAGTATCTATAGAACAGTGCTACATAACCCACATTCCGACGATGTTCCAACGAGTCAATAGAGTTGGATAACATATTGTTATTAATGAGCATCAAGGCCCTCCTTTACACATTGTGCAGTACCTCCAAAGTAGACTTTGCTCCTACCCATAGATGGGAGTTATATTCCATTTTCGGTCGGATGTAAGTGGTATAGATTTTAAGAAGATCAGAAGGAGTGAAATAATTTTTGCACCGTTTAAGAAAAACAAGACACTTGAATGCTTCTTTCGACACTTAAAAACATGCTCGTTTCAACGAACATCACATTGAATTCTCATAGCCAGAACATCAAGAGTATCCGAATCCTCAATACCTATACCACCCATATATAGAGATGGCATGGCTGAGTCCATGGCCTTATGGATCAATAAACAACATTGAGTCTTCTGTGCATTAAAATCAATCCTATTCGCTTTACACCACTCGGAGATTGTTAACAGGTCTTGATTGAGTGGGTCATTCATTGTCCGCCTTTTGCCTTTTATTATACTCCAGTTTTATATTACATATTTACCTTATATGGGTGGTGCCATTCCCACTGCTCCGATCCCGTCCATTTTTTGGTTGACTTATCACAAGAGTAACTTATGGGTTTACGCAAAGTCCCAAGGCTCTCACTATTATAGTACTCCATTTATATGACATTTAATATATACATTGTATGGAAGGTACCACGCCCACTGATATGATCGCGTCCTTTTTTGTCGGACTACTAACATTAATAATATATGACTTCAAGCAAATTTGCAAAGCTGTCTCTGCCATTATACTAGTGATATCTTTTCGGCAGAGCTAGTAAAATTAATAATAGATGACTTTACATAACTTTGAAAAGCTCTATCTGTCATAATACTCAATATATCTATAATAGTAATAGGGAAGGCGATTCCTTGTGACCGATGTAAAAACTTTATTTACAAACCGATTTTGACCAAACATACATCATTTGAAAAATATTTCTTTTTAGCTGTCCAGTAGGTTTACAGACTTTAGCCATCTGGAACATTTTTTTCGAGTAATGCTCATTTCAAGTTGATGCTAACACATACATAAAACACATACTTATTATAAATACCGAAAGACATGTGGTGATTTGAGAATTGGCTAAAATTGATTAGCATACCTTTAGGCTCTTATAAAAATATTTATTAACAAACCCATCTATATATCTCCTGTGTGTTCAGCAAATATTTATAATGAAATTTAATGAATTTTAATTAAAAAATGTGAATTGGCTAAAACTGATAAGCATATCTTTAGGCTTTTATAAAAATATTTATTAACAAACCCATTTATATATCTCCTGTATGTTCAACAAATATTTATAATGAAATTTAATGAATTTTAATTAAAAAGTGTGAATTGGTTAAAATTGATAAGCATACCTTTAGGCTCTTATAAAGTTATTTATTAAATGAAAAAAATCCTTGAATTTCGAATTTCGAGGGCTGGGCTCTGCTAGTATAATACTAAAAGTTCAGCTTGTATAGGAGGTACCAGGCCCACCAAAAATTTTAAATAAATTTATATGGGTCCAAGGGCGAAGCCTCCTATAAGCTGCAAACAAACATGCATACTTTCGCTTTTATATATAAAACGTTTACTACCTGGGTTCCTACTAGACCAAGATTAGTATATTGTATTAGGGTGTTGTAACATCGTCGAAAAAAGGTCCATGGAGTAATGCAATCCACGTTCGTAGGTATGTTGCAGTCACTTACGATCACGCTTTGACCACAATTTTAGATTTGCCACTGAAGCTGCAGTCTGCTTCCCTAATAAGACCAAAGGCCTATTTAATACAAAATTCCTTAAACTTATAGGGTTTGTATCCATTGGATAGACCTTGAAAATACCTTTTATATAATGTCCAATTTGTTTATAGTTTTTCTTTGGTGTAAATGTGAAAAATCTTCACAAGAAATGACACTTTTTTTGGTAGCTTCGTACCATCTAAAAATTAGATTGGCTAGTTAATAAAAAACGATAGACTTAGTTTTTGGTGTTCTACAATATAGCCAAGTTCAATCGCGATCTGACCTTCCCTGTAATTGCAAATCAACGACATCTAAGGAACTAGAAAATATAATTTGATCTGAAATAGTTAAAGTTCCATAGATATTTCCAGGCCTCTTAAGTGCTGATATGAAATAGAGACATGATAAGATTGGAAAATTTTGAATATGGTATGGTGGTTATATGACTGTATGCTTAAACATAATAAAATACTGTGCACAGCTCAAATTGAGTTAAAGATTTGCATTTTGATAACACTATTAACTATTAAAAAAAAAACAATAATTAATACCCCAGCAAAAAAGTCGATTCGAATGTGATTCTTATTTAGTCTACTTTTAGAGATCTCATCAAAAGTACGAATTTGCAAACTACTTCTGTTTTTAATCATCTCAGTCTATGTTAAGTTTGTCATAGAGTCTTATATAAAACAATCTCTCACTCACATTTATTTTAAGTTTAATATCAGTCTACACCAGTGAAGACCGTACCAAGCACACTGGTGCTCGTCTTCTTATATGCATACTAGGGTGGCCCTTCGTTATATGGAGGAAAAAAAACTGTTCAAACTGTCGGTCTCACCCCCTAGAAATATGCGAATAGCAAAAAAAACTGAGAAATACAAAGTTTTGGGCCAATCAAAAAACGTTTAGTCGTGGCGCAAAGCGATTGAAAATTTCAAGTGTGTTTATATGGGGAAAATTTGACTTTTTTTCAGATTTTACGAAAATTTAGTTCTATAGTTTAATTTTTCCGACAAGCTGTTATATAATTCAGGATCAGTATTAAATTATCCCTTCAAAAGGCTATAAAACTTCAAAATCGAATAAAACCTCGCCAAGAAATAGAGAATGCCCCAGACCACTTTTGTGCCAAAAAAAAATAGGTCATGAAATTTGATGGCATTTTTTTCAACTTTGAGAAATTGATTAAAGCCATCATTCTTTTTTGGTCTCTATACTTATAAGTACTCAGATATGAAGTATTGTTTTATTACCACGTTGTTAACCTATTGCGCATTGAGACCGAAAATTGGAAATGTTTCTTAAACAAAATTTAAAAAAATTAATATATTACTTTAAGGTTTTATTAAATACATATTGCAGATTAACTGTGTGAATTTTTAAGTAAATCCCTCTGCCACAATTTTTTTGACAATGATTTTATTTTTGCGGATTTCGAGAAAAATTGGATTTTTGTGAAATATTCTGTAAATGTACTCTTTCTAAATACTTTGTATCAAAAATTCATCACTTTTCTACTTTTAAATGTTATATTTTATCTTAATAGCCTAGGGTTTTGGAAAAAACTAATATGACTCCATTTACCCTTTTGGAATTCAGGTCACATATGACCCCAAGCTAATAAAAGACAATTTATTCACAAAATTCAAATATTTTGTAAGTGCTGTCCAATTTTCACATGCGACACTTAAAATATAATAACCAAATGTGCAGAAGTTTCGTTCCAAAAATTTGGGATGAATCTGAGAACGTTAACCCATTATTTGCTAAGGCAAGCTTTGGATTTTAAGATATTTTTAAATAAAAATTACCGAAAACGAGTTTTTCTATTAAACTCGTTGATACCACTATTTAGAATTTAAGAAAAATAATTCGGTTAATTTTTATTTATTTAACCATTCAGTGCTCCTGGGATCAAAATAATCCATTGTGATATATCTTTGGTGCAATTATCTGCTTATTGCTCGCGAATATAAATTATTCACCAAAGAGTAAAAGTAAACAACAATTTCATTCAGTCTTATGAAAGCTTTTGAACAAAGCACATCTGTGTCGCATTGCCTTTTGAAATTCACATATATTTTTTTTAATAGGTACACAGAGAATATTTGTTTAAAAGAAACAAAAAATGTTGAGAAAATTTCGAAGACTTGATAAACTATAAATTAAACATTTTCGATAAATTACATACGTCGCCTCCATTTGACAGCATTATAGCTGTCTTTTATGCATTTTTTTTTTAATTTTAAAAAATATCCAGATACTGGAGGCTGGTAAGACTTTTAGTTTTCGGTAACATACCACATTTTAACCTTTGAAATTTCTTATCTTTTTAAGTTTTGCTATTTTTTTGTTTTTTTTTTGTTTTTTAAAGAAATAAATTACTTATTATTACTTATTTGATTTAATAAACTTCAAACTTATGGATAAAAGAGATTAAATGTTCTTCACATTTTGTTTTACATTTTCAGAATGTAAGATTTAAAATTTTAAACCAACAAAATATATTTAAAATTTTACCATATTCTTAGTGAACTCAACTATTTTCCCTTTTAGTCATTCATATAAACATTAATACAAAATCTACATAAACCCATTTAATATCGGCATTGTGTTACGTCCATGGATTTCGATCAGTGTAGTACAACTAACACATGCTCATAAACACTATTATTAACTCAATTCTCTCGATGGCCACCACTGGTCTACACTCCAAATCTGATGGACCAACTTGTACATACAGAAAAAAAATCACCAACTGAATTATTCTAAAGCTCAACAACTATTTTTATAGATAGAAATCAAAAACAATAGAAATTAAATTGCAGTTAACCGTTTTCTATTGTGCTCAAACATTTACTGTTAAGGCAACAGAATTGTTATTGTAATGAACCCAAAATACGATTATTAACTTCATTGCATTCGGTTGTCCACAATAAATCTGTTTTCTGTTTATTTTATTTTAAGTATTTTATTCTATTTAAAGCTCTATTTTTGCTGGGTTTCATCAATGAAATAAAAACACAAATTATCATATACGGAAATGGCCCTGAACTGACATATCAATCAATAATGCATCAGCCCAGCTAAAGTAAAGCCGTTTGAAAGATGACACTATTTTTGTTTTTTCTATTGCCGACATTTTTCTACCAAACATATTTATTTTGAATTATTCTTAAACAGGTTGTTTCATCACGGCTTCATTAGAAATTGTTCTGCCACTTACATATATATGTATGATAATAGCTGGGAAAATATATAACAAATATATTCAATTTCTACCACCAATTTTGTTTGCGGATTATTTTTATTAATCTGTATATTATATTCAAGCTTATATGAAAGCACATGTGGTTTCCTAAAAAGTATATTTCGTTAAAATAATATCTTCACTAAAAAGGTGCTATTTCTTAAAGAAGTAGATTTTCTTTAAAAAAATCTTTTTAAGAAAATAAACTTTTCTTAAAAAATTACCTTTTCTTATAATAGTACCTTTTCTTCAAAAAGTATCTTTTTCAAAAAGTACCTTGCCTAAAAAAGGCAATTTTCTTTAAAAAAAAAAACGGTTTCTTTAAAAAGTACCTTTAAGAAACCTTTTTAAAAAATTAGTTTTACAAAAGTCAAGAAAAGTACCCTATACCATGCGTTTCGAGAGAGTCCAAATATGGACCGATGATTACCATATCTAGTAGTCATTTTATTTTCACAAAAACAAATATGAAGCAATTTTTAAAAAACATCTATGGGGAATATGACTAAGAATATACTCCCACGGTATTTATTTTTGGACTACTAATTACACCAAACGATATACATATATATGATAATCTGAATCTTACGACAGTTTTAGTCGGTCTGACAAGGGTTACTTGTATGTGGGCTTGGTCTGAACATGCTGTGATTTTAACCAATTTCAACAGTATTCATCCAAATATGTTCATATTTGCAACCCGTAGTTTGAATACAAAATTTACATGAATACACAGACGTATGGATGAACTCTACTTAATTGACTCAGATAGCGAATCCAAGTTGATCGATATAATAAAACAAAATATTTTTGGAATTCGAAGCATCAGCACAAACTTATTATAACCTTTATAGTGCCGTTGGGTACAAACGTAACTTATATGCAAATAAGTATCGCCTATCTTAACCCTTTCACTACCGTACTATAAGGAGTAATTTTTGACAACATTAAGCATTATTTCGTATAGATGTGATATTAAAAAGCACAAAAATTAAAAAAAAAAATCTAGTATCCTTCTGAAATAAGATATATCCTAGGATTTTATCTCCCACTGGGTTTTTTAAATCTAATAAATGGGGACTAAATATCCCATCGGTAGTTTTTCTATAATAATATAGAAAATAAAATGCAGCATAATAAAATGCAGAATAATAAAATGCAGCTTTTGTTAAATTTTTATTAAATTTTTATTTTTCAATAATTTTTATTTTTCAAGGCTTCGGGACAGTTAACAACAGCTCTAGAACCGTTTTTCTGCGTTCTTAAGACTGTGGACATTATAGACTTATGACAGTTCTCATAACAATAACTTCACGTAAGTCGTGCCATTTTGCTACCATTACACCATCTCCACTAATGCGAAATACACATTCTCCTCTTTTCAAACGATCATTTATTTTTGGCAAGCTCTTCCTATTTTGAATTCATTTTCCTACGCTGCGAGATTTTATAAAAGTATATTTCAAGCAATTGGTAACTTCTTCCTTATAATAAAGCTTAGAGGCTGCTTACGGTTTTTCAGGAAAATTAAAATTCAATTTCGACATCAAAGTTTGATAGCGATTTCGCACCATAGCCATTTTATAAATTCATTTCCCATTGACTCATTTTGGGACCAGTAATCAGAAATCTAGGAATGTTTGTTATAGGGAAATACCTAACAAAATTTTAATTTCTGTTGCGTCAGTTTGTGGTATTTTTCGACCTTATTTTCCTTCCAGAAGACTCAACTTTCATTGGAGTACGCTCCAATAAAAATGAACAGAGATTCTGGAAGAAAACATTGAATAACTTGCAGCGCAGTTGTATTTCTTGAAATTGTTGCTGGTATAACAGACTCAATATTTTCAGTGATAGAAAATCGAGGCAATTTAAGTCCGGTGTTGTCCCCATACTACTTGAAGATTGAAATTTACATCGGACACTGTTGCATTATTATCATTGTCTAAAAGTTCTTCAAGCTCATCCAAAGATTCATCTGTTTCTTCTTCGAAAGCAGGATTATATTCTGAATGAGAAGCACTAAAGTCTCCCAGATCAGAGTACTGGAATTTATTATCCGGAAGATTTCACCTTCCTTCAATCCAGATTTGCTTTTATTCATTCTGCATACATACAAATTACCTTAGTAATGTATACCAATTATGGGGATCAAACAAAACCAGTGGGATCTATAATCCCAAATGGAAAAAAAATCCATATAAAATAAAATATTTAAATAACAATATATTTACTTATTTGATTATAACATAAAACACTTATATTATTTGCAAAATATAACACAAAATGGAAAAACTATTATTCACACCGAAAAACTGGAAAGCATGCGCACATCCAACAGAGATTACCGCCAAACTATTGTAATAAATAATAATATACTCACTGAACGCACTCAAAACAGCTCATTATGAGCAGAAAACACTTAAAGCTACCAATGGGACTTTTTCCTATTTAAATAGAGCGAGTATTGTAATTTTGGCGATTTTTAAATTTATCATGGGACGCATGATCCCAATGGTAGTGAAAGGGTTAAATACCTGTTCTTAAATTAGTACTTTTTCTTACAATAGTAATTTTTTCCGAAACGGTATTTTTCTTTTTAACAAAATTTATTTTGTCTTAAAAAATCAAACATTCTTTTCTTTAATAAGTACCTTTTCTTCAAAAAATACTATTTCTGCTAAAAAGTACCTTTTGTTCAAAAAGTACCTTTTGTTTAAAAAGTACTTTTTCTTCGAATAAAAAAAACCTTTTCTTAAAAATTTAGCTTTTCCTTAAAAAGTACATTTTCTTAAAAAGTATAATTTCTTATAAAGTACCTGTTCTAAAAAAGTACTTTTTCTTAAATAAGTACTTTTTGATGTGTAAACATCTATATGCGAAGGGGGGTAAAAATCCTATTTTCTCCATACAATCGCAAAAACAGAGTAAGATATAAAACGTAAGACTATATCGGTGTGACTTAAGATTGCATTGGTGAAAATATTATGACATGTAATAACTTTTTGTCTCTGTTTTCTGCAGTATATTTCTTCACTTTTTTTTTAACATTTATAATTAATTTCCTCAATCATTTAGAAGTATTATCACTGCATTTAATATTAATGCTAATCAAACATAAATAAAAATAAAAAATGAATCACAGTAAAAAGGAAGTGTTTTGAGATAAAATGGAGGAACAATTCATTGGAAAGTGTTTGGAGAAAAAATTAAGGCACGATTTCATTAGGAAGTGTTTGGAGATAAAATGAGGGAGCGAATAGCGTTTTAAAAACGTTTTGAAATACGAAAAATTAAAAATTAAAAATTAAAAATTAAAAATTAAAAATTAAAAATTAAAAATTAAAAATTAAAAATTAAAAATTAAAAATTAAAAATTAAAAATTAAAAATTAAAAATTAAAAATTAAAAATTAAAAATTAAAAATTAAAAATTAAAAATAAAAAATCAAAAATGAAAAATGGAAAATGAAAAATAAAAAATGAAAATGAAAATGAAAATGAGAAATGAAAATGAAAATTGAAAAATTAAAAATTAAAAATTAAAAATTAAAAATTAAAAATTAAAAAAAAAAATTAAAAATTAAAAATTAAAAATTAAAAATTAAAAATTAAAAATTAAAAATTAAAAATTAAAAATTAAAAATTAAAAATTAAAAATTAAAAATTAAAAATTAAAAATTAAAAATTAAAAATTAAAAATTAAAAATTAAAAATTAAAAATTAAAAATTAAAAATTAAAAATTAAAAATTAAAAATTAAAAATTAAAAATTAAAAATTAAAAATTAAAAATGAAAAATAAAAAATCAAAAATGAAAAATGGAAAATGAAAAATAAAAAATGAAAATGAAAATGAAAATGAAAATGAGAAATGAAAATTGAAAAATAGAAAATGAAAAATAAAAAATTAAAAATAAAAAATGAAAAATTAAAAACGAAAAATAAAAAATGAAAAATTAAAAAAGAAAAATTTTAAATGAAAAACAAAAAATTAAAAATAAAAAATTAAAATTAAAAATAAAAAATGGAAAATGAAAAATAAAAATTGAAAAATGAAAATGAAAATTGAAAAATAAAAAATTAAAAATAAAAATGGAAAATAAAAAATGAAAAATGAAAAACAAAAAATAAAAAATTAAAAATTAACCAGTTGAAATAATAATAAATATTTTTATATTAGCAGAACCCCTGCAGCTGATACATATATGACGCTTTCTGTTTGATTTTAAAAAAGTGCTACAAAAGCATCTTTAATTACTATGTGTTTACACATCTACCCTGTGATCGGACACACATGATTTTTTTATTAAATAAGTACATTTTCTTCAAAAAACCCGTTTCTCATAAAAGTGCCTTTTCTTAAAAAGGTACATTTTCGCAAATGTACCTTTTCTTAAAAAAGTACTTTTTCTTCAAAAATCTTTTCTCGAAAAAGTACCTTTTCTTAAAAAGTAAATTTTATAAAATGAAAGTACCCTTTCCCAAAAACGTGCAAACAAACTTTTTCTCAAAATTTAAAATTGTAAATTAAATTTTAGTTAAAAAGTTACCATTTCTTATAAAAGCCTTTAATTAAAATAGGATATATATTTTTTTAAATTTGCTTTTTTAAAATGAAACCTTTGTTACGTTTTCTAAAAAATAGTTTTTTTTTTAAAGTATCTTATTTAAAAAAGTACCATTTCTTGATATATTACAAATTCTTAAAAAGTACAATGTCTTTGAAAGTAAATTTTCTTTGAAAAGTACATTTTTTTAAAAACTACCTTATTATAAAAAATAACATGTTTTAAAAAGTACCTTTTCTAAACTAAATAACTTTTTTTAAAAAAGTACATTTTCTTAAAAACTAAATTTTATTAAAAGAAAGAACCCTTTCTTAAAAACGCGCTATTTGAAAAGGCACGTTGTTTTAATAAAGCTTTTCTAAAAATATACTTTTTATCTAAACAAACTTTTTCTTAAAGAGGTATTTCTTATAAAGTATCATTACATAAAAAAATACATATACTTAAAAAATTACCCTTTTTTAAACAAGAACGTTTTCCTAAAAAAGTACCATTTCTTAAAAATTACATTTTCTTAAAGAAGTACATTTACTTAAAAAAATATATATTTGTTTTAAATTCACTTGTTTAAAAGGTATCTTTTGTCATGTTTTTAAAAAGTACCATTTCTTGAATTAGCAAATTCCCTAAAACATAGTACGTTTTCTTAAAAAAGTACAATTTCTTCGAAGGAATGTTTTCTTCGAAAAGTAAATTTTTTATAAAGTACCTTATTTTAAAAAAGTAACGGTTATAAAATTACCTTTTCTAAAATAAATAACTTTATTTAAAAAGTACATTTTCTTAAAAAGTAAATTTTATGAAAAGAAACTACCCTTTTATAATAACGCGCTTTTTGAAAAAGCACATAATTTTAACAAATATTTTCTAAAAATATACTTTTTATCTATACAAACTTTTTCTTAAAGAGGTACCATTTCTTATAAAGTATAAGTAGATGAAAAAAATACATATACTTAAAAAAGTACCTTTTCTTAAAAAAATATATTTTCTTATAAAGTACCATTTCTTAAAAATTAAATTTTCTTAAATAAGTACCTTTACTTAAGAAATTGTATATTTTTTTTAAATTCAGTTCTTTAAAAAGTATCTTTTGTCACGTTTTTAAAAAAGTACCATTTCTTGAATTAGCAAATTCCCTAAAACAGAGTATGTTTTCTTAAACAGTACCTTGTCTTCGAAAGAACAGTTTCTTCTTAAAAAAGTACCATTTCTTCGAAAGAACGCTTTCTTCAAAAAGTAAATTTTTGAAAAAGTACCCTATTTTAAAAAAGTTGCGTGTTTTAAAAGCTTTTCTAAAATAAATAAGTTCTAATGAATGAGCTAGAAATTAATCAGGGTCAAGTGCAAATGTTTTTACTTTAAATAAAGCAACAAAAAAACTAAAACAAAATAAAGATCGAAAATAAGATTTTTTATTTCTATACAAAAGAATAAAAATACTTTTTCTTAAAAATTGCATTTTTTTTAAAAGAAAGTATTCTATGCTAAAAATGTGTTTAAAAAAAGTAAATTTAATTTAACAATGTACTTTTTCTAAAAAAAGAGTATTTTAAACAAGGAAACTTTTTCTTAAAAAGTAACATTTCTTAGTATATTTGCTTAAAAGGTATCTTTCATTAAAAAAGTTCGAATCCTTAACAAATAAGTTTTCTTTAAATTTAATTCTCTTTAAAATGTAACTTTTTTTACGTTTTCTAAAAAATAGCTCTTTTAAAAAAGTACCTTATTTTAAAAAGTACCATTTCTTGTAAAACTATATTTTCTTAAGAAAGAACGTGTTCTTAAAAAAGTTCCATGTCTTCGAAAGCACGTTTTCTTCGAAAAGTAAATTTTTTTAAAAGTACCTTATTTTAAAAAAGTAAAGTGTTTTAAAAAGTAGCTCTTCCAAAATAAATTACTTTTGTTTGTTAGATTTATCGTCATTTTTCAGACACATTGCAATTACTACTGTAATTAATATGCAATTTTTAATTTTGTTTAAATGGTGCGTGGTAAAGCGCCAAAGCGTCATCTCAAATATATGTAAAGTGCATATGTAGGTATGTACAAAAACCGTACATCACATATGACAACTCTTACGAAAACTGAGAATAGTGGAAATTAGAAGTATAAATGCAAAAAATATTCAAAATTCAAAAATAACGATTGTTTGTTTGGACAGAGTTGTATCTTCTGAAATTAATACAAAGTAAAGCTGTATGGTACGAAAACTGAAAACTAACCACACTGCTCGTAGGCCTGACTTTAGGTGAGTGTGTTAAAGCGCTGACCAAAAAGTGCAATTACTTTTCTTAAAAAAGTAAATTTTCTTAAAAATTACATTTTATTAAAAGAAAGTACCCTTTCTTAAAAATGTGATTTTTAACAAAGTACATTGTATTGAACAAAGTACCTTTTTCTAAAAAAAGAAACTTTTTCTTTAAAAAGTTCCATTTCTTATATAGTATTTTTCTTAAAAAGTATACCTTTTCTTAAAAAAGTATATTTTTAAAATTAATTTCTCTTTAAAAGGTATCTTTTGTTGCGGTTTCTAAAAAGTACCTTTTTAAAAAAATTACCTTACTTTAAAACAGTAAATTTTCTTGAAAAAGCTCCTTTTCTTAAAAAATAACTGTTTTGTAAAAAGTTACGTTTTTAAAAAGTCTTTTTTTAAGAAATGCCTTCTATTTAATAAGTCGTTTCTATGAGAAAATATTCGTTCCTTAAAACGTGTTATTTTTTTTTAAAAGGTACATTTACTTAAAAAGTACTTCAGTTAACTGAGTATCTTTTTTGTAAAAACTTTTTCTAAAAAAGTAATTTTTTTTTTAAATGTACATTTCTTTAAAAATGTAAAATGGCATTTTTTTGGATTTATGCAGGCAATAGATTTCAAAATGTGAGAGACAAATTCAGTTTAATTTATAGTATTGGATGAGTAGCCCCGCTTATTATAGCAGATACTACGAAATACTTATGAATAATGGTCCTATTTATATAAAATTTATTGTTCATTGCTGTATTATGTGTATTCTGAAGTTCGCAAACGTTTATCACAACTTAAAAAAGAATATAATGAAAATATTTATAAACAATTAAATTTATAATAAAATGTAAGAGTAATGTGGTCTTGTAAGAATAGAAAATATTATACGTTAACCTAAGGCTTGTAGAAAAGTATCAGCCAGTAGCAATATAAACGAGAAAGTGAACGGAACGAAATTGTAAAAAAAAAATTATAAAAAAAAGTTTTTCAAAAATAATTATAAATTGTAAAATAGAATGACAAAAATACCAAAGAAATACTTAGTACGCATAATTGTTGAATTAATCGCAATAGCGGTGCTAGATGCTATAACGGCACTTCTTTATAGAATTTTGGGTCCACCCACCAAACGTGGCTTCTTTTGTGGCGATGAATCTTTAATGTATCCCTATCATGAAGATACTATTAACAACAAAATGTTATATCTACTTGGAGCTGGTATACCAGTCACTATTGTTGTAATTTGTGAGCTATTGCAAATGTTTGTATTCAAACAAAAACATATTGAAAGTATTAATGACCTTTGGAGCTTCTTATTAAAGTGTTATGATATCCTTATACCATTTGTATTTGCTATTGCTGCCGAACATTTAATTAGTACTGTGGCCAAATTCACAGTAGGCCGTTTAAGGCCACATTTTTTTAATGTCTGCCATCCTGTTCGTACGGATAAAAGCACATGTATGGATCCCAAAAATTATGGCATCTACATAGAAGACTATTCCTGCTGGCCTCATACATCAAATGTAACCAGATTTATGCAGACTAACGTTCATCTCTCTTTTCCCAGCGGTCATTCAAGTATAATATTTTGTGGCATGATTTTCTCTGTCCTCTATTTACAACGTTTTTCGAAGAGTTTACATCAATCTAAATGGAACGTTGGTCTTTTGCTGCCTTTATTGCAAATGTTGTGTATGCTTTTGGCCACATTTGTCGCCGTTAGCCGTGTCAAGGATTATAAACATCATTGGTCTGATGTTTTGGCTGGCATGCTGCTGGGTTCATCAATTGCCATTGCGGTTTCTTTTTATGTGCAACAGCAACAACTGCGGGTGGCAAAGTCTCTGGATGCCAACGAAATCGACACTTCGATGACAAAACCAAGTGCACCGCTATCATTTGTTACAGACACGCCAAATAAATGTATTATGGTTCCATAGAAGTGTAAACAAATTTAGGCTGTACGAAAACCTACAGAATTTCTACATAATTCAAGTTTTAAAAATTTTCAATAAAATGGGTGAATAAAAAAATTTTAAATGATATTAAGATTGTTCATTTATAAAAAAGAAAACACCACAGAAAAAAGTTTTAGCAGTCTAGGCCCTATACAATTAGTTTCAAAATAAGTAGATTTAGTGAGGTCACTACACAAACCATATCTTAGTTAAAGATTGATATCTTTTACTCAAATTGTAAGACTTTTGATACATAAATTACTGGTATAGTAATTTTCTAAACCCTATTGCGTTGCTTGTATTTTGCATGACATTAGGAAGCTAATTCCAGAGACGAATATTTAGAATAAAAAATTGACATTCAGAGGCATGGTCCCGGTATTTAAATTGAATTATTCGATTCCCCCTGGAAGATCTTGCGAACTTTAATCGTTCTTAAAGATATTTTGGAGCCTTTGTTATAATAATTTTATGTAGGAATATAATGTTCTTGAATTTAATATAGTTGGCAAATGACATCTGTAAGACATGACACGAGTATTGGGATACATGATCAAATTTTCTTAATCCAAAGATATAGCGAATAATGTTGTTGAAAGTTACAGTAAGTTTTCTGTTATCCCTAGAGTTGCAACCTCTGAAAACCTCAGACGCATATAGTAATGTTGGTAAAAGATATGTTTTAGCAAGTAGCAATCTTATTTTCAGTGGAGTAAAGTGCTGTGTTAACCATGCATAGGGATTGCATAGCTAGGACTAAACTTTAACCGATTTTCAACAACTTGAATAGCAGTCGTCACTCATATGGGTGATAAAATATTATATATCAAATTTTACCAAAATATATTTTGATATATTTTTTTTTTGCTAAAGGGTTAGACATACGGATCTTAGAATAGTACAAGGTTTACAAATGTGTTGTGTTTCTGTGCCTGTTTGTTATTTTTAGAAAAAATTTCGAAAAGCAATATTCTTTGTTATGTTTTTATGTCATTCTCATTGATGTAAAACAAAATATTTTCAAAATAACCATTAAAAGTTTTTTATTTTCCGCTGGTTCACTGACTTATCTAGTGTAACAGAAATAGAAATTTAAATTGCTGTAAAAAAATACATTACTTTGTGGTTTTAATAAAGCGCGGTTATTCAAAATGATTCTATAGATCAATTTTGCAATTATAACATATAATGACTTTGTTCTGATGATTGTAACTACAAAAAATAATTGACATAGAGCCATCTTTTATAATACCGACCGACTCAGAATCACTTTCTGAGGCCATTTAGCGATGTCCGACCGTCTGTCCGTCCGTCCGTCTGTGTGTCCATGCAAACCTTGTAATCAAACTAAAGGTAGCAAATATAAATGTTTTTATTATCAGCCATCTATCATCCATAGGATGTACGCTATTGAAATTTGTGAAAATCGGTGCATGTTCAGACCTAGTCCCCCTACAAATGACCTCTATGAGATCGATCTAAATTGAAATGATGTCCAAATTTACATATAGATCTCGGTCAAATTGAATTTGTTATATTTATTACATCAGTTTGTCAGTAGTACAAAAATAGTAGAAAAATTCTTAGTCATAGCCCCCACTTGAAGCTGATTCCCGATCTTTATCTAAATCTATCAAAAAACAAAATATTCCACAGATTTTACTCTAATTTGGTTTGTATATATTTTTGCAAAAAATAAGTTACCTTGCCACACATGATCAGAATCGGTCCATTTTTCGACGTAGTCCCCACATCATTCCCATAGCATCCGATATGAACTTTTTCTATTCCGAAAACAAAAAATTAATAACAATGTCAGTTAAATTTAGTTTATTAGTTGGACCTAAGAGTTAGGGTCTCTAAACGCCTGGTATAAGGCATCATGTAGTCCGCCTAGAGCGACTATAATTTTCTTACTTGTTGTAGATAACAGTATGATGTTAAATAAATCTAGCGAGATGGAAATTGTAGTCCGTGTTCTGCACGGTGACTATAAGATACTCTGAGACACTGGTTCCCAACCTTTTGGTGTAATCGTACCCTTTGGTAACAATTTGGAATCTTACGTATCCCTAACTTTTATTGATATTCATATACAGAAAAAATAAAAACAATATTATATATATAAAAAAATTATTTACATTATACTTAAAAGTAATTAATTAAAAATTACAAAAAAAAATTAAATTTATTGGGAACGTTAACCAATTGTTGTATTCGTGGTAGGGTGTTTGAAAGAGCCAACCGCATGTCATGTTCAGCCTTGCGTTTGTTACTTAATTTTGTTTTTATGGACACAAGCACTGAAAATCCAGATTCGCAAAAGTAAGTAGTGACAAACGGAATAAGAGCTTTCAATGCCCGTTTGACCAAAACAGGATATGCCTCGCTTTGTTTACACCAGAATATATCTAACGCCATTGTTTCAAAGACACTGCTTATTTTTTTGTTATTCCGCAAATCAATAAGCTCAATGAGATCCAACGAAACGGTGAAAGGGTTATCCATTTATCAACTACAAATGTGCGATGAGTAATTAGATCGAAGGTAATTTGAAAATTTTCCAGATGCATTTTAATACAGTTCAGAACCTTGACATCAATTTCACGTTTAACTTGCAAGGAAACTATTTCATCAAAAAGCTAAAAATTGGCTTAATTTGCACTTTTAACTCTTCTGTCATAGAGAGCCAACTTTTCTTGAAATTATGTAACTTTCTCCTCGGCATCGAATATATTCATACCTTGGAGTGATATATTTAAGGAGTTTAGATGGCTAAATATATCTGCAAGGTAAGCTAAAGAGAGCACAAAGCTGGTATCCATGAAGTGAAGCAAAAGAGTTGATTCTTTGTCACGTAGAAATGTCTCAATTTGAGATCTAAGTTCAAAAACACGGTTAAGAACTTTTCCTCTGGATGGCCAACGTACTTCTGTATGCAAAAGAAGGCGGTGGTTCAATGCCCTTGATTTGATAAAGTTTACGGTTTTCACGACAATATCCAAGACCTCTCAGAAAAGTTTACTTTTTGAATAAAAAGAAAATCTTCTTTTACGCAACAGTGATCTTTTTTTAGAAGTAGGTAGGTGTTCAGAATAAATAGCTTTTTAAGAAAATAAATATACCTCTATAGGCAAAGGTACGTTTTTAAGAAAATTAACTTCTACCGAAGACGTACGTTTTTTTAAAAATATATTTGCTTATATTTTTTTTAAAATACATTTTTAGATATTATTCTAAAGAACCTTTTAAATTAACGATAAATTTTAAAAATAGTTACTTTTTTAAGCAAGGGCACCTTCGAAATAAAATGTACTTTATTAGAAATTATAAAATGGTGTTTTATAAGAAACTTTTCAGTATTAAAAATGTTAAATACATAACAGAGACTGTTAAATTAACAGAATTTTTGTGAAGATAACTACGAAAGTTAAATATGTTTTATAAATAAGTTGAGGAATTAGTAGATAAGGACTAGTAAATTGTAAAAAAATAAAAACAAAAAGATTAAAGTCTAAACAAATACAACAAATTTGTTTCTACTATAATATGGAAAAACTAAAAGACAAAATTTGACGAAATGATTCGATTAGGGGCTTAGCCCTATACGGCAGTTTGTAGATCAGGACAAATAGTTTACAAAAGGATCAAAAATACGAAAATCGGAACGTTTTTCAGAAATATCGTTTCAAACAAATTTGTTGTATTTGTTTAGACTTTAATATTTATGTAAAATTCAATTTATTTTTATTTTTTTATAATTTACTAGTCCTAATCTACTAATTCCTGAACTTATTTGCAGAACGTAGTTATCTTCACAAAAATTCTGTTAATTTAACAGAGTCTGTTAAGTATTTAACATTTTTAAAAAAACGCAGTTAATTTTTGTCGCTAACTTCATACCCTTAAGAAATGGTAAATATTTAAGAAAATGTGTATCTGAAAGAAAAGGCATTTTTTATGAAAAGGAGCTTTTAAGGAAATATTATTTTTTAATGAAAGTTAATTTTTTAATAAAGTGTACTTTTAGAGAAAATTTTTTTTTTAAAGAAAAGATACTTTTTTAAGAAAATTCATTTATTGAAAAAAGGTACTTTTGATTAAGGAGAAGGTTCTTTTTTAAAGAGATGACTTTTTAAGGAAAAGTTTCTTCTTTAAGCTAAGGTACGTTTTGTGGATAACGAACTTTTTTAAAAAAGGTATTTTTTTAAAGAGAATTTACTATTTTAAGAAAAAGTACTTTTTTAACAAAACTCAGTTTTGAAGAAAATATAATTTTAAATAAATGGTGCTTAAAAAAAAAACATTTTAAAGAAATTTTTCTCAGAAAACATACTTTATAGGAAAAGATACGTTTTAAAGAAAAGTTGCCATCTTAAGGAGAGATACTTTTTGAAAATATTTACTTTTCTTTTAAAAAGGTACTTTCAAAGAAATGCTCTTTTAAATGAAAGGTACTTTTTAAATAAAAGGTACTTTTAAAATAGAAGGTATTAAAAAAAAAGGTATTTAAAATAAAAAGTAAAATTTTTTAATTTCCTTTTTTAAGAAAAAATATTTTTTAAGGAAAGGTGGTATACGTATTTAAAAAGATATTTTTCTTAACGTACTATTTAAGAGGAGGTAAAATTTTTACTTCTTTAAGAAGAGTTATTTTTTAAATAATCTAACCCATAAAAACAAAGTTTTTATTAAAACTCTTTCTTTCCTTATGCATATGAGTTTTGAATATCTCCGTGACTGAACGTGACTGTGTGTGACCATCTTAAAATTAATCTTTGGCCACAACAAAACTATGTACAAAGTTTCAGATCCATCGGATGAGGGGAAGTGGGGTTTTAACCTCTCCGTGGCTGTGCGTGACTATGTCAAAGTTAATCTTTTTTCACAGCAAGTGTATGGACCAAGTTTTAGATCGATCGGATGAGGGAAAATGGGGTTTAAATCACTCCGTGACTGTACGTGACTATACGTGACTGTGCGTGACTAAGTCAAAGTTAATCTTTTTTTCACAGTAAGTGCATGGACCAGGTTTCAGATCGGTCAGTTGAGAGGAAATGACATTTAGATCACTCCGTGACTGTGCGTGACCATGTGTGACTGAGCGTGACTAAGCCAAATTTAATATTTTTTACAGCAAGTGTATGGACTAAGTTTGATATCGACCGGATGAGGGGAAATGACATTTAGATGACTCCGCGACTGTGCGTGACCACGCGTGACTGTGCGTGACTACCCCAAAATTTATCTGTAGTCACGACAAGACTATGGGCCAAGCTTAAGATCAATTGGATAAGGGGGAATGGGGTCCACCCATGGCAGACAGACAGACAGACAGAGAGTATGAGTTAAAAGAAAGAGTTTAAAAATACTACTATTCCATAAGTGAAGATATTTGATTAAGATAAGATACTTTTTATGAAATTTTTTTTTAAGAAAAGGTACTTCTTTAAGAAAATGTATTTTTTCAAGAAAATATACGTTTTTAACAAGATATTCTTTTTTAGGGAAAGGTACTTTTTATGAAAAGGTAATTTTTTTTATGAAAATGTATCTCTACGAACAGGTACTTTTTAAGAAAATATACTTTTTCAAGAATATATACGTTTTTAAAAAAATATACTTTGTTTTACGGAAAGGTACTTTTTATGAAAGGGTAATTTTTTATGAAAATTTATTTTTTAACGAAAAGGTACTTTTTAAGAAAATTTACTTTTTCAAGAAAACATACGTTTTTAACAATATATATATTTTTTATGAAAATGTACTTTTTTATAAAAATGTAACTCTTTACGAAAAGGAACTTTTTAAGAAAATATACTTTTTCAAGAAAATATACGTTTTTTAAGAAAAAATATTTCGTTTATGGAAAGGTACTTTTTATGAAAGGGTACTTTTTTATAAAAAGTGTATTTTTGAAGAAAAGGTACCTTTTTAAAGAAAATTTACATTTTCAAGAAAATATACGTTTTTAAGCAAATATACTTCGTTCTACGGAAAGGTACCTTTTATGAAAAGGTACTTTTTTATGAAAATGTATTTCTTAACGAAATTATACTTTTTAAGAAAATATACGTTTTTAAGAAAATATACTTTGTTTTACGGAAAGGTATTTTTTATGAAAAGGTACATTTTTATGAAAATGTATCTTTTTACGAAATGGTACTTTTTAAGAAAATAAATTTTTTTCAAGAAAGTATACGTTTTTAAGAAAATATACTTCGCTCTACGGATAGGTACTTTTTATGAAAGGGTAATTTTTATGAAAATTTATTTTTTTTACGAAAAGGTATTTTTAAAGAAAATATACTTTTTCGAGAAAATATACGTTTTTAAGAATATACACTTTGTTTTACGGAAAGGTACTTTTTATGAAAAGATACTTTTTTATGAAAATGTATTTTTTACGAAAAGGTACTTTTTAAGAAAATATACCTTTTCAAGAAAATATAAGTTTTTTAAGAAAATATATTTCGTTTATGGAAAGGTACTTTTTATGAAAGGGTACTTTTTTATAAAAAGTGTATTTTTGAACAAAAGGTACCTTTTTAAAGAAAATTTACATTTTCAAGAAAATATACGTTTTTAAGCAAATATACTTCGTTCTACGGTAAGGTACCTTTTATGAAAAGGTACTTTTTTATGAAAATGCATTTCTTAACGAAATTATACTTTTTAAGAAAATATACGTTTTTAAGAAAATATACTTTGTTTTACGGAAAGGTATTTTTTATGAAAAGGTACATTTTTATGAAAATGTATCTTTTTACGAAACGGTACTTTTTAAGAAAATATATTTTTTTCAAGAAAGTATACTTCGCTCTACGGAAAGGTACTTTTTATGAAAAGGTAATTTTTATGACAATTTATTTTTTTTACGAAAAGGTATTTTTAAAGGAAATATACTTTTTCGAGAAAATATACGTTTTTAAGAATATACGCTTTGTTTTACGGAAAGGTACTTTTTATTAAAAGATACTTTTTTATGAAAATGTATTTTTTACGAAAAGTACTTTTTAAGAAAATATACCTTTATTTAGAAAATATATTTCGTTTTACGGAAAGGTACTTTTTATGTAACGGTACTTTTTTGTGAAAATGTATTTTTTTACGAAAAGTTACTTTTTAAGAAAATATTCCCTTTAGCAAAAATTTTTTTTTAAGAAAAGTACTTTTTTTAAAAAAATATAAATTTAATTAGTCATTTATTGTTCGGTTTAAGATCATGTATATATTTTTCTAATGAAAGAAAGATAATAATTTTTGTAATGTAAGAGAAATATTAGAAAAAAATTGAAGACAGCGCTAGATGGAGTAGCTACTTTCGAACAAAGCGACTTGTTCATCGTCAGCATCCTTCTGCCTATTACTTCAACTCATGCTTAATCAACTATTTAACTCAACATTTGAAAGAAAAGAACATGAGAAATGTTTTTCTTTTTATATACGAGAGTGTGTATGAACAAGCTGAGCTTTTCTAATTTTTAGCTTTCTCTACATTAACATAGCCAGATCAATTACAAGTCTTGTAATATGAACAGCTCTTTGTTTTTGCCATTGTCCATTAGATGGAACTGTTATGGCATGTGAAATCTTAACAGATTACACAAATGCATTGTACCTCATGTGTTGTATGTTATTGTTATGTATTGTTGATCTGTATTGGAATAATTAGTCATTTATTGTTCGGTTTAAGATCATGTATATATTTTTCTAATGAAAGAAAGATAATATAAATATAAATTTTTCAAATAAGATAAATTTGTAATACCTATGAGAAGGTATTTAAAGATTTTTGCTATTTTACGAAAAGCTGGAAAGCTTTTTGTTTAAGCAAATTAACAGTTTTAGAAAATATTCTTTCCGTTTGTAGCTAATCGAAACAATATATTTTCTTGGTCTTTACAACAAAGGAAGTTGATTTAGCGATGACTGTCTGTACGGCTCTCCGTTTGTTTATGGAAATCACAATCACACACTCAATACCTAAGTTAGGTTCTTCGTTTTTACACAAAATCGTTTACTAAAATCCCACATGAGTTGCTGTTCTAAATCACCAATTTCGGTCGAAAGGCCACGCGATATGAATGAAAATGGGAAAAAAAACTCTGGGGAAAAAAATAAAAACGTTCAATGTATTTCTTGTTTTTCTTAAGATATGCTCTTTAATGTAGCTTTAGCATTTGCTTCATGAGGGTGTGTGTATGGTTATACTGCACGTGGCTCATTAGCTTAAGGAGGTATTTCTACAAATTTTTTTTTTATAGTTATCACGATATAATAAGGAAAGTCGCCAATATCAAAGAAAAAAAAAATAACTCCTAACAAGAACATTTTTTTAAAAAATTACCTTTCTCCAAAAGTAAATTTAAAAAAGCACTCATTTTAAAAAAATACATCTTTTTAAAAATACCCTTTTTTAAAAAAGTAAATTTTTTTAAATCACGCTTTTTTAAAAGTACACACTTTTAAAAAATAATCTTTTTTAATTAAGTACATTTTTTTTTTAAAGTACACTTTTTTTAAAAATACACACTTTTTTTTAATTTTTAAAAGTACCCTTTTTTATCGAATTGATTTTCGATTAATCACTCTTTTCCACTTTTTCTTTAAAAAGTTGCAGTAGAGTTTTTAAAAAAATTCAATATTTAAATGCGGAAAAATTAAAAATTTCAAATATTTAAAGTAGAACAAGTAAGAAAATTATAGTCGGTCTAGACCGACTATACGATACCCTATACCATGCGTTTAGAAACCCTATCTCTTAGGCCCAACTGACTGGATATTGAAAATAAGCAAAAACCAAATTTGAGTGGGATTTTTATTAATTTTTTTTGGCTGCAGATATGAAAAAGTTCATATCGGATGCTATATCTATAACGGGACTAGGTCCAAAAATGGACCGATCCTGATCATGTTTGGTAAAGTCTCTTGTATTTTGCAAAAATATGGACAAACAAAATTTGAGAAGAATCAGTGCAATATTTTTGTTTTTTAATGGATTTAAGTGAAGATCGGGAAGCAGCTCTATATGGGGTCAAAGGTATCATTTTTGGACTACTCATTAGTGTATGTAATGAACGCATACAAACCCAATTTGAGTAAGAGCTATATGACAATTTGGATCTCATGGCAATTTATGTCGATTTCATATGGGTAATTTGTATGGGGGCTAGGTCTGAACATGGACCGATTCTCACCAATTTCGGTAGCGTTCATCCCATCGCCGATAAAAGCTTATATACCAAATTTCATCAAAATATATTCATATTTGCGATCTGCAGTTTGATTACAAGCTTTACATGGACACACAGACGGACGGACGGACGGACGGACGGACATTGTTAAATCAACTCAGAAAGTGATTCTGATTCGATCGGTATAATTAAAGATGGGTCTAGGTCAAATATTTTTGGTTGTTATAAACAGCAGCACAAAGTCATTATACCCAAACCACATAGTGGTATAGGGTATAAAAATGAAAATGAGAGACTAAAATTTTTGAGTACACTTATAATGTATTATAGCCCTATGCTCCTTATAGGAACGACGGGAATTTATTATTATTATTATAATGTATTTCTGGCTAGTAAACATGAGGAATTAAAAAAAAGTGTTGCATAAAAAACTGCTTTGCTTATATAATATAATATTATAAACTTTACACACAACTTCAAGCTAAGTTATAATTTCAAATTTTTTTACATTCCATATTCAATTAACTCAATGTAAAACATTTTCTGCGCCATCGATGTCTCTTCCAAATCAAACATAATGTTCTAATTAATTATAGGAAAACATGTTTAACATCTGTACAACATCAGATTATCATTTAGCTAATTATTAACAGTAGGTATGAATACTTCAGTGTATAAACTACTACTTATTACACAAAAAAAAAAAAATATTCATTATTGTAAACACCATAGAACTAATTTGCAAAATACTCGTACTTACTAATGAAATGTGAACCGTAATGGAAGAGTAACAAAGTAAATCAACTTAATGTGTATTGAATCAGTTGGTGGTAAAGACATTTTGTAAATAGTTTTAATTAACATATGACGTATTTCATGCTAAGGACAAACTATTAAAAAAATATATTTTTATAGAAAAGTAAAAACGATAAATTTTTTACATACATGTGAAATGTTATTTCGATTGAAATCTAATATGCTTAAACATAATTTACTTGAGTTTTGAATAATGATAATTAAAATCATATGTTGTTCGTTGAAACTTTAAGGTAAATTCTACCTGGATATCAATGAAATTAATGAATTTGAAAACCTCTCAAATTTTGTACACATGTAATATAAAAGTGACTAATAAGCAGCGGCGTAGCTACTTCATCATTCTGGATGGGTGGGGCATTAGACAAACAATACTTTTCTTGTTGCTTACTCAAATTATTAAAAAAAAAATAAAAAAAAAATACCAACACGATGAATAAATATAAAAATGAAAGTTATTTAGCTAAAATTTTAAAACTAATAATACTGAAAATAATATTACAGTTATATCGTCAAATATCATTTCATAAAAATTATAAAAAATTTATCAAAAACAACACCAATTTTAAAATCCTGTTTTCATATTTTATTAAAGTTACGTTTGTTGGCTCCTAGCAACAACTTTTTTAGAAAAACATCTTAGAATTTTAACATATATTTATGTATAAATATTCGCAGAATATGAGACAGCTTTTCCATCGCAAAAAATTGTCAAAATCTAAGACGGTTTTTGCCCAAAAAAATAAAAAAAATTGAGAAACTGCTTTTATTCCTTTAAATACGAAAATGATGTTCTACACAAACTTTTTTAGAGTCTAAGTCTTAATTTCATCTTAAGATTGTCAAAATCTGAGAATGTTTGCTACAGAAATTTTCTCAGAAACTGACACGATTTCTAAGACTGTTTTTCTATCAAAAATTAACTAAATCGAAAGCTATTCTTTCTACAGAAATTATGTAGAAAAATTCTTAGATATGAAACAGCTTTAAAAAAGATAAATTCATAGGTTCTAATACTGTGTTACTACAGAAAAAAATTCTTAAATCAGGAATTTTATAATCTGAGATTATATCTAATATAAATAAGCAAGGCGGTTCCTTGTGACCTATTCTAGACCTTCAATTACCAACTGATTTGGACAAAAAATATTCCATTTGCAAGGTATTTCTTTGCAGATGTGCACCATCCTTACAGATGTGCACCATCTAGTACAATTTTTTTGAGCAATGATCGCTTAGAGGTGCTACTAACACATACATAAAACACATATTTAAACTATACAATGCTGCGTATGTGTTTACTAAAATTGGTTATGTGCTCAATTGTTAATTGGCTAAAATTGATTAGCACATCTTTAGGCTCTTATAAAATTATTTATTAACTAACCGATTTATATATCTTCTGTGTGTTCAACAAATTTTTATAATGAAATTTTGTGAATTTTATTTCAAAATTTAATGAATTTTATTTTAATATTCATACATTTTATATATGAAAAAAAAATTCCCTAAAATTTGCACTGGAATTTCGAGGACATAGAACTTTCTGATGGAAAAATTCACAGATTCTGAAAGTATTTTCCTATAGCATAACTCATAGAATCTACGACTGGCATTCTATAGAAACTAACAGATTCTAGTGCTCGAAATTCAAATGCAGTTTCTAGGCAGCTTTATTTTTCAACTTAGCCAATTCACAAACCAAGACTTTTATGGTTTATTATTATTGTGAATGAAGATACCAAACTCATTAACAAACACATTAACAAATTTTATAAAACACACATAGCATATGTAAAATTTTATGTATGTGTTAGTAGCAAATTTACATGCAATTTATTCAAAATAAAGGAAAAAAAAATTAAAATCTGTAAATCTGCAAAACGGTTAAAAAGAAGAGCTTTCAAATAATATACGTTTGGTTAAAATCGGTATAAAACGGTAGAACAAAACATCGGTCACAAGGGCTAAACAAATATTTATAATGAAATTAAGCGAATTTTATTTAAAAATTTAAAATTTAATGAATTTTATTAAAATATTCATACATCTTATATATAATAAATTTTAAAAAAATATTGGAAGAAAAAATTTAATAAAAAAAATGTCCTAGAATTTGTACTCGAATTCCGAAAATGTAGAACATTTTGAGGGAAAAATTCTTAGATTCTAAAAGTATTTTCTTATAGAAAAACTCATAGAATCTATGACTGGTATTCTTTAGAAATCTGAGGAATCGTAAACTATTTTTCTATAAATTTTTCTAGAAATTTTTCCTATACAAAAGTTCTATGAATCTAAAACTGTTTTCCTAAAGAAAAGTACTCTGAATCCGAGACTGGCTTTCTACACAAAAACTCTCAGAATTTTAGCCTGTTTTTCGATAGCAAAAATCTCTGAATTTGAGTCAATAGAAAAATTCTCAGAATCTCAAAATCTAAGACTCTCAAAATCTGTTAAAAAATTCTCTGAATCGTAGACTGTTTTTCTATTGAAAAATTGAATCAGAATCTGAGAATGATTTTTTATAAGAAAATTCCCAGAATCTGAGACTCCTATTCTATAGAAAAATTCCCAGAATCTGAGACTATTTTTCTTTAGAAAAATTCTCCGATCCTGAGAATATCTTTCTATAAAAATATTTGCAGAATCTGAGAATGGTTTTGTACAATGCGACTCTTAGATTACTACAGGCTTTATATAGAAATCTGCAGAAACTTTTAACTATTTTTCTTTAAAACAAAATTTTTGTGAACCTGAGATATTTTCGTTACATAAAAGTTCTAAGAATCTGCGATTGGTTTTCTACACAAAAGTTCTCAGAATTTAAGCCTTTTTTCTATAGTAAACATCTCTGTATTTGGGACTGTTTTTCTGTAATTTTTGAATATATTTCTTTTCTTTTAAAAATGTACTTTTAAAAGAGAAGGTATTTAAAAATATACTTTTTATAAAAAGATAAATTTTTTAATTTACTTCTTTAAGAAATTTAACTTTGTTAAGAAAAACTATTTTTTAAGGAGAGGTGGTATCTTGGCAAAGGTACCTTCTTAAGAAGAGTTTTTAAGTAAGGTTTCTTTTAAAAATTTACTTTTTGGAGAAAATATGATTTTTGGGACACAGGTATTTTGTTAAGATAATATCCATATTTAAAAAAGGTATTTTTTTAACATACTATTTTAGAAGAGGAAAAATTTTTACTTCGTTAAAAGGAGCTATTTTTTTAGAAATACTACTATTTTATAAGTGAAGATATTTGGTTAAGAAAATGCATTTTATATGAAAAGGTACTTATTTAAGAAAATTTACTTTTTCAAGAAAATATACGTTTTTAACAAAATATACTTTTTTCGGGAAAGGTACATTTTATGAAAAGGTACTTTTTTATGAAAATGTATCTTTTTACGAAAGGGTACTTTTTGAGAAGATATACTTTTTCAAGAAAATATACGTTTTTAAAAAATATACCTTGTTTTACGTAAAGGTACATTTTATGAAAGGGTACTTTTTTATGAAAATGTATTTTTTTACGAAAAGGTACTTTTTAAGAAAATATACTTTTTCAACAAAATATACGTTTTTAAGATTATATACTTTGTTTTACGGAAAGCTACTTTTTATGAAAATGTACTTTTTTATAAAAATGTAACTCTTTACGAAAAGGAACTTTTTAAGAAAATATACTTTTTCAAGAAAATATAGGTTTTTTAAGAAAATATATTTCGTTTATGGAAAGGTACTTTTTATGAAAGGGGAACTTTTTTTATAAAAAGTGTATTTTTGAAGAAAAGGTACCTTTTTAAAGAAAATTTACTTTTCCAAGAAAATATACGTTTTTAAGCAATTATACTTCGTTCTACGGAAAGGTACCTTTTATGAAAAGGTACTTTTTTATGAAAATGTATTTCTTAACGCAATTATACTTTTTAAGAAAATATACGTTTTTAAGAAAATATACTTTGTTTTACGGAAAGGTATTTTTTATGAAAAGAATCTTTTAACTATTTTACTTTAACACAAAATTTTTGTGAACCTGAGACATTTTCGTTACATAAAAGTTCTAGGAATCTGCGATTGGTTTTCTACACAAAAGTTCTCAGAATTTAAGCCTTTTTTCTATAGTAAAAATCTCTGTATTTGAGACTATTTTTCTGCAAAAAAATTCTTAGAGTCTAAGACTGTTTTTCTGTACAAAAATTCTCTAAATCTTAGACTATTTTTATATAGAAAAATTCTCAGAATCTGACATTGTTTTACTATAGAAAAATCCTCAAAAGCTGATGCTGCGTTTCTTCAGAATCTGAGACGATTTTTTGTAAGAAAAATTCACCGAATCTGAGACTATTAATCTATACAGAAATTCTCAAAAGAGGAGACTGCTTTCCTATAGAAAAATTCTAAGAATTGCAGATTATTTTTCTGTACAATAAATCTCAGAATTTGGAACTGTTTTTCTGTGCAAATATTCTCAGGAATCTGAGACTGATTTTCTACATAAAAATTTTAAGAATCATTTTTCTAAAAAAAATCTATCAGAATCTAAAGCTATTCTAAAAATCGGAGAATTTTTCTATAGAAAATCATTTTATTTTTCTGCAGAAAACTTCTCAGAATCTAAGATTATTTTTTATACCAAAATTCTCTTATTCTGAGATGGGGCTCCTTCAAAAATATGCTCAAAATCTGAGACTTTGTTTGTATAGAAAAATCCTCAGAATCTGAGAATATTTTTTATAGAAAAATCCTCAGAATCGGAGAATATTTTTTATAGAAAAATCCTCAGATTCAGAGAATATTTTTATAGAAAAATTCTGAGTATCTATAGGAAAATTCTCAGCATATGTGACAGTTTTTCTATAGAAAAAATCTCTATTTTTCTATAGAAAAATTCTGAGAATTTGGATCAAATACTCTATACATAAATTCTCTGCAACAGAAAAAATCTCATAAAAAATCTCATAACTTGAGACTGTTCCTCTATGTAAAAATTCACAGGATTTAAGACTTTTTTTTTTACAAAAATGCTCTCAATCTGATATTGTTTTTTATATAAAGATGCTCAAAATCTGAGTTTGTTTTTCTCTAGTAATATTTTTTTGAGCTATTTTTTCTCTAGAAAAATTATTCAGACATAAAAATCACAATTTCGCCTGCTTTCCTTCCGTGGACAGAAAAGTTTTCTTAATTAAATTTATTACAAATTTAAAGAAAATTTAGTTAAAGTAAAAATTTTAATATTAAAAAAAAAAATAATATTAATAATTTTTCTAGGCCCGCTATATTCTTTCTGCTAAGACCCCTACCCATATCGCCTTTCTACGCCGATGCTAATGTGTATGTTTTTAATTATATTTTTAAAAGTTTCTTAAAACAAATTTTTTTAATCTTACCCTCAGATTATGAACATTTTTAAGTATTTAAGTATATTCAACGTACCTGAAAGAATACAAAAAATAAAATTTATAAGATTTATGTATTTCATATTCATAAAATTCATTAGCAAAGCTGTAAAATTATGAGTCATATTAATATTAAACTAATTTGATCTTTTAAAAAACATTTAAAAAAAAACATGTAAAATTTGCAACTCTGCCCTTGTGCTTGTGTTCAACTTTTTAATTAAGATTTAAGAATTCTAAATAAGGGAGAACAAAATTTTGCGAGAAATCTGATCTGATTGTTGATAATAATATGACATTTAATTTTTCCCTTAGCCGAATTCTTAAATGCACCATATAACGAATCAATTTCATTTTCTTAAAGAAGTAAATTTTTTTGAAAAAGTACTTTTCTTAAACAAGTACATTTTCTTTAAAAGGGAAATTTCTTATGAAAAAGTGAGTTTTCTTAAAAAAGTACATTGCCTTTATAAAGTACCTAATCTCAAAAAGTATCTTAACTTTTCTTGAAAAGTCATCTTTTCTGAAAGATTTACCTTCTCTTACAAATGTACTTTTTCTTAAAGTTTTATAACAAAGTAACTTTTCCTAAAAAAGTTAATTTTTTAGAAGCTACTTCACTTAAAAAAAAGGCTCCCTTTCATAAAAATTACATTTATATAAAAAAGTACTCTATTTTAAAGAAGTGTTTTTTAAACAGTACAGTTTCTTATACAATATTTTTATTTCCTAAGATATATTTTATTAAATAAATTTTCTTCAAATGGTACCATTATACTTCTCCTAAAAAAAGTACTCTTTTTTAAAGAAGTGTTTTTTTAAAAGTACAGTTTCTTATACAATATTTTTATTTCCTAAGATATATTTTATTAAATAAATTTTCTTCAAATGGTACCATTATAAGTAGGCGTAGCCTGTCACCTATTTATAATACAACAACTTACAAGAGTCAATAATACAGAAGCAGCAAAAATTTTCCATGTTAAAAAGTAATTAATTTTCTTAAATTAAAATGACTTTTTATATCTAAACACTGTTTAATTTTAAATCCATTAATTCTAAGAGCTGTTAATAAGTTTCCTTATTTTTCATTTATTTTATTTTTTAATTTGACTAAAATAAATATCACATTTGACAAACAACAAACAGTGTAGCTGTTGTCAACATTCATTCCAGTGACAACTAATGTTGAAGGAATCATCATTTAAATGGTAAACAATAATGTCCTGGTGACAGATCAACGTAAATGCCTGCTGAGCTCGTGATGATTTTTAAATCGAAACTAAGTACAAAGAAGAAAAAAATGAAATCCTAAAAGGAACAACCATTAAAATACTAAATAATATTCTTAAGATTCCAGCAAAACATGCAACACTACAGATGTCTGTTAGTATTCATGCAATGTCATGCCATTTCATGCATATATTTATTTTCAGCTTTTTTTTTATCTTATTCTTCTTCTTTCCTTTTCATCATTTTAACTAACACATAAACAATTATTCATGCTGTCTCAGTATCATTTTGTTGAAAAGCTTCTGAAAGAAGTAGCAGAATTTAAAATGACAGGACACAGGCCAAGACAAGCAAAAATAAAACGACGAAAAATGCAACACGTATCTCAGCAGTGAGTCGCTGTATCGTTGTTGTAGTGGAAATGTTAAATGAATGATATGAAAATGCATCATGTTGATAGAGTTTATCATGTAGTCCTGATTTACGAAACTACCAACTATGGCGTGACATTATTTTATTATTATCATTATTATTACTTTTTCAGAAGTTTAAGTATGAAAAACGGGCGGTGGGGGGGGAGAATGTGATTTAGTAAGAGTTGGCAGCAAATAATAAGAAATTTTATAAATCCTTAATTTGTTTAAATGTATCTCTCGCTGTGGAACAAACTTAATCCATTAAAGGCTGACCGCCGATTCCATTATTCGATATTAATGAAACTTCACTAAGACACTAGTTAGGGTATTTATATTGACCAGCAGAACCCAACACTCAAAATTCGAGTGCAAATTCTGGAAAATTTTATTTGTTCATGAAATTTTTTTCTTTAATTTTCTTTTTAAATCTGTGTATATAAAAAATTTATAAATATTTAAATAAAATTCATTAAATTGTGAATTTTTAAATAAAATTCATTAAATTTTATTATAAATATTTGTTATAGTATGAAAAACGCGGGGGGAATATGTGATTTACTAAGAGTTGGAAGAAAATAATAAGAAATTTTATAAATCCTTAATTTGTTTAAATGTACTCGTATCTCTCGCTGAGGAACAAATTTAATCCATTAAAGGCTGACCGCCGATTCCATTATTCGATATTGATGAAACTTCGCAAAGACACTAGTTAGGGTATTTATGTTGACCAGCAGAGCCCAACACTCAAAATTGGAGTGCAAATTCTAGGAACTTTTATTTGTTCATGATATTTTTTCTTCAATGTTTTTAAATAAAATTCATTAAATTGTAAATTTTTAAATAAAATTCATTAAATTTTATTATAAATATTTGTTGAGGTATGAAATACGCGGGGGGAATATGTGATTTACTAAGAGTTGGAAGAAAATAATAAGAAATTTTATAAATCCTTAATTTGTTGAAATGTACTCGTATCTCTCGCTGAGGAACAAATTTAATCCATTAAAGGCTGACCGCCGATTCCATTATTCGATATTGATGAAACTTCGCAAAGACACTAGTTAGGGTATTTATGTTGACCAGCAGAGCCCAACACTCAAAATTCGAGTGCAAATTCTAGGAACTTTTATTTGTTCATGATATTTTTTCTTCAATGTTTTTAAATAAAATTCATTAAATTGTAAATTTTTAAATAAAATTCATTAAATTTTATTATAAATATTTGTTGAGGTATGAAATACGCGGGGGGAATATGTGATTTACTAAGAGTTGGAAGAAAATAATAAGAAATTTTATAAATCCTTAATTTGTTGAAATGTACTCGTATCTCTCGCTGAGGAACAAATTTAATCCATTAAAGGCTGACCGCCGATTCCATTATTCGATATTGATGAAACTTCGCAAAGACACTAGTTAGGGTATTTATGTTGACCAGCAGAGCCCAACACTCAAAATTCGAGTGCAAATTCTAGGAACTTTTATTTGTTCATGATATTTTTTCTTCAATGTTTTTAAATAAAATTCATTAAATTGTAAATTTTTAAATAAAATTCATTAAATTTTATTATAAATATTTGTTGAGGTATGAAATACGCGGGGGGAATATGTGATTTACTAAGAGTTGGAAGAAAATAATAAGAAATTTTATAAATCCTTAATTTGTTGAAATGTACTCGTATCTCTCGCTGAGGAACAAATTTAATCCATTAAAGGCAGACCGCCGATTCCATTATACGATATTGATGAAACTTCGCAAAGACACTAGTTAGGGTATTTATGTTGACCAGCAGAGCCCAACACTCAAAATTCGAGTGCAAATTCTAGGAACTTTTATTTGTTCATGATATTTTTTCTTCAATGTTTTTAAATAAAATTCATTAAATTGTGAATTTTTAAATAAAATTCATTAAATTTTATTATAAATATTTGTTGAAAAAACAAATAATTTTATAAGATCCCATAGGTATGCAAATAAATTTTACGCAATTCGCAATTCAACACAGGGCTTTTGATATACAATTTTTGCAAACACATTAACAAATTTAATAAACATACAGCATTGTATAGTTTTATGTATGCAGCAACTTTAAATATTTATTACTCCAAAAAAATTACCATATAGTGCACGTCTGTAAAGATGGTACACATCTGCAAAGAAATACCTTTCATATGGTATATTTTTTGTCAAAATCGGTTGATAATTAAAAGCGTAGAAGAGGTCACAAGAAATCGCCTTGCCTTTTAATAATATAGATATGACATTTTTTTTATCTGTCTAGCCTTGGTCTGTGTTTTATGGGTATTTTAAGGGATACTAAAATGTCTGATTTACTAATCCTCAATTATTCGTTTTGAAATATGTATGGTGTATTTTAGACATAAGCGAACGACGCTTGTAATTAGTTTTGTGATTTTCAACTACAATAGGTAGAGTAATAAACTACCAAGAAAGATCTCAGCCGGGCACCTATAGATCGCAATGAAACTTGGATATGTTATATAACACGATGAAATAAGGGAACCCTAATTCCCCTATTTTAAACGGCTGTTGTTAGTTTGTTTTGCAAATTTTTTACATTCGATTCACAGAATCTAATATTGTAACTGAATGGTCATGTCAGTTAAAAACCCATGCAATTTAAATAAAAACTCGTACACAGACCTAAAATGAAAACCTCATGGTACGAAAAAATAATAAGATGATGACAATGTGAGTCTAACGGATATAGCCACAAGTGCGTTTATTATTTTGCTTCTCTCTCAGTAAATTTAAAGCCAAAACTGCTCCTGGACTACTGTTATAGACCATTGAAAGCAGACAACCTAGAGAATGTTTGGAAAAATGTTAAAAATTTAATTTCGAGTGCTATAAAAACAAATTTGTACCGAAAAAAAAGACATCACCGAAACCAAGGAAAGCTTCATGAACTGCGTGGGAACTCTACATCATCAACTTTAATAGTTTACTGAGCTCTGTTCAGAGTCGTCACTCCAGAATTCGTGGATAAAATCCATGGAATGACATTGGACGACCAGCAACTAAAAGTGGGTCACAGAGATTGTGGGTATTTATACTGAACGGGTAGATCATATTTTACATGTATGTTTATACTTGAAAAATGCTATCCATGCCGTGATTGTTCACACACGGCATTAAGTGCAACCGCGTGACCACTTCAAATAAGTGTATGGCGATATTCAATTGCAATCCGAATAAGTTTCTGGTTTTACGCTGGCGTCCGTATTCCACAACACATGACGGCCGATTTGATCGAGGCACAAAATAAGGGCCAGCTTCTGGTGTCGGTCTTGCTACTACCTACAAGGACAAAAAAAATTTAGTTTTTCTGCTTTTGTGTGTGTTTAAAAATTATTTTAGTTTATCTTTATATTGAATCTTTCCATTGCGTTCGAATCCTAAGATAGCTCGTTGTACGTCCATTAGTGGCTCGTTCTTAGATATGGGGCATTGCTGATTGTGCCGTGTGCAATTGCAAAAATGAACGTCGGGTATCGATTTTCTTTTCCTGGCTTAATTTCATTATATATGATAAGTGCAGCTAATGCAGTAATATCTACCATATTGTAGAACATTGCAATGGCCAGCGGTTTGTTGATCGTTTGCAAGAATATGTGCCGTTGTACCCACGCCAGATTTATTAGCATAATTTGTGTGGCCTTTCACATATCATTCCACTGATTAATACGCAAAATTCTGCACTTGGTTTACCTCACGCTCTTGACCAGGCAACTTCTCAGAGTAAAGCATTCCTATGAGGATATAAAATGATTTAGAATCGCACAGCCACCATACCTTTATTCTGTACTTGGTTGGCTGAAATGGAATGTATTGTGTAAACCGTGTGAGGCCTCTACATGGGAATAGTTGCTCATCCACGGTCATCGAATCGTCTTCCTCTTCTTCTTCTTTTCCGGAGCACGAAGGATAAATCTTCGCGCTCACACTGCCCCTCAGTAGGAGCATCGGACCTTAAATCGAATCGTGCAGGATGTAATCTGTCACCAAATTGGCCTGCGACATTTGCCAAACATCTTAATAGCAGCAGTTTTACTGTTACTTAATCGCTCCCGTCGCGTATTTGGGTTATCAAAGCGAATTAATTTTTGATGAGCATAAATTGATCGGATGGGTTGGGCCCCACAGTTACTTAGCAGGCATTATTCAATTTATACAGCCCAGCATACAAAACGATAGCCAAAAATGCATCGTCATCTTTTATAGTGATTGTTTTCCATTCCGGTTTCTTCGTAGCGTCTGCCGAATGCCATACATTTGTTACTTCCCTGACTTTCCATTGGTTTCCCTTGTGGTAATATACGCCATATCTTCGGTGATGAGCGTGAGGAATATGGTGTACGAATCATATGTGTCTTTCACTAGTTTCCTTTTTATATAGTCGACCAAGATATGAGCATAAATACGGGAATTCGGTGGTGCAACTTTGCTTCATTTCGTGCCGGTTTTAGATGTAAAATAAGAGGCAGAAGCAGTTTCTACTTCATCTTCGTGGTTTTGATCTAGCTCCTCATTGACCTCCACATGCGGTAAGGGTAGACAGATGTAGCAAATCATGTTTTGGCATACAAAGCGCTGTTATAAGCATTCAATTGAAAAAAGAAATACAGGTAACAAAAAGAAAATAAAACACAATTCAACCACTAATACCACTAATACTAATACTAATACTAATAATACTAATACTAATAATAATAATAATACTAATACTAATACTAATACTAATACCAATTACCACTAATAGTAGTACAAGGTTTGTGACGACCATTTCCTCAATAAAATGTAAGCTGTTGCTCTTATCGCTTCATAGCCAGCATTACTCAATTTAGCACTCCTTTTTCTTGGAATGCATATACGGTTCGGGTATTCAACCAATACAACATTAAGGAGTTGTGAGAGTTTCCAAATCAAAAAGCTCCCTAGGGACCGTCTCACAAATAGAAGAGTTAACGAAACTAAAAAACTAGTTTGCTTTAAGGTTATACAAGGCATAAAATTTGTTCGGCATAAGACCTAAGGAGGGTCCAGTTTGGATAGGTCCCTAAGCGAAAAAATAATCTTGTCTCGAAAAAGTAATAAACGGACCACAATTTATAGTCAAAACGATTCATGTCTGGATTACCCGATGGCCAATCATCCGTAGAAATAAAATTTGGTAAATTGTTTCATAACCAGTCTTGAGTGGTTTTTGCTTTATGGGCTGGGGCAAAGTCCTGTTGAAAGGTCCACGGCTCGTTTTTGAACAGTGTGCTATTTAATGGCTTCACAACCTTTTCCAAAACGCAAGATTAGTACAACTTTGCAGAAGTTTTAACACCTTTTTCGCAGAAATGGAGCTCGGTGACTCCATCATAGGGGACTCCTCACCATACCATCACATAAGCAGGATGGTGACCTTTCTGAACTCTTGGAACCAATTCTTTTGCTTGCAGAGATGACTTAGCGTAGACTCTATCATTTTGTTTATTGAACGACTCCTGCACAGTAAAAATTTTCTCATCAGTAAACACAATTTTTCTGTGGCCATTGTTGGCGTACTGGCGAATCAATGCTTTTGATTTCTCCTTGCGTTTCTGCTTTAACACCGCCGTAAGTAGATGCTCCATGTGTCTTTTGTAAACTCGAAGTCCCAAGTCATATTTAGTGATGCGAGAAAAGGATACCTTCGATATATTCATCTCCCGCGACAATATTTGCTGCTTTCGGAGTGGATTTCGATAAATTCGGTTCTGTACAGCTTTTACGGTTCTGGGAGTTCGCATAGAGAGCGGACGGCCAGATCTCGGACGGTCTGATACTCCACCAGTATCCCCAAACAATTTCACAGCACGATAAACAAAACTGCGACTTACCCCGAGCGGCTGCAACGTTCGAAAAATTACTCCAGTTTTCATTCCACATTTTTTTAGGCCAATTACGACAATACGGTTTTCAATATCTCCCCACTCCGTAATAATAAGTAACGCACGCCACAAACTTTTTACACAAAAATTATGTATACATGTTAATTGTCAAAAAACTGTCCACGTAAAAAGAGTATGTTCAATGGATTCCTTACAGTGAGGGCGATTCAAACTGTGTCAGTAATTATGAAACTACTAGGTATATTCCTACTTTCCTACCAGCCCTATTGATTAAGTTAACAATAGTAGGTTAGGAATTGACTCCCCGGTAGCACAAAATCCTGACGTGAGCCGAAAAAATTACTTCCGATTTGGGTTCAGCGAACTCGAAAACATTAAAAACCATTGTGAAACACTACGGGATTTATATTTCTTGAAAACTCTTGTACAGTGTAATTGATAAATCTTTAGTTAAGACTAACAGTCTACGATGCAACCGCGTTGTTATCATTTACATTAAAATCCTCTACAATTGAGAAAATGAAAATGACATTTTTAAATTTTATGAAATAACCAAATTTTTTATACCAAATTCGGCATGAAGTTTAAACACAAACTACTAAACCTCTTGTGCGTCGGTGGTTCTAAATATTCTAAAAAATTAAACAACTTTAAAACTAATATTGCCACAATTCGAATCAATTCTTTCATAGGTCTTTCCTTAAATTAAAGTTGATTGTATTTCTTTCTTAGTCTCCTACGTCGCCTTGAATGAATTTCTGTATGACGTTGAGAAAGAGAAAAGTATAAAAGTCCAAACAATAGTCTATAAAGTCAAGTCGCTTAAAAGGCTGTACGATAATGAAGGGAAAAAAACAACAGACTTTCAACTCATTTCAGTTTCTTCTCAATTTTCCTGGAAATGTCAGGTGTCTGACAAGTAAACCAGTGTTTGAATCTTAAACTTGATTGCTCAACCAGCAGTATCATCATCATCGCCATTTACCACTATTGTGTACCTGGAAAAAAACGTACTTATTTTTTCGTGTTATTGGCGTGAAGCATAAATAAAAAAAAACATCGTACACGTACCAAGTTCTCTTCACAGTTCATCTTGTTTTCCATTTATATATTTAAAAAGAAAACACCTCATTGTGTGTGCGTGAGCCTTTTAGGCGCCTTGACTTTATGGGCTTTTGTTTGGACTTTCGTACCTTGCCCTTTCCTAACCGTTATATAGATCTTCTTCTTTTATGGCGGCGTAGGAGTTGTTGTGCAAAATGGTTGAAAGACTATGGAAAAAAAATGCAATCAACTCTCGTTTAACAGCATCATTTGTCACTTCAGTTTATGGCAAAAGTATCCTGTCGAGTAGCTGTTGTAACACTTATTGTTGCATTTTTTATGGCCACCATAAGTTGTTGACTGTTGAATGTTTGTTACGGCGTTATTGTTGTTGTTTGTCGCTCTTGGTTGCACAGATAACAAAAAAATAAAATTTAATTCCGTTTTTTGCGTGTTCAGCATTAAAAAAATTCTTATCATTTACGACTAAAATATTAATATTAATGAATATTTTGTTTTGCTGTTTTGGATACTGAAATTCATTTGATTTATGTTAATTGTAATGAAATGCATTTTAAAATATATTGCTTTCGTGTTAAGAGTAAAATTTCAGAAGGCAACATAAGGGAATCAATCTGCTAATGCTTGTGAACTTCTAAAGGTTGATGATTTAAGTATTGCCTTAAATTAATCAAAGATTTGAAACTGCTTAAAATCTTATGAATTTATGTATATAAACACTACTACACAGAGAAGTAAGTAAGAGTGTTAAATTCAGTTATGCCGAATCTGTGATAACATCCATATGGGTGTTACGTTTAATTAAAACTGAACTTCATTCACAACTTATAACAAATGCAAACAAAATATTACAAAAAATAAACAATTTGATAAATTAATGTTAAATTATTACAACAACTACAATGAATTTTTAGCAATTTTAGACGTGTCTCATTATTTTAGGTCAAATCTTTGTACAATGGTGCCTGATTTACCCCGATTAAAATATCAACCTACTCGAAATTATCACAGACACTATGATCCTAGTTTTTCACTGGTAAAGGGACGCACCGACAGACGGACATGAGGATGGACAGAGCGACATAACTACATCGACTCCAGTTGTTATACATATTAAGAATATACATATACTTTATGGGGTCGCAAATTAATTTTCTGATGCATTGGAAACACTAATATCCTCCACTTTCGTGTGATGAGGGGTACATATACATGGAGTGAAAACTGCGTGGCCTTACAATGAAAAACAATTTTTTTTTTTTTTTATTTGAAATCGATTTTATTCTTCAACGTAATCTCAGTTAAGTGAAATGCACTTCTTCCAACGATCCTCTAACATCCTGATATTATTGAAAAAATACAATTTCCCAAACTCTTCAAAATAGACTTCCGTCTCTGATATGACGTCTGCATTTGTGGAAAATCTCTTTCCCTGGATCCATCTTTTAAATTTAATAATCACTGACGGCAGGGGGGGGGGAGCAATTCGTAATGTAAGGACCTCAATTATTCTGAAGCCAAAGCAGATGGATGCGCCGGTGCATTGTCATTTTTTTTACTTATTTATTTATTTTAAATCTATGGAAGTTCACATGTCATTACAGACTAATTTATTCAGTGTATAAAATATATATAACAAATAAAATAATGACTATTTGATTACTTAACTATGGAATAATTTTACGTTTCAAAGATTCTTTATTTTCGAACAAATCTACAATGTGGTAAATTTCATTAAATTGCTCAAACAACCGGTGAAATAGATCATTATTAGCATAGTTAAATTGAAAATAATTAATATTTAAGAGCTTAAAGTTTCTTGTAGTTGTCGTTGGTATATTAGTTTGAACTAGTATAGCCCAGCACTCGAAATTCGAGGTGCAAATATTATTTTTTCATTAAATTTTTGTCTTTCAATGATTTTTTAATCTATATATATAAAAAATTTATGAATATTCCAATGAGCCTAAAAGTCTGTTAATCAATTTTAGCAATTCACAATTCAACGCAGAGCGTCTGATATACAATTTAAATCATTCATTAACAGGGTGTAATGAATTATTATAAATATTTTATTTTACTTAATTTAATATATTTTTAAGACAGACTAAACATAAATTTTATCATTCTCAGCTTCTCCTCCATATGAACTATAACTACGCCAATTTTGACACTCCCACATGCCAGCATATTGCTTAAAAAGGGAATTATAAATTTACCTTCACGTATTAATATATAGATTCCACTTAATAAGTAATTGGAGTCAATGTCGCGAAGGAATAAACTGAGTAGGAAGGAAATACTAAGCCTTGCTTTACGACTTTTCAGTGTCGGTAACTTGTTTAGAGCAAAGTCGGATTCATAAGAGGGTAAGGCACGGGAATTCCAACCAAGTACACGTAGACAGAATAAAAGAAATTGCTTCTGGACAGATTTGACAAAATTTATATGAATAACGTAAGATCCCATATTATAGAACCATATTACAGGATGGGACGAATCGATGATGTATATACCTGTTTGGTTACATATGGATCAGAAAATTCCTTACTCCATCGCTTCATAAATCCAAGAATGCCATAATGTTTATTTACTGCTGAAGATATGTGCGGACGACAATTTAATCTATGATCTAATATAATGCCAAGATTTAAGAATGTGTCAACCGATTCCAATTCACTTTCATTCACAAAATAAGTAGTATCTCGATTTTTACATTTGTAAAAGGACATGTGCTTGCATTTTTTTATATTGAGGTCCATAAGGTTTACATTGCACCGTGCACAAAAATTATTTAAATCGGCTTGTAACAAAAAATGTTAAAAGTAGTTTTAAAGAGAGGAAAATAGTTTGACATTATCAGTTTATAAAAGAATTGTAGAATGTTGAATAACAGAAGGGAGAACGTTGATAAATAAAGTAAAAAGTACTGGACCAAATAGGGATCCTGTGGAAAACCAGTAAACACTTCGGTTTTTTTAAAGACAGCGTTCCTAAATTTAACCCGCTGAGATCTGTTCGTTAAATAACATCTTAACCAGACAACTAAAGAATTACTGAAACCCATAGAATTCAGCTTGTATAATAACAAATCATGATCCACCTTATCAAAGGCTTTACCAAAGTCGGTGTAAATTACATCAGTTTGCATACGATCTCTAAATCCGTCATTTATAATTGTTGTGAGTTCCAGAACGTTGGTGATTGTAGAACGAGATTTACGAAAGTCCTGTGGATATGGAGAAAGTATGGATGACACTTGATGACATAACGAGTCTGTTATAATTTTTCCCAAAAGTTTTGGGATTGCACTGCGATGCCTCTGTCGTTAGACACACTGACCTTATTGCCTGATTTATAAATAGAGGGATGATATAAGATTCCTTCCGTAGAGATGGTAAATATCCTGTACACAAGGACTGATTAAACAGTATTGTTGGAGGATAGGACAGGGAGTCAGCACAGTGCTTAAGAATATTATTGGTCATTCCTTCAGGACCTGGATCAAAAGAACTTTCCAGTGTTTTCATGTTACTCAAATTAGTGACGTTGTTAAGAAAATTTAGATTTTTTATCGAAGAAGCTTTGGAAATTTCAAAAGGATATTATACGGATTGATTAAAATTTTGAATGGAATATGTTGTAGCAGAAAAATTACTGATTGGTAAATCATCATCAGCTGAAATTGATCCAAATTTCAAAGAATTAGGATATTGACGTGATCGACGCTTAGAAGTAACAAAATTGTAAAATGATTTTGGATTCCTCTTTAAATTATGTTTCATACGAGTTAAGTAATTATTGTTATTATCTAGCATTTAAATACTTGGTAAAATCAAAGGGGGTACCAGACTTTTTGTATTTTTTATACACTTTATTCTTTCTATTTTTGAATTTAGCCAAATAATTATTATTCCATGGCGGACCCATCTTTTTACATGTTGAAATCATAGTAACCGTTACAGATATACACGCATTCAATGTGCTATAAAAGCTTGTGATCATCTCATCAGAATCAACAGATGAAAGGATATCATTCCAGACAATATCGGATAGGTTAGGTTAGGTTAGTTTGGAAGTGGCTGCTGATCCAAGGACCAGCACACTTAGACTCAGGGGTCCGTTGTGATACCACGGGACGAATGGGTGTTCCCCTCAGTCCCCACCGAAGAACCAGTTCGAGCTTCTGATGAAGCCCCTAAGATGTGAAATTTCCACGTTGCAGAGGTCAGAGAGATCGTGAAGAAACGACGATCCCAATGTCCGTAGTCTTGTTCTGGATAGCGCCGGGCAGTGTCAGAGGAAGTGTTCTACGCTCTCTACCTCCTCCACATCCAAGCAGCTATGACAGAAATCATTTGACGAGACCTTAAGGCGCTCAGCGTGTCTCCCTATAAGGCAGTGCCCAGTAACAATGGCAACTACCGTTGAGATCTCCCCACGGGGGAGTGATAATAGCGCATTTGTGCGCTTTCGATTCAGAGCAGGCCAGATTTGTCTTGTGATCCTACACGTTAATCCATTAGCCCATCTGTTATTCATTATGCCAGCGGTGCGAAGCCGAAGTTCAAGTTTGCACGATTCCAGGGGTGTACCAACACATTCCAAATCCGCTGGAACCTGTAAGGTAGTACCCTGTCTTGCCAGCTCATCCGCTTTGCAGTTTCCCGGTATGTTCCTGTGCGCTGGGACCCATAAGAGCCTGATGTCGAACTGCTTGGCCATCTCATTTAAGGACGTGCGGTAGATAAGGGCGGTTCTCGTTTTCAGGAACATTGATCGCATGGATTTTACCGCGGCTTGACTATCAGAATAGATGTTGACTGCGGTCGTAGACAGAACATTCCGACCCAACCTGTCAGCAACCTCCTTTATTGCCAGTACCTCTGCCTGATATACACTGCAGTGGTCTGGTAACCTTCGAGCCAGATTTAGTCCAAGCTCCCTTGAATGGACTCCAAAACCATCCTGACCGCACAATTTCGATCCGTCAGTATAGAAATTTACGGAACGCCTACTGCCTGGTGTCCTCCCAGACCAAGATTCACTGGTCGGTATTAGTGTACAGTAGTGACGTTCAAATACGCTCCTTGGAGTAGTGTAATCCACGTTCAATGGCAAGTTCCTGTCATTCAGGATCACCCCGTGGCCACAATTGTAGCACCGCCATTGTAGTGTGCTTCTTAATCGAATGGCCGATGAGGCCGCCGACTGCTTCCCTAATATGTCCAGTGGTATTAGGTGTAATAGGATATTCAAGGCATCCGAAGGTGTAGTACGAAGGGCTCCAGTGATGCACATGGAAGTCATTCTCTGTGCCCTTGCGGGAAGGTTGTTATTGGTGGCCTTCTCCAAAGCAGGCCACCAGACGATGACTCCGTACAGGAGTATTGGACGGACCACCGCTGTATAGATCCAGTGAGCAATTTTCGGACTAAAGCCCCATCGCTTACCAATGGCCTTCTTACAGGAGTATAAAGCTATAGTCGCCTTCTTCACCCGCTCCTCCAAATTCCGTCTGAAGTTCAGCTTCCTGTCCAGGAATACGCCAAGATACTTGGCTCCATCAGAGCGAAGGTAGGGATCTTATACTTCCTAGTGAAAAGAACAAGTTCCGTTTTGGTCGGATTAACCCCCAGACCGCAACCCCTTGCCCAGATAGATAGCCCTGTGAGAGCCCGTTGCAGGATATCTCTAATTGTAGATAGAAACTTTCCATTTACGGCCACGACCACGTCGTCAGCATATGCGACTACGCTGCAGCCTTGCCCCTCCAACGATACTATCACTGGGTTTAGCGCCAAGTTCCAGAGAAGTGGTGATAGAACGCCACCTTGTGGCGTTCCCCTGTTCACAAATCGGGATATTTCCGACGTTCCCAGTTTAGACGTTATCCGCCTGTTGACAAGCAGATTTCCAATCAATGAGATGATCACAGAATTCACTCCTAGACTAGATAGTGCCGCTATTATCGAGTCCGGTGTGATGTTGTTAAAAGCCCCTTCTATGTCCAAAAAGGCTGTCATAGTGTATTCTCCTGCCGAGAGCGATTTCTCGATGGTACCTACAAGCTCAAGTAGAGCTGTTTCAGTTGACCTTTCCTTGCTGTAGGCATGTTGCCTCGTTGATAGCAGTTTAGGGTCAATAATTCTACGTAAGTAAGAGTCTATCATACGCTCCATTGTCTTCAATAGGAACGATGATCGGCTTATTGGTCTGAAATCGGACAATATCGGATAGTGGAGCATTCAGTTTTGGATAATCTGTTTTCGGAAAGCAATAAACATTTTCCTTCTGACTATGCACAGGATTCTTAATTGGCAAATTGAATGGAAGCAAAATAAGTAAATTTAATGTAGGATGATAACGTCTTCAGATAAAGTAATTGGATTGGATGGATGCAGCGATTCAGATGGTTCACTTGGAAGACACAATAATCAAATAACGATGCGATGAATTCATTTACACAGCCATTCATAACAACAGCAACCAAATAATTGGTAATTTTAAATCGCCAAAAAAGATAACTAAATTAGATGTTTTAGAATTCAAGAATGAGTTTTTCGTAGCTGACATATATTTAGTGGAACCATGATGGACATACGAACCTGAGATGTATAATGAATTGTTTCTTAATTTGATCTTTATCGCAACAAATTCAATATCAGATGTGGAGGTGTCTGTAATTTGCTCAGAAGAAAATTTTAATTTTTTCATCCAATCTGTCCAATAGCTCAACATAGTACTTGTCAGTTATTGATTTTCCATTTTCAAGTAATCAATACATATTATTCCATGTGCATCTCAAAAAAAATCTTTTGCCGATTGTTGAGTCTTTTGTCACATTGATCGGCTTTCGCAATCTTGGAACCACACCGAGTGGCACCCAGCGAACAGAATGCTTTTTCATATTTTCATTTTTCATATTTATCATTTGATCATTTAATATATGCTGAACTCACTCTGTTGATATCTGTATGATGCCAGCAATCTCACTCACTTTAATCTTTCCATCATCCAATACAATCTGACACACTTTTCTTATGTTTTCTTCGGTAACTGCCTCACTTGGACGACCTGGGCGATCTGCATCATTTGTGCTATTACGACCATGTTTAAATTCCACGAAGATTCACCATAATGTGTATCAAGCCATTCTTTGGCTTAGACTGTATTTTTTGCAACCAAAAAACAATGTTTCATCAAAACACGAAACTCTTTGGAATCCATTTTTTCACCAACTTTAAAAGCAGCATATTTTTTTTTTTTTTTTTTTAATTTTTTTCTAAATACAGCATAATTTCTATAACGGTAACTTTTTTCTAATTAATGAAATGTCATAAAATTTTGGCACGATTTTTCTAAAATTTGCGCTACTGAGTAAACAAAGAATTGACACTATTTCTCTATTTGAAGCCACGTACTTTTCACACCATGCAATAAGTTTGCCATTCTATTTGCAATAATTGGGAAAAAATGTTGATTCCATAAAACGTGGATTTGATATAGCGATTACGCCATGAATAGGTCAGCTGGATTGCTCAATTTCAGTGACAATAATTAACATCCTTAACAGGCTGCTATCTGATATTATCGAAATCGGTTCGATAGATCCCAAGGTTTCAATGAAAATGTAAAAAAACTTTAAAAAATATGTTGTTGTTTTTATGTTGTTCTGGTTAGTGTTGTTATTCAAAATTTTTTAATTTGTGTGTCATAGCTGAAATTGTTGTTATTATGGTCGTTGTGCTTGTAGCATTTGACTCTACGTGTCATATTAATTTCGGTTGGTGTTGCCACACCTTTTTTTACGTTATCTCGAAATAAATACAAAAATCGGCAAATAAAAAAATTCTCAGAAAATAGTAAATTTTCAGATAAGAAGTTCCTAATTATTTATAAAAACTGAAACAGCTAGTTATAGATTTTAACTAAAATCGAAATTAATAAGGTTTTCATATTTTTGCAACATTTTAGCTTTAAGCAGTATCTATAATATTAATAGGCTAGGCAATTTCTTGTGACCGAAGATTTGTTCTACCGTTTTATCCCGATCTTGACAAAACGTATATTATTTGATAGGTATTTCTTTTATGCCGTTTTGCAGATTGGCAGATTTTGAAATTTTTTCCTTTATTTTGAGTAAATTTCATTTAAAGTTGCTACTAACACATATATCAAAGATTCGGCAAAATTGAATTTAACACTCTTACTTCTTTAACAAAAATTAAAGGTTTCAGATATTTTTGATAAAAATGTATGCTCATACAGTGTACACACTGTACACCGTACTTATAAATGTATACTCCAATCTAGTTGGAAAATTGAAAATTTGTTGAAAATTGACGTAGCTAGGTATTTTTTAGCAAGGTAAGTAACCAAGAAAGTAACTTTAATATTTGAGGGTATTAAACATATTTTGTGGTATGTAACTAACTCAAAAAATAATTTTATTCCACTATGTGGTCAGGGTATAATGACTGTGTGCTGATGTTTTTAACTACAGAAAATACTTGATCCTTTATTATACCGATCGAATCAATTTCAGAGTCGATTTAGCGATGTCCGTCTGTCCGTCTGTGTGTCCTAAAGTTTTGAGTAAAACTACAGATCACCAATGAAAATATATTTTAATTGAGTTTAGTATATAAGACGCTATCGGCCAAAGGACGCTATTTAGATTTGGTAAAATCGGTTCATGTTCAGAGCTAGTCCGCATACAAATGACCCCTATGAGATCGACTTAAATTGCCATAATATCCAATTTATCATATATATTTCGGTCAAATTAAGTTTGTGTATTATTACACCCATTTACCAGTAGTTCAAAAATAAACCCTACAGGACAATTCTTAGTCATAGCTGATTCTCGATCTGCAATTAAATCTAGAAAAAAAAATATTGCACAGATATTTCGAAAATTTGGTTTGTATATGTTTTTGCAAAAAATAAGTGGCCTCACCACATATGATCAGTGTCGGTCCTGATCATAACATAAACTTGAATTCTAAAGACGTGTGTTAGACCATATCTGTCTCTCTTTTATATAGTAAACATTTTTTTAATAATAATTTTTAAAAACGGCTTTTGTTCTAAAAATGATATCCAACAATCAACTTCAAAAACATTAGAACGCAAAATTTTTAGCGCACTAAAATCTACCACAAGTTTTATAAATCGGAAAAAAATTAAGTTTTATGCTTACAGCAAATTATTACAAAATTTTCACACCATCAGCATGTATAAAAGACTACCTTTATATAAACATTTACACATTGTTTTTGTCGTTTTTGGACGAAAATAAATCTATAAAATCTTATTCATTGGTAACTTTAACAGAAACGGAAGATGACCAACCATCCATGATTAGTAATTTTTCTTCAGTTAACAAGCTATGAAAATATTTTCGTTAATAATTAAGGTGTTATGATGAGCACACGTACACACACACATACACCTACACGTGATATTACAGGAGTGTGGGTACTTACATCCGGTTGGCATATATACACAAACAAACACCAAGAGGTTTATTGTAAATGTAAAAAAACTTTGAAAATTCATAATTCATAATTCGGATGGTCTAAAATTAAAATTTTGCATGCTGTTTATAAGTGGGGCATTTATTACAGAATTGTTTTCAAATTCTTCTAAGTAGATTATTACATTATAGTCAGACTGCCGTACTTAATCATATAGCCCATAAAGTATTGCCTTTTCTTAAAAAATTTTTTTTTTTTTAAAGTACATTTTCATAAAAAAGTACCTTTTCTAAAAGAAGAATATTTTCTTATAAATGTGGCATTTCTTAAAAAGTGCGTTTTTAAAAAGTACATTTTCTTAAAATGTGTCTTTTGAAACAAACTACGCTTCTTACAAAAAGTACGTTTTCTTAAGTTTTCTCTCCCAAAATGTGCAATTTCTAATAAACGTAAATTTTCTTCAAAAAGTACCTTATCTTAAAAAGTACCTTGTCCTATAAAAGTAAAATTCCATAAAAACGAAACTTTTTTCACAAAAGTATCTATTCATAGAAAAGTACATTTGCTTAAAAAAGTACTGCTTCCTAAAAAGTAATTTTTAAAACTGCGTTTCCATAAAAAGCGCCACTTCTTAAAAACGCATATTTTCTTAATAAGTTCCTTGTCTTAGAAAGTACCGTTTCTTAAAAAATGTATTTTCCTAAAAAGTAGCTATTTTTAAAAACTACTTTTGCTAAAAAAAAGTACCTTTACTTAAAAACACTTTTCTTAAAATACATTTTTTCAGAAAAGTGTAATTTTTTAAGAAAGTATCTTTTCTTTGAAAAAAATATTCTTGCTCGAAAAGTACATTTCCTAAAATAATAACTTTTTTCCAAAAAGGAACCCTTCATGGAAAAGACATTTGCTTAAAAAGTACGTTTTCTTACATTTACAACAAATTTACAGTATAAATAACCTTCTCTAAGGAAGTACATTTTCTTAAAAAAAGTGCTGTTTCTTAAAAGTAAATTTTCCAAAAAATTGTCTTTTCTAAAAATGTGCCATTTCTTGGGAAAATAACTTTTCGTTTGAAAAAGTACCTTTTCTAAAATGAGGTATTTGTATTTGTATTTATTTTTCTATTTTTCTAAACGAGTACCTTTTCTAAAAATACGTTTTCTTAAAAATTGTTAAAGTGTACATTCAAAAAAAAAATATTTTTCAGCGTATTTTCCTAATATAAAAAGTACCTTCAATGAGAAAAGTACCTCATAATAAGAAAGTACCCTTTATTATAAAATTAAATTTTATTCTTAAAAAAAATTATTGATTCTTACAAACTACCTTTTGTTCAACAAGAACCTCTTCTTTAAGAAGGTCAACGTTCAATAATAGTATGCACTTTTATAGCAAGGTACCATCATTGTTAGAAACGTGCATCTTCTTTAATGTATTTTCTCAACATGGTGCCTCTTTATTAAATATATTTTTTTGGAAAGTTCCTTTTTAATTGCGTTATGTTTTAAAAGGTACATGTTCCTAAAAAAAGTACTTTTTATTAAGAAAGTATCTTTTCTTAAAATATAGTGTTTTTGTCGCAGCTGCCTTAGAACTAACTGGTTTGATAGCGCGATTATGCAAGTTACAAGACTCATTTCCAACATGACTTTACCCAAACTAAAGCAAATTGAAGGACCCAATAATCGGTCTGGACCCCCTATACGATACCCTATACCGTACACTATCTTTTAGGTCCAACTTTGTAGATATAGAAAATAAGCATAAACTAAATTTAAGTTCCATTTTAAGACTCTTTCTTTTAACTCATACTCTTTGTCTTTGTCGTGGGGCAACCCCATTCCCTCTTATCCAATTAATCTGAAACTTTGCCCATAGTCTTGTTATTACTACAGACTAATTTTGGGGTAGTCACGCACAGCCACGGAGTGATCTAAATGTCATTTCCCCTCATCCGGTCGGTCTGAAACTTGGTCCATACACTTGATGTAAAAAAAGATTAACTTTAATTAACAATCGAAATGTCTCAAAGTGCTGTGTTCATAAATGCAAAAAAAATTTTGATTATTATCCTCTTGGAAGTCATACGGTGAAAATATTCAAAAAAGGGGAACAATGGGGAAACATTCTCACACTATGACCTGAAAGAAGTCAGTGGCTGGAATTTTTTGTGATTTACGAGGGTTCGACTTTGAGACCTTTCAATTGATGTATAAGATAAGGTTGCTCTTAATTGGGAATATATAAAAAATATACACTTTTCGAAAAAAGGGCAAAAACAGAGCGACATTTTTTATCAGAAAAGAAAACGGCATTAGTCTCGCACAGTCACGCATTGTCACGCACAGACACGGAATGATTTAAAACTCATTTCCCCTATCCGATCGATCTGAAACTTGGTTGACCGACTTGCTGTGAAAAAGATTAACTTTGATCCGATCGATCTAAAACTTGGTTGACCGACTTGCTGTGAAAAAGATTAACTTTGACACAGTCACGCATAGTCACGCACAGTCAGTCATCCGATCGATCTGAAACTTTGTCCATAGACTTGTTGTGGCCAAAGATTAATTTTTAGATCAGTCACACACAGTCACGCACAGTCACAGAGATATTCAAAACTCATATGCATAGGAAAAGAGAGAGAGTTTTAATAAAAACTTTGTTTTTATGGGTTAGATTATTATTATTTCTTTTTTGCCTTTGGATATGAAAAAGCTAATACCGGATGCTATATTTATATGGAGACTAGGGCGGAAAATAGACTAATCCTGGTGAGACTATTTGGTGAGGTCACTTATTTTTTCAGAAAGATATAAAAACCAAATTTGAGAAAAATCTGTGCAATATATTTCTTTTTTGATAGACTGAAGTGAAGATCGGAAATCAGCTTCATATGTGGGCTATGACTAAAAAATGTCCAATAGGGTTTATTTTTGCACTACTGATAACTGGATGTAATAAACATTCACAAATCCAGTTTGACCGAGATCTTATGGCATTTAAGTCGATTTCGTGGTCATTTGTATGGGTACTATGTCCGAACATGCACCGATTTTCACCAGGGTCCATGCTATAGCTAATAGAAGTTTACACACTAAATATCGTAAAAATATTGGATATTTGCGTCCTATCTATAATATTAATAGGCTAGGCGATTTCTTGTGACCGATGTTTTGTTCTACCGTTTTATCCCGATTTTGACCAAGCGTATATTATTTGAAAGGTATTTCTTTTTAGTCGATTTACAGATTTACAGATTTTTAAAATTTTTCCTTTATTTTTAATAAATTGCATTTAAAGTTGCTACTAACACATACATAAAATTATACATATGCTATGTGTGTATTTGTTAAAATTGTTAATGTGTTTGTAATAAAAATGAGTTTGTTTTTTGTGTTGATTTGTGAATTGGCTATAATTGATCAGCATACCTTTAGGGTCTTTATTTAATGAAAAAATAAAATTTCTTAGAATTTGCACTCGAATTTCGAGGGCTGGAATCTGCTAGTAGTTTTGTTTAAAGGTTAACATGGACACACAGACAGATGGATGAAAATCAACTCAGAAAATGATTCTGAGTCGATCGGTATAATAAAAGGTAGGCCTGACTTTAGGTGAGTGTGTTAAAGCGCTGACCAAAAAGTGCAAGTACGAGTGTATGTGAAGGTTCATGGTTCATAACCTCACGGCTGCCCTAAGTAGAAAAAATTTTCATATAGAAACAATCTATTCAATTAAAAACATAACAACTATCACAATGTTCAATAAATCGCTGATGAAGGCTGAAATGCCAGAAACCGGTCCGATTAAGAATACAGTGCAGTTATGAATTTTTGAAATATATGCTTTCTTCTTCTTTACCACGCACCATTTAAACAAAATTAAAAAATTGCATATTAATTACAGTAGTAATTGCAATATGTCTGAAAAATGACGATAAATCTAACAAACAAAAAATTTCTTTGCTTCAAAGCGTCATCTCAAATATGTGTAAAGTGCATATGTAGGTATGTACAAAAACCGTACATCACATATGACAACTCTTACGAAAACTGAGAATAGTGGAAATTAGAAGTATAAATGCAAAAAATATTCAAAAAATTCAAAAATAACGATTGTTTGTTTGGACAGAGTTGTATCTTCTGAAATTAATACAAAGTAAAGCTGTATGGTACGAAAACTGAAAACTAACCACACTGCTCGTAGGCCTGACTTTAGGTGAGTGTGTTAAAGCGTTGACCAAAAAGTGCAAGTACGAGTGTATGTGAAGGTTCATGGTTCAAAACCTCACGGCCGCCCTAAGTAGAAAAAATTTTCATATAGAAACAATCTATTCAATTAAAAACATAACAATTATCACAATGTTCAATAAATCGCTGATGAAGGCTGAAATGCCAGAAACCGGTCCGATTAAGAATACAGTGCAGTTATGAATTTAAAAAAAAAAGGTAAAATATTTCTTGTAGTTACAGATCGACCCAAATCCATTATATCCTGACCACATAGTGTTGTAGGGTATAAAAATCGATCTTCAGTGAAATTTACTTTACATTCTTAATCAATTAATGATCTAAATCATTAGGTTTTAAGACCGAGCAATTTTAGATCTGAAATGCATTTATAGAAACCATAAGGACGTGTTAGTAAATAAATGCCCTCCTAATTTATATCTGAATATACTTTCATGCATCCCTTAAATGAATGGACGATACTGGTACATACTGTTACGCTAAAAATCATACTTATCAACAAATCCTCGTTAAAACGCGTTTATGTTCGTGTGAAAAAATAACTTGAGGCAATTTTTAAAATTTTCTATGGTTAGCATGGAAAATAAATACCGACACACAAAAATTGTTATGTAGTCTGGACTTTTTATGTTATTGCTGCCAACAATGCGGCTACTGCTGCTTTGCTTTACGTTAAGGACTTACGATGACTTTCGTTATATTTTTTTGTAGCCGCTGCTAGAAGGGGATTGCTAGCGCTGGTAAATCATCCACAACTACGTCAGGTGTAAAGTGAGACTATTAATCGGATTGTTGGTTATTAAAAAATATAATCTTTAATAATGGAGATTAATGTTTAAAGTACTCGTAGTGGTACAAACAAATTTAAAATAGGAGTGCGAGCGGTAGCAGCAATTTAAATTGAAGACTTCGATATAAAATTTAATATTTGAAATTTAAATTTTAAGAAAAATAAATGAAAATTATCATCTATTTAAAGACTTGCTACTTAACCTCTCTATAAAAGTGTATTCTGACTACAGTTGTAGACAGGAAGTTGCGAAACAACCATTCAGCAGTAAACATGCCGAAACTGCAGCACTACAGAGGTGCAATTGAATATCAATATCTCTCTTATGACAAGCTTATGTTCATTAGATTTGATCCCATTTTTTACAAGTTCCAAGCTACACTCATAAAACTCTTTACTTTTTTTGACAAGTAAAAATTGTTTGCAAGGTTGCAATATATGGGCAATGGTTTAAATTAATCATATTCATCCCAAATATTGTGAAGATACAAATAATTCAGTAATAATGTTTAAGTGTCAATCATATAATTCTTTTATTCAGTCTTGATCTTAATAAAAGCACAATTCCTCTACGCCTCTAAAAATTATTTCCAATAAAAGTAACCCCAATTTCTTAATGCCTTTAGAAAAGATGTATATTTTTTAGATATTTTTTTTTTTTTTATGCCCGGTCAAAAACCAAAACTTATTTGAACTTAAATAACAAATATCACTATCTAAATTATATAAATTGTTTCACTAAACATGACCTGAAACTAATTTTTGACAATACGTATGAACCGTAAATAAATTATGGAGATATATACATTTTAAATACATTTTCCATCATTTTTATAAGAAAAAGTACTTCAATCCAAAAAGATTTTATTAATGACAAACACTTTATTCAAAACAGGTATTTTTTTCAGGACAGTTAAATTTTAAGAAAAAGTACCTTCTTAAAAAAGTTATTATTTAAGAAGGCATTCTTCGAGAAAGGTACCTTATTTCAAAAAGTAATTTTTTAAGAAAAGTTACTTCCTTATAAAAATGTGCCTTATTAAGGAACAAGTACTTTTTTTTTTATAACAATATACTTTCTTATGAAAATGTTCTCTTTGAAGAAAAGGAACTATTTTAAGAAAAGGAACAATTTGAAGTAAAGGAACTATTTTAAGAAAAGTTACTTTTGGTAAAAGGCACTTTTTTAAGAAAATTAACTTATTTGAGAAAATATAATTTTTTAAGGAATGATTTAAAAAAAAAAATAATTACTTTAGGAAAATTTACTTTTATAAGAAAATTACTTTTTTGAAAAAATAGTACCCTTTCAAAAAAAAAAAAAATAATTTTTCGAACAATGAATATATTTTAAAAAAGTATTTGAAAAAAAATATATAACACACTTTCTCTATGAAAAGATACTCTTTAAATAAAGGGTAATATTTAAGGTTTTTTGAAAAAGGTACCTTTTTAAAAAATTACTTTTTAAAGAATATAATATTAACGGACTAGGCGATTTCTTGTGACCGATATTTTGTTCTACCGTTTTATCCCGATTTTGACCAAACTGATATTATTTGAAAGGTATTTCTTTTTGGCCGTTTTGCAGACTTACAGATTTTTAAATTTTGTCCTTTATTTTGAGTAAATTGCATTTAAAGTTGCTACTAACACAAACATAAAATTATAAAATTTGTTAACATGATTTTTATTTGATTTTTATTAAATTTGTTAATGTCTTTGTTATCTTCATTCACAATAATAATAAACCATAAAAGTGTTGGCTTGTGGATTGGCTAAGTTTATAAAAATAAAGCTGCCTAGATATTGCACTCGAATTTCGAGCGCTGGCATCTGCTAGTATATATAAATGGAGTTTTGTATGTTTGTACGCTTGTTTGTGGTTTATAGGAGACTACACTACTGGACCGATCGTCTTGAAATTTTTACAGTAGGTAACTACCTATCCGGAAGCGAAAATAGTCAAATTTTTTTGGATTTTTTCTCTTATAAAGTGAATTTTTAACATCAAATTTTAACATATAATATCAGGAGGACTACGACAGCAAGAGTTCTGAAACATACACATATTAAACTAATTTGAAGAGTCGCGGAAAAATGGGCGGGATTGGACCAACGGGTGTGGCACCCACCATACAAAGTAAATATTTAATGTCATATATCTAAAGTACTGTAATATTTAGATAAGGTCTTGGAACTAAGTGCGAGTTCACAACTTAACAACGATAGTACTCGAAAAAAAAAATGGGCGCAATCAAATCAGTGGCCGTGGTACCCCCCTTACAATGTAAATTATTAATATCATATAACTGGAGTGCTATCATAGTGAAAGCCTTGGAACTTTGTTATAGTTCATGAGTTACTAATGGGTGGGATCACCTCAATGGGCGTGGTACCTTCTATACAAAAATTTGAAATACTATGAAAATGACAGTCTTGAAAATATGGAAAATATGGGCGGAATCACCAAAATCAAAAATCGCTAAAACCGAAAAACGCGAAAACCAAAAATCGCTAAAATAAGAAATTTGCAATATCAAAAACCGCCAAAATAAAAAATCGCAAAAACCAAAAATCGCCAAAAATAAAAAATTAAAAATTGTAAAAAAACCAAAAATCTCCTAATTCAAAAATAGCCAAATCCGAGAATCGCGAATAACAAAAATCGCCAAAATCAAAAATTGGCAAAACCGAAAATCGCGAAAAACAATAATCGCCAAAATCAAAAATCGCCAAAAAATCAAAAATCGCCAAAATCTAAAATCGCCAGAAATAAAAAAATCCTTACGATGGGTGTATCGAAGCGCATGGGGTTACTGCTAGTTTTTAATAAAAGATCATTTTTTAATAACAGCTATTTTTTTTAGTGAAAGGTACTTTTTTAATATAGGGTAATTTTTTAATAGAAAGTCCTCTTTAACAATAGATACTTTTTAATAAAAGGTACTTTTTTAGTAAACGGTTCTTTTTATTCCTGGGTGCCTAATATTAGTCGATTTGACTAACATTAATAGTTTTTCCTAGCTAAGACTGCAGAAGGGCAGCTAGTGAAGCTTTTTATTTTTAAACATAGTAAGTTATTCTATATTTCTTGTTTATTAGCTTTTAAAAATTGGCGCACTCCCGGTTTCACAGAACCGATATTTCGTGCATGTTAGTCGAGTCAAATAACATTGGTCATATTTAAAAAATATGGTTGGGCATCCAGGGTTAATAAAAGTTACTTATTTTAATAAAAGGTAGTTTTTTTTTTTAAATGTACTTTTTTAATAAAGGCACTTTTTTATGAAAAAGTAATGATTTATGAAAAATTACTCTTTAAAGAAAGGTAGTATTTAATAAAAGGCACTTTGTTATTGAATAATTCATTTTTAATAAAAGGTATTTATAAATAAAAGGTACATTTCAATAAAAGGTACTTTTTGTTAAAAGGTGCTTTTTAATAAAAGGTACTTTTTAATAAAAGGTACTTTTTAATAAAAGGTACTTTTTAATAAAAGGTACTTTTTAATTAAAGGTACTTTTTAATAAAAGGTACTTTTTAATAAAAGGTACTTTTTAATAAAAGGTACATTTTAATAAAAGGTACTTTAAAAAAAAGGCACTTTTTAATAAAAGGTACTTTTTAATAAAAGGTACTTTTTAATAAAAGGTACTTTTTAATAAAAGGTACTTTTTAATAAAAGATACTTTTTAATAAAACGTACTTTTTAATAAAAAGTACTTTTCGATGAAATGTACTTTTTAATAAAATATATTTTTTAATAAATGGTACTTTTTAATAAAAGATACTTTTTAATAAAAGGTACTTTTTAATAAAAGGTACTTTTTAATAAAAGGTACTTTTTAATAAAAAGTACTTTTTAGTAAACAGTACTTTTTAATAAAATGTATTTTTTAATAAAATATACTTTTTAATAAAAGGAACTTTTTAATAAAAGGTGCTTTTTAATAAAACGTACTTTTTAATAAAATATAAATTTCAATAAAAGGTACTTTCTGTTAAAAGATGATTTTTAATAAAAGGTTCTTTTTAATAAAATTTACTTTTTAATAAAAGGTACTTTTTAATAAAAGATACATTTTAATAAAAGGTACTTTTTAATAAAAGGTACTTTTTAATAAAAGGTACTGTTGGGTGAAGCAGCCCTAAGCTCCTGAGTCCAAAAGATTATAAACGCCAAATAAATAGATTGTCCAAATCAAGTTTTATTTATAATATTGTTTTAAATTTTATAATAGCGTTGAAATTCCTACAATTTTAATAAAATTCAGTTAAATTACAAATTAAATTAAATTAAATTAATTACAAACTTTTTTAATTTGGCCTTGGAGCAGGCTTCTAAGTTGAGGTTAATCTCACAAATTGTGTTAACAAAGTGACCTTTAAATTTTAATACAAATGTTATCTATCACCTATCGCTTGCTTTGCCGCTTGGAAAGTTATCTTATTATTATTATTATTTGACACCAAGGTGTCGCTTTACAATTTTACACGGTTGTTTAATGTGTGTAGGCGGTGGCGTTAACACCCCCCCACAGTATGCCGAGAAGCTTTCGAAGGCTTACTCCGAATTCGGAGCCACATCTAGGAGGGCTAATTTCGTAGCTGGTCTCTCTAAAACGCCACATGTTGTCATCACTTTAGCTTTCCTCACTTGTCCGTCATCAGCTTTGAATATTTCGATAACCTTTCCTCGGGGCCAAACGTTTCTGGGGCTCGTAGGGTCAACCACAATCACCAAATCTCCAATATCCAACGGTTTTACTTTTTCGTGCCACTTAGATCGACATGTCAGGGTCGGCAAATACTCTGCCACCCACCTTTTCCAAAACTTTTCTGCAAAGAGCTGCGAAGTTAAATAACATTGCCGTAATGAGTCTCCTGAGTCTTCGTAAAATGCCAATGGTTTCAGGCCGCTGGAACATCCAACTAAAAAATGATTTGGAGTGAGTGCTTCCATGTTTTCATTTTCAATAGGAACATATGTCAGAGGACGGGAGTTTATTATATTTTCGATCTCTGCCATCATGCTCTTGAGGATTTCATCGTTTGGGCATCTTCCATAAGAAATTTTATACAACACACATTTCACCGATCGTACCATTCGCTCCCATGCTCCTCCCATGTGTGGGGCTGCAGGTGGATTAAAGTTCCACTTAGTGTTAGAAGATGTAAAATTTCGAACCAATGCATTTGCATCGATTTCCTTTAAGGCTTGACGCAACTCGCGGTCAGCACCAACAAAGTTGGTGCCATTATCGCTAAAGAACTCCCTTGGCGTTCCTCTTCTAGCGGTAAAGTTTCTTATGGCCATGATGCATGAACTTGTTGTAAGAGAATGCACTATTTCGATATGAATTGCTCTTACAGTTAGACAGGTAAAAATGGCTCCGTATCTTTTTTCTTTGTGCCTATTGACTACAACATACATTGGACCAAAGTAGTCGAGTCCGGTAAACGTGAATGGAGCGACATAAGCAGAAAGTCGTGCTCGTGGCAGCTTTGCCATTTGCGGGTTTTTTGGTGTAGCATTTTTTACTTTACACATTTGACATCGCTTTAAAGCTGATTTAAAAACAGTTCTTAGTTGGGGTATATAATACTTCTGACGTATTTCATTTACTACAGTTTCATTATTAATATGATAAAACTTAAAATGGTAAGGCAAAATTAGAAGTTCCGTTACGTAACTATATTTTGGTAGGATTGCTGGATTTTTTGTTTCTGGTGGTACATCGGCATTATCAATGCGTCCATTGATGCGTAAAATTTCACTTTCATCTAAGAATGGTGAAAGTTTATAAAGTGAACTTGATTTTTGTAAAGTTTTTTGTTTTTTAAAGGTTCTAATTTCATCAGAGAAGTGTTCAGATTGAATTTCTTTCAGAATAACACTCTCGGCCATATTCAGTTCATCTTGGGTAAGCTCAGTTGGTAACTGATTTTCTGGTACTTTATTCTTTAGAGATTTACAAAATTTTATTACATAAGCAATAGTTCTCAGTAATCTGTTCCATCTGGAAAAACGTTTGAAATTTATAAGTACTGGTCTATATGTAATATCTATCGAAAGGCTTGTATGTTTTATTTCTATTTCTGTATGTACTGGATCTTTTTTATCAACAGGCCAGCCCTGCTCAGGTAACCTTAAAAAATCAGGGCCTTTAAACCATCTACTAGATTCAAACAAGTTGGGATTGGCTGTCCATTTGGTTGCGTCATCTGCAACGTTGATCTTTCCTGAAATCCATCGCCATTCTTCCATATCAGTTAGATCCAAAATTTCGCTAACTCTTACCGCTACAAATTGATGATATTTTCTGTGATCGGAGCGAATCCAGCTTAAAACAGTTTTTGAGTCTGACCAAAATATTTTCTTGTTTATTTTTATGGTATGATTTTCTATTATATATTTCGCGAATCGGGACCCAATAAGCGCTGCCATAAGTTCGAGTCTTGGTATAGATGCTAATTTTAGCGGAGCTACGCGGGTTTTTGAACCAATCAATGAAATAATTATATTTTTAGCCGAATTTATTCTGAGGTAGGATACAGCTGCATAGCCATTTTCACTGGCATCTACGAAGGTATGAAGCTCTACCGAAGCATTAGCATAGCTGGACATATTTTGTAAATAGCACCTGGGAATTTTTAAATCTTTTATTTTAGGTAAGATTGACAACCACTTTTCCCATTTTTCTACTTGTGGAGCTGGCACTGGCTCGTCCCATCCAACTCCACTTCTCATACCTCTTGCAGCGTTATTTTGAGGTACATTAAAAAATGTCCGAGTAATCCGAGTGGATCAAAAATACTCATGAGTATTTTTAAAATTTGTCGTTTAGTTGGCTGCTTCTTACCAAGGAAGAGGTCGCTGGTTAAGATTGATGGTGAAATTTTGAATGTTATGATATCGTCATATGATCTCCAGAATATACCTAACACCTTCTCTGAATCTGGCTCATTTCCGATATTGAGGTTCTTATCGTCGCCTTTATTAGCGTTCATATTGTTTAAAAAGAGATTGCAGTTTGAAACCCAGTTTCTAAGATTAAAACCCGCTTGGCTGTGGATATAATGCACTTCGGTGGCTATTTTTACAGCTTCATCCGAGGTATCTGTAGAAAAAAGAAAATCATCGACATAGTGATTTTTTTGTATAGCGGATGTCGCATCTGGATATTTATTTTCATATTTTCTAGCGTTAAGATTTTTAATATACTGTGAAATGCACGGCGAACAAGAGGCGCCAAAGGTCATAACATTCATAATATAGATTTCAAAATCTTTTTCGGTGTCGCAGCCACGCCATAAAAATCTTTGGACATGACGATCTTCCTCCCTTATAAAGATTCTGTGAAACATTTGTTCTATATCGGCTGAGAAAGCAACTTTTCTTTGCCGAAATTGAAAAAGTATACCTGAAAGTGAATTTAATAGGTCTGGTCCTTTTAAAAGTGCTGAGTTTAACGACACGCCATTGACCTTTGCAGCAGCATCCCAGACAATGCGGATTTTATTTGGCTTGTTTTTGTTAAATACTGGGAAAATTGGTAGGTACCAGATGCGTTTTTCATTTTGGCTGAAATTGCTTAGTTTCGTGATATAATTTTTCTCTAAGTATTCTTTAATAATTTTTTCGATATTAGTAAGCAATTCGGTGTTATTTTTTAACTTTTTCTCTAAGCATATAAGTCTTTTTTTGGCCATTGCATAGCTTTCGGGCAGATATATGTCATCACTACGCCATAACAAGGCAGTTTCATAGTGTCCATTAGCTTTCTGTTTTGTAAACTGATCCAGTATATTGATGGCTCGTTGGTCATATATACCAAGCTTGGATGGTGATGTGGTAATGCCAGTGGTTTCTATTGCATAAAATTGCTTAACTAAATTATTCAAATTTGAATCGTTACACTCGCATATGTGAACGCAAGTAAAATTTTCTTCACATCGTTCCCCACACATATTTCCACACAGAACCCACCCTAAGCGAGTACGTACAGCAGTAGGCTCTCCTCTACGCCCTTCTTTAATACGGTTTGCGACACATACCTTAATATTGTTTAGTCCTATTAAAACTTCAGGCACTGCATCTTTATAATTTTTAATGGGTAAACTTTTTAGGTGTGGGAATTGTTCACTAATATTTGTGTAATCTATACTTTGAGATGGCAATGATAAATACTTTACAGAACGTACATCTACATAATGTTTTTTATTGTTTGGTCCTGATAATTTGATCGATAATTTTTTGGAGAAATCTTCATTTCTTTGCATGTTGTTAGTCCATCTCAGCCATAAGGGCTCTAATTGACCGTCTAAATTCAATTCGTTTATTAGTTTTTCACTAATAAGACTTACAGATGAGCCTTCGTCTATAAAAGCATAAGTTTTAACACATTTATTGTTTTGACCGAATATTGTGATCGGTAAAATTTTAAATAGTACCTGATTAGACATACCGCGGTGTGCATTTACATTATAAGTTGGATTAACATTGTTATTTTTTTGATTCAATGTATCTGCTTTTGTTAACATATCTTCTCCCTTATGTAAGAGAGAATTGTGTTTTATACGACAGTCGTTTATACCACATACATTGTTGCTGTTACAAAGCCCGTAATGTCTTCGCAAACATAATTTACAGAGATTGCACTCTCTTACTATGTTCCATCTTTCATTTCGGTCGGCTGACAAAAATCTCACACAATTAGAAACAGTTTTACAGTCATTGTCACATACTAAGCAATGTCTCTGATTTTGTTCAGAGTGTGTGTGTATGTATGCGTTTTTTGATCTATTTCTTGAAACCTGTTCTGTTGTTGTGAATGTTACGCGGCTTTCTGTTATGTTAATGTTACTGGCAGATACACCGACGTCAAAAAGCCAATCGGCAAATGCAGACAGATTTGTCTTTTTATTTTCTTTCAATAGCTTCATTCTAAACGTACCCCACGTCAATTGTAAGTCTGGTGGCATTTTAATTATTAAATCGTGCAAAAGTGAGGAGTTGTTCAGCTCTTCATATAATCCACAGGCTTCTATTAATGATTTTAGACCTTTTACTTCCACGGCGAAACAGGTAATTGTCTCTAATTTATTGCTATTTACGGGAGGGACTGATTTTATTTTATTTCTTATAGCATGTAATATTTTTTCTGGCTGGCCAAATAGAAGTTTAAGGGTTGAAATGGTTTCTGGCACACAAGTGGGATGAATAAGTATATGCTGTACAGACTTTAATGCATCGCCGCGTAGAGCTCGCTGAAGTCTGACTAAGTTTTCGGCGTCCGATAATCCGCATACTGAAGTGGACCAGTCATATGTTGAAATAAACAACGGCCATTCTTCCGGATTGCCCGAAAAATTGGGAAGTTCTTTTGGCACGGTTTGCCTGGCATTGATTTGTTGCGATGTTAGATTTGTTTGTGTGCTACGGGCGTAAGGATCGATAATTGATGTTGGTGTCGTGTAAAAATTATGCTGATTTAAAATCCTTTGTGGGAACTGGCATGGATTTGTGCCGACTGCATTTTGAGTGCCGCTGATGTTACCAGCGTAGTAAGTTGGTGGATTATTAAATGTATTATTTCCAAAGTTGTAATTTTCTGTTGATAAACGATTATTTAGTTGTTGGCAAGTGTTTTTATTGTTATTACAAAGCGAATAATTGGTTGCTATAATTGGTTGAGTTGCTGTGGTATAAATCATATTTGAGGTTAGGTTGGCGTTTACTGCCGCAGTTGGCATATGATTTTGGGATTGCTGTAAAGCAAAGGTTTCGTTCGGTAAAGTGTTAGTATTAGCATCAACACCAAGGCTGTTTTTAGATGTAGTCGGTGCTGAAGTTGGAACGTTTTGATTAGGCTGGTTACTCAGCCACTCGTGTATAGATTTTTCACCAGAGACTGACTCACAGTCATTCTCTTCGGTCTGCTCGATTATTTCATATTTTTTATGTATAAAATTCAGTTCTATTCGCTTTTCTTCTTCTAAACGTTGCAACATCAGTTGCCTTTTATTTCGTAGGAATTTTGATGAATCAGAAGCATGACTACCTTGGCTGCGGACGGACACAGGTGACGTAGGTCGTTCTTTTGCTAAACATTCTGCGCAGCACCATGTTTCATTGGCACATGTAATTTTAATGCAGTCAAAATGAAAGGGTAAACTACATTCTTTGCATTTGACAAATTGGTTAGCGGCAAGCTGGTGACATACTTGGCAGTTTTCAGAGAAGCTGGCATTTTTATGTGGATTTTCGTCGTGAGGATTTGGTGGTTGACCCTGTGAGGTTAAAGAATCCATAATATTGTACTTACGATTTTTATATCTTGTTTTGGCAGAAGTCCTTGAGCAATAAAGTGAGTTAAATCCGGAAAAGCGAGGTTGAAAATCTAAAAAAGAATTTCAATAGTGTTGGGTGAAGCAGCCCTAAGCTCCTGAGTCCAAAAGATTATAAACGCCAAATAAATAGATTGTCCAAATCAAGTTTTATTTATAATATTGTTTTAAATTTTATAATAGCGTTGAAATTCCTACAATTTTAATAAAATTCAGTTAAATTACAAATTAAATTAAATTAAATTAATTACAAACTTTTTTAATTTGGCCTTGGAGCAGGCTTCTAAGTTGAGGTTAATCTCACAAATTGTGTTAACAAAGTGACCTTTAAATTTTAATACAAATGTTATCTATCACCTATCGCTTGCTTTGCCGCTTGGAAAGTTATCTTATTATTATTATTATTTGACACCAAGGTGTCGCTTTACAATTTTACACGGTTGTTTAATGTGTGTAGGCGGTGGCGTTAACAGGTACTTTATAATAAAAGATACTTTTTAATAAAAGGTACTTTTTAATAAAAGGTACTTTATAATAAAAGGTACTTTTTAATAAAAGGTACTTTTTAATAAAAGGTACTTTTTAATAAAAGGTACTTTTTAATAAAAGGTACTTTTTAATAAAAGGTACTTTTTAATAAAAGGTACTTTTTAATAAAAGGTACTTTTTAATAAAAGGTACTTTTTAATAAAAGGTACTTTTTAATAAAAGGTACTTTTTAATAAAAGGTACTTTATAATAAAAGGTACTTTTTAATAAAAGGTACTTTTTAATAAACAGTACTTTTTGATAAAATGTACTTTTTAATAAAATAAATTTTTTAATAAAAAGAGCTTTTTAATAAAAGGTACTTTTTAATAAAAGGTCGTTTTTAATAAAAGGTATTTTTAATAAATGGTACTTTTTAAAAAAAGGTACTTTTTAATATAAGGGACTTTTTAATAAAAGGTACTTTTTAATAAAAGGTACTTTTTAATAAAAGGTACTTTTTAATAAAAGGTATTTTTTAATAACAGGTACTTTTTAATAAAAGGTACTTTTTAATAAAAGGTAGTTTTTAATAAAAGTTATTTTTTAATAAAAGGTACTTTTTAATAAAAGGTACTTTTTAATAAAAGGTACGTTTAAATAAACAGTACTTTTTGATAAAATATATTTTTTAATAAAATATATTTTTTAATAAAAGGTACTTTTTAATACAAGGTACTTTTTAATAAAATGTACTTTTTAATAAAAGGTACTTTTTAATAAAAGGTACTTTTTAATAAAAGGTACTTTTTAATAAATGGTACTTTTTAATAAAAGGTACTTTTTAATACAATGTACTTTTTAATAAAAGGTACTTTTATCTAAAATGTAGTTTTTAATAAAAGGCATTTTTTAATAACAGGTACTTTTTAATAAAAGGTACTTTTATCTAAAATGTAGTTTTTAATAAAAGGCATTTTTTAATAACAGGTACTTTTTAATAAAAGATACTCTTTGCTGAAGATACTTTACAATAAATGTACTTTTTTAATAGAAGGCATTTTTTATGAAAATGTACTTTTATAAGCAAAGGTACTTTTTTAATAAAAGGTGCTTTTTAAGAATATATTCTTAATAAAAATTAGTCTTTAAAGAAAGTAATTTTTTTTAAAAAAGGCACTTTTCTATTGAAAAGTACTTTTGTAATAAAGGGTACTTTTTAAGAAAATGTTCTTTTTAACAAATGTTACTTTTACAATAAAAAGTAATTTCTATGAAATGGGAAAAGGTGCCTTTTGAAAAAAGGTACTTTAAAAAAAAGTACTTTTTAAAGAAAAAAATCTTTTTTAAGAAAACAAAAATTTTGTTTTAAATTTTTTTTTAAGAAAAAGTAGTTTATTAAGAAAAGATCCTGTTTTAGGAAAGGGTACTTTTTTGAAGAAAAATAACTTTTTTAGAATAAGAACTTTCTTACGAAAATGTACTTCTTTAAGAAAATTAAATTTTTTACGAAAAGGTACTTCTTTAAGAAAATATACTATAATAAGAGAAGGTGCTTATGAAAATGTAGATTTCTTTAAGAAAAAGTCATATTTTAAGAAAAGGTACCTTTTTGAAGAAAGGAGCTTTCCAAAAAAAGTATTATTTTCTAAAATACTACTTTTTCAAAAAATCAAATTTTTTATAAAAAGTTTTTTTTTTTTTTTTGTTAAAAAGTATATTTTTAAGAAAATATAACACACTTTTTTAAAAGGTACTTTCTTAAAAACGAATGCTTTTTAAGAAAAGGTGTTTATTTAAGAAAAGGTACTCTTTTAAAAAATTTTGTTTTTAAAGAAAATGTTCTTTTTAAGTTCTTTCTTTTAACTCATACTCTCTGTCTGTCTGTCTGTCGTGGGACAACCACATTTCGCCTTATCCAATTGATCTGAAACTTGGCCCATAGTCTTTTTCTGACTACAGATTAATTTTGGGTAGTCACGCATAGTCACGCGCAGTCACGGAGAGATTTAAAATGGATTTCCCCTTATCCGATCGATCTGAAACTTGTTCGATAGACTTGTTGTGAAAAAAGATTAACTTTGACTAGTCACGCTCAGTCACGCACAGTCACGGAGAGATTAAAACTCATATGCATAAGGAAAGAAGTAGTTTTAATAAAAACTTTGTTTTTATGGGTTAGATTATTTAAGAAATTGTACTTATTTAATAGATGGTAGTTTTAAAGAAAAGGATTATTTTTGGAATATTTAGCTTGCAAAAACGAACATGAAAATACGAAAATACTTATTTTTATAATAAATAAATCTTTAACTTTTGCATTACCCACCAGCCGGCTACGGCTTTTTCACTATTCTATTCCATGTCTGACCATAAGATAATCAATGTGTCTGCCAGGCTTGCGATACATTTGAGTGCATATATTATATATACTACTTACATAGTTATATATTAAATCTTTCGTCTATTTGTAAACTGGTAACTGCACCGCACATAAATCGTAAATTTCAGTTTGTTATTTTGGAAGAGAACATCCGTTTGTACTACATACATACATTTTTTTGTTGGGCACTCGCCACACACTTCTATGCTGCAAGGCATTGGTATGTATAAAGTGGCAAGCAAAAGTAACAAAAAAACAGGCTTAAACATTATATTTGGCTACTGAGGAACCCAGGGTTTGTTGCTTCTGTTGGTGGTGAGTATATCATTGCCACGGCTAGAACGGTCATGATAGTGTAGGTCATTAATACTCGTGTTGGAACAAACAAGCAGCCGGGAGAGAAGACTATCACAGTAAAGTGGGTAATATGGTCAAAACCGTACCATATTTTGTTTTTGGCATTTGTTATATACAACTATGGTGGCTGTTTGTAGTACCCATGTAAAGTTTTTTGCATATCAATGTAAACAAATTCCTCGTATAACATTGCATATTGCAGTATGATATGCATATATGCAACACTTTGTACCACTTTAAACCCATTTCCCATGTGAGAAATTAGGAAATTGCATTTTGGCATTGCTAGCGGAATTGCGCTATTTTCTAGAACAGCTACAACAACATCATCACAAGTTGTTTTTTTTTTAAACACCAACAAAATTATACTTATGCTAACTTGTTAGAAATATATCTAAATAGTCGTACGTTTTCCATTGAAGCATACTTATTAAGGAGAATATACATTAGGTACATAACTTTTTATTTTTTTTTTTTAATATCAAAACTTACATACTTATGTGGCTATATAGGTCCGTAGTAATTGAGAAGATCCCTCACCAACACAAATGATATTTTCAGTCAACATTTTTTAAACAAATTTTAAATTTTCCAAATTCGTAGCCAATTTGTAAATAGGTATATGTGCGATGACTCGTGTTACATTTTGAATTCTAGCTCCGTCTTTTATTTTGTGTTATTACAAAAAAAAGTTCCTAAAATTTCCAAAATCAGGAAGGTAAGCATATCTACATAATTAATTTTTTTTAAACGTATCCCTTCGATAATTCGATACTCCTTTTAAAAGGATTTTTTTTTGTTGGTTACCGGTTCATGCTTAAAAAATATTGAAATAAAAAAGTATTGAAAGATTTTAGCAATTGAGTTTGCGCGAAAGGTTTTTTTCCAAAATGTTTTAACTCAGTTCAATATTCTACATAATAGTGCCCTTTAAATATTTTCGCCAAAAAATAAAGTTATATCCCTAATGTAAAAAAAAAACTTAAATGAAACTGCGCCAATTTTTCAAATATTCGAATTTGGTAGGTGGCAAGGCAACAATAATTTCATATATATTGCCAGCGGCAGCGGCTTTTACTCTTTAGGCTACAACAAGTAAAATAGTGTATTTGTTTGCTTTTTTGAATGTGTGTGTGTGGTGATCTATTAGCCTCCATTATGGCAAACGGAAGTCACAATGGTGCATACAATTCAAACAAAAATTATGCTCATACATATACAAAATAAGAAAATCCATATATACATATATACGCCCATTTTGTGTGTCTGTATATGCAGAAGTGTTTGAAAATATAGCAGATTATTTATACCCTATACCACTATGTGTTAGGGTATATTGACTTTGTGCTGATGTTTGTAACTACTAAAAATATTCTTTAATTTTACCGATCACATATTGAGTCCATTTAGCGATGTCCGTCCGTCTGTGTGATCATGTAAACTTTGTAAGCAGTCTACAGGTCGCAAATATGTACATATTTGGATGCTATTTCGTATATGAGCTTCAATCGGCCATAGCATAAACGGCATTGATGAAAATCGGTTCATATTCAAACCAAGTCCCCATATAAATGACTCTTATGACATCAACTTAAACTGCCATAATATCTAAATTATCATATAGATCCCGATAAATTAGGTTTGTGTATGTTTATTACATCCCTTTATCAGTAGTCCAAAAATAAACCATATACCACTACTCTTAGTCGTAGCCCCCATATGAATCTGGTTCCCGATCTTCATTTAAATCTAACAAAAAACAAAAATATTGCACAGATGTTTCTCAAATTTGGTTTGTATATTTTTTTTTAGAAAAAAATAAGTGACCTTACCAAATATGGTCAGCATAGGTCCATTTTTCGACCTATTCCCCATATAAATATAACATCCGATTTTAACTTTTTCACATCCGAAGGCAAAATAATTAATAACAATGCCACACAAATTAGTTAATGCTAACTTTCTATATATAGTTAGTTAGACCTGAGAGATAAGGTCTCTAAACGCATGGTATAGGATATCGTATAGTCGGTTAAGACTGAGTATAATTTTCTTACTCATTTTTAAATTATTCTTGTGATTTAATCTTAGATTGTCATTTGAAAAAATGTAGCGCTTAAATTTTTGTTTTAATCTAAATCTGGAACTTAAACCTAGATAAGTAGGTTACAAATTTTAAAGGCTGATTTTCCTAGCTAAGTATCGAAAATGTTTTAGAGTTTAGTAGAATTATAAATTATTCCTAAGTTGCTCCAAATAGTATAACCTAATTATGGCAACAAATATTTTGAAATAAATCTGAATTCTAAAACCAAATAAGAAAGTAATGGTCTATATGATACCCTACAATAACTTTTCTGAGACAATAATAGGATATAGAAAATAAGCATAAACTAAATTTTAGCGCCATTATTAATTTGTATGAAAAAGTCCATATCTATATTTGGTAAAGTTACTAATTTTTCACAAAAACATATATAACTAAATTTGGGAAATATCTGTGGAATATTTTTGTTTTTTTTTTTTTATAGATTTAAGTGAAATCCGAAAAGCAACTTTGTATGGAGACTATGACCATAAATTGTCCTACGGCTTTTATTTTGGAGTACTAAATAACGGATCTAAGAAATAAACAAATACCGAATTGTTGCAATATGCAATATACATGATAATTTGGAGCTAAGAGCATGTTTAGTCTATCTCGTAGGTATCATTTTCATGGGGACTAGGTCCGAACGTGTACCGATTTTCATTAGTTTACAATTTATATACAAGACTTTATCAAAATATATTCATATTTGCGACCTGTAGTGTGATTACAAGATTTTTATGGACACACAGATAGACAGACTGAAAATCGGATGAACAGAAAATGATTCTGAGTCGATCAGTGTAATAAAAGCTAGATCTAGGTCTAACATTTAATCAAAATATATTCATTTTTGCGATATCTATTTTATTAGTTATTTATTATTTATTTATTAATTTAATTCCATTTCCTGTACAACAGGATAGAGTCTTATATCTATATTATTAATAGGCTAGGCGATTTCTTGTGACCGATGTTTTGTTTTACCGTTTTAACCCGATTTTCACCAAACATATTTTATTTGAAAGATATTTCTTTTTAGCCGATTTGCAGATTTACAGATTTTTAAATTTTTTCCTTTATTTTGAGTAAATTGCATTTGAAGTTGCTACTAACGCATACATACATATACACATGTACATAAAATTATGCATATGCTGTGTGTGTTTATTAAGTTTGTTGATGTGTTTGTTAATGAGTGTGTTATTTTCATTCACAATAATAATAAACCAAAAAAGTGTTGGTTTGTGAATTGGCTAAGTTGAGAAATAAGTTTGCTTAAAAATTGCACTCGACTTTCGAGTGCTGGAATCTGCTAGTATAATATTAATAGGCTTGGCGATTTTTTGTGACCGTTTTATTCCGATTTTATTTGAAAGGAATACCATTTTAGCTGTTTTCAAGATTTACAGATTCTTAAATTTTGTCCTGTATGCTATGTGTGTGTTTATTAAGTTTGTTAATGTGTTTGTAAATGAGCTGCCTAGGTTCATATAAATAATTAAAATGTAGGTGCTTAAAGTCACGATAACTGAAACAATGTGTATCTTGTTGAACTTTCAGTTTGTAAGCTAAAAAGATCAGGTCATGTTTAGAAAAACATGGGTATGATATCTGATCATACAAAATTATATTCGCAGTGTTAGACAGAAGGAAAAGGTCAATCAGAGTGCTTGATGTGGATGTATGGTATTTTGGATGTATCATATCAACTGGAAAAAGACCAAGCGATAGCATATTATCCGGAGAGTCGTCTCCATTAAGACATACGAATTAAAATCACCTGTAATGACTATATCATCATAATCTGATGCGAGATTCTCAAGTGCAGAAAACAAAACGGTCAAGGGTATTCTCTTATTAGGCCTATAAACGCAAACCATTAATAACTTTTTGCCAAATGATGAAACTTGAACTACTTGCCCAATTGAACTATTTTATGACTTGCAGCAAATTTTGCAAGAAGCATTATTTTTCGAAAATATCGCAACACCACCACCATGACTTCCTCTATCAGATGTATCCAGACATATACGTCTGTCGGGGGTTGACTTTACTAGCGATGTTTCTGAAACGCAAACAACATCAATATCGGAGTTCTCAAAAATTAATTTAAATTCAACGACTTTAAAATTTAACTTTGAGAATTTATGTGTACTAGCAGATTGCAGCGCTCGAAATTCGAGTGCAATTTCTAAGCAGTTTTATTTTTCAGCTTAGCCAATTCACAAACCAACACTTTTATAGTTTATTATTATTGTGAATGAAGATAACAAACTCATTAACAAACACATTAAAAAATTTAATAAAACGCACATAGCATATGTATAATTTTATGTATGTGTTAGTAGTGAAGTTGTTCAAAATGGGGGCAAAAATTTAAAAATCTGTAAATCTGCAAAACGGCTAAAAAGAAATACCTTTCAAATAATATACGTTTGTTCAAAATCGGGATAAAATGGTAGAACAAAACATCGGTAACAAGAAATCGCCTAGTATATTAATATTATTCTTAGCCAAGATCCCGTCCATATGAATGGTCAAGTCTTTGGTTCTTTCACGTTTATCACTGTTAAAAGCCATGACAACGTATTTTACAGTGTGCAATGCTGAAAGAAACAATAATAATATTCAGAAAATTACAAAATAGTCTCAACTAAAAATTAAAAAAAAAAAGATTATTAGAAATTAACATCAGGTTTGGATGAATACACAGACAGACAAACTTACAAACGGACGGATGGACATCATTAAATCAGACGAACATAAATTGATTCAAAGTCCATCAACACAGTAAGTATCTTGGGTTTTACGTGAGTGCGTGTCTTGACGACTTATCCCATAGTGTTCCTAGCAACGCCCCGCCATAAGGCGGTTATAATTTGGAGAGATGTGCCACCACCCATTATTAAGGGGTTGGGCTGATCTAAAACTCTGTTGTTCTTTGGGGCACAGTACCCGGCTGAACGCAACTCTACAATATCGCTGGGGAAAATATACCGAGCAAAAGGGGATTATGTTGAGATAATAACGAAACATTTATTTTAAATTTCTTGTGTTTTCTTTGTGAGGACGGCAACTAAAGCATCCACGAGACTGCTTCAGAAAGACTTAATGCGATCTACATTGATTGTGGGGGGATGGGGGTGAGAAAATCCAAGTAAGAGTGAAAGTGCTAGGCCAGTATAGTAAATCCTTCAAAGGGTTTAGCGCACTCAGGCCCGGAATTTGTTATGTTATTCAAAAAATTTATTTAAAACAAGGGGTAAGAGATGATAAATGATAAAATGATAAGTCATCAATGTGGTTCTAGAGTTATAGCTGAAAGGCTAAGCAAAAAAACATCAAGATAAAGTTTGGCATGCGAAGCCCTAACCCTTTTGAAGTTTTACTAAACTGGCCTAGTACCTTCATTCTGACTGAGAATTTTTCACCCCCACAATCAATGAAGATCACAATAGGTATTTTTGATGTAATCGTGGAGGTTTTGAAACTGAGATAGAGGACATAATTTACTAAATTTTATAACTTATGTATATTAACTGATACTTTAAAGCACCTAACTAAACTTTCTCAACTTCTTAACGACATAACGACAATTATAAGCTACGGATTGAAAAGTTTTCTATATGTTTTCAATTTCCAATTCAGCTTAAATTCCACCTTTTCCGACTCTAAATGGCTAATAAAGCCATTAGAATATCACGCTGAATATAGGTTTTAATAATACGGATATATTTCATTTCAACACAACAGTCACTCCAAATAATGTCTCTCTATTCGCTCTGTATTGTAGGTATGAATCCACTGGTCTTAAAGCAATCGTAGAAGTGCAACAATAATAACAACAACAAAATAACTACATTTAACTTTAGTAGAGTGTAGTAAATTCAACAAACAACTGGAAATTGCCAAAATGTAAATTTCCATTGCTGGTAATTTATGACAAATATTGTTTGAAATATGTTCTTCCACACATATACAATTAAATTTAATACAACACCAACTATTGCTGCTCACAAGTGTATCTGCAATATTTGACTATATGAGGAAAATGGTTGTTTATTTGGTGGAGCCAAAAAAAAAAAAAAAAACGAAAACTCATAATCATATGCAGCGTTGGCAGTTTGAATTTGTGACGAATACAAAAATTATTGGACCGTGATTATGTGCTCTTGGACACAAACTAATAACTCGAACGCTATACACTATAAATCCATACATTTGCACTCCATTTGAATGGATAGATGCTCTTGTTTTCTGTCACTCTGTTTGAGGGGTTTTTTGTTTTTTTTGTTTTTGGTTTCCATGCTTTTAGGGTCCTTATGATAATTGAAGTGTTTGTTTTATTGATGAAGGTACTTTTGCAATGGGGTTTTGTCATAAACTATTCAAGCTATTTTTAATGGTAAATACTTAGTCGATGAATTTTGTGAAACAAAAATCTAATAAAATTTGGTGGCGGATTAATAGGAGATTATAAATTCATAGTTAGAATTTTAGATAGAATTTTAATGACATTTTCAGTATTTATGTGTAATTGCGTTTAGAGTTTGCAAATGGGTTTTCCATTTAGAAGGAAGGAGTGTTACATGAAATTGAAAAAAAGAAAAAGGAAATTTTTGGTGGGCCTACACTACTCTATCAGTTCCGTAATAATCGTATATTGTATATATTTGTATATAAAAAATTTGAGTTAAAGATATGTATCATGAGTCGTTAAGGAGATATATTAGCAAATATCGGGAGGCTACGTCCAATATTTGGAGTGATGATTTATGGATATAAAAAATACACACAAGCAAAATTTGAATATAGTATATTTATTTTCTCATATACGAACAACAGAATCACTTTCTGAGTTCGTCCATCCATCCTTTCGTCTGTCTGTCTGTATGTTCATGTCGTGTTTTATGCATATGTATATGGCACCTGTTCCTCTAAAGTGAGTCAACTCAACATTTTTCAATTTTCACGTTTTGCAAGAAAACGATAAACAGTGGTCATATCTATCCACTGTAAAAATCTTACATCGGTTTTTCTAGTCTTACGCAAAAAAAAAATATAGTTGTAATCCTATTTGTGTTATAAGAGTAGCATTTTTGGAATCCGCTAAAGACATATTTTGAGTTGCACCCAAAAAACTTGTTATTTTTGATGATCACTGAAAAAATCACAAAAAACAACTACTGTTGTATACTTATTATTCGCAATTCTTTACAATGAAACAACTGTTTTTAAATTTTATAGTAAATAATATTTGAGTTGACTCACTTTAGAGGTACAGGTGCGATATATCAATAAAATTTTGTATATTTGGGAATGAACCTACATATTCCGTGTGTTGCAGGACACCTTCACAATACTCTCGACATTTTCCTTACTTCGCACCCTGGCAAGTACGAAGTAAAAATTATTGCCCCTTTCTCAACTCTGGGACCATCAATATTTATTTACTTCTCAGCAGTGGGTGTTGCTTTGCCTTTATCAAGACCAAACCGGTTTGCAATCGGTTACCGGATAATATTTTTGTTTGGGCAGTTATACTGGCGTAGATGGTAGCGGAAATGAAAAACAATATCTGCTATTTCGGTCAACGAAAAGGTATTCGTTGTTATTTTGTCAAGGTAGATTGTTTAAAAATCGGAGTTGCGTTTATAATCTGTCCAGTTATTGATCATATCTTTGAATTCTGCAGTTATAAGGTACTTTAGGCGTGACATTTCCCACAATTTCATTATTATTTACAATAAAAGTTAAATAATTTCAAAAAATAAAAAAAGAAATATGAAATAATTAAAAAAATATCATCAAATGTTGTAATCTATAATATTAATAGGCAAGGAAATTTCTTGTGACCGATGTAAATTTGTCAGTTTTACCCCGACTTTGATCAAACATACCTCAGTTGAAAGGTACTTCTTTTTAGCTATCACCCTGATTTACAGATTTTCACCGTCTGGAACATTTTTTTTTGAGTAACCTTCATTTAAAGTTGCTACCAACACAAACATAAAATTTCGATATCGTAAAGTGTTGATAATGTATTTAGCAAAAGTTTCCGCATTATGTAACTCTCCATCTAAAATTTTAATATAATTCTGCTCTTATATTGTTACACAACCAAATTGTTGTAGCCTGAAGCAATTTAAAATGGGACACCTGCATATAAAGTGTTGAGTTGTTTCAATTTCACTTGTATTGCACAGCGAGCAATACATTTAATTTTATTACCATTTAATTTTATTAACTCAAAGCGTGCTTTGAAAATCTACATTACATAGCTTTGATCAAATAGTATGGTCCTCTTGTAAAATTTAGGTTTTACAAAACGTTGTGGTTGGAGATGCTCTTCTTAAACGTTTATCGCAGCTGTTACTTTTTAAATTATTTAATAAATAATACCGTTTTTGATTCCATTGTTGTGATAATATAACTGATTGCCATTGTATGTCTAAGCTGTTTACCAATTGATTTAAGTTCTTCACCCAAAATAGGTTTTCTCCCACTTGTGTGGAAGACGCGACGGTGATAATTTAAAAAGTGTCCGAATTTGATATCGTAAATTTAAATTAAGGGTGTATATATGGCAGTCTTCCAGACCAGATTCTAACATTAATTTGTAGTTATTTGCTGAAGTTGGCAATTTCAAAATACTCTTGAGAATATAAATCTGTAGTTTATCTACTTCCTCGAAATGAGTATGTCCCCAAATTTGAGCCCCATAGGATTGTATGGAAAGACTCACTGCTTCAAATAAGTGATATTTAGTTTTAGAGGTATATTGTTTTTGCTTTGAAGTGATTTCGATGTAGCGTTTATGCTGTTTTTTGCCGTTGCGTTTCTATTTTGGATATGTTTTGAGAAAATCATTTTTGGTGTTAATATCATACATATCTAAGCGCTCATTGACAATTTCAACCTCTTCTCCCTTGAAAACCCATTTTTCACGGTTAGCCAATCTTCCGCAATTTCTTAATACCATTATTTTAGATTTTGTAAGATTCACTTCTAGATTCCAGTAATCACAGTATTCTTCAAGCCGTTTAATCATTTTCTGCAAAACATCTACCTCTTCAGCCAATATTACAATGTCATCCGCGAACAAGAGTAGTCTTATATTGAGTTCCTCAATTGTGATGCCATCACATAGATATTCATGAAGATCGTTAATGTAAATTGAGAATAGTAGGGGAGATAGCAAACATCCCAGCTGAACGAATGGTTCTGAGAGTTTAGCACCATTCCATACAGTAGAACTTGTTGTAGAAAAAACTCTCTAAAAATTTTACTATTTTTGTTGATACTCCAAGCGTATGCAGTTTAAATATAAGTGATTTCCGAGCAACTTTGTCAAAAGCTGCCTTAAAATCAACAATGAAGGCGTACACTTTTTTCTTTTCATTAAGTTTTAAATGAACAATTGCTGCCAAGTTATAAATATTGTGGAGTAACCTTTTCTGAATCGAAAAACAACCGATCTTGATTATATTTGGTAAAGTCATTTATTTTTTGCAAAAACATATACAAACCAAATTTGGGAAACTTTTGTGCAATACCTTTGTGTTTTGATATATTTAAGTGAAGATCTGGAAGCAGCTTTAATGGGGGCTATAACTAAGAATTGTCCTATAGGGTTTATTTTTGGATTACTGATTAATGGATATAATAAACACACACAATAATAATTTGGATTTTATGGCAATTTAAGTCGATCGCATAGCGGTCATTTGTACAGGTACTAGGTCTGAGCGTGCATCGATTTTCACCAGTGTCAACAGCATTCAACAGCAAACTTTTGTGCCAAAGTCCATCAACATATATTCATATATGCGACATATAGTTTTTATTACAAGGTTTTCATAGACACACAAACGGACAGACGGACGGACATCGCTCAATCGACTCAGAGTGCTCGTGAGTCGATGGGTATAATAAAAGATGGGTCTAGGTCAAGTATTTTTGGTAGTTGCAAACATCAGCTCAAAATCATTAATGGAGGGAAATGATATCGCAGACAAACTGGACAGATCACCATTACAATTGCTATAGCGGATCCTGAATATTATTGTGAGTTAAATTAATATATTGTCTCTACTAATTGTCTCTACTAATATACTAACGGATTGCAACTTTTGAACAACTCGAAGGGTGTTGGGTAATCTAAATTATTGATAACAGCTTTTGCAGACGAGAGTAAGGGGATTTTCTACGGACCACTACAAGTTGAGCTACCACGTAACATTAAGCTAATTGTGTCTAAAAGATGACGAGATAACGAGACATATTTTAGGCGAATGCTTCGCACTTTGTAAACCGAATTTTTCGTAGGGAAACTTTTAAGCTCTGAAGAATAAAACTTTCTTCTCATTCTTTTCTACTTATATTCATCAGGAACCAATCTTTTATATTAATAGGTAAGGCGACTTCTTGTGACCGATGTGAATTTGTCAGTTTTACCCCGACTTTGATCAAACATACCTTAGTTGAAAGGTACTTCTTTTTAGCTGTCAACCTGGTTTACAGATTTTCACCGTCTGGAACATTAGTTTTTGAGTAAGTTGTTAAAGTTGTTACCAACACATACATAAAATTATACAATGCTGTTATGGTGTGTTTATTAAATTTGTTAATGTATTTGCAAAAATTGTATATGAAAAGCCCTGTGTTGAAAATTAATTTTGGATATAAACCAATAACGACAATAACGACAGTAACATAATCGATATATAAAGCGATGAATTGTAAATCGGCTAAAATTGATTAGCATACCTTTGGCTGTTATAAAATAATTAAATGAAATCATGAAATTTCCTAGAATTTGCACTAAAATTTCTAGGGCTAGGCTTTGCTAGTACAAAAAAAACGTCTTCAAAGAAAATGTCAAATGTCACTAAAAGTACCAATGCACATTGGGTTGATATGTGCCAAAAGTGAGGTTTAACTTAAAAGTTGAAGTTACTATGCTGTAATAAGCTGTCAAAAAACAAATGTTCCACGTTGTTCATTTTTATTTTATACGCTCTCAAAGTTCAATAATTTTCGCTAATTAAGAGCAAAGTGGTAAAAAGTAAAAACAAACTACGTATTTCAAAGCTCGTATAAATGAGCATTTCATGGCTTTGGTGCTAGCGAATTTGCAGTGTTCATTACATCCGTTGTACCACTGAAATTAGTTTGTAACGACAGAATAATTTGGCAAAATCCTCGCCCATCTTCCACCAGATGATGTAGACCTCTAAACATGTAATTTATGTATTTATATTTATTTATTTATTAAATTTGAGGTTAATACTGCAAATCTTGAAAGAGAACGTGTAAAAAACGAAATTGAACTACGTTTGGATTCTATGATTTTATTAGAAGAACGATCAATAAAAATTAATCACAAACTCATGTTGGTGATGATTAATGGAAATGTATGTAATGCAATAACGGATACAACATCTACAGAAAAACTTTATGTTTGTGGAGCCACAAGTAAAGATTTTAATTCAATCTTACCAGTTCGGTTCTATCTTTCATGGCTGCATACAATTTTTTTAATTTTCACTTATAATACAAACTTTTATTATAAAAATGGCAGGCTAGATCAGATGATGACGGTAAGAAAATCGTTTCAGCTACAGAGTTTTGAGAGAAAACTGGACTGATCGTTGACCAATCGAGGCCAGGCTTTGGAAACTCTAACGAAGGCCACACTACAAGATGTTTATTTTTTATACTCTATACCACTATGTGGTTTGGGTATAATGACTTTGTGCTGCTGTTTGTAACAACCAAAAATATTTGACCTACACCCATCTTTAATTATACCGATCGAATCAGAATCACTTTCTGAGTTGATTTAACAATGTCCGTCCGTCTGTCTGTCGATGTAAACCTTGTAATCAAACTGCAGGTCGCAAATATGAATATATTTCGATGAAATTTGGTATGTAAGCTTCTATCGGCCATGGGATGAACGCTATTGAAATTGGTGAGAATCGGTCCATGTTCAGACCTAGCCCCCATACAAATTACCCCTATGAAATCGACATAAATTGCCATAAGATCCAAATTGTCGTATAGATCTTATTCAAATTGGGTTTGTATGCGTTCATTACATCCATTAATGAGTAGTCCAAAAATGATCCCTTTGGCCCCATATAAAGCTGCTTCCCGATCTTCACTTAAATCTATTAAAAAACAAAAATATTGCACTGATTCTTCTCAAATTTTGTTTGTATATATTTTTGCAAAATAAAAGAGAATTTACCAATCATGATCAGGATAGGTCCATTTTTGGACCTAGTCCCCATATAGATATGAACTTTTTCATATCTGCAGCCAAAAAAATTAATAAAAATCCCACTCAAATTTGGTTTTTGCTTATTTTCTATGTCCAGTTAGTTGGGCCTAAGAGATAGAGTTTCTAAAAGCATGGTATAGGGTATCGTATAGTCGGTCTAGACCGACTATAATTTTCTTACTTGTTTAGAATGCCGTTGTTTCTGTAAAAATTACAAAGGTGGACAAATAATTGATACAACGAATTCATGTGATACTTATTGTTGTATTCCGTGGACATGAGATTCAAGTTGAAAAGTTTAGAAACTATACTCACAACACGGCCAGACATTTCGTTAAGTTCTACACGTGGTTTTATATGCCTCCCGCATTACATAAATTCTTTATTTACGGGCTAGAAATAGTATCACATGCATTATTGCTATTTGGCCAACTATCTGAAGAAGCTCAAAAAGCTCGAATCAAACATTTTGAAAATTATAGAGAACACTATGCTATGCGCATAAATGCAGTCGGAAGAAGTCGAAAGAAGTCGAAAGAAGGCATATTTAAAAGGTTTCTATTTAGGGCAGATCCATTACTTACCACCATAAGTAAACGTTATAAGAAAAAATTCATCACAGATGGCACTAGATTTTATAATTTTGTCAAACATAATAGTTAAAGAAGAGGTTAATGATAACACCGGTCAACAAAAAAAAAAAAAAAAAAAATCTAGGGGTTCTCTTCTTATGCATAAATTCTGATGACTGATACCGAAAAACACCCAAATACCAACTCCTATCTTTTAAAGTTTGATTTTGTCTGTTTTACGCCGAAAAGTAAGTTTTGAAGATTTTTATCGAATTTACGATCAGAAGTTGGCAGCACTTCTATAAAAAGTGTTGCAAAGTTCATATTTCTTGTATAAAGCGTAGTAGTGGGTGTTTACTAATTTATTGCAACTGTTACAAATCTTATTGTGTATTGCTGATTTAAAAAATGGCGTCAAGACAGTGTAAAAATGACGTTGATTCATTTTGTTTTGTTTGTGGGGAATTTATGAAAAAAAAGCAAAAATTTTTCTTTAGCATGAAATTTAAAGCTTTGTAAAGCTTATGAAGCATATTTTAAACTTAAGATACGAAATTAAGATAAAATATGGGTAACTGCAAAAATACTTTAGGAGGTACGAAACTAACAATAAAAATCCAAAAAACTTTCGAACATATTAAAATGTTTGTAACTACTTACTTTACGCATAAAGTTTAAAGTTTATCGAGGACAAAACCGATACATGAAATTTGAAGTGCCAACACTATGGAGAGAACCACGTGATTATTTTTTACCCTGACCTTCCTTCAACGTTGGTCCCAATACCCCACAGTGAAAATTGCCCCGTTCCGTCCAGTTCAAAAATAAATAGCTCCGAAATTCAGATGTCACAAAGTTCAGCAGAATCTTGTGTATCGCTTATGAACACCTCTGACAATGATTTTATAATAAAATCGAAAAGTATTGCACCACATCTCATCAGCACTACAGAATTTAATGATTTGGTGCGAGATCTAAACCTGCCCAAGAATACAGCAGGTATTCTGGGTTCACGATTGAAACAGTGTAATTTGCTTGAAAAAGCTGTAAATATAACTGGTGAAAGAGAGCTTCATAAACGTTTTTCATGTTTTTTCAGAAAAAAAAAGACGGATTGTGTTATTGTAATAACGTGATATGTTTATTCGAAGAAACCGGAATACCATGCATACCATCAGATTGGCGGCCTTCACAATGGAAACAAGTTTCCTAGTCTCCCCATGGCACATTCTGTAATGCTAAATGAAAATTACGACAGCGTAAAAAGTGTACTAGAAAAATTTAACTATAAAGAATACAACTGGCCATTGATAGGAGACTTCAAAATGGTTGCTTTTTTTATGGGCATACAAGGGGGGTATAAGAAACACCCTTGTCACCTTTACTTATGGGATAGTCGAGCAGAGTCAGTACACTATCAGCAGCTTATATGGCCTGATCGAGTCGAGTTTCATATAGGAAAACATAACGTCAAATGGAAACCAATTGTTGACCCAAAAAGTATCTTGATGCCGCCATTGCATATCATGTTAGGCATAATGAAACAAATTGTGAAAGCATTGGATCAAAATTCTGAAGTTTTCGAATATTTTAAAGGATTCGTTCCCAAATTATCCGAAGCGAAGATAAAATCGGGAATCTTCGTAGGGCCACAAATAAAAAAAAATAATGAACAGTGATGAATTCAGAATATTACTCAATAAGATAGAAAACCAAGCCTGGAACAGTTTTAAAGAGGTAGTTAATGGTTTTGTCGGAAACAACAGAGCAGATAATTATAAATATTTAATTGAAACTATGCTTGAGAAATTTAAAGTTATGGGCTGCCGAGTGTTCCATAAAGATCATACGCTACATGCTCATCTGGACCAATTTAAGGATAATATGGGTGCCTACTCACAAGAGAAAGGAGAGCGTTTTCAGCAAGATATGATAGACTTTGAACGACGTTACCAAGGGCAGTATAACGAAAATATGATGGGAGATGTTGTTGCATAGCTTGATCTATGCAGAAGCAAGTTAAAGAGAACTAGAAAAGATATCGGTTCATTCGACAAAAATAGAAGCAAATGTACTGATGCTTAACAGTAGCCAAAAGTATTTACTCACATTTTATTTGGGTCGAAAGTATTTACCAAAAACTTTTTATGTAAAAATATCCTGCACAGCAGGCAAAAATTATATAGAAATTAAAATTAAATTAACTAAACAAATTAAAATGAAGTATTAAAAATCAATTGAGAAAAAGTTTAAATAGTTCTTTCTTAAATGATGTTGTATTTGATATTTTGTGAAGTTGATTATTTAGAGTATGTAACGAGTTCCAAAGACGTATGCCATTTACAAAAAAGTGTCTTTCGGATATTAGTCTATTGTACAATATTGGTACAAGACAGTTATTACGGTTAAATCTTGTAAATAGTAATTGCTCGAAAAGGTAAACGGGTTCTTTAGTGAAAATAATTTTATGAACCATAAGTAAAGTTCTAAATTTAAGATAGTCTTCAAATGAAATGCCATAAATTTTATTTAGAAAAGCGGAGATACTATCATATTTGCGTAAACCGTAAACATATCTAACTACACTTTTAAAGACGCGTGTAAGTTTACCCATGTCTGCACTATCACAACTTGACACCAATTCACAACCATATAAAAGCGTAGGTAAGATAAACGATTTTGCAAGAACAAATCTAATTTTCTGCGGTGTGAAGTACTGAGAAGACCACAGACTACGGAGAATACTATAAACTTTTCCAGAAGCTTTGTTAATTTGATCATTCCACGTTAGGGTATTAATAAAAATCATTCCAAGGTTTTTAGCATTCGCAACGTAGGCGATATCCACTCCATTAATACTAAATTTCGGAAGACAAGTGGTACCATATATCTTTTTAAAAATAACAAGGCACAGAGATTTTTTCGGATTTAAGGTAAGACAATTCAACCTAGCCCACTCAAATACGTGGTTCAGTTCAGTATTCAGGTTCTGTACACAATTTTCCACATCTCGTTACATGATGTGTATAACTGAACGTCATCAGCGTACATGTGCATTTGGCATGAATTAATTATGCGTGGTAGATCATTTATATAAATAGAAAACAAAAGAGGGCCAAGTATAGACCCCCTGCGGTACACCCCTACTTAAAGACGCAGAGGTAGACGACTTGTCTTTAGAAACAACTACTTGCTCTCTATTCCGAAGGTAAGAGCTAATCAATTTAAAGGAGGTTTCAGAATAACCAAAAATATGTGTAAGCTTTTTAACAAGAATATCGTGGTCTACTGAGTCAAAAGCTTTAGAGTGGTCCAATAAAGTCAAAAAAGCTATATTACCACTGTCAACGATATAACGAAGATCTTCCGATACATCAATTAAAGTGGTGATACACCCTCTTTTCCTGCGAAAACCAGATTGCTTAGATGATAAAAGATTTTTATTGGATATATGTTCATTCATTTGTTTGCTCATAATTTTTTCGAAAACTTTCGAAAGAAAAGGAAGTACGGAAATTGGCCTGTATTCTTTATTAGGTTTATGCAAGGGAATTACTTTTGCCCATTTCCACAAATCAGGGAAAATAGATTTTGTAAAAATAGTGTTAAAAATATGAGTGATATAGGGTAAAACCTGTGGTAAAATAGCTTTAATAAATATTGGATTCATACCGTTTAGACCAATAGATTTTGACTTTACGGAAAGAAAAGCTTCCAGAACATCCTCCTGGTTAACGCAGGAAAAACTAAATAAAGAAGCCAGATTGCAATCTGGTAGATTTGCATAAGAGTCAGAACGAAGAGGAGTTGAGTCATTTGAAATAAATTGTCTATTCAATTCATTTACGCTCCTCAGACTCCTTTATTTTAAATGCAATGTTATTAGATATGTCAATTGACATTCTGGAAAAACGTTCTTCCATTAATAGCATAAGTTGGGAATCAGAATTCATTTTATGCCAAATAATAAGAACAATTTAGTCACTAAATACCGTGTCGACAAAATATTATTCTGGGCCTTTTAAAAATACGTTTTGAGTATTAACAAAATGTGAAAATCTGGCAGCACCGTGTTTGGTGAATATAAAAACAGCTGGTATTCTTTTTATGTTTAATGGTATATATAATATTTTGTGGTTTTCCAAACAATTGAGTGGTTTGCGAACCAAAATTCCAATAAATATAAATAAATTTAATGGAAAGTGACTTACTTTATTATTATAAAAAGTAAATAAAACACCATTAATGATACTGTGCAAACTTCAATACACTACGCACTCCCGCTGGCTGATAACAAACAAAATGATGTGAAACAAGTCGTTGTAAGTTATTCTTTTATTTAATAATTAATTATAACAAAGAGCGATACAAAAGATCCGTGTTTATCACTATAGGGTTGCCAACCAAAATGATAATATTCCTTTTATTTAATTAATTTTTAACAATTTTTTATGAATACTTAGTTAACATGAACTAATATTTAGTATCACCACCTTTGGCAGTTATTGATGCCTGCAACCTGGCTGGAATGGATGCAATCAAGTTGCGAGAAAATTTAATAGTCAATTTCGATCAAATGTCCCTTATCTCAACTACGGTATCATCGCGTTTTCGATCTCTATAAAAAGCATTTTCAATAATATTAAGATCGGGACTCTGGGGAGGCCAATGAAGAACTGCTTGATTTGAATCACTTAAAAATTTTGTAGGTAGCCATCCTTTACGACATGGAGCATTATCGTGATGTAGATTCAGTCATTGGTTGGAAAGAGCCTCATTCCTGACGGAAAGGCATGGCCATTCAGAATTCCAATATATCCGGACTGATTTAAATTGTCATTTATCGATATCAAATCTCCAAGTCCATACTATGTTATGCGCAAAATAGTCGGTATTACCCCAACGAACCAAGCAAAACGTCTATCATTTGCTTTTAGGTATGTTAAGAAACCTATAGAGTTTTGGTACAATGTGCCTGGACTGATGAGGCTGCATTCCAATTCCAGGGTTCATTTGGTAAACACTTCATGCATCTGCGTCAATGACAAAAGAATAATGCAGTACAGCCACTTAACAGATTTGGAGGTGACACGGTGATGTTTTGAGGATGTCTATCATACTATGGATTTGGAGATTTGGTACCGATAAATCACACTTTTAATCAGTCCAGATATATTGGAATTTTACATGACCATGCCTTTCCGTCAGGAAAGGGGCTCTTTCCAAACAATGACTGGATTCTACAATATGACAATGCTCGGTGTCATAAAGGATGGTACCTACAAAATATTTAAATGATTCAAATAAAGCAGTTCTTCCTTGGCCTCCCCAGAGTCCCGATCTTAATATCATTGAAAATGTTTGGGCCTTCATAAAACGGCAGAGGAATATTGATAGAGATCGAAAATGCGATGATACCATAGTTGAGATAAGAACATTTGATCGAAATTGCCTCTTGAATTTTCCCACAACTTGATTGCATCAATTCCAGCCAGGTTGCAGGCAGTTATTGGTGCCAAATGTGGTGTTACTAAATATTAGTTCATGTTAATTAAGTATCCACAAAACAATTTTTAAAATTTATTAAATAAAAGGAATGTTATCAAATTAAAATTTTGTGTAAATACTTTTGACGCAAATAAAATGTGAGTAAATATTTGGCAACTGTTAAGCATCAGTACAATTGCTTCTATTTTGGTCGAATGAACCGTTATCTCTTCCAATTCTCTTTAATTTGCTTCTGCATAGATCAAGCTATGCAACAACAACACTTTTTTTTTTTGAAACTTACTTCCAAAAACAACAACAAGAAGCTCAGTTAGTTGAACATGTAAAAAATGTTTATTGTGTAAATATTTGCCTGTGTGCTTTACTGAAGCGCCATTAAATAAACCTGTGCCTTCTACAAATACTTGTCCTGTGATAAATGCTGGTCAAATTGTTTCGCTGAGAGCTGTTCCTCCAAATAAAAACTGTTTTTGTCTCGCGTTTAGCGATTAAAACTACTGCTGAAGATGTCGATGCCTTTGTTAGATCTAAGTTGGGCCAAAAAGCAGAAATTTCGACATATAAGTTCGTTTTTTCTCAACCTAGATCTATCACATCCTTTAAAATTACCGTTTCTTATGATATTTTTGACCGTATTATTGATCGTAACTTTTGGCCTGAAAATACATTGGTTCGAGAATATACATATATTTAGACAAAATTCTAACAATATTGGCCGCCTTCCTCAAACTGATTCAAACGTTCCAAAAAACTAAAAGATCTTACTGGTGAAAATATATCATTAGTTTACCAAAATGTTCGTGGTCTGAGAACTAAACTGTCAACTTTATATATTGAAAGTTTCAACATAAGTCATCGTATTATCGTATTTACTGAAACTTGGCTTAATCATACCTTTTTAAATACTGAAATATTTTGTAATAAATATAATATTTTTAGACGTGACCGTTGCAATAAGATGAATGGCGGTGGCGTTCTTATTGCTGTCTCAAATGTCTTATCATCTGAGGTTTTATTAATTGATTCCTCTTTAAACATCGAATTCGTTGCAGTTTTAATTAAATACAATCATAAAAAAATATTTGTTACTTGCTCATACATCCCTCCATCGTCTTCGCAGTCTTTATATATTACACATGGAGAAGCTATTAAATCTGTTCTACGTTCTGCTAATCCGGATGACTCTGTTATTGTTCTTGGAGATTTCTATTTGCCTTCAATTTCATGGAAGTTCTTACCTGATGAAAAATACTTTGTTCCGACTAAATCAAATGATAAATGTGATGAGCTTTTTAATATTTTTTTTGATTTACATCTTTTTCAATTAAATGGAATTCTTAATGATCATTCAAAATTATTGGATTTAATATTTGTTAATGAAGTTACTGAATATTTTACGAAGCGATCAAACCCTATTTCTATTCCTGACGATGGACATCACCCTACTATTGAAGTAAATATATCCATTCCATCTGGACTTGTAGACACATCTAAAAAAAGTGTTATAGTTTTTTGTTTCGCTCAAATGAATTACACTATGTTTAATGAACTTATAAATAATACAAACTGGCATGATTTATTATCGTTATCTACTGGCACAACTCGTGCCATTGATCAAATGACTGAAGCTTTCTATAACAAGATGTATTCTTTTATTGAGTCATGTGTTCCTAAAAAAAATTTTGAAAAACCTTTCTGGACCACCTTGGAATACTAGGAAACTGGCTAGTGTCAAGATTAAAAAAAAAAAAATATTACAAAAAATATAAGAAAACTGGATCTCTTGTTGATCATGGAAACTACTCCATTTGTCGTGCCGAATATAATACTCTGAATAATTCATGTTATTTAAACTATTTGAACAAAATGAAAAATAATTTTAAACGAAATCCGAAGTCATTCTACAAATTTGTTAACTCTAAGAGAAAAACTAAGGGCTATCCTGCTGTTATGAAATTTCTACATAATGAATCCTGTGATGATACTATTGTATGCAATTTATTTGCTGACTTCTTCTCTACTACTTACTCCGATGCAACTTTTGATGATTCTAATGTCTGCTCATATTCACTGACTGCTACTCAAATTATATCCATTCCTTCTCTTGCTATATCTGTGGTTTCTAATGAATTGAAAAAACTTAAATTTTCCTGCAACAGTGGTTCAGAGAAAATTCCGTCCTGTATTTTAATAAAATGTGCTGAAGTTTTAGCTGTACCATTAACACTCATGTTTAATACCTCAATTAAATACGGTTATTTTCCCATTATGTGGAAGGATTCATTCATTATTCCGCTATTCAAATCTGGTAACAAGGCTGATATTACTAATTATCGTGGAATTGCTAAATTAAGTATTATACCTAAAATTTTTGAAAAAATTATAACGGATTATCTATGCCATCAAGTAAATACGTTAATTTCTCCCTTCCAACATGGTTTCCAAAAAAGATGTTCAACCTCTACAAATCTATTACAATTTACTACAATTGTCAACCGTGGTTTTCTTGAACGCAAACAAACAGATGCAATTTATACTGACTTCAGCAAGGCTTTTGATAAAGTCAATCATAAGCTTCTTCTTAAGAAATTACATATGATGGGATTTTCAAATCTTTGCGCAAAGTGGATATATTCTTATTTAACCAATAGAACACAAAAAGTATGTTTTAAAAATGTTACTTCAAAGCCGATAGATGTAATGTCAGGAGTACCACAAGGCAGCCATCTTGGACCGCTTCTTTTTTCTTTGTTTATAAACGATCTTCCGAATGTTATTCGTTTTTCAAACATCTTGATGTATGCGGATGATGTCAAAATTTTCTTCTGTTATAATCAACACTCTGATCATGTCTTTCTCCAAAATGATTTGAATTCATTTTATTCTTGGTGTAATTTAAATTTAATGGAGCTAAACCTTAAAAAGTGTAAACATATGCGTTTCGTCAGAAAGAGGCCGATATCTGTCAACTATATGCTGGGTGATTATTGTCTCGATAAAGTAGATAACTTTATAGATCTTGGTGTTTTATTGGATCATAAACTGACCTTTGTTCCTCATATAACAATTACTGTCAACAAAGCCAGAGGTGTACTTGGTTTCATAAAACGTTGTGCTAAAGAGTTTAATGATCCCTATGTCACCAAAACTTTATATACGTTACTTGTGAGACCTATACTGGAATATGTGCTTCTATAATTTGGGACCCAATCTACCAAATTCATGCCGACAGTCTGGAATCTGTGCAGAAACAATTCCTTTTGTTTTGTCTTCGGAGTTTAAACTTCAATCCAAGTAATCTTCCATCCTATACCAGCAGACTTGCCCTTATTAAGCTACCAACTTTAAAAAGCCGGAGAACTATGCTAAATGTTTCATTTCTTCTTAATATAATTAATGGTGATGTTTGTTCCGGTTTTTTGATTAACAATATATCATTCAACATTCCTCAACGACCAACACGTTACTTCTCACCTTTATCTGTACAGTTCTATAGAGCTAATTATGCAAATGCAGACCCTCTAAGGAGAATGTGTATTCTATTTAATGAACTTTATAGATTTATTGATTTCTCATTAAATACTAATCTAATTAAAAGTAAAATAATATGCTTTCTAAATTCATGAATATCTATGTACTAAAATTAATTTTAAAATGTTTTTCTTTGTAAATAGTCTGTAAGGATTAATTCCATAGACCAATATACGAATAAAATAAAAATAAAAAATATAATGGCTGTATGTGTTAGTAGCAAATTTTAATAAATTTTACTCAAAAAAGAAATGTACTAGATGGTGCACTTCTGTAAATATGGTGAACCTCTGCAAAGATATACGTTTCAAATGGTATATTCACTGTCAAAATCGGTTGATAATTCAAGGTACAGAATATGTCACAAGAATCGCCAGCCTATTAATATTGTAGATTTGCAACAAAAAAAAATTTTTTTCTTTAAATACGGCTTTCCTGAATTAGCCCTCATTTTTACTATCATTTTACCCACTGTGCAACGTGTGGTGAAACACTTGTCAATATTTACTGCCTCCTAGCAACAAATATATTCACCTGTATGGTGGGTAAAATGCCTTATTTTCTTATTTGGACATTTGGCAACACGCTGCAATATAATAAAATAACATATTTTTTTTTGTTATTTATATATTATTTTTTATATTATATAAGTTTTATATTAACTCCAAGTCGAGAAATGGATTAAATAAAAGTTCTCTACTTTTCCCATTTATTAAAGTAAATTCTTAAAAATAAATTTTTACTATTCATATCGTTTCATTGCTAGTAAAAATCATAGTTTTTTTTGTTTCTTTTTCGATGTTCAAGAATCTTTTTTCAGTTGTTAAAAACGAAAAAACGATTTTCTCATAAGTTTTTTATGATAATGGCTATTAACCAAAAAAAAAAAAAGTTTGTATTGCATTTTCCAGCCATTACAACTGTAAATCATATAAAATTTAACATTTTATTACTTGACCATGATACAGAATATAGTATATTGACTGGACGGTTAGGGAATAAAGGCGCATCAGCATACTGAATTGCTCAGTTGTTGTAAAAGTATAGGAAAAAAACTAAAGCAGCTACGCCATATGTTAACCCTGGAGAGTTTATGTTCGCGCAAGACAAAAAAAAAAAGTAACACAGTAAAGTGGTGTTTTATGAGCAGCCGCCAATATAGCCAAGTGAACACATTAAAGGCTATAAATTTGTGAGTACATTTTATAATGAAAACTTAAGTTTGATTTTTTTTTTATTTCTGGAGTCTAGAATTGAAAAATTTAAGTTTTTCAGGCAAAATAAAGAATTTGTGAAAATTAAGTATAGCTTTTCTAAATCTATATAATTAATAGGTAAGGCTATGTTTAGTGACCCCGTCTATGCCTTTAGTTAACAACCGATTTTGACAAAAACATTACCATTTGAAAGGCATTTTTTTTTGCAGATGTACACTATCTTTGCAGATATGCACCATTTGGGACATTTTTTTTGGAGTAATAATCATTCAAAGTTGCTACTAACGCATATATCAAACACATATTTAAGCTTCAAATAAAAAACTAAAGAAAGCTGTGTGTGTGTTTATGAATTGTCTAAAATTGATTAGCATACTTTTAGTCTCTTATAAAATTATTTACTAACAATCCCATTTATATTTCTCCGATGTGTTCAGCAAATATTTATAATGAAATTTAATGAACTTATTTATAACTCAGAATTTAATGAATTTTAATTAAATATTTATACATTTTATATAAGTATATAGGTTAAATAAGCACTGAATGAAAAAATAAAATTTCCTAGAATTTGCACTCTTGGCTCTGCTAGCATATTTTATTTGTCAATCATTTAAAGCCAATTGTTGACAATAACAGTTGATCTAAATTAATAAATTAATTTTTATACCCTCCACTCCAGTGTGCAGAGGGTATATATAAGTATGTCATTCCGTTTGTAATAATTAAAAAAAAAATTTTGCACCCCATAATATATATGTATTTGGGGTCCCTTTAACAACCGGAGTTGATATAGCGATGTCCGTCTGTCCGTCTGTGTAAATCACGATGACGGCATCAATCGGGCAGCTAGGGTGCTCGTTGACTTAAAAAATGATTTACTAACATACTGAGAAGTTTTCTATTTAAAATCATCCAAATCGGTCGAGTAGGGCCCGAGATTTGAATGAAGAACTAAAAAAAGTCTTGAAAAAATATAATTTTCCATGATGTTCTTGTCACGATCACGCCCTCAATGGCTAGGGTGATCATTTTTAGTGAGAATGATTTACCAAATTCATAGGAAGATTTATATTTCAAAAATCATTAAAATCGGTGGAACAGGTCCAGAAATCTCTGAAAAAGTAAAAAAAAAAATTAAAAACATGATGTTTCTATATTGTTCTTGTTGTTATTCTAAATGTTGCATTGTTGTTGTCATAGCTGGACTTGTTGTTTTTGTGGTCGTTATGGTAATAATATAATAAAAACAAACCCTTTGTACATTTTTTATCAACTCTGGAGAAAATTTAAAAGTTTCCATTGTTTTGGCATCACTATATATTATATCATTATATCATTTCTGTTGTTGACACGAGTCTGCCTGCAAAATTTCAGATCGATTAGGTAACGGGAAAGTGGTTAAAATCGATCCAAAATTTTTTCGACAAGCAGACACTACGAGTTAATATAAAGGGAGTAAAATTCACCACATCTAAAGCAAATAATGCTAAAATACCTAGTAGTTAATAAAAAAAATGTAAATTTAGCAAAAAAAAAAAATTATGTATTAATTTATTTAAAGAGAAAAACACAAAAATAACTTTTGATGAATTTTTTGGGTGTAATATTTACATATACATATATACACATATTAAATAATACAAATAATATACATATACATATACATATTATGTATGTATGTATATCCATAATAACTGCATGTTAGAAATAAATCGGTATATTATTTTATTTAAATAAAATTCTGCAATATTTTGTTGTGGGGAAGATACATTTCTTTTGCATTAACAGAGTGTCACTTCATTTTGCTCAGCGTGACTATGCCACAGTAGATGGCGCCACAATTTTTGTTTGTATTAGCTTTGCAATAGATATTTCTATTTTAACATGAATGTCAATATTTTCAAATATATATCATACAGCACAATTTTAAGAGTATACACGGGCTGGTCTTTTTTTCATACGTTTTTTCATTATTCTTTTACAAATATGAACATAAGTTTGGCATATCAACTTTTTGTTGTCTTTATAAAATACAGTTACCGAGTTCATCAATGAGTTTTTTGCTTTCAAACCAGTTCTACATAGTTATATAGAACTATTATTCTGCTTTACCTACAAAATATCTGATTGCGATTACATCTAATTTTTAAAAATTGTTTATAATTACTAAAGCATTATTATTCACATAAATACAAAATTCCACTTCTTAAATTTTCCATTCAAATTTATGAAAATATCAATTCTAAAAACTGGAATTAAAAATTTCCAATTATAAATTAAAATTAATTGAATTTCAGGAAATCATATCAAAACGTCGAAAATTATAATTTTAAATTTAGAAGACATCAATTGCATCTTTAATATATAAATTTTATTCGTTAAAAACAAATTGAAATTCCAAAAAAAAACACCAAATATGTTTACATTTAAAAATGCTTACATTTAAAAAAAAATATTGCCATTCAGGAGAAATTAATAACTTTGCAGTACCGCGATTCAGTAACTTCTTTTAACGATAGTCGGATCGTTAAAAAAAGAAAATTGCAAAATTATCAGTAAAATTTTTAAACGATATTCGCTATTGTTAAAGTCAGCTGTCGTTGTTATCTAAACGACAACCATTTTTGTGTTGTTAATTCGATCGATAAAAACTTAAATTTTTAGGTTGAAATGTCGTCATACATAAATAAAAATCATAAAATAGTGAAAATATTTTGCTTCTATTAAAAACTTTTTTATACAAATATAAAAATTAAATATCATATTCAATTCATTATTTCATTTTCAAATAAATAAACAGAAATATTAGTAAACAAAATAAAGATATTAAACATAAACATAAAATCATCCTGGCAAACACGAAGTAATTTGTTTTTTTCTATTCTTTGTTTCGCTTATTTTGACAGAGATGCCACTCGTTTACAATTTAAATAAATAGAGAAATAGATTTGTCGACTGTCGTTAAGATGTATGTACTTAGTGAATCACTTAATCCTTAGTGCAAACAACAATAGCTGTCGATATATTTTGCCATTGTCGGATCGTTGAAATTTACAGAATCACACTACAGAAAACATTAATTTAAATTCAACGAATTTTAGAAAACGTCAAATGATATTTAAGAAGTGCGAACATAAAAATTGTTACATAAATGAATAAATTTAAATAAATTTTCACAATTTTTTTGGATGAATATTTGAAGTTTTCAGAAAATAAAGATAACAAATTATTTTATTTAAAATGTTTGGAACATTTGGTTTTTGCGTTTGGCATCCCTAATTTGATTAATTATTATTATCAAAAATTTATTCTATATGTTTTCCAAATATGGCAATATTTTAATAAAAACGTTGAGAGAGCTTTTTTTTGGTTATTATTTTGTTACTTCATCTGACCTATATGACCACAATGAAGAAATATTTGGCCAGTTAAAAGAAACTATACAGCCATCTCCAATTAGCACGATTTAATGCATGTAGCCACCCTACACAACCATTACCTTTGCAATGGAGGTTAGGGCGAGCTATTTAATTAGCAAAAACTAAATTAATCGAGAAATTATGTCATATAACTGGAAACGCATGCATATAGGTATATAACCTAAATGCATGGCGATCAGCAACCACGATGACCAAAAAGTAAACACCGAATTAAATCCGAAATAATAGAAAAGAAGAAAACCAACCCAAAGAATTTGCTGAAATAATTTGGTATTAAGTTTAACAAATTGTTTACTTTTTCATTTACATTTATTATCAAGACTCAAACCGAGGTGGAGGGTATCAAAGATTCGGCACAGCCGAATTTAACACTCTTACTTGTTTATCTTTAGTCTGACTTGGCTGTTGTTCTTGTTAAACCACAACAATAAAGTGAAAATTCCTAGATATATATTTAGGTTGATTGGTAAATAAAAGCTACAAAAAAATAACTAAATTATTCATAATCAACGTGTAGTAGAAAAGGTATACTAAGCAAAAGTTTAGGTCAAACAAGAACAAAAACCAAAGAGAAAATCAAAATCGGACAAACCTTTGCGGCATCAGTATTTAAATGGAACAAAACAAATCTAAAGTGCACCAATTAATGAAACAATTCTGCGGCAAATACCTGAGAATATTTACAATTTTATATTCATACCAAAAACTAGCCCACTTCATTATAAGAAACCAGATGTTCAATTCATAAAACCAGCCACAACGCACAGTGGGGTACATATGTCATATTTTGGTGTAAAATTTATTTCTAAAAGTTAAAGCGTTTGATAACTAGGGAACGCAACCTGGGATTGTCAAATCATTTAAAGACATCTTCTTCTTAATACAAAACAACAAGGTTTAACAACAAGAAACTCCAAACAGAAAGTGTCTTAGATTTGTATTTCTTTGAATCTTTTCATAAAATAAGCAATAAATATGCGAATTTTTGACCCAACATTTACCTGTCTCCGCCCAATGTACCCTGCAATAAAATATATATATAAATCGTCTAGCAAAAATTACTGCTGTTTGAAATTTGTTACCTCTCAACACAACATTTAATGGGTAATACCTGTAAACGTGACAGCATCAGGTGTGCAAAAAAAAAAAATAAAATACAATACAAAAATGAAAAGCAGCCAAATTAACCATAACTTACAGCAATTTCTCTTCATTTCTTTTTTATTCTTATGCTATCGTAACTAAATACATAAGTATATATAAAGAAAAAAAATTCTTGTTAATTTTTTCTCCCTTTTTATATGGCTTGTTAAGAAAAATTGCACGATTAATGTGGCAGCATTCAAAATGATGTATTTTGGAAAGATATGTTAAAAAAAGTAAATATCCAACTAATGATACGTAAATTGAACCCAAATTAGGTCAGGCTTGCGTTTTACACCTGGTGTAAATATTATTAAACTTTTGTATGTTATTGTGATAACTGTCTGGTAACAGTATTTTCCAAAGGCTCCTGGACACTAAGGCTGCGCACAGTGGACCATATTTTGAGAAGGCGGCCAAAAATCATTTTTTTTTGTTATCGATTTTAAAGTTATGTCATTCATTTGAAAGTAAATACTAGTAAACCTCGGGAGCCAAAAAATTGCGACTCTATCTCCACTACATCACAGCGAACAGGGTTTTTGAAAATGGGCTTTTTCAGTATTTTGCTAAAATTAAAAATTTCTTTGTAAATTTTTATTTTTGAATGACCGTAACTTTTTTGATTTAAAAGATTTTGAAGTGAAATAAATTTTGTATAATTTTGTGGCTTCTATGCTATTAACATTAAAAATGTAAAATCACTGTGACATTCCGAAATTTAAAAAAAAAATTTTTAATAAAGGTCCAAATTTTCCGAAAATCTCCTACTTAATAGAGCATAACTCCTGCCAGTCAAAAGCAGTCAGAAAAAGACTTACACTCTTCTATAGTCCGAACCCTCCCCTATAATCTTATACCCCAATATATACCCGCTAGTTTCCGCCCGTGTGCACCAGAACAATTTTTCTGACCCAAGGTTGGATATTTTCTGCAAAATTTATGAATACAAAAGTTGTCCACTATGTGGTTAGGATATATTAAGATTGAGGTGATGTTTGTAACTGCCAAAAATATTGGACCTTTATCCATCTTTTATTATACGGATCGACTCAAAAACACTTTCTGAGTCGATTAAACGATGTCCGTCCGTCCGTCTGAGTGTTATGAATACAAAAGTTGGTCGTACCGGTGTACCGCGGTGTATTTTTTTGCATGCCGGTAGAGTTGTCAGGAGTTGTTATATACTTATAAAAAAGGGTTGAGATATAATGCGCTTAATTGCTATAGGTAAATTTACATAGGTATCTTTCAAAAACATTAATAGTCTGAATTAGAGTTATATAGTTTAAATACCTGACAAAATGGAAACAATTTAAATAACAGGTAGATGGTAAATAAAAAACTATTGCGACATAGCCCTTTAAGATATGAGCAGGGGTGCTTCACCTTTTAAAAGGGGTTAGGGTGTGGGTTTTTTATGCTTCCAAAAGTGGTAATAAAAGATAAAAATTTTTATTTTACATAATTGCAAGAAAGTGTATTTATAATAATGTTTCCACAATTATTATCCATTACAATTTGTGCAATGGCTAAGTACTGTTACAGAGATCTGGCAGATATTTATTTTCAACGAAATGATGTAATTTTGCACATTGTGAGCACCGACTTCTTTAAGAATTTTAACCTAGAAGACATTGAAATGCACAAAGAAAAATTACTAATTTTACATCGAATTTGAAAAGACTGTGAATGCTCTCATAGCAAGGCAAAGATGTACAAACGTTACCAAGACTGGTTAATAAAGGAACTTATTTTTGAGAGTGCATCTACAACTGCCAACGAAATTGGAAAAAAGGGTCGACCAGCAAAACCAATTGACGGATGTAGTGAAAGATCTCGAAGGCGCAAGCTGGAGAATATCAATGAAGAAATTTCACAAAGAATTATTAAGGATTCATTTTTGCACCAAATTCAACCAACCCAAAATAAAAAAAAAAAAATTGAAATAATTGAAAAAATAGTAGAAGCGAGCCCAAGGTACACAAAGAGGATTTTGAAAAGCATTCCTAAACCAATTGAAAATAAGAAATTTACGCCGGAAATAAGAAATTGAAAATAAGAAATTTACGACTAAAAATCAATATAAGGAATTGCGGAAGCGAACCAATGAAAAGAATTGTGGGATTTTTCCAGAGTATCGAGATTTAGTTTCTGCCAAAAAAGAATGCTTACCTTCACAATCGGCTGTTAGTGTCACTTCAACATCAGCAGAAATAAAATTGCAAGATCTCCTTGAACAGACTGCAGAACGATTGCTAAATACGCTTGATACTGATCATTTAAAAAAAATTGGTAATGGCAGCATTACTTTAATTTCTAAATGGGGATGTGATGGATCCTCTGGTCAGAAACAATACAAGAAATTTAATGCCGAAAATTCGTCAGATGCTAATTTATTTACGGTATCTTTCGTTCCATTGCGCTTAACAAAATGGTATAGCGTCTTAGAGCCGTCAACTAGTAGAGCAACAGAAATTGATATATGGAAACATGAATTTCCTTCTTCAACAAAGTATTGCAGAGCAATAAAATTTGCATTCAAAAAGGAAACCAAAGATGTCATAACTGAAGAAGTTCAAAAAATAAAAAATCAAATTAAGGAACTTCAACCAGTAATATTTAAATTTGATGACCAAGACATTGAAGCACATTTTAAAATGTGTCTCACAATGATTGATGGAAAAGTTGCACAACCTTTAACTGGAACAAAGTCAACGTCAAGCTGCATTATATGCCAAAAGACATCAAGTCAATTAAGCCATCCCCCACCGGAAGACGATAGTTTTAAGGAAGCCTTCGAATTTGGAATGTCCCCTCTTCATGCTAGAATACGTTTCATGGAGCATATTCTTAAATTGGGTTATGATTTGGAATTTGGTCCGTTAGGCGAAACAGTGAGAAAAAACGAAGAAAATGAAGAAAAAAGAAAGCAAAAAAAAAACAAATTCAACAAAAATATCTACAGCTAGGCCTCGTAATCGACCAACCAAAACAAGGGGAAGGAAACACAAATGATAGAAATACTGCAAGGAGATTTTTTTCCGATCCGGAAACTGCAGCATCCATCACAGGTGTAGATCATGAATTAATAAGACGATTCAAAATCATATTACAAGTTCTAGCATGCAGCAGAAAGATAAATGCAAAAAAATTTGGTGAGAACGCCAATAAAACAGCTATACTTTATAATGAAAAACAGTTCATAAAATTTTGTACCATGGGGAACAAATAATTCAAAACAATATGCCACCAATAGGAGATCTATCTGAAGAAGCGCAAGAAAAAAGGAACAAAGACTACAGATTCTTTCGCGAGCACAACACAAGGAAAATGTCCAGATGTTGTACTAATGAAGACCTAATCACTATTTTGTTGTGCACTTCAGATCCATATATATCCAACATTCGTCAAAAATGGAAAACTACCTCTATTGGATTAGACGAAGAAGCTAAACAACTTCTAGAAGATGAAAATCAAGGCTATTTAGAAGAAATTTTTACTAAAATTGGTACTTTTTCATTACACTAACAATAAGTTACACCTTTTTTTTTATATAGTTAAAAAATTTTCAAATTTACAATAAAAATTGTTATATTTCATAAATTTACCATAAAAAGTGATATAGAAATATTTAAAAAGACAATAAAAAAAAATTTAACTCAAGCAAAAACATACGAGTTTTTCATTGAAACTTCTCTATCTTGAACCAATATAAGGTAAGTTTTACGTTCGATACTTAATAAATTATATTTTAACTCGGGATCTTTCAAAAAAAAAAAAAAAAAAAAAAAAACAACCTTTGGCCCTTGTGCACATTAGGACTAAAAAGTTTACGGGGGCCAAAGTTTGGCATTTTCTGAAAAAATTAACTTAAAAAATTGTTAAAAAGTATTAGTTGTTAAATTAGCTGAAAAAATAGGACATTATATTAAAAAAAAACCTTTTTTTTACCTTTTAACACTTCACTTTTGTACTAAAATTCAACTACAAATGAAAATGTATTTAAACCCTCCGTAACTTTTTTTATTTCCGGTCGAGAATTACGAGAATTATATAATTATACCAAAACTTAAAGGCTAAAGTCTCACCTACTAATCAAAAAAAAAACCGCATATCAAAATTCCAATCCAATCAAAAGTTGTAGATTTTTGACCGCCTTCTCGTCAAATGGTCCACTGTGCGGCGACCGAATGCCCCAAACAAAGACCTTAACCAAATAGAATGAAAGTAATAGAATTTTTCTATGGGATCAAGGATCAAGTTCAAAAATGGACCTATCATTTTCACATTTACTGAATTATGTTTTTCTACTCTAAAATATATACACACCGATATTTGAAAAAATCTATTATTATATATATATAATATATATATATATATATTTTTATAGATTTAAGTGAAGATCGGTAATCAGATTTCTATGGGGCCTACAACTAAAAATGATCGTATGGTATTTGTTTTTCGTCTAAAGATTAGTGGCTATAAATCAAAATTTTATTTCTACACAGTAACTAACAAAATATACATGTTTTGGTGACATGAACGTTCAATACCAAAAAGTTGGATATTAAAATTAAAATCTATTTTATTAAATAATCTAACCCACAGAAACGAAGTTTTTATTAAAACTCTTTCTTTGCTTTAATCTCTCCGTGACTGTGCGTGACTATGTCAAAGTTAATCTTTTTTCACAGCAAGTCTATCGACCAAGTTTCAGATCGGTCGGATGAGGGTAAATGAAATTTAGATCATCCGTGACTGTGCGTGACCATGCGTGACTGTGCGTGCCTAAGTCGTAGTTAATCTTTTTTTCACAGCAAGTGTATGGACCAAGTTTCAGATCGATCGGATAAGGGGAAATTACATTTAGATTACTCCGTGACTGTGCGTAACTATGCGCGACTGCGAGTGACTATGTCGTAGTTGATCTTTCTTTACAGCAATTATATCGTCCAAGTTTCAGATCGGTCGAATGAGGGCAAATGACATTTACATCACTCCGTGACTGTGCGTGACCATGCGTGACTGCGCCTGACTAAGCTAAAGTTAATATTTTTTTCACAGCAAGTGTATGGACCAAGTTTGAGATCGATTGGATGAGGGGAAATGATATTTAGATCACTCCGTGACTGTGCGTGACAACGCGTGACTGTGCGTGACTAAGTCGAAGTTAATATTTTTCTCACAGCAAGTGTATGGACCAAGTTTGAGATCGATCAGGTGAGGGGAAATGACATTTAGATCACCCCGTGACTGTGCGTGACCACGGATGACTGCGCATGACAACCCCAAAATTAATCTGTAGTTACGACAAGACTATGGGCCAAGTTTAAAATCAATTGGATAAGGGGGAATGGGGTCCACCCATGGCAGACAGACAGACAGACAGATAGACAGAGAGTATGAGTTATAAGAAAGAGTTTAAAAAAGAAACATTAACATAAAATAGCTTACCCTTCATTTTTATGCTATTGAGAAAAAAAAATAGAAACCTTTACTACACAACTAGCAGAGCCCAGCCCTCGAAATTCGAGCGCAAATTCTAGGAAATTTTATTTTTTCATTCAATTTGTTTCTTTCAATGTTCTTTTAATCTATACTGTATAAAAATGTATGAATTTTAATAACATTCATCCTAAAGATATGCTAATCAATTATAATGAAATTCGATTAATTGTGAATTGGCTAAAATTGATTAGCATACCTTTAGGCTCATATACAATTATTTATTATAAACATTTTATTTAATTTAATTTAAAATATTTTTAGCACATATTATATATAAATTTTAGCACTCGGCACTTCTCCTACATATGAACTATAACTGTGCCAATTTTCACAATCATCCATGCCCGCGTTTTGCTTATTAATACAATGATCTTATTAATACATAGATTATTGGAATGGAAATATACTTCAAACTGTAAAATACTAGCATAAATTAACTTATTTGCAAATCAGTTAGGCTGAAATACACAGTTTTAAGCCCTAGAATAATTTAATTGTGTTTTTGAAAATAAGGCTGATTGTCTCTATCATAAAACATGCAGACAGCCTGCCATTTATTTAATATATCATGAAAATATTTCCTCTTTATGAAATTATTTTTACGGCAAGTTTAACTTTATAACACCAGAAATTAATAAAAAAAAATATATTTATATCTTAAATTTATATAACGATGATGATGATGAAATTTTCCCTCTTACTTTAACCCTCAAATAAAATCTCTGGTGTATTAAAAACAGCATCATTTATAAGCATCAATATTAGAATTCAGCGAACCTTTTTCTGACATAGTCTAACAATACATCTCATAGCCAATAAGAGAAGCAAAGCAGCCGACCTACCATCAAAAAAAAATATATATATAATAATATATACGAGTATACAAGCATATATATATATATCGTATTAAAATCCCAAGCGACATTTCACATTTTTCGGACAATTCATTTTCGTATTAATATGTTATGTGAAAGTAATAGAAGTACATTTACCCTTTTGATTTTGGGTAAGCTATTGTTATTGCTGGCTTCTTACACGTAGTTGAGCTATAAAACTAATGTAAAGAAAAATGTTAGAGTTGGCCTTCGACGACAATCTGTTGTACTACAGTAAAAGTTTCCAGAAGAAGTCTTAGATCCAGAAATGGTAAGATCCCAATCATACTGGCTTAAAGAAAATGAGGTTAAAAGAAAATAAACATAAACCTTATTTGATTGAGGTGTCTGGAGTTATGTTAAAAATTACATGGGATGTGATTATTACAGGCGGACTTTGTCAAGAACATCGTAAAGTGATATCGGGAAGATTTTAGGTTTTTTTTGTCTGGCCTTTTTTTTAATTATGATTGACTAATCCATATGATACAAACTTCTTAATCGAATAAATTTAACTGACATGCGAGCACCGAAGCCAATCAATAATTAAAATACATTAGAGTGCCAAGAGGTTGTATGAGTTTGTACTTTTGAAGAAAATTTACTTTTTTAATAAATTGTTCTTTTTTAAGAAAACATACTTTTTTTCAGGAAAGAGAATATATCTTCGGAAGAATAGGTACTTTTAAAAGAAAAGGCACTTTTTGGAGAAGTGGGACTTTTTGAAAAAATGGTACTATTTTAGGGAAACGTTCTTTTTTAAGAAAAGTACTTTTTGAAAAGAAGGTACTTTTTTAAAACAAGGTAATTTTGAAGAAAATGTACTGTTTTCACATTTGTATAAGAAAAGGCACTTTTTTAAGAAAATATACTTTTTGAAGAAAATATACTATTTTAAGAAAAGATACTTTTTTGAAAGAAGGTACTTTTATAGAAAATGTGCTTTTTTAAAAAAGTGGTATTTTAAAGAAGGTACTTTTTGAAGAAAAGGTACTATTTTAAGAAAATTTACTTTTTTTATATTAGGTACTTTTTTAAGAAAAGGTACTTTTTCAAGAGAAGGTAGTTTTTTAAAAGAAGTTACTATTTGAAGAAAATGTACTTTTTTACATTAAGGTATCTTTATAACGTATATTTCTTAAGAAAATGTACTTTTTGAAGAAAAAGGTCCTTTTTTAAGAAAATGTATTTTTTTAAGTAAAGGTATTTTTAAAAGAAATACCCCTTTTTAAGAAAATTTGCTTTTTTAAGAAAATGTACTTATTTAAGAAAATGTGCTTTTTTAAAAAAAGGCATGCACCTTTTTTAAAAAAGGTACTCTATAAGAAAAAATTACTTTATAAGAAAAGATACTTTGTGAGAAAGTTACTTTCTATGATGAGGTACTTTTTAAGAAAAGTACTTTTCAAGAAAAGACGCTTCTTTAAGAAGAGGCAATTTTTCGTAAAATATGATATTTGAAGAAAAGGTATTTCTTTAATTAAGAAGATCTATATTTTAAGACATTTTTATAAAAGTTAGGTTTCAAAAAAAAAAAATACCTTGTTAAGAAACAGTGGATTCTAGGAACAGGTACTTTTTTAAGCAAAATTTCTATATGAAAAAGTGCTTTGTAAGAAAAGTGCTTTTTTAGAAAATATACTTTTGAAAAAATTCTTTCAAATATTTTTTAGGAAAAGCTGCTGTTTAAAAAAGGCCCGTTAAAAGTCCCTTCTTAAAAAAAAAATGTGCCTTCCAGATAAGGTACATTTTAGGATAAGAAAATTTTTGTTAAAAAGTACTTTTTTTTTAATAAGGCACTTTTTTTAAAAAAGGTGCATATTTAGAAATTGTACCCATTAGGAAAATTTACTTTTTTAAATAAGGAACTTTTTAGAAAAAGTTATTTAAAAAATGTACGTTTTTAGTGAAAGAAATTTTTTTTGAGGAAATTTTTTTTGTGGCAACATACTTTTTAATAAAACATTCTTTTTTCAAGAAAATTCGCTAATTGTAAGGAAAGGTGCATTCTGAAGAAAATTCATTTTTTTAAGAGAATTTTTTTTTTAAGCGAGCATATTTTTCCAAGTAAAATTACTTTTTTCAAGGTAAATTATTTTTTTTATATGTACTAGCTTAAGGAAAGTAACCTTTTAAAAAAAGGTACATTCTTAAGAAGAGGTACTTTTTTTCAAAAAAGTTACTTTTTAAGAAAATATATTTTTCTACGAAAAGGCCTTTTTAACAAAAGTTATTTTTTTAAGAATAGATACTTTATTTGGAAATACTACTTTTCAGGGCAATGTATTTTTAGGAAAATGTACTTTATTAAGAAAAGGTACTTCATTCTTAAAGAAAATTTCCTTTTTTAAAATGGGTTCTTTTTGTAAGAAAATCAAGTTTTCGTAAGAAAAGGCACTTCTTGTAAAACTGGTAGTTTTTGAAGAAAAGATATGTTTTCAAGAAAAATTTCTTTTAAATGAAAACGTACTCTTTCAAGTAAATGTACTTTTTTTAAGTAAAGTTATTTTTTTTAGTAAAATAGAATTATAAAAAAGTTACTTCTTTAAGAAAATGGTCTTTTGTAAGGAAATCCTTTTTACGAAAAAGCACTTTTTTAAGAAAAATTTATTTTTTAATAAGAAATATTACTTTAAAAAAAATAAATCTTTTAAGAAGAAGTACGTTTTTAAGAAAATGTACTTTTTTAGAAAATATACTTTTTGGGAAAATATTTTTAAATATATTTTAGGAAAAGCTGTTGTTTAAAAAAGGTCCTTTAAAAGTCCCTTCTTAAAGAAAATGTGCCTTCCAGATAAGGTACAGTTTAGAATAGGAAAATTTTTGCTAAAAAGTACTTTTTTAAATAAGGCACTTTTTTTTAAAAAGTTGCATATTTAGAAATTGTACTCATTAAGAAACTGTACTTTTTGTAATTAAGGAACTTGTTAGAAAAATTTATTTTCTCTTGAAGAAAATTTTTTTTTGTGACAACTTACTTTTTAATAGAAATGGTACTTTTTTAGGAAAAGATACCTTTTTTGTAAAAGGCACCTTTATACGAAAAAGTACTTTTTTAAGAAAAATTAAAACGGAATTATAACAAAAGTTACTTCTTTTGTAGGAAAATCCACGTTTTTTAAGAAATGGTACTTTTTTAGGAAAAGATACCTTTATTGTTAAATGCACCTTTATACGAAAAAGTACTTTTTTAAGAAAAATTACTTTTTTAAGAAGAAAGACTACTTTAAGAAAAATAAAGCTTTTAAGAAGAGGTACATTTTTAAGAATAGGTACTTTTTATGAGAGTACATTCTTTTAAGAAAGTGAAGTATTTAAGAAAAGGTACTTCTTTAACAAAATAAAATTTTTTAAGGAAATGTACTTTTGCGAGGAAATGAAGTTTTTTAAGAAAATTTACTTTTTAGGAAATGGTACTCTTTAGGAAAGGGAAATTTTTTAAGAAAGGTTGCTTTTTTAACAAAATTTACTTTTGCAAGAAAAATAAGTTTTTTAAGAAAAGCTATTTTTTAAGAAAGATATGCATATTCAGGAAAAGATAATTTTTAGATAATTTACTTATTTAAGAAAAGGTACTTTTTAAAGAATGTGCACATTTTAAAGAAAATATACGTTTTTTAAAGAGACACTTTTTATTTTTCTTAAGAAACGGTAGCCGACATCTTAAAAACAGTTAAATTAGGTAATCTTTAAAAAGAAGCCGTCATGCTACTTCAATTGCCATCATACTAACCTTACAACATCCTCAAAAATCTATTCCCACACCTACTTATATCTCATAACATATAAAATAAAAATATTATATATTTTTAAAACAAACAATGCCCCTGACTCATATCAGTTTTTGGAAAATGCCTTGTTATTTTTGTTGCTAAATCCAATTTACCCACTAAGCTGGCATTTTTGAGGTTTATTGATTTTCAATTTTCCATGTTTTGAATATATTTCGCATGTGTATGTATTAGAAACAACTTTCCCTCTGACTGGCTGTATATATGCCGTCGTAGCTGAAGTTGTAGCTTGGCTTTGTTGACTGCAACATAAAGTCAAAAATTATGCTGGCATGCCAGTGAGAATTCCATATATCGACCTCGATGTCAGCCACATCAGCCAAATAGACAGACCATTGTCATGCAGCAATAAAAGGACATGGTTGTTCACAAAAACGTTTTAAAAGAGCTGGTTCACACACATACATACATATGTCTATAAAATTATATAAACTTAACTCGACGATAAACCAACCAAGCAGCCAGTCATTCATTCAACCAAACAATTCAGCCGCTGAGTTTAATTTTTTTTCCTTAAAACTCATAGACGTAATTTATATAAATATGTGTGTATGTATGTAAGTCTACTTTAATGGTTTACAGGAATTTTTGCATTATATAAAAATTTAATAATCATTGTTAATTTTTTTTTCCTTTTTTTAACATATTGTCCCCTTTTCTTTCAATGGCATTGAAATTTGAATGCGGTGAAAGTTAAATGACACAAAAAAAAATCATGTTCAGGATGACTGAGCACAATGTGTCTCATGTTAGGTTATTCTTAGTAAAAATGATAGCAAAATCAGCGTTAAGATTGTACTTTAGTAAGAATGATACGTTAAATATGTTTTTCTTTAAAGGCTTTCACTTTCAGAAGTTATTTCTTAATGCCTCGTTGAACTTGGGCTTCTAGCACCCATTTTGTGTGACCATAAAGAGAATTGCTATTAGTAATATACGATTTCTATATCATCCACCCCACTGTCCAGATGGTATATTTTATCGAAATATGATCTTGCGATCGCATCCAAACTTTTGTCGGTATAGCAATGTTCGTCTGTCTGTTGGAAATAGGCTGATTTATCAAATAGGCCATTTAGCTAGGAAAATTCAAGATATCCAATATATTGCAAATCAGGAAACACTGTACAAAATTATAACCTAAATGTGGAAACACCACTAAAAGATGCTAAAATTTCAATGTGTATATTTTTGGAATAGTTTTGTTAATTGCAACCATTATTACTGTTGAATAAAATAGAGAGAATTGGTTTTGCTGTACAGAAATGGGAAAATGCATGCTAAATTATGGGAAAATGCCTGTTATGTCTATAGGAAATGCATGCTAAATGATACAAATGCATGACATGTCCAATTTTTGTTTTTTCGAAAGATTTTTTTTTATTTGCAGCTTTGAAAATCATTTTTCTTAATTCAGCATGCAGTTTCCCTACATTTAGCATGCAAATTTTTCATATTTTTGACAGAAAAATTCCCATTTTTAGCACGCATTTTCTCATAAATTTGCCCAAATTTAGCAAACATTTTGCCATTTTTGACATGCATTTTTACTATTTGGCATGCAGTTCCTATAGACTTAACAGGCGTTTTCCCACAATTAAGCATGAATTTGCCCACTGTTACCAAGCGCTTCCATTAGTCCCAAAAAAAAATATACAATAAATGAAAAACTTTTCTTAAAAAAGGGCATTTTAATAAATAAATACTTTTTATAAAAAAGCACCTTTAAAAAAATTATTTTTAAAGTAAATTTCCAAAAAAAAGGTATCTTTCCAATCTTTACAATCACTATCATTTTTTTTACGGAAATTAACCCACTAACTACACTTTTCAAAATATTATGAAAATTTTAGATAAAATTTTCCTGCGGCGCTTAAAAAGAACTAAAAAAATATATAGAGGAATTAACCCACTAACAAATATATTTTCATAATATTATGAAAATTTTTGATAAAAATAGGAATATATATTTCGAAAAAACTAAAAAGTGTAGGTAAAATCTGTAATATATTCGGTCCTGAAAGGGTTAAGAGGACGAAATATATATCAAAATGAAGCTAGTGTACCCAGATTTAATTCAGTTTACGTAAAAGCACACATGATATATGTCTATATACGAGATAATTCCATTTTTAAGAAAAAACTCTATTACAAAAATACAAAATTTTAAATAGGTTCATAATGGGTTAATAGATTTTAAATTTAAAAATATTAAATATAAGGCACTCAATTAAGCTTTCAAATGATATATATATCGGTGAAATCCAATGCTAAATAACACAGTTATATACAAGTCGATGTCAAAATTTCGGAAGTCCATAACTAGGGAAATATGCTCGACCGCCGAAAAAAATATTTTCCTAGAATCACCCCAAAAGCCCCTACTTCCCCCCGAAAAAAAAATAAAATCGGAGCGTTGCCCCTAAACTCCACTTGTTCCGTACTTTTTATACCCTATACCACTATGTGGTTTGGGTATAATGACTTTGTGATGCTGTTTGTAACACCCAAAAATATTTGACCTACACCCATCTTTAATTATACCGATCGAATCAGAATCACTATCTGATTCGATTTAACGATGTCCGTCCGTCCGTCCGTCCGTTTGTGTGTCCATGTAAAGCTTGTAATCAAACTGCAGGTCGCAAATATATTTTGACGAAATTTGCCATTTAATCTTTTAGCGGCCATGGGATGAACGCTATTGAAATTGGTGAGAATCGGTGCGTGTTCAGACGTAGCCCCCATACAAATGACCCCTATGAAATGATTCTTCTCAAATTTTGTTTGTATATATTTTTGCAAAATACAAGAGACTTTACCAAACATGGTCAGGATCGATCGGTCCATTTTTGGGCCTAGTCCCCATATAGATATAGCATCCGATATGAACTTTTTCATATCTACAGCCGAAAAAAATTAATATAAATCCCACTCAAATGTGGTTTATGCTTATTTTCTATATTCAGTTAGTTGGGCCTGAGAGATAAGGTCTCTAAACACATGGTATAGGATATCGTATAGTCGGTCTAGACCGACTATAATTTTCTTACTTGTTAATTCTGATATTAAATTGATATTTTCTGAAATTCAGTTGATGTTTTCTGACATACAATTGATACTTTCTAAAAATCAATTGATATTTTTCACATATAAATAAAAATTAATTCCAAACAAACGAGTGTTGTTAATTTGCTACGCCATACTCGTTATTCGACTACTTTTACTACCACGTCGAACAAATATGTGTAAAAAATTATTTTTTTTATATCATTATCATTTGTTTAAGAATATCTTTTGTTTCTTTATTAAAGTGAAGTTATTTTTCTACAAAAATTAAAATAATTTCTAATACAAAAGAAAATAAATAAAATAATAATCAATTACCGAGTAGACGATTTATTTATTTTATTCATCACTACCAACAAACTGACAACTACAGAGGACTAGTGATGCCACCACAAAACTATAAATCAAATGAAACGTTTAATAGCTAATTTTCTGTTATTACGTGTTTATGAATAGTGTTTTCTAATAATGGTTTATAAGACAAAATCCGTGTAATAACAAATGTATACTTTAGAGCAGTGCTTCTCAAACTTTTTCATATTGCGGCTCCCTAAATTCCGAAACAAAAGTTTCATTCCAAAGTAGTTTTACACAAATAGTCAATATCGGGTGAAATTTCAGAAATACTAATTCGAAGGTTATGTTCCAAAGAGCTCGTTGAAAAGCACGATCTATTATTTTTAAGTACTAGTAATGAAGAGAAAGCTGTTTCACAAAGATACGTTGTCGCAAAAGGTATTAATTTTAGCAATGCCACTTTTGCGATAGTCGGATATTCTTGCTGTCGCCTTATCCGAAATTCTGTACAACTTTTTTCGTTAAACTCTAATTCAAAAGAATTATCTGATCTAATTTCAATCAATTCTTCTTGAGCTACCCAAGAACTGTGATCATATTTCAATGTTTTAGCAAATGGCATCCTTATCCAGTCGTATTTTCGTTCCTCGTTCATGTTTGGGAAATATTTAGCAAAAAATCTTTTAGATTCATCAATATGATTCAGTATTGTTTTTTTAATTGAATTTGATATTGATATTTCATTGGTGCAAACAAACTCATTCAGACATGGGAACATTTCCATATTTCCTTCGTTAATAGAGTTTGACCATGAACAAAGTTTTTGTTGAAAAGCAATAAGTTTTGTTTTCAAAACTAAAATATTGGTTTCTTTTCCCTGCAGAGAAAGATTTAATTCATTTATTTTAGCAAAAAAAAATCTACTAAATATGATGCTAAACATATCCAACTTTCATCACTCAAGTGCGTAGCAAGATCTGGTTTTTTATCTAAAAGAAATAATCGTAACTCATCTTTAAGTTCTAAAATTCTATTTAAAACTTTTCCACGTGAAAGCCACCTTACTTCAGTATGATATAACAAAACCTCATGCACTGATCCCATCTCCTTACATAAAATATTAAACAGTCTCGAGTTTACAGCACGATTTTTTTACAAAATTAACAAAATTTCGCTGAGTTAGGAACACATTCGTCGAAAAACTAAATGTTCTCTGTGTATTACGCAGTGAATATGTTGCGCATCTGGTGATACTTTTTGTACTTCTTTGAATCCAGAAATTCTCCCAGTCATCGCTGCTGCACCATCTGTACACACTCCTACACATTTTGACCATTCAGGTTTATTCTCTGAAAAGAACTCATCTACTTTTACAAAAATATCAATACCTCTTGTTGAAGTTAATAGCTCCTGACAAAAAAGTAAATCGTCATGAATTTGAAAGTTATACTGATATCTTACAAAAACCATTAACTGCGCGTAATTTGTTATATCAGTAGATTCATCAATTTGTATCGCGAAGAAGTTGCTCTGTTTAATACGAAATATTAATTGGGTCTTAATATTATATCCCATGCTATCAATTCTTCTTTTCATAGTATCGTTTGAGATAGGAATAAACTTCAAAGGATTAGCAATTTTTTCACTGTATATAGTTTCACAAATTTTAATTGCTGCTGGTAATATAATATCTTCTCCTATCGTATAAGGATTTTTGTTTTTTGCAATTAATAGGGCAACTTCGAAAGATGCTTTTAGCAGGTCATCATTAAGTTCTGTATATTTTGTAATAGAACTAGTTTGTTCCGTTTTATCTGCTGCCTTTCTTTGAAAAAATTCGAGTGGCTTACTTTGATATTCTGGGTGCAAAGTAGTTAAATGACGCAGTAGTTTTAATGGTCTCATACTATCATTTGATAGTTGGGTGAAACAAATTACACACATAGGTCTTTCTTGATTATTAAATGTTGACGAAATAAATCCATATTTCAAATAATCAGTATTATATTTACGATTTTTCAATTGAGGTGATTATCTGCGGCGACTTTTCTCTTATTACCAGTTGTTAATCTCGATGTTGAAGTAGAAGTTCCTGGTAAAGATGATAATTCTACTGGTTCTTGTAGATGTTCAGATATAAGTTCTATTAATTCATGTACACTTTCATAATTTTCTCGCTCTTTAGGTATTTTTATTAGCCATTTATTCATTTTTAAACCCGTACTAAAATCGTTAAAATTTTAAGAAAATAATAGTTAAATTTATCGCCTAATTAAAAGAAATAATAATAATTATCTTGAATATAGAAAGAAATATAATTATTTTATAATATTTAATTATACTTTTTTTTGCTTTAATATATTCACTTTTTTAACTTTTTTAATATTACATAAAAAAAAAACTACAAAATCGTCAATGTTTAAAGCACATCACTAAATGAAGATAAAATTTAAAAATGTGCTTCTTTTTGCAAACTAACTAAGCCTACTGCGGAAATAAATTTTTCAATTTAATAAAATTCTAGGAAGTTAAAAAATATGCTTCTGTGTAGCTAAGCCTACTACGAAATCTAATTTTATAAAATTTAACAAAGTTTAAAAATATGCTTCTGTGTAACTAAGCCCACTTTGAAATTTAATTCGAACAAATTTTACGATTTCAAATTTAGGAATACACCATTTTCAAAAAATTTATGAAAAAAAAAAATATTTTAAAGACTAAATACATAAATGTAGAAATACTTAAATGTTTTGCGGCTCCTTTAAAAAAGTTCTACGGCCCCCTAGAGGGCCGCGGCTCACAGTTTGAGAAGCACTGCTTTAGAGGCAAAATAAAGTTTTTTTATGAATTATACCGTAATTCTCCTCAGAAAGTACCATTTCTTAAAAAGTTCCTTCCTAAAAAAGTAACTTTTCTTAAAAATACCTTCTGATAAAGAAGTGACATTTCTTAAAAAATTACCTTTGTTAAAAAGTTACCCATTGGTAAAAAAGTACCTTTTCTTAATAAATTACTTTTTCTTAAAAAGTAAATTTTCTTAGAAAGTACGTTTTCTTCAAAAAATGCCTTTTCTTCAAAAAGTACAATTTCTTAAAAAAACCGTTCCTAAATATAGTATATTTTATTAAAGAAAACTTTTTTTAAGAAGTACCTTTCATTAAAAAACGCGTTTTTTAAAAAGCGTCTTTTCTTAAAAAGTACCTTTACTAAAAAGTACCTTTTTTAACAAAGCAAATTTTCTTAAACAAGTAAACTTTCTTAGAAAAACTGTATCTCCGTCAAAAAATTAATTTTCTTCATAAAGTGCCATTTCTCATAAAATACTTTTCTAAAAAAAGTATCTTTTCTAAAAAAAAGTATCTTTCCTTATGAAGTAGCTCTTCTTAAAAAAATACCTTCCCTTAAAATAGTACCTTTTCGTAATAAAGAAAGTTTACTTAAAAGATACTTTTTTTTAAACAAGTAACTTTCATAAGTTACTTGCACTGCGACCAAGTAGATCTATTGTGCACCCTCTTTCAGATTCTTGTTCTTTCATGTTTTATTAGTTCATGCCAGCGTTTAGGAACTTGATGATTTCCTTCACTGCCAATGTCTTGTATGCCTCCTCCCTGATTTCAGTAGCAACTTTTCTAAAAAACACCTTTTTCTTAAAAACGTTCCTTTCCTTTTCTTAAAAAGTACTTCTTTAAAAAAGTAATTTTTAAAAAGTGATTTTTCTTTAAAAAAAATTTTTTTCTTAAAAAATGTATTTTTGCTTCAAAAATGCATTTCCTTCAAAAAGTACATTTTCTTTAAAACTACCCTTCCTAAAAAGTTTAAAAAAATATGCCGTTTCTTAAAACCTACCTTTTCTAAAAAATAGATATTCTTAAAAACTACTTTTCTTAAAAAAATACTTCTCTTAAAAAAGTGCCTTTCATAAAAAATTACCTTTTCTTAAAAACTAACGTTTTCTTAAAAACAAGGAAATGTTTTTAGTAAGCTAATTTTTCTTAACAAAGTACTTTTTCCTCAAAAAGCACATTTCCTTAAAAAAACGCGTAATTCTTAAAATAGTAATTTTTCTTTAAAAAGCAATTTGTATTATAAAAGTTAATTTTCCTTAAAAAACACACTTAAAAAAACACTCTCTTAAGAAAGTACCACTTCTTACAAAAGTACCTTCACTTAAAAAACACTTTTCCTTAAAAAAGTACTTTTTCTTTAAAAAATAATTTTTTGTGAAAAAAGTGCTTTGTCTTGTAGAACTTCCTTTTCGTAAAAAAGTACTTTGTTTTCTAAAAGTTCCCTTTTTTAAAGATTAAAAAAAAAATACCTTTTCTCAAAAAATAGGACTCCTTTTTTAGTAACTTCTTCGCCACATAAAATTTCAAAATTTTTAAAAAATTGTCTTTTCTAAAATAAGATTTTTTCAAAGAAAGTACGTTTTCTTAAAAAGTACTTTTGCTTAAAGAGGTATCTTTTTTGAAAAAGTACGTCTTATAAAATTTTTTTTTTTTTTAAAGAGTACATTTTCTTAAATAAGTACATTGGTGCGTTTATTAAAAAAAGTAAATTTTTCTTAAAAGTTCAATATCTTTAAAAGGCACCTTTGCTGAAATAACTACCTTTTCTGAATAAATTTTGTTATACAAGTACTTTTTCAATAATAGTATCTTCTCTCAAGAAAAAGGACATGTTTAAAAAAAGTTCAATTCCTTTAAAAAGTACCTTTTCTTAAAAAAACATCTTTTTAATAAAGACTTTCTTAATACGTACGTATGTTGCCTTAAAAAGTGTGTTTCTTAAAACAAGTTTGTACGTTCCCTTTAAAAAGTAACTTTTCTAAAATAAGTACTTCTATTAAAGTACATTTTTTTATACTTTTTCTTACAAATGTACCTTTTAGTAAGAAAGTACAAAAGTTCATTTTCTTAGAAATTGTCTTTTCTTAAGTAAGTAGATTTTCTTAAAAAAGTAAGATTTTTTAGAAAGTAAGGTTCCTTAAGAAAATCTTTTTCATAAAAATATACTGTGTCTTATAAAAGGGTATTTTCCTTAGAAAAGTACCTTTTCTTGAAAAAGTTCATTTTCTTAAGAAATTTCGTTTTCTTCAAAAAAGATACTCTTTCCTTAAAAAGGGCCTAATAGCTGAACATGTAGGATTACTAAACAAATTTGAAAGTGTGGGAAGTTAGCCCCCTATTTCTGAATTGTTCTAGGATTGTTCTACAATGTTCCAAAACGATGAGTTTCTAAAATATAATTTGTACCGGTAAATCGAGAAAAACGAATGATAAACTTTGCCCCCCAGTCTGGGAAAAAAAACTTGGCGGTTGTTCTAGATTGCTCTGGTTGTTCTAAACATTGTTCCACAATAGATATATCGCAAACCGTAACGTACGCAAATGAAAACGAAAAACATTTTTTCCGCGATATCAAAGGTGTGCGAAATTTGCCCCCCATTTTTTGGAAGTAAAATTTTTTGAAGATTGTTCTGAATTGTTCTAGGATTGTTCTACAATGTTCTACAACGTGGGTTTCCAAAACTTATCGTTTTGGAACATTTTAGAACAATCCTAGAATAATCTTCAAAAAATTTAATTTCCAAAAATGGGGGCTAACTTCGCACACTTCCAGTCTGAGTTGAAAAAGCAAAACGTTTTTTTGTGCGGTTGTCTTTGTACACTGTTTCATAGGAAGAGAATATGTTCGCGTCATCCATACAGTCGTAACTGTATGCATACAGAGGCGTTATCCAGGCGTTATCATACATTGAAATCGCTTCTACTTGAAGATCACTCAAATGTTTTAATTTCACATCTTAAAAGCTTCATAAGGAGCTGGGTGGGCATTGAAGGCATCACATACTCGTCCCGTGGTACTACAATGGCCTCAAAGTCTAAGTTCGCAGCCCCCTTTAACCTAAACTAACCCCATATAAAAAAAGTATCCGATATGAATTAAGCATATCTACAGTCCACAAATTTCTATGTTCTTTAATGACATCAGTATGGATGGACCTGAGAACCTTAATCGAAACTCAAGTATAAGGTTTCGGTTAGTGGGTCTGGACTTTTTAACTTTTTAATAACGGATTTATGCGATTTTTATAAAGGTCTATTTTTTTTTACTTTTTTGCAAAAATTTACTTTGAAAATTGTAATTTATTGAAAAAGTTAATTTTATGAAAGGTCTTTATTAGAAAGAAAAATTACCTTTTTAAAAGGCACCTTTTACTAAATAGGTAGTCAAAAGATACAACAAGATTTCAGATTGCTTACCGTGTTCTACATTTACGACTAACTGAAATGAAAATATGGTAACTAACTGTTCTCGTATCGGAAACAAGAATATGTGAAAAAGTCGGATAATGGTTTAATTCTGGGTAAAATATAACACGATGCGGATCTTGGTACTGGCTTTGGTAAATTAGTGTTGCACTTTATTCTAATTCAAAGAATATTTGCCATGGGGAAAGTAGTATAAATACGAAATGTTGTAGCCATCTCCAGCATAAACCAGCCTTGCTTTCCCTCTTAAAAATATAAGTCTGATTTATATTTTTTCGCTTTTCGTTTTTCATTTTTCATTACAAATTTTATTAAAATTTCTATTTAGTATTTATAAAATTTATGAAACACAAACATTGTCTCATCCTCAGTCTGCTGCGGCTTAAAACTTTTCCTTTTTTTCTGTCATGGAATATTTACTTCTATATTGTAATTGCTGCGTGTGATTGTATATAAATGATATTGTCCCAGACATGTTGTTATAGTAGAAATATTCAAACAGAGGAAAAAGTGATGCAGCGCAATTCCAGTGTTGAATATTTAATAAATTTGTAATTTTTTTTTTTGCTAAGCGGCTTTTGATCCATTGTATGATAAAAAGTGAGGATGCAAGTAAAAGTATGGTTTTAGGGTTTTTTTTTTGAACTTTTCATTATTCTAAACGAAAAAAATAAATAAAAATACATTCACAAACGAAAGGGTTGCAAATATTTTTGGGTATGTGGAATTTTTGATATATGTTTTTTCTTTTTGGGTATTTTGTGGTTTCTTGCTAAGTCATTGATAATAATGTTGGCAAAATCTCTATAAAACTTTACATTACTAAATGAATGTAGCCGTAAAAGCCATAGGTGTTATGTTGTTGAGAGACCACACATTTATTTACATATGATTTGGGAAGTTTATTTATTCTATTTTTTTTTTTTTGAATATCATTCTCTGATTTACTTTGTGCTTATGAGGAAAAAGTAAATGTAGCCTGATACAGAACTTCCTCTTTCAAAATGCTTGTTGGCTTGTGCTTTGACAGCAATTAAAAAAAACCAATGATGCTTATAGTGCTGAGACTAACATATTCACATCAGTACGTGTATGTTTATAGTCATCAATATCATAAGCATGAATAGTGTTATCAATCGTCGCCATCGATGTTCTTGTCGTCGTCGTCGTCATTGTCATCATTGTCATCATTTTCCTTTATCAGTTAGTAATTTACTCAGAATAGTCAGCCATGTATCTAACAAAAACAATGACTTTACTGATAATGCAAGGAAATTGCTCGAGAACCATTAGTTTTGTTATGCATTGAGCCATGCAATCAACAGCTATTAAGAGGAATCAATTCGTTGAGAAGTATTGGAAAACAATATATCGTAGCTAACAAATGGAATAAATCCCCAGATGAGCTAAAACTTATAAATGTGATAATGCGGATCTTATAACAATTTTCTTCGGTCTTGTAGGGGATATTTGTATGGGGGCTAGGTCTGATTTTCCCCAATTTCAACAGCGTTGGACCTATGGCATATAAAAGCTTATCCGTAATATTAATAGGCTAGGCGATTTCTTGTGACCGATGTTTTGTTCTACCTTTTTATCCCGATTATGACAAAACGTATATTATTTGAAAGGTATTTCTTTTAAGCGATTTGGTAGATTTTGAGTAAATTGCATTTAAAGTTGCTACTAACACATACATAAAATTATACAATGCTATGTGTATGTTTATTAAATTTGTTAATGTGTTTGTAATAAAAATGTGTTTGTTTTTTGTGTTGATTTGTGAATTGACTATAATTGATTAGCATACCTTTAGGGTCTCTATTTAATGAAAAAATAAAATTTCCTAGAATTTGCACTCGAATTTCTAGGCCTGGAATCTGCTAGTATACTAAAATGTCGTAATAATATTTTCATAGTTGCGACCTGTAGTTGGATAACAAAGTTTACATGGACAGACAGACGGATGGACATATAGACGGACAGACAGACAACGGAAGGACGGATATAGCGAAGATGAATTTTTTTAACACAGAAAGAAAAAACATAGTGACCATTTAAAGTAAAACTGCGTAAAGAGTTTTTCATTTCGTGCTCCATTTTCTATTTTAAAAGACTTTAAAAATTGAAGGGGCATATTTTGAAAAGACTTACTCCTATTCCAGGATTACAGTATGTATACTAGATGAAAGAGAGGAGCCCTTGCTGACTGTAACAATTATAATGTAGTTAAAATCACCCATTTAAAAAAATGCTGTATGATAGGTGTGCATGTCCTTTGACCAAAGCCACACATTAACACGTACAAGATGGTTCAAAGAAAAAGCTGCATTGAAGCTTCGAACTCAATAACTACACTTTGGTATTTAAATACCCATTAAAGGCGAAATGCAAAAATGCTTTCACTGAAATATATAAAAAGGATAGGATTACTGAAAAAAATTGTACATGTCTTAGGGGCGGCATTTAGTGGGGGCATATTTGTGAGCAAAAATCAGAAAATACTTAAGGATGAAGACGTTAGACGGAAATGGATAAATGGAAAATTATTTTGGTAGCAAATTGTATCAATTATAGTCTACCGAAAGAAAAAAAATCACGTTCCCTCTTACGGCGTTCAAAAAGACCTTCAAAGCTTTTGCAGGCAACAAAACAAACTTTTTAATAAAAACCAGCAGATTCCAGCGCTCGAAATTCGAGTGCAATTTCTAGGTAATTTCATTTCTCAACTTAGTCAATTCACAAACCAAGAATGAAGATAACAAACTCATAAACAAACACATTAATAAATTTTATAAACACACACATAGCATACGTATAATTTTGTGTGTGTGTTAGTAGCAACTTTAAATGCAATTTACTCAAAATAAAAGAAAAAATTAAAAAATCTGTAAATCTGGTGAACAGATAAAAAGAAATACCTTTCAAATAATATACGATTTGTCCAAATCGGGATAAAACGGTAGAACAACACATCGGTAACAATACTCAAGTAGTAACGGAACTTTCATCGACATTCGATAAAGGGCTCTGGGTCAGGCATTGGTGGGTTAATTACGACCCATAAGCAGCACCAACTGAAACATGAATCCTCTCCTTCTGGACGTACACTGGCAGCAAAAGGAAACCATGAATTAGGGGAAATCGGAATATTATGAATAATTTTTCTTTACAAATATTTTAAGAAAAACTATACGACGGCTTTATCCCCCATGAAAACATGGAATGCTGGCTATAGATATTAAAATGGAATCGATTCGATTAAAGATATTTTAAACGACAGCTGACTAGCGTTTATTTTTGAAGGTCAAAACACATCAGATATATCAAATTTATGAGGATCTTTACTTTAACTTGACTTTCTCTATAGATCTCCTAGTTCGCAAAGATTTTGAATAAAAAATGTAGCCACGAATGGAAGGTCCCTTAATATGCACTATGAATTAGACATGTAAAAAAAATTGATAACCAGTTAATCAGCATCTTTTTCAATCTTATTATTGGGGAGGCCACTTCGAAACAGCTATCTTAAGGATAGGAAAAAATTTTAGGGATTATTTTGCAGGTGATGAAATAGATTTGGACAAAAAAATAAAGATTTGTAATTTTATAAGGACAATCAGCTATTCTTTTGAATATAGAAGCATGTGCACTTGCCAGAGCTGCATGTATTGGAAGAAGAGGGATAAACCCATCAAGTGCAATAACAATCTGCGATAACAGCAAAGCTGCCATAATGGCTCTTGAAGCTGAATTTTTGAAATCAAAAAGTATATTAGAGACTACAAGGTTTCAGGTCACCAAGATGCATTTGAAAATGATCGGAAGGACGAGTATGCAAGAGTAGGTTCAGAAAATCATTAGCAGAACTATAATGCAGATGGCGGTAGTACGAAATCAGAGGGACACAACAGCCGGCTCTGGGATATCAAAAGCTATATATCAATCAGTGGATAGGAAAAATATAGAAAGTTTTCTTAGTATGGATGAGACCGTCTGTTAGGCATCATTACCGATATCTAAATGGAAATGGAATTTAGTCCTTAGTTAGAACCCACTACAGAAGAGAAAGCGGTGTAGAGGAACCAGAAAGTGTAATTCATCTGTAGTAAAGGTTATGAAACTTTGTTTTTATACCCTATATCACTATGTGGTTTGGGTATAATGACTTTGTGCTGCTGTTTGTAACAACCAAAAATATTTGACCTAGACCCATCTTTAATTATACCAATCGAATCAGAATCACTTTCTGAGTTGATTTAACAATGTCCGTCCGTCCGTCCGTCCGTCCGTCCGTCTGTGTGTCCATGTAAACCTTGTAATCAAACTGCAGATCGCAAATATGAATATATTTTGATGACATTTGGCACGTAAGCTTTTATCGGCCATGGGATGAACGCTGTTGAAATTGGTGAGAATTGGTCCATGTTCAGACCTAGCCCCCATACAAATTACCCCTATGAAATCGACATAAATTGCCATAAGATCCAAATTGTCATATAGATCTTACTCAAATTGGGTTTTGTATGCGTTCATTACGTCCATTAATGAGTAGTCCAAAAATGATCCCTTTGGCCCCATATAGAGCTGATTCCCGATCTTCACTTAAATCTATTAAAAAACAAAAATATTGCACTGATTCTTCTCAGATTTTGTTTGTATATATTTTTGCAAAATACAAGAGACTTTACCAAACATGTTCAGGATCGGTCCATTTTTGGACCTAGTCCCCATATAGATATAGCATCCGATATGAACTTTTTCATATCTGAAGCCAAAAAAATTAATAAAAATCCCACTCAGATTTGGTTTTTGCTTATTTTCTATGTCTAGTTAGTTGGGCCTAAGAGATAGGGTTTCTAAACGCATGGTATAGGGTATCGTATAGTCGGTCTAGACCGACTATAATTTCCTTACTTGTTAAATTTGTGACTACTGCAGAAGTAGAAATGACGAAGAGGACCCAGCAGTAGTCATTAACATAATTGTAACTACTCAGCTCTTCAAAAAATACTAATCTCTAAAAATTCGTCATATCGACGACGAAATTTGCTTAATCTGAAATGCTGGGATACGTAAAATATAGGAATGGGCCCTTTTGGCCTTCGTGTGATCATGCCACTGGTGAGATGCTCTTTGCTCCATACATAAAAAACATGTTGATTATACTGAAGCACCTTGGTATATTTTGCGATATTCAGCACTTTCTTTATAGTCTCCTAAATTCAATGACATAAAGACTCCGCGGCTTTGGTTGTTACAAACACCAGCACAAACATATCACGGCTCTAATAATCCTATTAGGAAAGACCACAGACTTTGTTGACAGGGTTGAGATCTTAATTTATATTGATGATTAGAAGAAGGAAACAGGGATTACATATTTACAAAGGTATCAATTTCCCTTTCGAGCTCTCATAAATACTAGAAAAGATTTACTGCTTTTCCGGTCGAAGTTCAGGATATGGGTGGAACTGGATTGATGTGGCTCCCTCAACCATAAATATTTTCATGGATAGTCTGGCTGCTGTCAAAACCTCGACATCGAAAACAGGTTAGAAAAGGGAAACCGGTAAGGGAATGTATTGGGTCTATCAATCCCAATCCCAAAGCACACCGTGAGGCTAATATAGCTTTAAGATCGAAACTGATTAATGGGGAACGAGCTGAATGGCAAGTATTCACGGAAGAGCTCTGTATCGGTGGACAATTGACTCTAATATCTCAATCCATTTAACATAGCTGCGAGCACTGTTGAGGAGGCAGCTAACCTTAGCTTGGGATCAAGATGGACATAACTGACTTCCTGCAGGATATCGCAGATCACATGATCCTTGCCAACTCAAAGAAAATTTAAAACAATTCTTAGATTCGGTAAAAAGACAGCCGCGTGACTGATAGAATTGCACACTGGATTTTATCTAATAGGGTGCATGTCCTAGGAGCCGACTTCTGTGTAACTATCGATGAGAAGGAGTCAATACAACAACCACTGTACGAGTGTTCTAAATTGAAAGATATTTAGAGAAAAGATTCTTCGAAAATCTACAAGGTATAGTAAATGTACCATTACGCGATCTTGCGGACTTCATTAGGAGCTGTATGATTATGGATAAGGAGAAGTCACTACAATATTCGGTATATGATTGATCAGTGAATAAGGAACAGCATTTGAAATATTTATATCAAAGTTTCGCTGACAATTTTGGCGGTCCTGCGGATATCATAAGGACATCTAGGTGGCTTAGAGCATGAACATAGCGGGCATTGTACTTTTCTATACTTCCCTTCCCATGCATATCCTACTATCTCCTAAGGGGTTCCAAAATGACTCATATGGCCTCCAAGTAATGTAGGATATAAAGATTTTGAAAATATATCCTGTTATAACCTTTGTAGAAAATAATAATCTAACCCATAAAAACAAAGTTTTTATTAAAACCCTTTCTTTCCTTATGCATATGAGTTTTGAATATCTTCGTGACTGTGCGTGACTATGTGTGACTATATTAAAATTAATCTTTGGCCATACCAAGTCTATGGACAAAGTTTCAGATCCATCAGATGAGGGGAAGTGGGGTTTAATCTCTCCGTTACTGTGCGTGACTATGTCAAAATTAATCTTTTTTCGCAGCAAGTCTATCAACCAAGTTTAAGATCGATCGGATAAGGGAAAATGGGTTTTAAATCACTCCGTGACTGTGCGTGACTACTCGCGACTGCGCGTGACCATGTCGAAGTTGATCTTTCTTTACAGCAAGTATATCAACCAGGTTTCAGATCGCTCGGATGAGGGCAAATTACATTTAGATCACTCCGTGACTGTGCGTGACTGTGCCTGACTAAGTCAAAGTTAATCTTTTTTTCACAGCAAGTTTATGGACCAAGTTTCAGATCGATCGGATGAGGGGAAATGACATTTAGATCACTCCGTGACTGTGCCTGACTAATTCAAGGTTAATGTTTTTTTCACAGCAAGTGTACGGACCAAATTTGAGATCGATCGGATGAGGGGAAATGACATTTAGACCACTCCGTTACTGTGTGTAACCACGCGTGACTGTGCGTGACCACCCCAAAATTAATCTGTAGTCACGACAAGACTATGGGCCAAGTTACAGATCAATTGGATAAGGGGGAATGGGGACCACCCATAGCAGACAGACAGACAGAGAGTATGAGTTAAAAGAAAGGGTTTAAAAAGAAGCATGCATTTGCAGATCTGTACTTTTTTATGCGGAAAGTTTCATCTTTATTATTCACATGCGTATGTAACATTCAGTTTCTTTTATTTTCTGTTTTACTCGTAAGTTATGAATGCATTTTACTATGTAATCAAGTACTGACGACGAAGATGGACAGCCATACTTTATGCTGTTGCAAGCAAGCATACAGATGTAGTAAAAACAAAACATTGCCGATAATTGCTATGATTTCCAGTTATGTTTTGCAACATCAACAAAACTTGCTGATACTGCGAGTAGAAAAGAACAATATCAGCAAAATTTTGATTTTTGATAAACACAGCAATATGACTGAAGAGTTGAAACTTTGAAGTAGTGAATGAAGATTTATTGCACGATGTTTTTATTGCAAAGTTTTTTTTTTCTAAACGGAAATGGAAATTATTACAATGTCAAAGAGACTTTTATTTAATTAGTAGTAACCAGTGGATTTAAGAGCAGCATACAATTTTGGAATATTTAAATTATCAATTGCTTGAATATTTAGCTTAGTTTGTTTTAAGAAATTTGATTACTATGATGCAATACATAAAATGGTTATATTCTTGTACATAAAACATAAATTTTTAACCTTACCCTAAGACAGTTTAAAGGATTTTGAGATTATCAAGAATTCAACATACCTGAAAGTAAAAAAAACAAAAACATATATTTAGTCAAAAACTCAAAAAAAAAGAATATAGTAAAAAATCTTATTTTAATAATTCTTAGCCATAGTGATATACAACCCTCTGGATAAGATTTGAGACATGAGGCATTTATTATACCCTGTACCACTATGTGGTTTGGGTATAATGACTTTGTGCTGCTGTTTGTAACAACCAAAAATATTTGACCTAGACCCATCTTTAATTATACCGATCGAATCAGAATCACTTTCTGAGTTGATTTAACAATGTCCGTCCGTCCGTCCGTCCGTCCGTCTGTGTGTCCATCAAACTGCAGGTCGCAAATATGAATATATTTTGATGAAATTTGGTATATAAGCTTTTATCGGGATGAACGCTATTGAAATTGGTGAGAATCGATCCATGTTCAGACCTAGCCTCCATACAAATTACCCCTATGAAATCGACATAAATTGCCATAAGATCCAAATTATCATATAGATCTTACTCAAATTGGGTTTGTATGCATTCATTACATCCATTAATAAGTATTCCAGAAATGCTCCCTTTGGCCCCATATAGAGTTGCTTCCCGATCTTCACTTAAATCTATTAAAAAACAAAAATATTGCACTGATTCTTCTCAAATTTTTTTTGTATATATTTTTGCAATATACAAGAGACTTTACCAAACATGATCAGGATCGGTCCATTTTTGGACCTAGTTCCTATATAGATATAGCATCCGATATGAACTTTTTCATATCTGCAGCCAAAAAAATTAATAAAAATCGCACTCAAATTTGGTTTTTGCTTATTTTCTATGTCCAGTTAGTTGGGCCTAAGAGATAGGGTTTCTAAACGCATGGTATAGGGTATCGTATAGTCGGTCTAGACCGACTATAATTTTCTTACTTGTTTTGAATTGAGATATGAAAAAATTTTTCGTTTCGGTATAGAGTTTAAATTAGGATTCCTTCGTCCTCCTAAGTTGACAACATTTTGATGATTTGTTGTCCCATAACAACACTACTTGATAAATAAAACATAACAAATATTGGAAAAAATGTGATTTATTTCTCCGTTTTGCTCTATACAGTTTTCTTAGCGATATTCAATAGCATCGATAACTTGATTATAGTAAACACTGTTTAGTTCCTTAAATAGCCATCATTCCTTAAAATAGCCAGCTTTTACCACCAAACAATTTTTTGGAAATAGAAAGTAATTCGAGGGAGTTAAATCTGGCGAATAAGTTTCATGATAAGCAATTCGATTTTAGATCATGGATATTTGCCATCGCAATATGCGGCCTTTTTTCTTTAATTTCATTACTTAAATACTGTAAAAGTTAGCAGAGTACTCGCCATTAATTGTTTTGCCTATTGGAAGATAAAGATGAAGATGGAACTGTCTTGGTCTTCTTTACCACGATTTTCTAATTTCTGTCCAATCTTTTGACTATAACTTTGTCACAGGTGTGAAGTGGTTGACCTATGGCATATCTATGGTTACGAATGGTCGCAAAAATTTAGCTTTGTTGCGGTACAACACTGCCAACACTTTATTGAAATATCTTAACATTGCTGTTTTATTATCTATTATTTATCAGCTTCCGATCTTAAAATTTTCGGTTAATATGCGACGTATAGCACTTTTTCAAATGGCTATAATTTCATGTAGCTCATGCACCTTCACCGACAATCACCCGGTACCATTTTGTTAATTTTCTTAGCCGTTTTTGGCGTGGCCACCTCAATGGTAGTACAATACGGTGTTCGTATTGGCAGCTCGTATGCCGGGAGCCACTCGTAGATCAAACTAGGTTGCAAAAATCAAAATTTTCATGTGCGCCGACGAAGTTTTGAATCAACCCATGTTATAGGAAACTTTTCAACGATTTCAAATATGCTACTCTTAATAATATCACATTTTTAGTTTAGAAGATATAACCGTTCAAAGTTGACCGACTTTCGGTTTTCAAAAAAACACACAATTTTTAGTCAATTTGTTGCGATTTCAGGTGTAATATCACGAAAAATAGGTAACGAATTGCCTTATTTTTTGTTTGTATTGATTGACGTATTTATTAAATGTATAATGATAAAAAAAACATTAACTGTTTGCTTTGTGTTTCTCCTGGTAAATCACTATTTAAAAACTATCCGTTTTTTCACTATTTTTCATCTTTGACGGAAAATACAAAAAAATCTATATTTTTCTATATTTGCCATATGCAAAACATGTTCTTTGATTTTTTCTTTACATAATTCAAAAGGTTTTATCTGTCCGTACGTGCCCGTTTGGCTTCTAGAGGTAAAAAAGGTTAAAAAGACATGGTTGCAGAAATTGTATGGCGTGCATCCCTTACATGTTTTGACTGACAGTAGTTTGATATAATAGTTTGAAAATTGCATTTTAAGTCGGTTGTCTACCTGTAAGCCTCTCCCAAAGTCTGCTCCCAATATTCTGTTACAGACACAGGAAGCACAAAAAACTACTCATTGAAATTCGCAGGTACGCACCTCACTTAAAAATTACTTTGGAGAACAATATTGACTTATGGTCCCTCCAGGTAGGCACAAATCTCATTTAGACACGAGCATAATATAAAAATTGCACAATACAGCCTAAATCCATATGTATGCAGGGAACAGGTAAATTTTTAGGCATGGTAGCATAAGCCTATATATTGCAAAATAAGCATAATGCCTGGATTAGTCTACGACTGAAAGTTGGCGCAACAAGTACTGAAACCATGGCGTTAAACAATTTAAGTACTGAAACCATGGCGTTAAACAATTTAAAATTATTTGAACTGTTTAGAAGGTCAACCACACCAATGTTTTTCACGGAAGCTGCTTTTGAAGAACTTGATAGCTTATACGGAAATATTGAGAGAATCGAAATTATAAAAAATAAATTTTATCTGATATATGCAAATATTAAGGCAAAATGGGTGAAATCTAATCGAACCATTCAGAACTTCAACTCCAAACACGAGGACTGGCTTAATGAAGACACCATCCTGGATATATTGGCAGTAGATAAACCCACCACATCAACCAGAGGAGCAAAAGGAAGGCCAAAAAAAAGTATTGAGGAGTGTTCAATTTTTACAAGAAAGAGGAAACTTGCCGATGCCACCAATGACTTGACCACGAAGCATTTATCGGACGCGCTGTCTATTAAATATACAAAGGATAGTGAAAGAGTTAGGTCGCAGATTACAAAATCTGTTGCTGATGCAAGCCCACTGCGACTAAAAATGATTAAGGAAAGCATTCCCACGCCCACAAACGCACACATTAAAAAGTATGGTTTCGAAGAAGCCTTGGCCCTGTTTATGGACTTACAACTTTCCAAAGAAAAATATGAGATACTACGGGCATCCTTGATGTGACACGGGGCTGAAGTTTTACCAGGATACAAGCATATTACGCAAGCCAAAATAAATTCACCACCACTGCATATGGAGTTTACGGAAGTCTCTGTGAAAGCCAATCTGCAGGATCTCATGGGCCATACAGCAAAACTGTTGTTGGAGAGTCTTCCTGAAAATGAGGTGAAAATTCTTCCTGAGAAACTGAGATTGATCAGCAAATGGGGCTGCGATGGATCATCCGGACAAAGCGTTTATAAGCAAAGAATATCTTCCGATGACGCTACAATATCGGATGGCATCTGTTGTTCCTTTGCGGCTAAAATCTGATGTTTCCCTACACTGGCAAAATGCACGTCTGTCATCAGTGCATTATTGCCGACCAATAATGTTTCAGTTTGCAAGGGAATCGGCAGAACTTATAAGGACCACGGTGAAGGAATTGAAGAACAAATAAGCAAGATTAAGCCTACAAAGCTGCAAATTGGAGAAGGAAAATATATTGAATGCAAATACGAGTTCCACCTGTCCATGGTTGACAGGAACAACCCAACATTGTCATGCCCGATTTGCAAAAAGAGTCAGAAGAACTTTGGTAATTTAAACGGTTCTACAAACGAGGAGAATTACGAATATGGAATGTCACCATTGCACGCAAGGATAAGGTGTATGGAGTTCTTGCTAAAACTGGCGTATACCCTACCACAAGAGGAGGAAAACTTTGATGAAAATACATCAATAAAGGATAAGGAAAAGATCAGAAACAGAAAGAAGCAAATACAGGATGCTTTTTTTAAACAAGTTGGACTAAAAGTAGACTGTCCCAAGCACGGATACGGTAACTCAAACGATGGAAACACTTCTAGGAGATTTTTTGAAAATGATGAGGCAGTAACTAGAATCACTGGAATTGACAATCAAATCATGAAAAGATTGGGAACGATCTTGAATGTTTTAAACTGCAAAGAAAATGTCAATTCTACAAAATATGGAGAATATGCATCGAAAACTGCATCTCTTTTAGCAGAAATGTATCCACAGAAGAAGTTGACCCCGACCATCCATAAAATATTGGCGCATGGCAAAGATATAATTGAGTGCCAATTGGAGAGCTTTCTGAAGAAGCACAGGAGTCTCTTAACAAATTTTAGAAAAAATATATATTGCAGAACACATTCAAAGCATCAAGGGTAAGGCAAAATGAGGACCTCTTCAACATGTTGGCAGCATCTTCCGATCCACTTATTTCTTCCCTGCGGCATGTAAAGTCACGAATAGAGTTAGAAAATAATTATAGTTTAGAAATGATTAGTCTTTTAGATATACCTTCTCTTACGAATTGTGATGAATATTTTACAGAAAATTGAAGAAATAAATTTAAAAAAGAAGTATTTTTTTTTAATTTGTTGGGTAATAATTTAAAACATAAAACCCTAAAGAAAATATATAAAAACAATCTAAAAATGTAAAAATAATTTTTTTTAGTTACCATAAAATTGAATTTTCTACAAATTTTAACTTTGATAACCCATAAGTAGGCCCCTACAAAGCGTAGCACCCTTTCCAAACGCTCATTTCATAGGCTGAACAGTTATCTATCATATGCTGTTTAAACTGCTCAATTATGTTATTCGGTTCAAAAGATATGATTTTTGCAACGAAAAAACTCAAATGGCGTCACTGTGCGTCGTTTAAACTCTGCCAATATTTTTAGTTATAAACGAATGAGCAGACTCCTCCAGAGTAGAATCTAGCTTGGCTTTAATATTGGTTGGACTGAAACCTTTCAAATGAAAGTATTGAATTACATAACGGTGACCAATTTTTTCCATGTTCATTTAGTTCGTTTAATTTTGATGGCTCCAAATAAATTTTAAGCAACTAGGCTGTTTAAAACAAAGCTCTCTACCCAAAAATACTTTTAATAACTTAGATAAGCGGGGAATCATAAGGCAGGTTAAGTTAAAACTCGATCTTATTTCTCCAAAGTTGGCAGTTGGAGCTGAAAAGAACTTAGGCAAGACTTGCAATCTATATGATTATTCAAAGAGTTTCGCGAGAAGACAATTTGCATTTTTGTACTGCCCGAAACAAATAGAAAACTTAGAATAGGGTTTTTGCGATCGCCTAAGTATGTATAACCAATGGATGAAACAACTATTTACAATTTAAGAAAAATAATTCGGTTAATTTTTATTTATTTAACCCTTAAGTGCCCCTGGGATAAAAATAATCCATTGTGATATATTTTTGGTGCAATTGTCTGATTATTACTCGCGAATATAAATTAAATCAACTTTTAACCAATTTTGTTATAAAATTATTTTATGTATAAAAACTATTTATATTTCTCTAAATAAAATAAGAAGACCCACAAATGACCCAAAGCTAATAAAAGGCAATTTATTCAAAAGGTTATGAAATAATAAATTAACTAGCAGATTCCAGCCCTCGAAATTCGAGCGCAAATTCTAGGAAATTTTATTTTCTCATTAAATAGAGACCCTAAAGGTATGCTAATCAATTATAGTCAATTCACAAATCAACACAAAAAGCAAACTCATTTTTATTACAAACACATTAACAAATTTAATAAACACATACATAGCATTGCATAATTTTATGTATGTGTTAGTAGCAACTTTAAATGCAATTTACTCAAAACAAAGGAAAAAATTAAAAAATCTGTAAATCTGCAAATCGGCTAAAAAGGAATACCTTTCAAATACTATACGTTTGGTCAAAATCGGGATAAAACGGTAGAACAAAACATCAGTCTCAAGAAATCGCCATAGCTTATTAATATTATTTTGGTGAATTCTACTATTTTGGTGTATTCACGGATGATTTAGTGTGTGATTAAAATTGTTTTCTGTAATCACTTACGACTTGCAATAAGAATTAATTTTCTTTAATTTTATATTATTATATTAATTTTATATTTCATATTCTTTTCAATAAATTGTCTTTTTTTAGCTTCGGGTCATTTGTGGGTCTTCTTATTTTATTTAGAAAAATATAGATAGTTTTTATACTTAAAATAATTTTATAACAAAATTGGTTAAAAGTTATTTTAATTTATATTCGCGAGCAAGAAGCAGATAATTGCACCAAAGATATATCACAATGGATTATTTTGATCCCAGGAGCACTGAAGGGTTAAATAAATAAAAATAACGGAATTACTTTCCTTAAATTATAAATAGTGGTTTAAACGAGTTTAATAGAAAAACTCGTTTTTTATCATTTTTATTTAAAAATATATTAAAACCCAAAGCCGGCTTTGGCAAATAATATGTTAGCGTTCTCGGATTTATCGCAAATTTTACCAACGGAACTTCTACACATTTGGTTATTATATTTTAAGCATCGCATCTAAAAATTCAATAGCGCATACAAAATATTTGAATTTTTTTGAATAAATTGTCTTTTATTAGATTGGGGTCATATGTGACCCCAATTCCAAAAAGGTGAATGGGGTCATAGTATTGTTTTCCGAAACCCTAGGCGATTAGGATGAAACATATCATTCAAAAGTAGAAAAGTGTTGAATTTTTGATACAAAGTATTTAGAAAGAGTACATTTACAGAATATTTTACAAAAATTCCATTTTTCTCCAAATCCGCAAAAATAAAATCGTTGGCAAAAAAATGCTGGCATAGCAATTTACTTAAAAATTCACACAGTTTATCTGTAATATGTATTTGACAAGACCTTGAAGACTAGATCAATTTTTTTTTTATATTTTGTTTAAGAAACTTTTTCAAAACTTGAAAAAGAATTTCCATTCTCGGTGTCAATGCTTAATAGGTTAACAAGCGGTAATAAAACAATACTTCATATTTGAGTACTTACGGGCATAGAGACTAAAACAAAATGTGGGCTTTAATTAATTTCGTAGAGTTGAAAAAAATGGTATCAAATTTCAAGACTTGGTTTTTTTTTTTGGGACAAAAGTGGTCTGGGGCATTTGCTATTTTTTGGCGAGTTTTACAGCCTTTTGAAAAGATAATTTAATACTGATCCCGAGTTATATAACAATTTGTCGGAAATATTAAGCTGTAGAATGAAATTTTCGTAAAATCCGAAAAAAAGTCATAATTTCCTCATATAAACACACTAGAAATTTTCAATCGCGTTGAGCCACCTCTAAATGTTTTTGATTGGCCCAAGTTTTGGTATTTCTCAAACCATAGCTATATTTGTTTTTGGAAATCGAAATTTTTTTTGATGAAGCAACGTAAACATAGTCTGGAGCTGTATGTTCTATAAAGGAGTCGGAAATTTGAACGTTATTGATTGAAATATGGACACAAAAAAAAAAAAAAAATATATATAAAGTGCGAAAAAACTTAATATTAGGAATTCATTTAGATTCCACCTGTGAAAGGATTATTAGAATGAAATGAAAAATCATCAATAGTTCTTGAGTTATAGCTGAAAAACTATATAAACATTGAGATAAGGAAAAAAATATAGAAGGCCTGAGAATGCCAAACACCCCAGGAAAAAAACATTACAAAATAATGGGTTTTAGAAGAAGTAACTGGTTGAAGTTTGCCTGATAAGCTCATTATTTTAACACGGGGATGTCATTGGAGGTAGCTAGTTGCCTAGGAACTCATTATTTTCACTTTCAAAGTAATGCAGTATGCAAAGAGCTGGCATGAAATATAATTAGCTGTCTAACACATTATAAATAACGCCTTATTTTCACCTTAGAAATAATGCAGTGGGCAGGGGTAGGTCGTTATTGGTAATGCAAAAATCAATGAGCTGCTATTACGAAATTTTTCCTGGGCCTTTGGAGTTTTACTAGTCCAGTACTGTCACTCTGAATCTTTCCTTATGGAGAACCACTTTCTGTAACTGATGGTTTTAACTACCCAAAATACTTGACCTAGACCCTTTTATTATACCGATTTAATCAGAATCACTTTTTGAGTCTATTTAGCGATACCTGTCCGTTTGTCCGTCCGTCTGTGTGTCCATGTAAACCTTGTAATCAAACTGCAGGTCGCACATATGATTATATTTCGATGAAATTTATTATATAACTTTATATCGGCCACAGCATGCACGGTTGGTTGTTGGAAGTTGGTGAAAATCGGTGCATGTTCAGAAATAGTCCCCATACGAATGATCCCTATGAGATCGACTTAAGTTGTCATAGTACCCAAATTATCAAATAGATCTCGGTCAAATTGGATTTGTATATGTTTACTTCATCCATTTAACAGTAGTCCAAAAACAAAACCTATAGGACAATTCTTAGTTATAGTCCCCATAAAATCAAAAAAAAAAAGTAAGAAAATTATAGTCGGTCTAGGCCGACTATACGATACCCTATACCATGGTTAATAGACCTTATCTCTTCGGTCCAACTAATTGGATATAGCAAATATGCATAAACCAAATTTGAGTGGCATTTTTATAAATTTTTTTCGCTGCAGATATGAAAAAGTTCATATCGGATGCTATATCTATATGGGGACTAGGCCCAAAAATGGACCGCTCCTGACCATGTTTGGTAAAGTCTCTTGTATTTTGCAATAATATATACAAACAAAATTTGAGAAGAATCAGTGCAATATTTTTGTTTATTGATAGATTTAAGTGAAGATCGGGAAGCAGCTCTATATGGGGCCTATGACGAAGAGTTGTCCAATAGGGATCATTTTTGGACTACTAACTAATGGATGTAATATGTACATACAAACCCAATTTGACTAAGATTTGTATGATAATTTGGATCTTATGGCAATTTATGTTGATTTCATAGGTCTGAACATGGACCGAATCTCACCAATTTCAATAGCGTTCATCTCATGGCCGATAAAAGCTTATATAGCAAATTTCAGCAAAATATATTCATATTTGCGATCCGCAGTTTGATTACAAGCTTTACATGGACACACAGACGGACGGACGGACGGACGGACGGACGGACATCGTTAAATCGAATCAGATAGTGATTCTGATTCGATCGGTATAAGTAAAGATAGGTGTAGGTCAAATAGTTTTGGTTGTTACAAACAGCAGCACAAAGTCATTATACCCAAACCATATAGTGGTATAGGGTCTGAGAATGCCAAAACCTTTGGAGTTTTACTATACCGGTCCAGTACTGTCACCGATTTATTCAGAATCACTTTTTGATTCTATTTAGCGATATATGTCCGTTTGTCCGTCTGTCTGTCTGTCTGTGAGTCCATGTAAAACTTGTAATCACACTACAGGTCGCAACTATAAATATGTTTCGATGAAATTTATTATATGACCTTATATCGGCCACAGCATGTACGATATTGAAGTTGGTGAAAATCGGTGCATGTTCAGACATAGTCCCCATACGAATGATCCCAATGAGATCGACTTAAGTTGCCATAGTATCCAAATTATGAAATAGATTTCGTTCAAATTGGGTTTGTGTATGTTTACTACATCCATTTAACAGTAGTCCAAAAACAAAACCTATAGGACAATTCTTAGTTATAGTCCCCATAAAATCAAAAGAAAAAAAAGAAATATTGCACATACATATATTTCTCAAATTTGGTTTGTATACGTTTTGAAAAAATAAGGGACCTTACCAAATATGTACAAGATCGGTCCATTTTTCGATTTAGTTTGCATATAAATATAGCTCCCGATTTGAACTTTTTCATATCCAAAGGCAAACAAATTAAAAACAACTAGCAGATTCCAGCGCTCGAAATTCGAGCAGCTTTATTTTTTAACTTAGCCAATTCACAAACCAACACTTTTATGGTTTATTATTATTGTGAATGAAGATAACAAACTCATTAACAAATTTAAAAAAACACACATAGCATATGTATAATTTTATGTAGTATCAACTTCAAATGCAATTTACTCAAAATAAAGGAAAAATTTAAAAAATCTGTAAATCTGCAAAACGGCTAAAGAGAAATACCTTTTAAATAATATACGTTTGGTCAAAATCGGGATAAAATGGTAGAGCAAAACATCGGTCACAAGAAATCGCCTAGCTAATAATATTATAGATGCAACTCAAATTTGATTTGTGCCTATTTTTTATATCTTACAAGTTGGACCAAAGAGATAGGGTCTCTAAACGCATGGTATAGGGTATCGTATGGTTGATTTCGAGTGACTATAATTTTCTTACTTGTTTATAAACAAAATCTATAATTCAATAATGTTATTGACTTGTGTGTTTTTTTTTTTTCTATTGGCTATAACTGTCAAATATTTGCCTGTATTCTTAAAATTGATGGCTGCATCAAATAAGCTGTGATTGACTGTACGTAAATGCAATAAATTTTTCAATCAAAAATGTTTATTAGTTTTCATTAAAGTCATCTAAATTTAAGAGAAAATTTTAAATCATGTGACCGCCTTCCAAAAAAGAATTCCTCAAAATCGTTGCAGCTTAATGCATCCTCAATCAACTGCAGTTAACTCAATAAACATTCAATTTGTCCCTTAAGAGGTTATTTGTTCAAAGAACTCAAACATAAATTTTAAATAATAAAGACTGAATATGAATTCCTCGGTAAATTCACTTTATTTTACACGTAGGAGACTATAGAAATGTGTATATTTTTGTTTATTCGTTTTAAAACAAAATGCATTTCTGTAATTATATTTAATTTATTTCATTTTAAATAACACTACTACATCACCAATATGTGTGTGTGTGTTAGCGGCAACCACCTGACCAAATTATAGCAAACTTTATTATAAAATAAACTTCATACATAAAAACGTGTATGGTCAAATACTGCAATTGTCTGGGTGGCTATATGTGCTCTGTAAAGTTTGCAATTAAAACGCATATCCGCAGTTTTATTACATTAAAACTCAGCAATATATATTATAAACCTTTTACACATTTATTTACCAAAAAAAGAAAAAGAATAATAATAATAATATAAACGAAAAAACTTGCCAAACTGCATTAATTTAGCAAATTAATACTAGGGTAACATTAAAAAAGAAAAATAATATTACAATGTACAACAGCATTATGGGGTTAAAGACAGGGTAAAAGTATTAGGCCAGTATAGTACATATAACCTTATAAGTTTAGAAGAACTGTACTAATACTGAAGGTAAATATTTAGTTCCCTTTCTAAGCAATATGCGGGCACGGAGGAGTGTGAGAATTGGTATAGTTATAGTTTGTATGGAGAAGAAGCTGAGATGATAAAATTTATTTTTTTCTTGTGGCCGTTGTTTTGTTCTACCGTTTTATCCCGATTTTGACCAAACGTACATTATTTGAAAGGTATTTCTTTTTAGCCATCTTGCAGATTTACAGATTTTAAAATTTTTGCCTTTGTTTTGAGTAAATTGCATTTCAAGTTGCTACTAACAAATACATAAAACAAGTAAGAAAATTATAGTCGGTCTAGACCGACTATACGATAGCCTATACCATGCGTTTAGAAACCCTATCTCTTAGGCCCAACTAACTGGACATAGAAAATAAGCAAAAACCAAATTTGAGTGGGATTTTTATTAATTTTTTTGGCTGCAGATATGAAAAAGTTCATATCGGATGCTATATCTATATGGGGACTAGGTCCAAAAATGGACCGATCCTGATCATGTTTGGTAAAGTCTCTTGTATTTTGCAAAAATATATACAAACAAAATTTGAGAAGAATCAGTGCAATATTTTTGTTTTTTAATAGATTTAAGTGAAAATCGGGAAGCAGCTCTATATGGGGCCACAGGTATAATTTTTGGACTGCTCATTAATGGATGTAATGAATGCATATAAGCCCAATTTGAGTAAGATCTATATGACAATTTGGATCTTATGACAATTTATGTCGATTTCATAGGGTAATTTGTATGGGGGCTAGGTCTGAACACGGACCGATTCTCACCAATTTCAACAGCGTTCATCCCATGGCCGATAAAAGCTTATATACCAAATTTCATCAAAATATGTTCATATTTGCGACCTGCAGTTTGATTACAAGGTTTACATGGACACACAGACGGACGGACGGACGGACGGACGGACATTTTTAAATCAACTCAGAAAGTGATTCTGATTCGATCGGTATAATTAAAGATGGGTCTAGGTCAAATATTTTTGGTTGTTACAAACAGCAGCACAAAGTCATTATACCCAAACCACATAGTGGTATAGGGTATAATTATACGTATGCTATGTGGTTTTGTTTAATTTGTTAATGTGCTTATAATGAGTTTGTTATCTTCATTCACAATAAGAATAAACCATAAAAGTGTTGGTTTGTGAATTGGCTAAGTTTAAAAATAAAGCTGCCTAGAAATTGCACCTGAATTTCGAGCGCTGGAATCTGCTAGTAACATATTAAATTATTTAAAATATTTCTAATAATTCGTTACACCCTGTTAATGCGAATGATTAAAATTGTGTATGACAGGCCCTGTGTTAAATTGTGAATTGTTAAAATTGATTAGCAGACCTTTAGGCTCATTTAAATATCCATAAATTAATATTAAAAAAAGATTTACAAAACATTGATAGAAAAAAATTTAATGAAAAAAAAAATATTGCCTAGAATTTGCACTCGAATTTCGAGAGCTGGGTTATACTAGTATTAAATTAACATAAATCAGTATTTCTATTCTGATTTTTAAATGGATATATTTAAATTTATTTAAGTCTCAGATAAAATTTTGTTTGACCTAAGAACGTCAAATCCTTTCAAGATTTTACTGTACTGGCCATGACTTGGAATTTCCCACTCCCCAGGCAAAGACCACGAAAATGTTCAACAGTATTATTTTTCATATTTTAATATCAATCACTATTCATGAAAGTGGTATTCCACAGGCTCGTAGAATTTAGATGAAAAAAAAAAAGAAAAAATAATACCGCAACATAATTGCCACCTTAACATTCACAAATACACCCATTCAAACACACAAGCACAAATAAAATATGTTGTGCTTTGAAACCACTGTATGATTCTATATACTTGCAGTCGTATATGTACTCACTTATTCACTTCGTATATACTTATGTATATAAAATTTTGTCCTAGGCATCGAAATGACTTCAACCAGACCGCACTTAACTTCACTTTGAAGTATACTTTTCGGTTGCATTCCCTTTATATTTACGTAGTACTCTATTTTTTTTTATGAATGAATGAACTTGCTCGAAAAAGTATACGTACACCTAAAATTAAAACTGTCAAAATCTAACTAAGCAGAATTAATTTGTTATTTTTAAATAAATTGTTATGCTACAGGGTGCACTATCTTAAAAAAAACCGATTTCCATATGAACTACTGGGACTACTTTCTCAACACAACATCATTCAAATGGCCGCCTTTATTGGCCACGGCAAAATTTTCCCTTTTAGCTGTATTTCCCATAACTTTTTCGATCATTTCGCCTTTTGTTGACATCATACACCAAGGGAATTTTTGTTAAAAAAAACTGCATTGTTTGACATGGTGGACCATCTTGTTAAAGCCAGTAACCATCCTATCACCAATTATACCAAGAGTCAGGTTCAGTGTGAAAGATTCGAGCGACTGAATGGCCGTATGGTAAGCCACGTGGCCGGTCCGCCCGCAAAATTCTTTGAGTCAATAGCGCTTTGTACAGAAGCAAATGCATGTGATCCTTTAAAATGAAGCGCAGAGTTGTTCCATTGACGCCAAAATGTTGAGCTGGGTACCGACACTTATTATTACCACTTATTTGAGTTCTCGGCAACATTCTCTCTCTTATCCGTTCAATGGAACATCTTGGGCGTTGACGAATGGCATGTTTTTCGGAGGGGCGATCAGAACGCGGTTCTGACAAAATTAAATTAGGGGCTTTGTAGTTCTGAATGATGTACAGTATTGAGGAGTGGCTTCTGCCTATGATCTGAGCTATTCAGCGAAAAGATTAATTTTTATTTCTAAGCTTTAGGATTATTTTTCTCTCATTGGTACCGATTTCTTTGATTTTGGGACTCATCTCAAAATATGGTTTCCAAAAGAAATATAATTAATAACAACCAACTACATATGAACAAGTTTGTCTTTCACTAAAATAAAATCGATGTAGTAAGATCTGTAAGACGTTGCCTAATTGCTAGGACTGCCCTCATTATAAATGTACGAACACTTTCTGGCACTGACAGTTGCAAACAAACAAGTTTAAGCACAAAAGTTCCGTAAGATTTTTGAAAACCAAGCAAAATTCCTAATGTGTCAATTGTAACAAGTAAGAGAATTATAGTCGGTCTAACCTAAATTTCATGAAAATATATTGCGAACTGTAGTTTAATTACAAAGTTTACATGGACAGACAGACGGACGGATGGACGGACATCGCTAGATCGACTCAGAAAGTGTTTCTAAGTCGATCGGTATAATAAAGTCGAATATTTTTGGTAGTTACAAAGATCAGTGCAAAATCATTATACACTGACCACATAGTGCTGTAGGGTATAAAAATTCGGGACTCAAAATATTTTATACAAACTGTTATTAGTATTAAAAAATTTTCATCTTCAAGTGTACGACTACTTTTTCTGGCAAGTGTGCCTGTATTTGTATGGGTAAGCATTTATAAAATGTATACTTTACAGTAAAAAATATATATATTTTTTCATTTGTTGCAACAAAAAATGCGTATGTCATTTGGGCAAGCATTTTGTTTTATTCTGTTGCCATTTATTATATTAATGTGCTGTGTTTTTTATGCACTTCCCTAACAGATGGTATATAGAAGTTGGTCATGAAAATTGCAATTAAGCGAATTAAGAATATGAGTGTACATAACTTTTTATATAACCAAGATCTTTATTATAAGCAAAGTCGATTAATGATCCGTTTCTTTTTTTAATAATTGCAATCATGGCAAAAAAAGTTATTATCCTGAGTATATTAGTGTTCAAATCAGACTAATCTATGAGATAAATTTTAAGAGAGAAAATTTTTCAAAAAATTTTCAAAAAAAATCCGTATCATCTTATTAGTTTTAGCATTTGGTAAAAAACATTTATTGGTTCCATTCCAATACATGCAGTTTACACTTTATACACTTTATTTAAACAAATTATTTCTAATCACAAAAATGTATATAATCCAACCAGCGAAAAAATTTTCAGTAACTTTTTCAGTCTTAAAGTTGATTAAAATGGCTTCTCCAACTGACTGTTTTATGGAAAAAATTATGGAAAATTATTTTCGTGCAGTCCGTTCTTAATTGTGCTTGTAGATAAATTAGTGTAAAATTTTTCCTGAATTTGCTCCCCAATTCTAGTTGCATTCGAACTATAGCATGGTAGGTTTTTTCGGTATTTTATAGATGTGAGACCATATTTTATATAATATCTTCGTACAATGATGCCCGATTTACCCCATTTTAAATACCAACATGCCTGACATAATGGCAAATGATATTATTGCAGCTTTGCGCAGCTAAATGGTTTATTTTGTGAATGAACGTAATTTCGACAGATAGACGGACAGACAGACGAACATCGCTGTATCGACTCGAGTTATAAGGATCATTTTATCATCAATTCATATTTCGATGTTCATAATTGGAATGACTAGCTGATGTATACCCTCTGCGCAGTGGTGTGGACGGTAGAAAAAGAATATTTTAAACACATTTTTTTATAATTTTTTTTAAATAATTAAATTTAACTAGTAGAGTCCGACCCTGCAAATTCTAGGAAATGTTATTTTTCATTTAATAATAATTCATTTTAGTTTTCATTTAAAAAAATTTTAAGGAAACGTAAAGGTACGTTTATCAATTTTAGCCAATTCAGGATTCAAATCTGCAAATCTATAAATGTGGTGGATAGCTTTCAAATGGGGAATTTTTTCTCTTTTTTTTTTTTGTCAAAATCGGTTATTATTGAAAGTAATTTTATCGGTGTCAAAAAATCGTCCTGCTTACTAATATTATAGATTTGTTTCCTGATTTCCTATTTTTTTTCATTCAAATATTTTCAGTCTCCAAAACTTTTATTTACCTCAAATACTGTTAAGAGGGTATGTATCAGTTTGTCATACCGTTTGTAAATCATCGAAAAATAAATGTGTGACCCCATAACGTACTTATGAATATATTCTTGGCATAATAACTCAAGTCGAAAAAGCGATGTCTGTCTGTCCATCCGTTCATCTGTCCATCCTTTCGTCTGTCTGTTGAAATCACACTCATTCACAAACCATTTACCTGGATAAAAATTGAACAATATAATCTGTCTTTGTTTCGATCAGGCTGATATTTTAAATAGAATAAATCGGACATCTTTGTGACAAGACATGGCCTAATATATAAAAATTATAAATATCACTGCGTTAGTTCTAATAATTAAGCAATAACTTTATTAAGCTGTTCACTTTTTAAAATAATTTTCCAGATATAAATGCAAACCTAAATCCCGGGTTTAGCATACCAAAAATTTGGCAAAGCCGAGTTTAACATTCTTACATCTTTATAACCCATACCACTATCTGGTTAGGATATATTGACTACGTGCTGATGCTTGTAAGTACCAAAAATATTTATATTACCGATCGACTCAGATATATTTTCTGAGTCGATTTAGCGATGTGCGTCTGTCCGTCCGTTTCCGTGTAAACGTTGTAATCAAAATACACCCCGCAATTATGAATATATTTTGATGAACTTTAGCATATAACCTTCTAACGGCCTTCATGTTCAGACCAAGTCCTATACAAATGACCCCTACGAGATCGACCTCAATGCCAAAATATCCAAATTATCATATATATCACGGTAAACTTAGGTTCGTGTATGTTTATTATATCCATTTATCAGTAGTCGAAAAACAAACCCCATGGGACCATTCTCAGCCATGGCCCTCATATGAAGCTGATTCCCGATTTTAACAAATATTGCACAGATTTTTCTCAAAATCGGTTTGTATATGTTTTTGCAAAAAATAAGCGACCCTACCAAATGTGGTCAGAATCGGTCCATTTTTTGACATAGTCTCCATATAAATATAACAACCGATATGAACTTTTTCATGTCCGAAGACAAAAAAATTAATAAAAACTCCACTCAAATTTTATTTATGCATATTTTTTACACCTAAACCTACACTACACCTTTTCCAATTGTATTGCAGAAAATATCAATTGATTTTCAGAAAGTATCAATTTTATTTCAGAAAGTATCAATTGTATTTCAGAAAATATCAATTGAATTTCAGAAAGAATCAATTGAATTTTAGAAAGTATCAATTGTACTTCAGAAAGTATCAAATGTATTTCAGAAAACATCAAATGATTTTCAGAAAGTGTCAATTGTATTTCAGAAAACATCAATTGATTTTCACAAAGTGTCACTTGTATTTCAGAAAGTATCAAATATATTTCAGAAAACATCAATTGATCAGAAAGTGTCAATTGTATTTCAGAAAGTATCAATTGTATTTCAGAAAACATCAATTGAATTTCAGAAAGTATCAATTGTATTTCAGAAAACATCAATTGAATTTCAGAAAGTATCAATTGAATTTCAGAAAGTATCAATTGCATTTCAGAAAGTATCAATTGCATTTCAGAAAACATTAATTGAATTTCAGAAATTATCAATTGCATTTCAGAAAGTATCAAATGTATTTGAGAAAACATCAATTGATCAGAAAGTATCAATTGCATTTCAGAAAGTATCAATTGAATTTCAGAAAACATTAATTGAATTTCAGAAAGTATCAATTTCATTTCAGAAAGTATCAAATGTATTTCAGAAAACATCAATTGATCAGAAAGTGTCAATTGTATTTCAGAAAGTATCAATTGTATTTCAGAAAACATCAATTGAATTTCAGAAAGTATCAATTGAATTTCAGAAAGTATCAATTGCATTTCAGAAAGTATCAATTGCATTTCAGAAAACATTAATTGAATTTCAGAAAGTATCAATTGCATTTCAGAAAACATTAATTGGATTTTAGAAAGTATCAACTGTATTTCAGAAAACATCAATTGATTTTCAGAAAGTGTCAATTGTATTTCAGAAGGTATCAATTGTATTTCAGAAAACATCAATTGAATTTCAGAAAGTATCAATTGTATTTCAGAAAAAATCAAATGTATTTCAGAAAATATCAAAGGTATTTCAGAAAACATCAACTGAATTTCAGAATTAAAAAGTAATTTACCCTACTATACCGAAAACTTATTATTCTTCTATTAGTGATATGGAGTCACAGAAAATATTTGTCAATATTTACACTTATTTTTTATGCAGCTAAAATATAAAAAAACTAGGATAGGAATCGGGAATAAATTTTTGCCTGCATAGTGATGCCCGATTTTGTAGTCATAATTTTGAAACAATTCGTTTATAGTTTACAAGAAATGTTACAAACCAAGTGTAATGCACAAAAAAATATGTTTTTGTATAGCATTCGCACTATTTTTCTGAAATTCAGTTGATGTTTTCTGAAATACATATGATCTTTTCTGAAATACATTTCAAAATTTCTGAAATACATTTCATAATTTCTGAAATATATTTGATGTTTTCTGAAATATATTGATATTTTCTAAAATACATTTGATACATTCTGAAATACATTTGGACTCCAAAAAAATCATGTGAGTCCGATCGCAGGGGAGATGTGTAAACATCTAGTAATTAAAGATTTTTTTTTATAGCACTTTCTTAAAATCAAACAGAAAGCGCATCACTTATAGCAATCAACTGCAGGGGCTCTGTTAATATAAAAATATTTATTATTATTTATTATTTTAATCGGTTAATTTTTAATATTTCGTTTTTTATTTTTAATTTTTCGTTTTTCATTTTTCATTTTTCGTTTTTCATTTTTAATTTTTTTTTATTTTTTCATTTTTCGTTTATTATTTTTCATTTTTATTTCTCATTTTTAATTTTTTATTTTTCATTTTTCATTTTTTTTTTTTTCATTTTTCTTTTTAATTTTTAATTTTTTATTTTTTATTTTTTATTTTTCAATTTTAATTTTTTATTTTTCATTCTTTATTTTTAATTTTTTCATATAAAATTTTTTATTTTTCATTTTTTATTTTTCATTATTCATTTTTAATTTTAGTTTTTCATTTTTCATTTCTTATTTTTCATGTTTAATTTTTTATTCTTCATTTTTTATTTTTAATTTTTTAGCTTTAATTTTTTATTTTGCCATTTTTATTATTTTTATTTTTCATTTTTTATTCTTTGTTTTTCATTTTTCATTTTTATTCTTAATTTTGAATTTTTCATTTTTAATTTTTTTCATTTTTCGTTTTTCATTTTTAATTTTTCATTTTTCATTTTTTGATTTTCATTTTTCATTTTTAATTTTTCATTTTTTATTGTTAGTTTTTTATTTTTCATTTTTAATTTTTTTTTTATTTTTCATTTTTTATTTTTTTATTTTTCATTTTTTATTTTTCATTTTTGGTCTTCATTTTTCATTATTCATATTTAATTTTTCGTTTTTTAGTTTTCATTTTTTATTTTTCATGTTTCATTTTTTATTTTTCATTTTTTATTTTTCATTTTTCATTTTTGATCTTTTATTCTTCATTTTTAATTTTTTATTTTTCATTTTTAATTTTTTATTTTTCATTTTTTTTTAATTTTTTATTTATTATTTTCAAACAGGTTATCATAATATCATAATTTTTTCACCAATACAATCACATTTTGTCTTACGACTCACATGTTACGCTTACATGTTACGCTGTTTTTTAAATTTACCCCCCCACGCGAATAGATGTTTACACATAAAAAAAGAGTTAGTTAAGAGATGAATATTTTTGTAGTTAAAATTAAAGGTGTCAAATATCAATCGTAAGGATCAAATCAAAGACATTAATGGAAAGAGTACATTGTTTAGAAAGAGCTATTTATTGCTTAGGATTATCTTTTCATGTTAGGGATATATGTGCCCAAAATCGTTTTGGATTTAAATTGGAAGCAAATTTAAATCAAACATTCACCATCATAATAAAAATATACTGGCTGGAAGTTCTTTTACCTTTGTATAATTTAGTAATTCATTCGTCTACACTTCGGTCTAAAGCAATAATTCTTAAAATTCCCAAATGCAATTGCAAATTGTACATTGGCTTTTTTTATAACTTGGCAAATTTCTAGTTTTTGTCTAACCAAGAACACAAAATTACAGTTGAACGTATCTTTGATAGCAAGTCGTGATACAGAAAATATATATATATGTATATATATATAAATAAATAAATTGAACAAAAATGGTTTATTTAAATAAAGTTTGTTGGTTGGTTGAAAAAATAACACCAACAGTTGAACGTTATAATACTTTATGACCACAATATCTATGTGTACGTACAACATAGAGAAGAGAGTTTTTATTAATACAAAAGTTGAAATAAAAAACGAAACAACACTAGTCGTGACCATGACAATGGCCAACAAATATAAAATCTACTCGTATAAACCATACGTTTTTATAAGCCAAAACCAAAGTAAAAGCACCGTTAACCATTAACATTCAAATGTATATATACTAACTTGAATACATACTCAATCGTACGTCTCTTACGTTTGTCTGTCTGTCTGTCTGTCTGTTTGTAGTGTTTGTACTCGTAGTTACTACAAAAAGTTGCATATCAAAATCACATAAAAATTGCAGCATACATTTGGGGATTTTTCGTTAAATGTTTGACTGTTAGCTTGTGATTGTTAATTTTCATTGCCATTTTTTATGTTATTCTTGTGATATTTGTTTTACAACTTTTATTTCCCTTTTTTTTATATAAAGCCATAAACTTGTTTGTTCATCTTTTTTTTATTTTTGCCACCAGAATTATATATCGCTTTTTTTATTTCGTGCCTTCGTCATCCTAATAGGTCTAGTGGGACTATAGTAATTGCTGCAGTTATTGTTGTTGTTGTTGCTTGTTACGATATCGATTTTAATCTCTGGAGAATTATGATGACATTAAACTGACTTTTTAATGGTATATAAAGAAAAAACAGATTTTTGATGGTTTATTAATAGATGGATAGATATGATATTCTTCAAAGCCATATTATGCAAGAGCCACAAAAATTATGTTTTTCAAAAAACGCTGACTTGTTCTAACAAAGCAACGGAAGACTTAAAATCTTTTAAGATTATGGACTACAAAGGGTGATATCTAATCTATATGCTGCCCAAAAACCAGCTTATTCAGAATACGATAATTTAAATTTTAACATAAATGAAATAAGCTCGACTAATGGTCTGGCTTCATCACTCAAATATCTTGCTTACGCCTATAGAACTTTCATTAGAATCTTTAGCAGTCACATTAACTAAATCTATAATATTATTAGGCTAGGCGATTTCTTGTGACTGAAGTTTTGTTCTACCGTTTTATCGCGATTTTGACCAAACGTATATTATTTTAAAGGTATTTCTTTCTAGCCGATTTGCAGATTTACAGATTTTTAATTTTTTTTCCTTTATTTTGAATAAATTGCATTTAAAGTTGCTACTAAAACATACATAAAATTATACAATGCTATGTGTGTGTTTATTAAATTTGTAAATGGTGTTGTAATAAAAATGAGTTTTTTTGTGTTGATTTGTGATTTAATGAAAAAATAATATTTCCTAGAATTTGCCCTCGAATTTCGATAGCTGGAATCTCGTAGTTACTTATAAAAGCCCGTTGATTTTGCCCCAATGTGTTCATAATTTTTTTACTTTTTTCTTTTACCTCAAAATAAAAATATGAACAAAATTTGCAAAATTTTTATTCAATAAAAAAAAAGTACTGGCCAACAACACATACATACATCTGATGCATATGGAACATTAACATTTATGAGAGACTCGATATGGTAAAAGCTCTATTTGCTCTTATTTATATTAAAATAGTACTTCTTTTGGCAAAATTTTAAATTAACACAATTAAGAAAATCATAGTCGGTCTAAACCGATTATTTGATACCCCTTATTATTCATTTAGAGAAAAGGAAGGGTCCCATTAATTGTATATAGAAAATAAACATAAACCAAATTTGAGTAGCAGTTTTAAGCATTTATTATGAGGGCAGATACGAAAAAGTTCTTATCGTATGATATTTTTATATTATATTTTATATTATTTCGTTTTTCATTAATTTAATTGAAGAATGGCCCCACATGATTTCTTTTTAGACTACTAATTAGTCAAAAATTGCAACTCTATTTCAACTATATCACAGTGAGCAGGGTCTTCGAAAATGGACTTTCTCAGTATTAAATTTAAAAATTTCTTTGTAAATTTTAATTATTAAATGACTGCAACTTTTTTGTTTTAAAAGATTTTAAAGTAAAATAAATTTTATGTAATTTAATAACTCATAAGCTATTAACATTAGAAATATAAAGTCACTGAGTCATTTAGAAATTAAAAAAAAATTTTTTCAAAAAGGTCAAAATTTCCCGAAAATCTCCTACTTAATAGAGCATAACTCCTGCCCATCAAAAGCCATCACAAAAAGTCTTGCACTCTTCCATTGTCCCAAACAGCCTTACTTTCCTATACCCCATTATATACCCGTCAGTTTCCGCCCGTGTGAACCAGAACAATTTTTCTGACCCAAGGTCAGATATTTGTGCACAATTTATGAATACAAAAGTTTTCCACTATATGGTTAGGGTATAATTAGTTTGCCCTGATGTTTGTAACTACAAAAATATTGGATCTATAGCTATCTTCTATTATAAGGATCGACTCAAATTCACCTTCTGAGTCGATTTAACGATGTCCGTCCGTCTGTCCGTGTGTTTTATGAATACAAAAGTTGGTTGTACCAGTGTATTTTTTTTTTGCGTGATTTTATTTGTTTTTATACTGACAGAAAAAGGAAACGGTAGAGTTGACACGAGTTGTTATATACTTATAAAATTATTTATATTAAATTGTATTAATGGGTAAAAACTTTTTTATTTTGCCAGGTATATACATAGGTATTTTTCAAAAACAGTAATAGTCGAAACTTGAGTTATATAGATTAAATACCTGGCGAAATGGGAAAAATATTTAAATAACAGGTAATTGTAAAAAAAATATTGCGATACACCCTTTTAAGATATGGGCAGAGCTCTAATTCCCGCAGTCGTGATCGAAATAATTTCGTATCGGAATTAATTTCGATAGTTCGAAATTTTCTGATGATGGCACTCGTTAAGAACCGAAACGATTTTATGTTTCAGTGCTATAAAAGAAAAATGGTTGAGTTTGAAATTGTTCAGGCTCAAGATCAAATGTTTTTACTTTAAATAAAGCAAAAGCATTAGCACATGTGTACTCATATACAAACATATTTGTATCAAAGTTGTTTTATATTTATACCCTATACCACTATGTGGTTTGGGTATAATGACTTTGTGCTGCTGCTTGTAACTACCAAATCTTTTACCGATCGACTCAGAATCACTTTCTGAGTCGAATTACCGATTTCCGTCCGTCTGTGTGTCCATGTAAACCTTGTAATCAGGTCGCAAATATGAATATAGATTGTCGAAATTTGATATATAAGCTTTTATCGGCCATAGGATGAACGCTATTGAAAGTGGTAAATTTTGGTCCATGTTCAGACCTAGTCCCCATAGAAATGACCCCTATGAAATCGACATAAATTGCCATAAGATCCAAATTATCCTATATAGATCTCAGTCAAATTGGGTTTTTATGTGTTGATTATATCCATTAATAATCCACATCTAAAAATAATCCATTTCTTTATTTTGGGATTCACATTCTAAAGAACTTTTCTTTGAGGAGTAGACCCGATGATCTCAATTCCTTTCATATCCTCAACAGACACATTTATTGCTGTTGCTTCAACTGTTTGCTCCTCTGCATAGGTACGAACTTTCTTCTCATATGGACCTCCTCCGGTTCTTCTTTAAAAATGTAAACCACTAGGGAATTGAAAATATAATGTTATTATCCTACCTTGCGCCGTGATTTGGAGTCTTAAAAATTTAACTTGGTCGTCAATTTCTCCCAAAGTCTGTTGGCTGTTGCTTTGCCTTGTGCGCAATTTGTCAAAATTACTTTAGCCAGTCCTCTGCCATAAATTTATTTTTGTTATTTTTGACATAAAATTATTTATTTATATTCAATTAATAAAATTTCTTTAATTTTTACTCGATAACAGCTGAGAGCATCCCAAAAGAAAAAATTTCGCACGTTCGAGTAGAATTTCGATCACTATCGACTCCGAGAATTAGAGCCCAGATATGTTTTATCTTTTAAAGGGGGTTAGGGTCTGGGTTTTTATGCTTCAAAAACTGGTAATAAAAGACACAAAATTGTGTTTGACATAATTGCAAGAAAGAGTATTTACAGTAACTAGCAGATCCTAGTCCTCGAAATTCGAGAGCAAATTTTAGGAAATTTTATTTTTTAATTAAATAAAGACCCTAAAGGTATACTAATCAATTATAGCCAATTCACAAATCAACACAAAAAACAAACTCATTTTTCTTACAAACAAATTAACAAATTTAATAAACACACACATAGCATTGTGTAATTTTAGTAGCAACTTTAAATGCAATTTACTCAAAATAAAGGAAAAATTTAAAAATATGTAAACTTGAAAAACGGCTTAAAAGAAATACATTTCAAATAATATACGCTTGGTTGAAATCGTGATAAAACGGTAGAACAAAACATCGGTCACAAGAAATCGCCTAGCCTATTAATATTATAGATGTCTCCACAATTGTTATTCATTACAGTTTGAGCAAGGGCTAAGTACTGTTATAGAGATCCCGCTGATATTTATTTTCATCAAAAAAATTTAGACGATATAATTTTGCATATACTGAGCAACCATTTCTTTAAGAATTGTAACCTGCAAGAAATTGATATACAAAATGAAAAAATTACAACTTTTGCATCAAATTTGAAAAAACGTTACAAACGTCACCAAGACTGGTTATTAAAGGGACTTATTTTTGAGAGTTCATCTACAACTGCCAACGAAATCGGAAAAAAGGGTCAACCTGCAAAACCAATTGACGGATGTAGTGATCTCGAAGGAGCTAGCTGGAGAATATCAATGAAGAAATTTTTCAAAGAATTTTTAAGGATTCATTTTGCACCAAATTCAACCAACACAAAATAAGAAAAATAAAATTGAAATAATTTAAAAAATAGTAGAAGCGAGCCCAAGGCGCACATAGAGGATTTTGAAAAGCATTCCTACACCAATTGAAGAGAAGAAATTTCCTCCAGAAGAAGCATTCGCCCTATTTTTAGATTTCAAGTTGACCAAAAATCAGGGAATTGTGGAAGCGAACCCATGAAGAGAATTGTGGGATTTTTCCAGAGTATCGAGGTTTACTTTCTGCCAGAAAAAAATGCTTACATTCACAATCTGTTATTAGTATCACTTCAAGTTCAGTACCATAGGGAACCAATAACTCAAAACAATATGCTACCAGTAAGAGATCCATCTGAAGAAGCGCAAAAAAAGGACTACAGATTCCTTCGCGAGCAGAATACAAGAAAAATGTCCAGATGTTTCAGTAATGAAGAGCTTATCACTATGTTCGTGCACACTCCAGATCCATATATGTCCAACATTCGACAAAGATGAAAAACTACCTATACTGAATTAGACGAAGCAACTAAACAACTTCTAGAAGATGAAAATCAAGGCTATTGAGAAGACATACGAGGGCGGATCAATAAGTCCGTGACTTTAAGAATGAAACACATTTTTTTTTTAACAAAAAAAAAATTATTTTTCAACATAATCTCCTTTTAGCTCAATACACTTAGTCCAACGTTTCTCCAATTTTTGTATCCCTTTCAAAAAATAGTATTTTTCGAGGTCCATAAAATAGGCGTTTGACCAATAATTTCATCGTTGGAGCCAAATCTCTTTCCACCGAGCCATTTCTTTAGGTTTGGAAATAGGAAATAGTCACTGGGGGATGAATCCGGAGAATATGGCGGATGAGGTACCAATTTGTAGCCCAATTCAAAAAATTTTACCATGGAGACACAATTACGTTTATGGTCAATTGAGAGCAAACGCGGCACCCATCCTGCAGACAGCTTTCTTAAACCCAACTGATCATTTAAAATCGAAACCACACTGCCACATGAAATGCCTATGGCATCAACAATCTCACAAGCTTTTACTCTTCGATCGGCCAACGCCATATCGTGGTTCTTTTCGATATTTTCGGGTGTATTGACCTCAATTGGCCGTTCAGAACCTTCAGCGTCATTTGTCAGTAAACCACTATTTTACCATTGGAATATATGGCACAGAGTTCCCATAGTATTTATCAAGCTTTCCCTTGGTTTGATTGACGGATTTCTTTTTCGCAAAAAATAATGTTAAAAGAGCTCGGAATTCACTTTTTTCCATTAAAAAAAAAACACGAGGTTGTATGTTTTGAACGGCTGTTAAACGCAAAGTAAATGACGGAACTTGCTAAAAAATTTCCAGTAGTCTACTAACAGGTGGTACTTAATGGGAGCAGTGTTGCATTTCATATAACAACGAGGGAAGTTCGAAAAGTCAAGGACATATTGAGTCGCCCTCGTATTTACAAAAATTGTTTGATGTAAAGTAGTTTTTCAATAAGTTAAGTTATACTCTTTTTTAAATAAAATTTTTCTTGATTTAAAAATTTATGTATTTTATAAATCTACAATAAAAATTGATATAGAAGTATTTAAAAAGTCAATATAAAAATTTTTAACTAAAGTAAAAACATACGACTTTTTCATTAAAACATTTCTATCTTGAACCAATATCAGGTAACTTTTACGTTCGCTGCTTAATAAATTATATTTTAACTCGGGCTCTTTCAAAAAAGCCAACCTTTGGCCTTGTGATCATTAGGACTAAAAAGTTTTGGCATTTACTGACAAAATTTTTGAAAAGTTTTAGTTGTAAAATTAACTAAAAAAATAAGACATCACATAAAAACCCTTTTTTAACATTTTAACACTTCACTTTTGTACTAAAACTCAACTTAAAATGGAAATGAATTTCAAACCCTCCATAACTCTTTTCATTATCCGTCGATATTTACATTTTATAGCAAACACTTAAGCCGCATTTAAAAATTCCAACATAATGAAAATTTATGGATTGTTGACCGCCTTCTCGTGAAATGGTCCACTATTTATTTATTTATATATGTATTTATTTATTAGTATATGGAAATATAATCCTCACAGATGATTTAACATTTATTGTTGATGGTTTCAAAAAAGAGTAAATTTTAATTGCCCTGTGTTGAGTTCTGAATTGCCTAAAATTGATTAGCATACTGTTAGGCTCTTATAAAATCATATATTAAAAATCCTATTTATATTTCTTCTGGGTGTTCCTCAAATATTTATAAAGAAATTTAATTAATTTTATTTAAAAATTAATAAATTTTCTACATAGATTAAAAAATATTGAAAGAAAAACATTTAATGAAAAAATAAATTTTTTTTTATTTATTGTTCGGTTTGAGAGCATGTATACATTTTCTAATGAAAGAAAAGATAATAATTTTTGTAATGTAAGAGAACTATTGGAAAAACTTGAAGACAGCGCTAGATTATTATCTTTTCTTTCATCAGAAAATGTATACATGATCTCAAACTGAACAATAAATAACCAAAGATTCCAATACAGATCAATAATACATAACAATAACATAAAACACATGAGGTACAATGCATTTGTGATTAATCTGTTAATATTTCACATGCCACTACAGTTCCATCTAGAGGGCAATGGAAAAACTAGTCTTGATCTGGCTATGTTAATGTAGAGAACGCTAAAGATTGGAAAAACTCAGCTTGTTCGTACAAACTCTCGTACATAAAAAAAGAAAAAACATTTCTCATGTTATTTTCTTCCAAATGTTGAGTTAAATAGTTGATTAAGCATGAGTTGAAGTAATAGGCAGAAGGATGCTGAAGATGAACAAGTCGCTTTGTTCGAAAATGACTACTCCATCTAGCGCCGTCTTTTTTCTAATATTTCTCTTACATTACAAAAATTATTTTCCTCTCTTTCGTCAGAAAATGTATACATGATCTCAAACCGAACAATAAACAACTAATTCCAATACAGATCCACAATCCATAACAATAAGAAAATAAAATTTCCCAGAATTTCCACTCGAATTTCGAGTCTGGGCTTTGCTAGTTTGTATTGATTATGTTGAGGAGAAATTGGGACAATAAATTACCATGAATTAGATTGAACAGAAAAGTTACCTTTAACAATTTTCTTCGACAAAATATTAAGAATTGTTTTTCAACGGATTCAATTGAGTTAGAATGTAAAGTGTTAAAAGGAACCAAAACTACAGATCCATATTCTAGAATAGGTCCTACTAGTGTAGTAAAAACTAGGTCTGTTGTGCATGGATCAGAAAACATTTTTACCCAAAGCTTGATAAATCCAAGTACACCATGTGCTTTATTAACTGTTATTGAGATATGTTTTCGGAAATCCAAGATCATTAAATGTTTAGATCATTGCTAATTCTTCTTTGTTAATCATATACAAGCCGTTAACGGGGAAAAGATCTTGTAAACACCATTTATTTAGACTTTTTTACACTAAGGTCCATTAAGTTTATTTTACACCATTTCTTATTAATTTATATCTAACCATAAATGAGATAGTGCGTCGGTATTGTTAAATGAATAGTATATTTAAACGTCATAAGCATACATCAGAGGTTGAGAGAATAGGTGAAGGAAGATCATTAACAAATAGTGTAAATAAGAGCAGCCCCAAATGACTTCCCTGAGACACACCAGGTAAAACATTATTGGATTTTAATTCAACATTAAGAAATTTAACATATTGTTTTCGCCCTGTCACATAGGAATTAATCCATTTTATAAGCGTAATACTGAAACCCATATGATCTAGCTTATATAGTACTGAAATCGGTATACATAGCAACAGTTTGTTGTCTGTTTACGAATGCTTCATTAACAATTGTTGCAATTTTAAGTATATTAGTAACAGTTGAACAGGATTTATGGAAACCACGTTGTTCCGAAGCAAGAATTGAAGATGCTTGGTATGACAATGAATCAGTTAATAGTTTTTTAAATAATTTTGGAACAGAGTTTAATTTAGCAATCCCTCTGCAATTTGAGATATCGCATTTGAATATGAATAATGGAATGATGAAGAATTTTTTTCAATATTCAATAAAAAAAAAATACTTTTGCTCCAAAAGGTATTACTTCCAAAAAATGTGCGAAAAGGGTCTTTTTTCCAAAAGGAAGGTACTTTTGCCAAAAAAAAAAAAATAAATTACTTCTAAAAAAAGGTATTTCTTCTAAAAACGTACTTTTTCTAAAAGAAGTACTTTACTTTACCCTAAAAATAAATGTTTTTTAAAAATGTTATTTTGTAACAAAAAATTTACTTTTTTCTAAAAGCAAATCGTTGGTAAAAGCAAATCGTTCAAAAAGATAAAATTTCTCTCAAAATACTTGGCTAAGTATTCGGTCGATCGCAAAACCGAGTAAAGGAGACCTCAATGAATTGTAAATTTTTTAAAAGATGAAACGATATCGACTTCTAAATGGCATTCTTAATTTTTTTTTTGTTTATCCTTGGCATGTATTTTGGCTAGAACCTAGGTCTAAGTATGATATTTATAGCGAAGAGATTGTTAGAGATCTTTCAAATCCTAACGAAACTATCTGAGAGTAAACTAATTCTAGCCTAACAAAAGAAGGAAAAAAGAAAATGGTATCAATCACGAAGGAAAAATTCTTCAAAAGCTGTTGAAAAAAGTAACCCCTAAAAATTTAATTAATTTAAACTTGAATTCTATGTAAGTTGTATGTGAAATCCAAATCCAAATCCAGTGGCCTGGGATTCTCTTCATTTAATATACATTTTAGTAGATTTATAAATAATGTAACAAATGGTAGTTCGGCATGGAACCACAAGAATTTTTCATATTATTATAGTGTGTTTATGTCATATGTTTTTAATGCTCAAATGCATTTGCTAACACACACACACACACAGACTTAATCCTTTGCAGAATTTTATAAACCCACAAAAAATGTGTATAGAGCACACAGTCATTATAGACATACATGTGTTTAAATGAACATACTTTGTCACCAACCAGTCAGGCATAAATGTACGCGACATCTCATTAACAATATGCGGTGATGGCCGCCAACATGGCCAAGAGCAGCGCTTTGCTGCTATGGCCGTTATTAGTGCCACTAATGTATTGCAACATAATGTTTAAAATATTTAACATCAAGTCAATTTTTTGTTCTTTTTTTTTTTGCACATTATCCAATCGCTCCCTGCTAGAAAGTACTTTATGACACCACAATTATATATTTATATATTGGTCCATGAATGGATTTAATATTGCAGCGAATGATTGTGTGTTTTCCGGTATTTTTGCCGTAATATATTATTTGGTTTTCATATTGTTTTATGCACAATATGTAGTTTAGTAAGCGCTATTTAAATTTAAAAGCTATAGCAACTAAATAATCATGATGATGTGTTCTAGTAGTAGTGGCTGGATCAGAGCATTTTCATTTACAGGCACTCATAAAATTGAATGGTCGTTTTATTTCTCTTTCTTTTAAGTATTTGAAATTTATGAATTAATAAAAGGGGGGGCAGGCCTACATATCAATTGGCTGGTACAAACATCTGTTAATTCTATGGCAAACGCTGGTATGTGAATTGCTGCCTCTTTCAGCAATAAGTGTCTTCTATATGATTCCAGAAATGTATTACTCGCTGAAGCAAATCACTACATTAAGGGTTTGGGAAAGTATATTATTTGGAAGGCATTACAAAATTTTAGAAACCTAGCGCAAATTGCAAGGACAATTATATAGAAAAATTAAAGTGATTTGAACCGAAACAAAATGTCTATATTTTCTATTATTTTTATGGGCCGGCCCTCATAAAAAATTACATTACTGTTATTTTTTGTGTTTGCGCCAATAATTTTGTAGCATAGCGCATGCATTTGGGATTATTATTTAGTATTTTTTTTAAATATACGTTTCCTACGTGTACGCTTATTTCTGAATTTTACTGTAAATTTCATAGTATTGCATGTGTATCTGTTTACATATTGTGTGTATCATTCATGTGCCACCAGTCAAATACTGGAACAAGAGCTTTGTATCATGTATATAGGTAACTTTTTTAATCAGTTGGTTAGTTAGATACACTGAGATAAAGATTCTTAAAAAAATCACTTTTTTGAAATGTTACTTCTTACAGCATTGTACTTTTTTCAATAAAATTTTCTTATTAGGAAAGGGCACTTTTTAGGGAAAAGGTGGTTTTTAACAGGAGATAATTTCTAAAAAGAAGCCACTTGATCAGGAAAATTAACTGTTTAAAAGATACTTATTTTAGAAAAAGTACTTTCTGACAAAACTAGCTTTCTAAGTAAATCTACTTAAGAAAATTATTTTTAAGAGTGGGCACTCTTTGAAGGTAAATTATTTTCTCAGAAAAATAACTTTTTTAAATAGACGTAATTTTTTAAGAAAAGGAGATTTTTAAAGCCAAGGTACTTTTCCAAGAAAATAATTTTTTTTTTAGAAAGTTTACTTTTTTCAAAAAAAAAATATTTTATTTAGAAAAGGCACTTTTTTTAAAAATGTTAAATTTTTAAGAAAAAGTATTTATTGTTTTTCACGAAAATTTGCATTTTTAGTACAACGTAATCTTTTAAGAAAAGTTGTAGTCTTAAGAAAAGGGAATTTTTGAGTAAAGGTACTTTTATAGAAAAATTACTTTCTATAGAAAAGGTACTTTTTTAAGAAAACATATTTTTTAAGAGGACGTACATTTCACCAAATGTACATTTTTAAGAAAAGGTATTTTTTAAGGTCACGCTAATTTTTTAGAAAAGCTACATTTAAAGAAAATATACTTGCGCGAGACGAGGTACGTCTTTAAGGAAAGTAAATTGTGTAAGAAAAGACAGTTAGTTTTAAGAAAAGCAACTTTTTAAAAGATAATTTTTCTAAGAATATATACCTTTTCTAAGAAAGGTACATCAAATTTGAAAAGGAAATTAAAATTTTTATTTTTTTTAGTACTTTTCTAAGAAAATGTCTTTTCTGTAGAAAACGTAGTTTTTAACATATGAAACTTTTTCCAGCAGATATTTTTTTTAACAAGGTACTACTTTAATAAACGTACTTGTTTAACCCTTACGTGCGCTGGAAAAAATCATCTTCTATTGAGCTGCAAGGTACCCGGGTACCTATATGGAATTTACGAAGAAAACTAGCATTTTCGCACTAAATATCCACTAAAAACATATAAAAGCTAACGTTTGTAATATATATAGTACGAGTATAAAGTTGGTGATTCCCTTCGAGAATAAATACAAAACTTTATGTAGTGTTGTGCTTATTATCCTTTGTTCGACTTATCTTCTGAGCAATGGAGTTTAAATTTTTTTCGTAAACACAACGAGGTGAATTCAAGCGCAAGAGTTTGTTCTTAAAGATTTAAATCTACTAATATAAATAACATGTTAAGTGAATTAGTAAGCACCGAAGAAAATCTTATCCACTCTGAAGACGATGAAGAATATATTCCACCGCTAAACCAAATAATATTGAAAGCTTCAGAATTCCATGTACTATAGAAGCAACTGAAGATTCGTTTGACTCGGAAGAAATCGACGTTAATGGGAATGATGCAGTTTAAACAAGAAGTAATCTCTGTGGTGAAGATGCAACTTGCTGACAACTTAATCCATTTCCAAAACAGAAGGTGATAGAGAAGGTGATTTTCGAGTCATTTGGATGTAGCTAAACGCCAATTTAAGACTAAGTTATAATTCTAGTGAATACATAACTATTGAGGAGCAGATGTATGGATACCGCGGGCATACCTTCAAAACCTGACAAATATGTCAAAAAATATTTCTCTTACCCTTTACATAACCAATTGTATACCACCAGAAGGCGAGCGTCAAAGTAAAATTGGCGAAAAAATTGTTTTATATCTGGTTTTTCCCTCTAAAAACTCAGGAATACAGAAAATTTTTTTACATCTTTGGAACTAGCAAGAGCTTTGAGCTCATGGAACCTGGCACTCGCCAGCATGGTACGAAAGAACAAAAAGTTTTTACTGCCTAATATACAGGCACATAAGGAAAGCTTAGTATTATTTTAACCATATTTGGACACAACAACATATATACATATATTATTAATTGGGTTATATGATCCAAGGCATATTTTATAAAATTGTAAATGTTTTGATACATGGTTTGAGATATATTTCAGATCATTATGCTCTAAATTTGCCGTTAGCGAAGAGGGTGAATAAATTTTTGGGTGAATATACGTGCAAACGCAGAACTAATCGATGACCGTTGTCACTATCAGCAACAGGAATAAAATACCCAACACAAGTCAACTTATCATCGTAGAAAAGATTTAAGAGATTTAAGCATTGATTTGTGTTAGAAAAATACAAAAGAACGCGTTAAAAATACAAAAATAAGTTCACAGTTCAGAGTTGAAACTGTAACATCGTCCATATCAAGTTTAAAAAGAAATAACAAAGGTGGTCGTATTCCAGTAATAAGAAGTTGCTATGTGTGCTCGAAACTACTTATGCAGCAGAGAAAAACTCCAACCCATTCTGCAATGAACATTCGATTAATAGTCCAATATGTACAAATTGCTCTAAAGATCTGCCCTACCATTCTATTTCTATTTGTTTTTTAATTATTTAATTATGTTTGTTTTTTTATATCATGTTACAAATTGTTTACGTTTATATTTTATGTACACTTTTATTTATATATGCCTAGCTATTAAAAATTTCAAAACCTATACTCACAATGGCCCCATTCCCTTATAAACACGTGCAGGTGTTAAGAGTAAATTGGTCTCTCACGAAAATTACAAAAAATATTTTAGCTGTACGGCTGCAAAAATACTAAATTGTTTAAAAGTTAGTAGTTCTCAAGAAGCTGCAGAATGCAGATTATCAATTTCAATAAAAAAAAATTTCTTGAAAACGAAAAAGGTACCCGGGTGCCTAGGTGCGCACAAGAGGGTTAAGAGAAGGTAAACTTTAAGAAAAAGTAGATTTTGAAGAAAAACTACTTTTTAAGAAAAGGACAAGTACTTGCGAACAATACTTTTTTTGGAAAATATATATTTTTAGGGAATTGTAAGTTTTAAAGAAATATTAATTTTATAGGAAAAGGTCCTTTTAAAAAAAATAAAACATAAGAAACAAGTTTTTATTATACTCCCTTTCTTTGTAATTAAATAATTGATTGACTGAAAATGAGGTTGCCAATTTTAAAAAAACCCTAGAAATCTCGAAATCGCCAAAATTATACTAAACAACATTTTTTTAAATGATCATTTTTATCATCGCCACGGGTCTGACTGCAAAGATTCAGTTCGACATGATCAGACAGACATTAAAATTAAAAGAAAGGGAGTAAAAAATTTATTTTTTAAGAAACAAAGCTTTACTACGAAAAGCTATTTTTAAGATAAAGTACTTTTTAAGAAAATACACATTTTAGGACTAGGTACCCCTTTAAGAAAAGTTAAGGTCTTTAGGAAAGACACTGTTTTTCAGAAAAAGTATTTTTTAAGAAAAGCTACTTCTCTAAGAAGTGCTATTGTCTAAAAAGAGGTTTTATTGGAAGCAAATTTACTTTTTCAGGAAAAGGTATTTTTTAAGAAAAGCTGGTTTTTGAGGAAAGGTAATATTTTAAGAATGTTATTCTTTAAGAAAAGCTAACTTCTTAAAGAATGACATTTTTTAAGAATATTATTCTTCAAGAAAAGCTGACTTTTTAAAGACGAAAATCTTTTAAGAAAATCTACTTTTTTAAGAAAATATATTTTTTTAAATATTTAATATATTTTTTAAGAAAATTTACTCTTTTAAAGAAATTATGCTTTTTTGAGAAAAGATGCTTTTTTATAAAAGGTTAATATATAATATTAATATGCAAGGCGATTTGTTGTGACCGATGTAAGTTTTACAGTGTTATCCCGATTTTGACAAAAAATTTATCATTTGAAAGGAATTTCTTTTTAGCTGTTACCCAGATTTACAAATTTTCATCGTCTGGAATATTTTTTTGGAGTTATATTCGTTTAAAGTTGCTACTAACACATACATAATATTATACAATGATATGTGTGTTTTTATTAAATTTGTTAATATATTTGTGTTAACTAGCAGATTCCAGCGCTCGAAAGTCGAGTGCAATTTCTAGGCAATTTTATTTTTCACCTTAGCAAATTCATAAACCATCACTTTTTTTTTGGTTTATTATTATTGCGAATGAAGATAACAAACTCATTAACAAATACATTAACAAATTTTATAAGACACACATAGCATATGTATAATTGCATGTATGTGTTAGTAGCAACTTTAAATGCAATTTACTCAAAATAAAGGAAAAAATTTAAAAATCTGTAAATCTGCGAAACGGCTAAAAAGAAATACCTTTCAAATAATATACATTTGGTCAAAGTCGGGATAAAGTGGTAGAATAAAACATGATAAAGTGGTAGAATAAAACATCGGTCACAAGAAATCGCCTTGCCTATTAATATTATAGATGTGTTGAGTTTGTTTTCTTCATTTATTAAATGAAAAAATAAAACTTCCTAGAATTTGCACTCGAATTTCGAGTGCTGGAATCTGCTAGTTTTCAAGAAAAGGTTATTTTTTTAATAAAAGGTACATTTTAAGAAAACGTAGTTTCTAAAGTAAAGGTGGGCTTTTTTTGGAAGGGTACTTATTGAAGAAAACTTGCTTTTTTAAGAGAATGTACTTTTTTAAGAAAAGGCAGTTTTTTAAGAAAAGTTACTTTCATATGAAAACGTACTTTTTTAAGAAAAGCAACTTTTTTAAACAAGGAAATTTTTAAAGAAAATCAATTCTTTAAAAAACATGTACTTTTTAGCAAAGGTTCTTTAAGAAATAATACTTTTTGAGAAAAGGTACTTGTTAAGAAAACGTTTTTTTAAAAGGCGTTCTTCTTTATGAAAAAGCAATTCTTTGAAGAAGGAAATTTGTTGAGAAAACTTATAATTTATGAGAAGGTAATTTTATGAAAAGATAATTTTTTTTGTAAAAGATGCTTTTTTTAGAACAGGTAATTTTCTTAAAAAGGTTATTTTCTAAGAAAATGTATTTTTAAGAAAATTTAATTATAAAAGAAAGGGAACTTTTTGAAGAAAACGTACTTTTTTAAGAAAAGGTACTTTTCCAGAAATTATGAAAGTGAAATTTTTCAGAAAATTTACTTATATAAAGAAAAGTTCTTTTTAAGAAAAAAAAACTGTTTTTTCAAAACAAAAATTTTTTAGATATCTTTTTTATAATTTTTTTTATTTAAGTCTATGGAATAAACCCTTACAGACATTAGAATCATAAAATATAATATAAAGAATTTTACCATATTAAATGACTAATTTGTAAATTTAACAGCTTAAATACAGAGTAATGTTTTACAATATTAATGGTTATAGAATAAGAGAAGATTCTTTAAAAAAATCTTGTGATCGGATCACAGGGGAGATGTGTAAACATCTATTTACACATCAATTAAAATCAAACAGAAAGCGACACCTAGGTATTACTTATAACAAACCACCGCATGGGTTCAGCTGATATAAAAATTATTTATTATTATTTATTATTTCAATTGGTTGTTATAGTTGGGGTTGTTGAATTAGCTGAAATAGTTTTTATATTAGTAATAGCGTTATACTTGTGTGGTTTTTGAATTATATAATATACGTTTATATTGTGAAATTTTTAGCGTTGTTATAGCAGAGATTGTTTAATTAGCTGCAATAATTTTATATCATAATCATCGCACCGACACACTCATACTTCACACCGCTTTTGTCTTACTTCTTTCTTCTAACGCTGTTTTTGTGAAATAGATTTTTACCAAGCGTATAAATGTTTACACATCACAAAGTAATTTTTTACGGAGGTAAAGTACTTTTTCAAGAAAAGATATTTTTTTAAGAAAATTAGCTGCTTGAAAGCTATTTTTTTTTTAATTAATAAAATTTGTTTTTAAGCCAATGTTCTTTCTAAGAAAAATATATTTTTTAAGAAAGTTTATATTTTTAGGAAAAAGTAATTTTTTTAGGAAAAAGAATTTTTGATTTTTTAGAAAGAAGTACTTTTGCTAAGAAAATTTACTTTTACCCTCTTAAGTGGAAATGCGGGTGTCGCCCGCAAACATTTTCTGTGCAAAATTCGACACTGAAGGGCTATGCCCGCCACAGATTTAAATGCTTCAAAGTAGTAGTAGCAAATTTATTATATTTAACAAACAACCGTTATTTTTATAAATATATTAACACTGATAATGCTCGAGCAGAGCTGCATTAAAATTAGATATTCTCCACACTCATGTTTCTTTTAAATTAAATCATAAGACAAGGGTTTTTTTTAGAAAAATTACTTTAATAAGAAAACCTACTTTCCTAAGTAAACGTTCTTTCTTAAGAAAAAGTTCTTTTGTAAGAACATGTATTTTTTTTTAGTAATCATACTTTTGAAGAGAAGGTACTTTTTAAGAAAATTTAATTTTCGAGTAAAGGTACTTTTATAAGAAAAGTTACTTTTCTGAGAAAAGCCGCTATTCTAAGAAAACGTGTGTTTCTAAAGAAGGTACTTATTTAACAAAATTTACTTTTTAAAGAAATTAAAAAATTACTCTTTTAAGAAAAGATTATTTTTAAGAAAATGTTCGTTTTAGAAAAGGAACTTTTAATAAAAAGGCATTTAGTTATGAAAAGAATAATTTTTAAGGATACAGATTTCAGCCTTTGAAATTCATGTGCATATTCTAGGAGATTTTATTTTTTCATTTAATAAATTATTGACCCTAAAAGTATGCTGTGTCCAAAATAATTTTTCTATTCAAGACAATTATTATTGTGAATGCAGAAAACAAACCATTTGTTTTTTTTTTTTTGCAAACACAATAACAACTTTAATAAATACACACATAGCATTGCAAAATTTTATGTATGTGTTAGTAGCAACTTTAAATGAGTATAACTCCAACAAAATTTAAAAATTTTAAAATCTGTAAGTCTGGTGGACAGCTAAAAAGAAATACCTTTCATATAAGATACATTTGGTCAAAATCGGGGGAAAACTGTTGAACAAGTCATCAGTCACAAGATATCGCCTTACCTATTAATATTATATATGTATTTTTCTCAAGATAAAGTTACCTTCAGGTAAAATTTATTTTATTTTTAAGAAAGTTTTTTTTTTTGCGAGAAACATTTTCGAAGAAATAGGGTTTTTTTAGTAACAACTATTTTTTTAGATTCTTTTTTCAGAACATGTATTTTTATATAAAATATAGTTTTAATCGGACAATGTTATATAGCCCGTTAGTGAGCTAGTGGTGAGCAGAAATGTATTAAGTATGTGTTGCGTATAAGTATTATTTCTATATTTTTAATTAATATCACGTATGCGTAGCAAAATATATGTATGCATTTGAGTTCAGACAATAAGAAGTTTTATTGAAATATAAAAAAAGTTCATTACTTTCTAACTACAACAAGTTTAATATTTTCTTTTATATGTTTCTAAGCGATTTCTTCTCTCTGTGCATTGCTACACCATACAAATGCATATTTATCTAAGTATATGCTAAACAATACCAGCATATTTTTGAACATACATCCCCTTCTAAGTATATATGAGCATGTAAAAGATGAGTGTATAAATTTCAAAATACAACCACATAAACCCACATAAATTTTACAGCATAAAATGACCAGACATCAAATGACATTGGCCAAATGGTCAAAGTTGCAATTTAGCTTTTTAACACAAAAAATAAATGTTTTTCTCCTCTACATTTTTTTTTTTTTTTGTGTTACAGTCAGCATAATTTAGAGACATAATATTTTGTACAAAAACCAACAGTTAAACACACGGTCTGAGTGAACATTCAGACAAGGCATTAAGACTGGAAAAGTACGTGCGAGATTTATGACAAGTTAATTACAATTAAATATTGTATAGTGAAATGAAAATAATAACAATGTAGAGAAAATTTAAAAAAAGTTATTAATATATTAAAGCTTAATTTAATAAAGCAAAGATTTTTGATATATTTTTCAAACGATTATTGCAAAATAGTAGTAAAGAGGAACATAGATTTTTATACGATATTACATAAAAAATCTAAAAATATGCTGCATATTATTGCTGGTATAGATAAAAAAATATTGGTATTTGTTTAATATGAAAGGTCAACTATAGACAGCATGTTTTCTGATCTCTCTTAAATTTTAAAAACAAAATTTTTTTCTTAGATGTATAAATAAAGCAGATATTGAACAATTTTATTAATTTCCCTGTTTAGTTTTATAAAATACATATTCAGAAATAGATATACAACATATTTCGGAATATTTTTTTCAAGATCTCAATTAACGGTAATAAAAACTATTCGCTAGCATTCTCCGAAATATCCTATATATATAAATAAATCTGTTTTATATATAAAAATCGAGTTTTGTATGTTTGTTTTTGTACGTTTGTTTGTCCTTTATAGGAGACTACACCACTAGACCGATCGTCTTGAAATTTTTACAGTAGGTAACTGTTTATCCGGAAGGAAAAATAGGCCATATTTTTGGATTTTTCAAGTGGGCGTGGCACCTCACATATAAAGCAAGAGTTCTAAAACTATGCACATGTATATTTAAACTAACTTGAAGACTTGCGAAAAAATGGGCGGGATCGGGCCAATGGGCGTGGCTCCCACCTTAAAAAGTAAATATTTAATGTCATATATCTAGAGTTCTGTAATAGATAAAGTCTTGGGACTTAGTGTGAGTTCATAAGTTATCAACGTTAGTACTCGGAAAAAATGGGAGGGATCAGATCAGTGGGAATGGTACCCTCCATAAAAAGTAAATATATAAAGTCATATATCTGGGGTACTCTTATAATGGAAGCCTTGGAGTTCATGAGCAATTAATGTGAGTAGTCGGACAAAAAATGGGCGGGATCAGGGCAATGTGAGTAGTCGCGGAAAATATGGGCAGAATCGCAAAAAACGCCAAAACCGAAAATCGGGAATAACAAAAATCGCCACAATCAAAAATCGCAAAAAGCAAAAATCGGCAAATCAAAAATCGCAAAAAACAAAAATCGCTAAAGCCAAAAATCGGTAAAATCGCTAAAATCAAAATTCGTCAAAATCGCAAAAAACCAAAAACTCGACAAAAGAAAAGTTGCTGAACCCAAAAAATCGCCAACATAAAAATCGCAAAAAACAAAAATCACCAAAATCAGTAACAGCCAAAATTGATAATCGCGAATAACAAAAATTGAAAAGAGACAATAAACGCCAAAATCAAAAATCGACAAAACAGAAAATCGCGAATAACAAAAATCGCTAAAATCACAAAAAACCAAAATCAAAAATCATAAAAAAACAAAAATCGCTGAAGCCAAAAATCGGCCAAATCAAAAATCGTTAAATTTCCAAATCACAAAAAACAAAAATCGCTAAAGCCAATAATCGCAAACAAAAATAATCGCTAAACAAAAAACGGTAAAATCAAAAATCGCAAAAAACGAAAAGCGCTTAAAACGAAAATCGGCGTTTCAAAAATCGCCAAAAATCATAAATCGCAAAAATCAAAAATCGTCAAAATCAAAAATCGCAAAAAATAAAAATCGCTAAAGCCAAAAATCGGCAAAAGTCCAAAATCGCAAAAAGCAAAAATCGCTAAAGCCAATAATCGCCAACATTAGAAATCGCCAAAAATCAAAAATATCAAAAACAAAAATCGGCAAAATCAAAAATTCCCAAAACCCAAAATCGGTAAAGTCAAAAATCGCATGGTTTCTAAATGGTTTCTAAAAAATGTGTTCCCAGTTTATTTATTTTGGGTACGGTGTAGCGAAGCGCATCGGGTTGCTGCTGGTATATATATATAAAAATGAATATTTGCTTGTTTGTTTGTGTGTTTGACATTAATAGAACCGATCTTTTTGAAATTTTCACAGTATGTAAGTTTTTATCGGGAAAGTAAATAGGCCTTTTTATTTTTGAAGTGGGCGTGGTACCTCTCACATATACAACATTTTTAACATCATATATCTGAAGCTCTATGATAGCAAGAGTCCTGAAACTTTATGCACGTTAATTGGTTATTAATGTTAGTAATCGTGCCAAAAATTTGCGGATTGGGTTAGTGGGCGTGGCAGCTGCCATACAAAAATTATTATCTGGAGTACCATAAAACCGACAGTCTTGAAACCAGGTATAAATTCACGAATCATGAGTGTAAGAAGTTACGTGAAAATTGGGAGGAATCAAACCAGTGGGCGTGGTACCTCCCATAAATGGTAAATACATATTGCCATATATCTAGAGTAGTGCGCTGGTCAGAGTCTTGAAACTCAATTGGTTGTTAATGTAATTGGTTGTTAATGTAAGTAATCGTACCAAAATAAGGCGGGGTTGGGTTAGTAGGCGTGGTACGTAGTGTACTCTGTCGTGCTTCGCTATGACTTACAGTGAATATAATTTTTTTTTTTAATAAATGTTTCCTATGTTAATTCCACGAAGTATAATTCCAATAGAGAATAAAACTTATATTTTTTTTTTTTAATTTTTTATTTCAATATTCTTTACATTAAAGAAATACATTGTATTGAGAAAATAAGTAGTTAATGTTATTTGTTTTTATTTTTTATATTTACTTTTTATATTTATTTTTTAATTATTTTGTAATTAGCAACAAAAATATTCATTAGAAATAAGTTAGATTGCAAAAAAAAGTTTGCCGGGTCAGCTAGTATATATACATGAGTAGAATATAGAATTTGTTAAGATTTCATTTAGACGCCTTTTACGTTTTGCCCAAGTTTTTAATATTGGAAAATCCGACATTTGTTTTTTTTTTTTTTTTTTTTTTTGAGGGAATATAGCTTGAAAATAAGGGATATTTTAAGAGAAAAGTTCAGCTTTATTTCCATAAAAAATATATGAGCAGCAAACAAGGTATTGTCCCTCAGTAGCTATGATTTTTCCCTATCTTTCAGACAAATAATAGATTACTTGCCAAAAAAGAAAGATTACCATTTGAGGCTAGAGACGAATTAAGTCGATTTGCATTATAAGTGAAGCGAGTTCCAGTAAGTCCTTGTGCACATCTTGAAACAAAAGACTGTAAGTAGCGACCAGTTCTGGGCTATAGGTTAGGTGTGTTAGAACCTCCCTATATTATCCAAAAAGTTTTTATCCAGTTACGAACCATGTAGTCGAGCGTGAAGAAAAACTATTTTCTAGTACCGGACTCCCATTCTGGGCATGGTTGCAGTTAGTTCTCGCTTCGGGCACATTAATTCTATTCGATAAAGTTTTCTTGTGATGGTTGCACCGGCTTTTATTGGCTATCACGAAACACATGAATATTTGTCTTTGGTGTTGATTTAAGGTACTTGGCATATTAAAAAAATTGATCTGTCCAAATTAAGATTTTTAAATGTATTTCAAAGACCTTCTTAACGAAATTGTGTCTATATATTGCATGCTTCTTGATATCGGGAGCCTATGTTCAAAATATGTCATCTTAAATTTTTGGCGCTATGAGTTTTTGATGGGAAATAACTTCCCTATGTAATACCCATCTGTGATATAAATTTCAGCTCAAAAACATAATTTGTTCTCGTTTTATCTCAATTTTTGTTAATATGCTATCTCAAAATACATTTTTTTTTTGTTGGAAATAAATGCTATCTCTCATATTAAAAATACAATATTTTTGAAATAAATTTATTTATTACAAATCTACATCATATCTCATTGTAATTGACATGCTGAACACGAATCTGGTGAAATTTTTTTTATCCAATAGCTAATTTTTTAGATATTGCAGTTTTTAATCCTTTGGCGACGAATGATAGATATATTTCCTAATTTTAGTTTTTGTTGTAGTAGCTACATTTTCCAACCGATTTTTTTGAGTGTGGTGTGTATCAGAGAGGTAAATGAAGTACTAGACGTCAATGTCGGTTAATGTCAAATGTGAAATGTAACAAAAATCAAAAATTGGTGGCTTAAACAATAATTCATAATTATTATCAATTTACGTGAAATTTATAACTACAAATTGGGTAAGTTATCCTCTTAATGTATTTACACATAAATATATAAAATACCCAATATGGTTTAGTATGATGGATGAAGATACTTGGAACGGCAATGCTCTACAACTTATTGCTAGGAATTATGAGTCCTCATCGGATGAAGAAAACATAGTTTCCAAAAGATCTAAAAGAGAACACGACTCTCGTTCAAAGATGCGTAAAACTAATTCTATCAAACGCATGAAATGCAAACAATATTTGGGATTTTCCACATCAGACACAAAAATCCATCAAGACATACCAAAACCTCAAAGAAAACAAGGACCCAAATGTTCTTCAACATTTTGTTTAAATAGTAAATTGAGAAAGTGTCATCAATTTGAGGAAGAGGACAGAATCAAAATTTTTGAGGATTTTTGGAAGCATTCCTGGGAAGCTAAGAAGGTGTTTGTAAAATATCATGTTTCGCAATCGGCTAAAAAATGTAATACAACAGAAAACTCAAAAAAACAAAATTCATTTTTCTACAAACTTCCTCTCAAAAATGAATTAGTGCAGGTATGTAAATTTAAATTTTTTTTAAACTTCCCTACAAATGTGAATCTCTTTAGGTATGTAAGTTTATGTTCCTGTCAACCCTATCCATAAATCGCGGTATGTTAAGAGGATGGTTGATTAATCCAGTTTCATCTCCTGAAATACTCGACAAACAAGGTGTTAATGATTCTAAAAACATTGTTTCCAAGACGTTTCTAATAAATTACTTGGATAATTTGGACCGAGTTGAAAGTCATTATTGTCGTAAGAAAACCAGCAAAAGGTATCTCGCTGCAACTTTTACATCAAAAGCTGATGTATATAATGATTACCTTACTGATTGCTCAACGAATAAAGTTAAGCCAATGTCATATTTTACATTTTCCAAATGCTTCGATGCAGAAAATTTAGCTATATTTAGACCTCGCAATGACGAATGCGACACATGTGTGGGCTATAAAACGAAACAAATATCTTCAGAGGTATACAATGAACATCTGGTAAAAAAAGATCGTGCTCAAACTGAGAAAAAACAAGATAAGCTTGATGCCCAAAATGGATTATGCCATGTTTTCACAATGGATGCTGAAGCAGTTAAACTTTGTCCTGATATTAATGCGTCAGCTATATACTATAAACAACGCTTACAAGTGCACAATTTCACCATGTACAATATTGGAAGCCTTCAGTGTACAAACTATTGGTGGAGCGAAATAAATGGCGACTTAACTGCTTCGTCATTTATTTCTTGTATAATAAGTCATCTTGAGACGCACTGTTTATCTGATGAGCTGCCAATTATAATTTTTTCAGATGGTTGCGGGTATCAAAACCGAAATAACTTCTTATCTAACGCGCTGTCCAATTTTTCAATAGAAAATAATAAAATTATAGAGCAAAAGTATCTAGAAAAGGGCCATACCCAGATGGAGTGCGATAGCGCTCATGCCAAAATAGAGAAAAAATTGAAAAACAACTCGGTTTATTTGCCTATTGATTATGTACATTATACTAAAGAAGCTCGAAAAACCGTTAAAATTAATGACAAGATCATAAAAAAACCTTTCGATTCAGTTTATTTAAACCACGACTTTTTTAAAGATTATAATGACAGCCAACTACTTCGTTTTAATAGTATAAGACCTGGCAAAGGCAAAAATGATCCAACAGTATCACAATTACGTTCGCTTATTTATCTTCCAAACGGCAACGTCAAATTTAAAATTAATTTCGACGATGAATACACTGATATACCGTGTCGAATAAAAAAATATGGAGGCAAGCAGGAACCAAATCCTTTGCATTCTGGACCACTTCCAATACAACGATATAAGTTTAAACATTTACAAGAATTAAAAAAAGTTATTCCGCAAGAATATCATTACTTTTACGATAACTTATGCCAGAAATAGTATAAATAAACATCATTATAACATCAGTTTTTATTATGTATTATCTTTTTTTTTAGCATTTTTTGTTATGTTTTTTCCTTTGTTATACCTAATATTCAATAAAACATCTTATTAAATGGGTAATTAATAAATATTGTTCAAAAAATCGTTTTTTTATTTTCCGACAAAATATGCTATCTCTTAAAAAATATTTGTTTTTTGATATAATAAAATATGCTATCTCAAAATAATACGCAATCAAGTGCAAAATTTCAAATTTTTTTCACAGGTATAAATTTGCCGCAATATTTAAACAAACTTATGGAAGGCACATTGTTAATTTTTTCAATAATAAGCGAAATAACTAGTTTTTAAGCTCTCCTGAGAAATTGAATTTTTTAAGATAGCATTTATTGAATATAGGGTCTCGATATATTGAGATTTGAACTTGGAAAGCACTGAAGTTTCGCTATTAGAGTATAACAAGGTGCTTCTTAAAACTAAAATATTTACCGTCAATATGGTTTTCGTAGGCTAGTACTTATCTGAGGGTATTTTTCGAACACAGACCACTCAAATTTCAGTTCTCGCCTGTTATTAAATGATTTTAATTTAAATATTTTATAAGAAAAATAAAATGTATAGCGATCATTATGAAAATTTTCATTTATGTAAAAGAAAATGTACATATTCTGGAATATATTCGAAATAACAAATAGTGGAAAACTGCACTTTACAGTGACCATACAAGGTCTTTCTTAGAAAAAACCATAATTAGATAAAGAATGATCTAAAATCGATAGTGCGTTACATTCACGTCTGCTGAGTTCACATGTTCTGAGGCAGTGATTGTTAACAAAACATGCGTAACAATTTTTAGATAAGAAACAATATTTCTGACAATATCGTTAACCTTAAACATTTACTTAATCTGGCGTATACTAAATAGTTTCAAATTAAACAATATTTAAAGATATGAATTTTTTTTTTCTTATCATTTTATTAAATAAAAATCCTAACAGAAAAAGCCATTGCCAAAAATTTTAAATAAAATCTGTATAAAATGAATATTTATTCCAAGCAGGTGTTAAATAAATTCTCCAAATTCTTAGATGTTTTGGACTGACAGTTTTCCTCCTTATAATAATAAAAATATTTAACAAATAAACCCGTGCCAGGTTTTTTCTCTAGTTGTATTTCAATTTCTATGTTAAGTTTGCAAACTGTGCAAAAAAAATAAAAATAAAGAAAATCTAGACAAAACAAGTTAGAAAAATAAAGTCAAGCTAAACCAACTATAAGAGACTCTACTCTATGCAATATGGCCAAGAAAATTAGCATCTTAAATGGCGAGATAGGAAAGGGATGATAGATTTCAATTTCATCCACCCTCAGACAGTTAGGCATAGAGCTAAATTATCTCACTAATGGATTCCTAACCAATTTAGCGATATAAAAATATTTGTGAAGAAGTGTAATTCCAAAACATCAACGGCCGTATAGATAATATCATAGGGTATAGACATGCCAACAATCTAAAAGCCCATACAATTTTGCTGCATCTACACAATAATATACAGATGCTGCTGCTGCATTTTTATGATCTGTCAGTAATAAACTTATACATATAAAAAATATAATATTTTTTCCGCAGAAACCAAAAAAAAATAAAAATAGATTTAAACAAAAACAGAAAATAAACTTGTTTTGGGAATTTAAGTTTTTCAGCAGAAAATCAGTCTTCAACTTTCTCAATAAAAATCTTAAAAATCTTAATAATTTATTAAGGCAAATGAACTCATATTATACAACGAGACGTTATAAAGAATTTGAAATTTGAATGAAAAAATTTTTATTTTTGCATTGTTATGAAAGCCTCTGCATTGATACCATCCACACCACTGCGCACAGGGTGCATATAAGTTTGTAATTCCATTTGTAAAAATCATAAAAAAATATCTGGACATCCAAAAATAAATACATTCGTGGTCTTTGCAACAAGTGGAGTTGATATAGTGATGATCGTGTGTTTGTCTGTCCCTCTCAAGATATTAATTTTTGACGAAAATGCATTATATTTATTTAAGTTGTTTGATATTTACGGCTCACGGCTTGCGAGAAAACAATAAAAAGCAGAAGAAGAACATTTTATTTTATATATGAGTGCAGGATTTATTGCTGTTATTGTGGTCGTTTTGTTTATGATTCTTGGAAACCATTTCCATAAGAAGTAGTTAACTTAAAAAATAAACTTTTTGCAAAAAATAAACCTTTTTTTTACATTATCTGAAAAATAACGTTTTCTTTAAACGTACACTTTCTTGAAAAGTACCTTTTCTTCAAATATTAATTTTTCTTAAAAAGAACCTTTTGTTAAACAAGTACCTTTTCTTAAACAGTACATTTTCTTAAAAAGTACATTTTCTTAATAAATACCTTTTTTAAAAAACGGAATATTTATTAAAAAATATATCTTCAAAAAAAGCCACTTTTATTAAAATTTTACTTTTTCCAATATAAATATATATTGTAAAAAAATACCTTTTACCAAAAAAATACTTCTTCTTAAAAAAGTAGAGTCAAAAAGTACCTTTTATTAAAAAAGTGCAATTTCTTAAAAAAATACATTTTCTTCAAAAAGCACCTCATCTTAAAAAAATACTTAGTTTTCAAAAGTACTTTTTCTCAAGAAAAGGAGTATTTATTACCCAACTGCACCTTACTGAAAAATCAATGTTTCATAGAAAAGGACAATTCAATAAAAAAAAAAAGTTTATTTGTCTAAAAGAACAACTCTTTCATAAAATTATATGTTTACTTAAAAATAACTTTTCTTAAAAAGTTAAATAACTTTTCTTAAAAAGGTAGTTTTTTTAAAGCAGTTTTTTTTAAAGTAGCTTTTCTTGAAAGTACCTATTCTTAAAAAATTATGTTTTTTAAAAAGGTAACTTTATAAAAAACATAACATTTTATTTTTATTTTACTTTCATAAAAAAGTAAATTTTTTTTTAAACGTAACATTTCTTTAAAAAAAATAGCTTTTCTTGAAAACAGTGGTTTAAAAGTTCCTCTTGTTAAAAAGTATCTTTCCTAAAAATTTACTTTTTCTAATACAAGTATTTTTATACCCCCCACTCCAGTGTGCAGAGGGTATATATAAGTTTGTCATTCCGTTTGTAATAATTAGGAAAAAAATGTAGGACCCCATAAAATATATATATTTGTGATCCTTATAACAACCGGAGTTGATATAGCGATGTCCGTCTGTCCGTCTGTGGAAATCACGATGACGGACGGCATCAATCGGGCAGTTAGGGTGCTCGTTGACATAAAAAATTATTCACTGGCATCCTCAGAAGTTTTCTGTTTAAAATCGTCCAAATCGGTCGATTAGGGCCCGATATTTGAATGAAGAACTAAAAAAAGTCTTGACAAAATGTAATTTTCTTTGTTGTTCTTGTCACGATCACGCCCTCTATAGGATAGCTAAGGTGATCATTTTTAGTGAGAATGATTTACCAAATTCATGGGAAGATTTCTGTTTCAAAAATCGTTAAAATCGGTGGAACAGGTCCAGGGAAATCTCTAACCATTTGTACATTTTTTTTATTAACTCTGGTAGAAAAATTTAAAAGTTTCCATTGTTTTGGGATCACTAAAAAAATCTGTTAGATTATTTCTGTTATTACCACGAGCCTGCCTACAAAATTTCGGATCGAATGGGTCACGGGAAAGGGGTTAAAATTGATCCAAAATTTTTTCGACAAGCAGACACTACGAGTTAATATAAAGGGAGTACAAATTCACCAACATCTAAAGCAAATAATGCTAAAATAACTATTTGTTAATAAAAATAAAACAATGTAAATTTAGCAAAAAAAATTTTTATGTATTAATTTATTTAAAGAGAAAAACACAAAAATAACGTTTGATGTTGTATTTTTTGCGTGTAATATTTACATATACATACATACATACACATATTAAATAATACAAATAATATACATATATTCTATATATTTATATCCATAATAACTGCATGTAAGAAATAAATCGGTATATTATTTTATTTATATAAAATTCTGCAATATTTTGTTGTGGGGAAAATACATTTCTTTTGCATTAACAGGGTGTCACTTCATTTTGCTCAGCGTGACTATGCCACACGCTTTGCAATAGTTATTTCTATTTTAACATGAATGTTAATATTTTCAACTGGATATCATACAGAACAATGTTAAGAGTATACACCGGCTGGTCTTTTATTTCATACGTTTTTTCATTATTCTTTTAAAAATATGAACATAAGTTTGGCATATTAACTTTTTGTTGTTTTTACAAAATAGAGTTACCGGGTTCAGCAATAAGTTTTTTTTTTTTTTTTTTTTCAAAACAGTTCTACATAGTTATATAGAATTATTATTCTGCTTTACCTACAAAATATCTGATTGTGATTACATCTAATTTTTAAAAATTGTCTATAATTACTAAAGCATTATTATTCACATAAATACAAAATTGCACTTTTTAATTTTCCATTCAAATTTTAGAAAATATCAATTCTAAAAACTGGAATTAAAATTTTCAATTATAAATTAGAAAATATTAATTGAATTTCAGAAAATCATATCAAAACGTCGGAAATAATAATTTTAAATTTAGAAAACATCAATTGTATCAAATTCCAAAAAAAAAACACCAAATATGTTTACATTTAAAAAATGTTTACATTTAAAAAAAATATTGGCATTCAGGAGAAATTAATAGCTTTTCAGTAACTTCTTTTAACGATAATCGAATCGTTAAAAAAAGAAAAGCAGAATTATCAGTAAAATTTTGAAACAATATTCGCTATTGTTAAAATCAGCTAAACGACAACCATTTTTGTGTTGTTTATTCAATCGATAAAAACTTAAATTTTTAGGTTGAAATGTCATCATACATAAATAAAAATCATAAAATAGTGAAAATATTTTGCTTCTATTAAAAAACTTTTTTATATAAATAAAAAAATTAAATAGCATATTCAATTCATTATTTCATTTTCAAATAAATAAACAGAAATATTAGTAGAAATGGAGATATTAAACATAAACATAAAATCATCTTGTCAAACACAAAGTAATTTGTTTTTTTCTATTCTTCTTTGTGCTTTTCGCTTATTTTGACAGAGATGCCACTCGTTTACAATTTAAATAAATAGAGAAATAGATTTGTCGACTGTTGTTAAGATGTCTGTACTTAGTGCATCACTTAATCCTTAGTGCAAACAACAATAGCTGTCGATATATTTTGCCATTGTCGGATCGTTGAAATATACAGAATCACACTACAGAAAACATTAATTTAAATTCAATGAATTTTAGAAAACCTCAAATGATATTTAAGAATTGCGAACATAAACATTGTTACATAAATAAACGCAATTTTTTTTGGATGAATATTTGAAGTTTTTCAGAAAATAAAGATAACAAATTATTTTATTTAAAATGTTTGGAACATTTGGTTTTTTGCGTTTGGCATCCCTAATTTGATTATTTATTATTATAGATTTATTCTCTATGTTTTTCAAATATGGCAATATTTTAATAAAAAAGTTGAGAATGCTTTTTTTTGGTTATTATTTTGTTACTCCAATGAAAAAATATTTCGCCAGTTAAAAAAAAAACTATACAGCCATCTCCAATTAGCACGATTTAATGCATATAGCCACCCTACACAACCATTACCTTTGCAATGGAGGTTAGGGCGAGGTATTTAATTAGCAAAAACTAAATTAAACGAGAAGTTATGTCATATAACCGGAAACGCATGGATATTTTTCCAATATTTTGTTAACATTTATAATCAATACTCAAACCGAGGTGGATGTTATCAAAGATTCGGCACAGCCGAATTTAACATTCTCACTTGTTTTTCTTAAAAAACACCTTTTTTCGAAATGCATCTTTTCCTTAAAGTACCTTTTCTTAAAAAAATACCTTATCTCAAAAATTTATCTTTCCTAAGTCTTAATGTTCTTAAGAGAGTACACTTTCATTAAGTAGTAGCTTTTCTTCAAAAAATAAATTTTTTAAAAGTATTTTTTTTAAAAAAAGTACTTCTTAAAACGCAAATTTCTTGAAAAATTGCCCTTTAATGAAAACAATCTCTTCTGAAACAAGTACGTTCTATAAATTCGACTGTACCGATTCATTGATACCCTTCACATGGGATTTACGTTTACATTAATATCTGGAATTATTGCACTATTAATTAGAAAGTAAACAATTTGATAAAGATAATACTAAATTTTTACATTTTTAATATTATTTAGAGGTGTCTATATATCTTTGAATATATCTAAGCACAATGCTGCCCGATTTACCACATTTTCAATAGCAATCTGCTTGAAAGAATGCCAAATAATGTAGTGATAACTTTACCCAGGTAGATGGTTTATTTTGTGAGTGAGCTTGACTTAACAGACAGTCGGACATCGCTTTATCGACACGAGTTGTTATAAGGATGTAACTAGAATGTGTATACTTTATGGGGTCACAGATGCATTTTTCGATGCGTTGGAGTGTATGAAAATAATTTTCTTAACAAAAAATATATTTTCTTAAAAAAATAGCTTTTCCTATAAGCTATTTTAATAGAGTGAATACCTTTTCTTAAGAATCTTAAAAAGTACCTTTTCGTAAAAAGTGACTTCTCTTAAATTGTATCTTTTTTCAAAAAGCATCTTTTCTTCAGACAGCATCTTTTATTCAAAAAGCATATTTTCTTCAAGTACCTTTCTAAATAATATGTTTTCTTAAAAAAGTACCTTTCATCAAAAAGTATATTTTCAAGAAATTATCTGTTCTACAAGAACCTTTTTCTAAATAAAAGTACATATCCTTAAATAAATAATTTTATTTAAAAGAGATCTTGCAACAAAAATTTTTCTGCTTAAAAAGCATATTTTCCTAAAAGTTATTTAAAAATTTACCTCTTCTTAAAAAATACGTTTTCTGCAAAAAATTGTTTCATCTTAAAAGTACCTTTTCTTAAAAAAGTACCTTTTATCAAAAATAGTTTCTTTTCTAAGAGAACTACCTCTTCTAAAAAAGTACCTTTATAAAAAAAAAAAGTTTCTCAAAAAAGGGCATTTTAAAACTTTTCTAAAAAAAATTATCTTTCCTAAAAAAGTACCTATTCTAAAGAAAAGTACATTTTCTTAAATAAGTGCCTTTTCTTAGGAAGACACTTTTCTAAAAAAAAGGACCATTCTTAAAAAAGTATATTTTCCTAAAAGTTATTCAAAAAGGTACCTTTTCTTAAAAGTACATTGTCTTCAAAGAACCTTTTCTTAAAAAATTGTTTCATTTTAAAAGTGCATTTTCTTAAAAAACACTTTTTCTTAAAAAACATAATGTTTGAAAAGGTTATTATATAATCTAAAGAAACAATCTTTTTCAAAAAAAGGGTACCATATTGAAAAAAATATTTTTCTTAAAAAATTTTCTTTTCCTAAAGGTTACTTTTCTCAAAAAGTAACTTTTAATAAAAGGAACCTCTTCAAATTGATCCTTTTAATTATTAACAAATTGTCTTAAAAATTACGTTATCAGTAAAAGTAACTTTTCTTAAAAAATGCCTTTTAACAAAAAACTAAATCTTTATAAATAAGATGTGAATTTTCTTTTAAAAGTGTATTTAAAAAATACGTTTAACAAATTATTTTAGTCAATTTTTATCCACCGACTTAGGAGTCTTACAGCCAAATTGAAAAACTTTAAGAACATAGATTAACAGTATCAGAAATTCGGTACTGTCGAGTTTTGGGTATTTGCTGTCTGTGTATGTTTATACATGCAACTTGGTTGTGGCAACAAAAAATCAGTTACTGCAAATGTATATACAATACGTGAGTTCCTATAAGAAATAGTTGGAGAAACATATATGGATGCCCCTTCGTTTGTCTACTTCTATGTCCACTCAAAACAACATATATATATATATATATATAAAAGTTGTGATAACTGAAACTTGTTTGTAGTAATTAAAATTCAGGTTCTCAAATCTTTCGACCTTGCTAATCTATAATTTATTTAGATTGCCAAGGCTAAAACAATAACCCAGCCTGCTTTACTGCCATCTCTTCTGAAGTTTTGTAGTTCTGGCAAGTGAAATTCGTTACCTAAAGCATAAATTTAGTTTCCCCAACTGTATTTGTATGTCTTATACTACCATTTTAATCTTTCAAGCCGTTCACATAACTTGGAATCTTGGCTGATGATTCGATTTAAGGGCCCTTGATTTCAATTAATTTCAATTGGGTGTGATAACTAAATATAGCTCAAATTTACTTAATGCTACTGAAATTCGGTTCTCACAAATGAATTTGATTTTGAAAAACATGCACTTAATCCATTAGGTACCTTAAGTAAAAGCTACGTATAATTTTCATGACGTTAGGCGACAAATTTTGCTTTCTATCATAGTAATTAATTCAAAATTCTTACCATTTGAAAATTATTTCAATACGTGTAAACATCGTTAGCTGGACACAGTTCCCCGTCAACTTACTGAAATGTTGCCACAAAGAATTTTTCAAGACATCCTGAATTGTAAGGTGAATAGGTGATGACCTACGTCACATGTACTTTATGAATTAATTCAGATATTGCATTGAAATAAAAATCCTAATATGGTATTTTAAGCCTTCGGCATCTTTATATAAATGACAAGTACGATAAACAATTACAAACTAATGCCGTTTTCTTTTCTGACAAAAAATGTCGCCCTTTTTTGCCCTTTTTTCGAAAAGTGTATTTTTTTATATATTCTGAAATAAGAGCAACCTTAGCTTATATATCTTTCGAAAGGTCTCAAAGTCGAGACCTCATAAATCACAAAAAATTCGAGCTATTGATTTCTTTCAGGTCATAGTGGGAGAATATTTCCCCATTATTCCCCTTTTTTGAATAATTTCACCCTATGGCTTCCAAGAGGACAATAATCAATTTTTTTTTGTATTTATGAACACAGCACTTTGAGACCTTTCGCTTGATATATAATGAATGCCAAAATATATATTTTTTTTTTGTAAAAGTATTTTTAAAAAATTGCGCCTTTGAACTTAAGCCTAATATTAGTATATAAATAAATTCGCAACTATAGCAACGTATTTTTATTTTGTCAAATCTAACCTATAGATTATCGTAAATCCTAACGAAAGACAAGACTTAATATACGCAGACATACACAAACAGACATAAATCATTTACAGATGACGCTGTTTCATTATGATTGCATTACATTGTTTAAAAGTGTATACGAACATTAGGCTCGAAAAGTATGCAAAATTCGTTAAGTTCAGATAAATATTCATAAGAAATTATTTTTTTTTTTAGCTAAATGAGTATTATATGTTATATTTCTTATCCACTGTTTTTATTTCACTAAAAAGTTGTTGTCGCAAATGAAGCGATGAAGCAGTAAAAAGTAAAAGGATTCAAGCGGAATATTTAGTTATTTAAAGACATGAATCAAAGTTATTTAACTAAATAGTTGAGAATTGGAAGCTCCTTGATAAATTTATTTAAATTGTTTCTATTATGTAAGGAAGATATACTGCATAATTCTCGAACTTAGTTTGATTATAAAGAGGTGGTACTTTCACACAAGAATATTTAGGTATTTAATTTGCAAAAAATCACACTATAAATTCAGGCTTTTATATAAAGTCTATATCATTTGAAAAAGGAAACAGTTTTGAAAAACAAAGCCAATTATATTATTTGGACCTCAAAATAAAGGCAATATGTTCCAAGGAGTTTTATAATACAAGTTTCAAAAAGAAACTGACTATAACATACCAAATACCGAAATTTTTAGAAAATGGATTTTAGCTCCAACCATACTGAATAAAGTTATCATATATAAAATATTTTGAAAATACATTTCCGATGTGCTGATATAAAAATCAGATTTGAAAATCCGCGAATACTGACCGCTCTTAGTAAATTCGTTTACTCGTATGTTTTCTAAAAACATATACAAACCAAATTTGAGTAAAATCTGTTGTACTTGTAAATTTTTAGACAGATTTAAGTAAACTAGCAGAGCCCAGCACTCGAAATTCAAGTGCAAATTCTAGAAAATTACTTCTTTTTATATTAAATTTTTTTCTTTCAATGTTTTTTTAATCTATATAGATGAATTTTTAAATAAAATTTATTAAGTTTCATTATAGATATTTTTTGAACACAGAAGATATATAAATAGGTTTGTTAATAAATAATTTTATAAGAGCCTAAAGATATGCTAATCAATTTTAGCCAATTCATTGTATAGTTTTTTATTTGAAACTTTTACATGTTTTTTTTGTATGAGTTACTAGAATTTTTATATGATTATTACTACAAGAAATGCACCAGATGGTGCACATCTGTAAAGAAATACCTTTCAAATAGTATATTTTTTGTCAAAATCAGTTGGCAGCTGAGAAGAAATCAACTTGCCTACTAATATCATATATATCGGAAAAATGCTTTATATTGAAATTGTAACATAGATTGGTTCTACGATGTTCATTTTTGGAAGGACGTTTTGTAGTAAAAGCCATGCAAGCATACTTATATACTGGGTATACTTAAGTTGAATTCAGAGGAGCTATTGGATTTATGTTAGCCACGGTTCTATAGCTGATAAAAGCTTATATCCACAATTCTATCTTAAATTAATTTTCATTTGCAACCTGCAATTGCGATACAGACAGACGGACATTCTTAAGTGAGTTATCCGGTTCAGAAAACCAGCATCTTTTTAAAGGTTTTTATCTTAGACATGCTAATTTTTAAAGAAATAGAAACAAATTTCCAAAGGCATAATGGCACTGTTCTAGGCTGAATGATGGTTGGACGGTCACCTTAAAACATTGGATCTTTGGCGACAGTATTTTGATAATTAGTTTGTATGCTTGACACCTAGGTGATGCTAATGTCATTATTGAGTTCATTTTTTATGACATTCTTAAACGCAAAGAGCGGTTTGTTTTTTTTTTTACCTTTGCAAACTTTCTTGCAAGAAGGTGACTTTGTCTGCTCGCGGTGAGAAATCGACCTTTGAACTAAGATTTCAATTTTTGCATCTTTTTTGGAACCGACGCAATAAAAGGAAGATGTTTATACTCTTACATTCTTAGAACAAATATAAACAGTGGACTATTTTTTTCCTTCATTCTTTCTCGATTTTTCAAAGCCTCTGTAGTTCCAGATTGTCTGGCTTTAATCGTCGCCCTAACATCTGAAAAAGAAGGACTCAACTTGGAGTTTTTTAGGCACAATACGCAATTAGTAAAACACATATCAAGTAAACAAAATCAAAAGGTATATTAGTAGGATACGAAAATAGTGAAAAAAGTGAACTTGACTTACGTAAATAATAAACACTGCAGGATAACTAATTCGCCCATTGAAAAATTACGAAAATTCTTTTTTAAAGAAGGGTACGTACTTCTTTAAAAAATGTACTTTTTAAGAAAATGGACGTTTTAAGAAAATGTAGTTTTTAAAGAAAAGTACTTTTAATAAGAGTATTCGGTTTTAGGAAAAGGTACTTTTTAACTAATCTGTTTGCGAGAAGGTCCCAAGGGACCTTTTTGATTTTCAAATTTTCATGGGTTAAATACCCCAACTCTACATGTGTTCCAAGGAAAAAGTGTGCTGAAGCTGGTTTTGACTAACAGTTTACATTTTATTGAAGTTTAATTAATTTTAGTACGTGGATTAGTGAAAGGGTCGCTACGGACCTTTTACTATTATTATTTCTGTATTTCTTTTTTCATGTGGAAATCAATGAGAAGCTAGATGAAGACAACGAAGATGAATTAGAAACTGCTCCTGCCACTACCGTATCTTCTGACAGTTATTTTACATCAAAAATGGCAAGGAATGGAGCAAAGTTGCACCACCGAATAACCGCATTCGTGCTCATAACGTGTTCGACTATATAAGAAGGAAACCAGGGCCCGTGAAAGACACATATGATCCCTACACCATATATTATCATATGGGAAACCAATCTAAAAGCCAAGGAAGTTGCAAGTGTATGGAATTCAGTAAATCCTCAAAAGAAAAAGGAATGGAAAACAATCACTCTAAAAGGGTTCGATACGTTTTTGGCTATCTCTCTGTATGCTGGGCTGTCTAAATCGAATAATGAGCTTGCTAAGGAACTGCGGGGCTCAAGTAATGCTAAAATATGCGAAGCCGCATTATAATACGATCGATTTATGCTCATACCAAATGCATTCGCTTTGATAAATACGTGACGGGAAAATGACCGAGCCAGCAATGGACATACAAATAGCTATGCCAAAATTCGCTTTGGAAGCATTCATTGCAATGGTAAAATAAAATAATTTTTAAAACACAAATTAGAGTGTAGCAAGACCCACAGCAGGAGCTGCACCTCCTTTTGCGCTTCGATCAAATCGGTAGGCATGCCAGTTATGTCGTGAGGACGCCGGCGTAAAACCAGAGCGTATTGCTTAGCTTGCAACAAAGCAGATTGTGCTGAGCATTCTGCTGCAAGAACCGGAAAAAGCTTTAATTTTCTTATTAAATAAAACCGAAATTGTCAAAAAAAAAAAACACAAACAAAAAACATCGAAAACATTAGAAAGTACTTTCTAAGAAGAAGTATTTGAAAAAAATGGTACTACAAAAAAGGTTCTTCTTTACGAAATTATACTTCCTCAAGAAAGGAAAAATTTTTAATAAGAGGGAATTTTTTTAGAAAATGTACCTTTAGGATTTTTCTAAGAAAACGTGCTTTCTTAAAAAGTTTTTTTTTTTTAAGAAAAGTCATCTTTTTTAAGAAAAGGTCCTTAATGAAAGGTACTTTTTACACAAAAGTTAATTTGTTAACAAAAATAACTTTTTCAAGAAAAGCTAATCTATAAGGTAAAGCACCTTTTTAAGCAAGACTTTTTTAAGAAAAGGGATTTTTGCCAGAGAAGGTACTGTCATAAGAGAGGGTAGTTTTTTGAGAAAGGGTATTTTTTTTACGAAATAGTCCCTTCTAAAAAAAATTACTTTTTTAAAAAGGGTCCTTTTTTTAAGGAAAGATAGTTTTAAGGAAGCTAAATTTGTTAAGGAAGTTAAATTTTTAAGTCACTCTTCTTTAAGAAAAATTAATTTTTTAACTTTATAAAAACTTTACTTTTTAAAGAAACGATACTTTTTCAACCAAAGTTAAGCATTTATGAAAAGAAAAGCATTTAAAAAAACATACCTTGATAATAATAATAATAATCCTTAATAAAAGGTATTTTTGAAAAGGTACTGCTTAAAGAAAAGTTAGTTTTTCCAGAAGAGGTACCTCTAGAAGAAAATTTATTTTTTTAAGGGAAGGTACTTTTATAAGAAATTCTACTTCTTTGAGGTAAGCTATTTTTTTTAGAAATAGTATTTTGTTAAGAAGAGGTAGCTTTTCCAGAAAACTTACATTTTAAAAAGAAGTTACTTTTTTAAGAAAAGATACTTTTTTAAGAAAAGGTACCTTTTCAAGAAAAGGTACTTTAAAAGAAAAATTGATTATAAAAATGTACTTGTTTGAAGCAACGTTATAAAAAAATTATTTTTCTGAAAAATTTATTTTTTTGAGAAAAGCTAGTTTTTAAGAAGAGATAATTATAAAAAATGTACTTTGTTAAGAAAAAGTACTTATTTAAGAAAGGGTATTTAGCAATTAATTTTTTAGGGACGTTTTTCAGGAAAATAATTTTTTAAGAAAATGTACTTTCGAAGAAAAAATACTTTTCAGAAAGAAGAAAATGTCTTATATAAAGGAAAAGTACTTTCTTTATAAAAGGCATCTTTGTTTATGAAAAAATGCTTTGAGAAGTGTAACGATATATATTTTGATTAAAGAAAAAAAAATATTATGTTATATTTTTATACACTCCTGGTGAAGTTGAAAAATCGTCAACGAAACGTAGAGTATAGATGAAATAAATTTTGTTTTAATTTATTTTATTTAAAACTTATAAGCTGACCATCACAGCCGAAAAGAAATAACATAAACTCATAAAACAATTCAATCGAAAAACATATTATTGTCAAGTTAAAAAATCAAAAATAAAAATTGTGTAAAACTAATAATAATAATAATAAATTCCAGCCCTCGAAATTCAAGTGCAAATTCAAGGAAATTTTATTTTTTCATTAAATAAAGACCTTAAAGGTATGCTAATCAATTATAATCAATTCAAAAATCAACGCAAAAAACAAACTCATTTTTATTACAAATACATTTACAAATTTAATAAACACACACATGGCATTGTACAATTTTATGTATGTGTTACTAGCAACTTTAAATGCAATTTACTCAAAATAAAGGAACAAATTTGAAAATCTGTAAACCTGCAAAACGGTTAAAAAGAAATATCTTTCAAATAATATACGTTTGGCCAAAATCGGGATAAAACGGTAGAACAAAACATCGGTCACAAAAAATCGCCTAGCCTATTAATATTGTAGATAATAAATAAATATTATTTTTGGCGAAATATTATAGTATAAACTAATATTATCTGTGCTTATATGTGCTATATTTTATAACTGAAATATCAGTATTATGTTGTATTGAATTTTTGGAAAATATTCCATTTACTTACTTTTTATCTAAAGGATACCTGGGCGTGGTGATGGTCCATTTTATTTCGAAACTCGGTACGAAATCTTATATGTACAAAAAAGTAATGTGCACCAAATATTATTGCTTTCTGAACATTCCTTTCATTTTTGAGAACTCTTTACTATTTGATGCCGCTCTATCAGTGTTGTCCTACTGTATACACAGTAATTTTATAACATTTCTCTATTTTTAGTTTCAAAGCTGTAAAAACTCTATTCGACATGATGCAAATCGATTAAAAAAAAAAACAAATTTGAAGTCGAATTTGCAAAAGAAATGCGTATCTTTGCCACAAAAATTTTTTTTCGGACCAATAAATTAAACGAAAATAAAAAAAAATTCCAAAAATTTTTATAATTCATATTGAAAGTGGAATCTAAAATTAATTAAGTAAAATGAACCATGAAATCCAAAAAAAAAAAAATCGGATAACGAGAGTGATTTGATGGATAAAAAGGAGTTTTTAATTTTTATAATAAACCGACTCTACGATACCCTATACAATGAGTGGCATTGTTATTAATTTTTCTGCTTCCGGATATGAAAAAGTTCATATCGGTAGCTATATTTATATGGCAACTCGGCTGAAAAATATACAAAATATGGTCAATACGTAGTAAGATCAATTATTTCATTCAAAAACAAATACAAACCAAATTTGGGAGCTGTGCAATATTTTTTTTTTTTTTTTGTTTATAGATTTAAGTGAAGATCTGGAATTGGCCTTATATAAGGGGTCTATGACTAAGAATTTTCCTGTATGGCTTATTTTTGAACTACTTATAAATGGATGTAATAGATATTCACAAACCCAATTTAACCGAGATCTATATGATTATTTGGATAATATGGAAATTTAAGTCGATCTCGTAGGGGCCATATGTATGGGGACTAGGTCTGAACATGAACCGATTTTCACAAACAGCGTTATTCCTGTGGCTAAGATAATCTTACATACTAAATTTCATCAAAATATATTCATACTTGCGATCTGTAGTTTGATTACAAGGTTTACATGGGCACACAGACGGATGGACGGACATCGCCAAATCGACTCAGAATCACTTTCTGTGTATAACTATTTTGGTACTTACATCAGCACAGTGTTACTATACTCTGACAACGTATTGATATAGAGTATAAAAATGGATTTAAGCAAACTAAGCAGAAATAGAATAAATAATTGTCAGCTTCAAGAAAAGAAAAAAAATCTAATAAAAATGGCATCCGTTATTGTGGTTTAAAAAATCACTCAGAAAGTGATGCAGAGTGATTCGATAACAACAATTTGCCAACAACCCATTCTTTTAACAAAAATTTTAAATAAATTGAGAAACAGTTAAACCTGCTGATCATTAGCAATGACTTGCAATGTACATTTTCTTGATATTAATTAGGTGACCAATTTTATGATCATTGCTTTTATAAAACAAAATATTCCTTTTAGTTTTCTATTTTAGAAGGAACTGAAATAGTGCCTACTGTATCTGTTCAAAACTGCCGGTATAAGTAATTCTTAAATATCGGGTTTTTGCTATTAAATCTTGCTTTAGCGAATGTTATTTTCGTCCCTTTTCCTTACAAAAAAGACTCGTAGTATAACTTTTTTAGTGTATAAATTTAAATAGACATGATATGATACCAACAACCAACATCTTGTTGTAACAGCCATCTAACATTGAAAATCCTGTACACTTACACTTATACATCGTTTCTAATTTTTTTTTTTCTTCCAACACATTTTTAGCTTATTTTGCACAATTTTTGTTGTTGTTTGTTTCATCTTCAAGCATTTCGTCTTCTTCCTTTTTTATGTTGAACAGCCGTTCAATGTCACATTAGTCACCATGTAATATCATGTATCATTGTAGTCATATGTATATTTTGTGTTTTTTTATTAATACTTTATTTTTTGTTAATTTTTTTTTTGTTTTTTGCTTAGTTACTAGAAAAAAAAAGATACATGAAATCCTTGGCTCATTCTTCATATTTATGCTGCTGCTTTTTTGCTTAAAGCAAGCATGTCCTTTTGTTTTCGACTCCCTGTTTTGTCGAGCTGTAGCAGCAGCCAATGTAGGGGCAGCCAGCGTAAAGAAAAAGTGTTTGTCATAAACGTTTTCACACATGAGTTGGTTAAAAAATTATGAGGGTCGTTTATGTTTGTTATACATCATGCAGCATACTTTCGTTTTTATCCTTAATTTATAAAAACAAAGATCTCTTTATACTTTTTTTTTTGTCTTTTTTTAATATATTCGTTATGCTAAGCAATTTCATAATAACGAGAAAAACCACCATATACTCGTAATGTGGAATTAAGATTTTTGGTAATGTGAAATCTTTATAATTTGAATCCCCTAAACACTGTTAGCATTACATTTTGCGTTGTTAATGAAAATAAAAAAAAAACTTCTTGTTCGTAGAGAAGCACCACTTTAATTTTAATGGTTCTTTTGTTAAACAACTTTTGTAAAGATTTAATAGCTTAAAAACTACATTTCTATAAAAACTTTATTTTATTAAAAAAATTAACTTTTATAAGAGCATTAACAAAAAAGTAAGTTTCCTAAAAAGTTCATTTTCTTAAAAAATTTTCCTTTCTTAAAAAAATATAATTTTGTTAATTTTCTTAAAAACTTAAATTTTCTTTAAAAACGTAAATTTTCTTTAAAAAGTACATTTTATAAAAAAAAGTAACTTTTTTAAAAAAAGTAACTCCTCTTAAACAAGTACATTTTCTTTTTTTTAACTTTCATTAAAAAATATTGTTTTTTTTTTTTTTTTTTTTTTGAAGACGGAACTATTTTGAAAAAAGAACCTTTTCTAAAACAAATAACTTTTCCTAAATAAGTAAATTTTCTTAAAAAAGTACGTTTTCAAAAAAAGAACTTTCTATTAAAAAATAAGTTTTCTAAAAAATCAATTTTTATTAAAACAATATACATTTATTAACAAGTAAGAAAATTATAGTCGGTCTAGACCGACTATACGATACCCTATACCATGCGTTTAGAAACCCTATCTCTTAGGCCCAACTAACTGGACATTGAAAATAAGCAAAAAACCAAATTTGAGTGGGATTTTTATTAATTTTTTTGGCTGCAGATATGAAAAAGTTCATATCGGATGCTATATCTATAAAGGGACTAGGTCCAAAAATGGACCGATCCTGATCATGTTTGGTAAAGTCTCTTGTATTTTGCAAAAATATGTACAAACAAAATTTGAGAAGAATCAGTGCAATATTTTTGTTTTTTAATAGATTTAAGTGAAGATCGGGAAGCAGCTCTATATGGGGTCAAATGGATCATTTTTGGACTACTCATTAGTGGATGTAATGAACGCATACAAACCCAATTTGAGTAAGATCTATATGACAATTTGGATCTTATGGCAATTTATGTCGATTTCATATGGGTAATTTGTATGGGGGCTAGGTCTGAACATGGACCGATTCTCACCAATTTCAATAGCGTTCATCCCATGGGCGATAAAAGCTTATATGCCAAATTTCATCAAAATATATTCATATTTGCGACCTGCAGTTTGATTACAAGCTTTACATGGACACACAGACGGACGGACGGACGGACGGACGGACATTGTTAAAACAACTCCGAAAGTGATTCTGATTCGATCGGTATAATTAAAGATGGGTCTAGGTCAAATATTTTTGGTTGTTACAAACAGCAGCACAAAGTCATTATACCCAAACCACATAGTGGTATAGTGTATAAAAATAACGATATATTTAAAAAATCATTTATTAAAAAATTACTTCTTTTTAATGTTATTTTGAGCAAAACAGTTTCTTATATAAATAAATTACTTTATATTAAAAAAAAAAATATTTTGTAATAAAAATAATCACTTATTACATAGAGTCAACACTTCGCGCCCAAACAATGAAAACCCGTTTTTTGGAATTGGAATCAATTTTATTCTTCAACGTGATCTCCGCTTAATAAAATGCACTTCTTCCAACGATCCTCTAACACCTTGATACCCTTGCAAATATACGATTTGTCAAACTCTTCAAAATAGCCTTCCGCCTCTAATATGACTTGTTCATTTGTGGAACATCTCTTTCCCTAAAGCCATCTTTTAAACTTTGGCAACAAATAGTAAGCGCTGGGGACCAGATATAGAGAACACGGGGATGTGGAAGCAATTTGTAATGTAAAGACTTCAATTTTTCTGAAGCCAAAGCCAAAGATGAATGCGCCGGTGCATTTTCATGATAGTACAAGATTATATTCTTATTTAAGTGGTATCGTTTTTTCTTAATTTCTTCATCCATTCTATCCAGTAATTGGCATTTATTTTTTTTTCTTTCTCCAAGTTATCAAGAAATATTATACCTCGTGCATCCAAAAAAAAAAAAAAAAACACTCCAGCCGATTGTTCAGATTTTGGCCGCTTTGGTCGGCTTTCGCATGTGTGCAAGCATTCCGTATTATGGTGTATAATAATGAATCCACGTCTCATCCATTGCTGTAAATCGATGTAAAAATACAGTTTAATTTACTTCAAACATACTTTGAATCATAAACAAGTTTCAGTTTTTGTTTAGCTGTTAAAAATGGCGGCACCCATCGAGCTGAAAGCTTTTTCGTATTTAAATGATAATTTAGTATATGCCGAACTCGCTTTGTTGATATCTCTATCCTGCCAGCGATCTCACTTACTTTAATCTTTCGATCGTCCAATACAACCTGACGCACTTTTCTTACGTTTTCTTCGGTAACTGCCTCATTTGGATGACCAGGGCGATCTGATCATTTGTAATCGTATGACCACGTTAAAATTCGGAATACCACCTTTTAACCATTGAATGTGACGGCGAAGATTCACCGTAATGTTTGTCTATCCATTCTATGGCTTGGCTGGTATTTTTTGCCATCAGAAAACAATGTTTAATCAACACACGAAACTATTTTCAATCAATTTTCTCTCAAACTTTAAAAGCAGCATCATTTTTATAACGGCAAATTTTTTTCTAATTAATGAAATGTCATAAAATTTTGACACAATTTTTCTAATACAACAGAAAAAGTTGGCACTTGTCACGCCATCTATACGTAAGGCCAAGGAGTTTTCTTTCCACATAATATTACAAAGTACTTTTTTTTTTAAAAAATGACTTTTCATTCATAAAGTTATTTTTATTGATAAAGTAATTTTCATAAAAATTACCTTTTGTTAATAAACTATCTCTCCTATAAAAATCCTTTTCTTAAAAAATATATTTTCTATAAAAAAAATTCAATTTTTTTAAATAATTATTAAACAATTACTTCTTCTTAAAAATAAGTAAATTTTATTAAGAAACACTTTTTCTTTAAAACAAATACATTTCTTAGAAAAGCACTTAAAATGTACATTTTCTTCAAAATGTACAAGGTCCTTTTATTATGCCATGGCTCCTAAGACTAAACAATTTAGAAACAAACTTAATTAGAAAGCACGTTTTATTAAAAAGTTCCTTTATGAAAAAAGTACATATTATTTAAAAAGTGCTTTTTATAAAAAATTGTTTTCTCTTAGAAATTCACCTTTTGTCAAAAAAGTACCCATTCTTGAAAATCACATTTTCTAAGAAAGTAAATTTTCTCCACAAGACACCTTTTCATAAGAAAGTAAAAGTAAGAAAATGTTCTTGTTTAAGAACCTATTATTTGTTAAGAACTTTTCCTAAAAAATAAAATAAATAATAATTAATAATTAAAATAAATAATTCCAATTATACAATTAAACAAAAAAAAAATAAATTACTATCATAAGAAATTTTTTTTAATTAAAAATTTAGATAAATATAAAATTTTCGAAATATAATAATTCGTAAAATATAAAATATTCGAAACGTAAAATTTTTATACATGGGGGATTTCATGTCAAGTGCACCAACTTTTGAAACCGATGTCTTCCGATCCGGATGAAATTTGCACCAAGGTTAGTCGTATTGGATAGTAGTTCAGACACAATTTTTCAATAAGATCGGTCCAGATCTCTCTGAGTTAGAGGGGATCAAAATTTGACATTTTGGCCAAGCAGGTGTTTTTTCTCATCCATGTAACTTATTATCTATTGTTCTTAGAAAATTTTCTCCCAGATAGTTTAGATAGCTATTTCTTCAATATTTCGGAAAAAAATACTTTAAAAAAAATAAAAAATTTTAGACTTTTTTTTTTGCTAAATTAAAGCATTTTTTGCCTTTTTTTCCAAAAAGGACATTTTTTTTTTTTTCATAAGAAAGCTTAGGATTTTTCCTTTAAGAGCTTTTTGGTCGCTTAGTGGGATGGGAGTGGGATATCTATCAAAATAAATGTTTTGTAACTCAAGACAACGGTTTTTCAATTTTTCACAAATGCACTATTTTGAATTTTTTCCTATTTGTGTGTAAAACCTTACAAATAAAACTTATACTGAGAAACTAGACAAATTAACCTTTCCGAAGGCATATAACATACCTAACTAAAATTTTATACCCTCGATACTGTAATACCCAGAATATGTTAACCTCAGGAAAAAAATCGCTTTTTTTCTATAGAAATGTTGAAAAATAATTTTTTATTTATTTTTAATAATAATTAAATTAATGTATAATAATAATAATATTAAAAATAAAAGGATAAGTAATTTATTAAAATTTAATTATATAAAATTTCACTTATATCATAACTATTTTTATACTTAATTTATTGTAGCTGATGAAGTATTTAAGTCTTGTAAATTTTTAATACCCAGTCCTTCATCCAGCTTATTTGTCGCCTTTATTTACTGCGTTTTTTTTGTCAATCCTTTCTTGGCGTTACTAGGTTCAGTTGTTGATTTCGCTGCTGGTTTATTTGTTGTCTTTGGAAAGAAATCGCATTGAATAGAGGCAGAAAACTTTTTCAACTTGAGTCTTCCATCGACAAGCGGTATAAAAGCATGATATTGAGCGGTGCCATCGATTGTTACCGCAGCATCGAATCTGCTCTTTAGTGTTTTCAATGTTTCCTGATGATCCTCTTTACTACTAAAAACTATTTTAGTTTCTTTACAATAACTCTTTGCCCAATGGAATAAAGCAGTCGCATCTAAGATGCGATCTTGATGAGAGCACTGGAGGCTATACTTCGCTGCATTTCTTTTAAGGTTTGCTCCAATACCATCACATGCTCCTTTACCATGAGCAGTAGGATGAAAATGCCACTCAGCTGGCATTCCAAAATCTTTTTCATGGGCCATAAGATTTGCCAAGCTACTTTTGGTTTTAAAATGTTTACGAACTCCGTCCGAAACGTAGTATACCTTCTTTACTGTAAATTTAGATTTTAGAAATTTTAGTATTCTCTTCTGGTACTCATAAACGCAACGCTATCATGTTTTACATCGTAGGATATGATTGACATACTTTTGTCTTCCAATTTTTCATCTCTCATGTAGTAAATAACTACTGTGAATATAGTTGCTTGGTCCTAAAAAAGTAAGTTTTCTCAAAAAAGTATCTTGTCTGAAAAAGTACCTTTCCTTTATAAATACCCTTATCTTTATAACCTTTTCCAAAAACAGCAACATTTTCTTAAGTTCATTTTATTAAAAAAGTAATTTTTATCAAAAAGTTCCTTTTATTAGAAAATTATCCTTTCTTAAAAAATACCATTTCTTAAGAATTTAGTTTTCCTTAAAAAGTATCGTTTCTTAAAAAAGTACCTTTTCTTAAAAAAGTACCTTTTCTTAAAAAAGTACCTTGTCTTAAAAAAGTACCTTTTCTTAAAAAAGTACCTTTTCTTAAAAAAGTACATTTTCTTAAGAAAATATGTTTTCTTAAAAAATTGACTTTTCTTAAAAATAACCTTTTGGTATAACAAATACCTTTTATTAAAAAATGTAAATTTTCTTCTAAAAGTACCTTTCTTAAAAAAGAACGTTTTCTTAATAAGTAACTTTTCTTAAAAAAATTTCTTTTATTATAACAAGTACCTTTTCTTAAAAAAGTACTTTTTCTTTAAAAAAGTACCTTTTCTTAAAAAGTACCTTTTCTTAAAAAGTACCTTTTCTTAAAAAGTACCTTTCCTTAAAGAGTACCTTTTCTTAAAAAGCACCTTTTCTTAAAGAGTACCTTTTCTTAAAAAAGTACATTTTATTAAAATAAATACCTTTTCTTAAAAATTTTATTTTTATTTAGGTATCTTTCTTAAAAAACTACCTTTTTTAAAACAGATACTCTTCTTAGAAAATACATTTTGATGAAAAAGTACCTTTGTTTAAAAATTTTCTTAAAAAGTACCTTTGCCTAGAAGTACCTTTGCCTAAAAAGTACCCTTTCTGTTAAAATTATATTTTCTTATAAAGACATTTTCTTAAAAAAAATTAATTTTCTTTAAAAAGTACAAAGTAAAAAGTACATTTTAAAAAGTACCATCTTTCAAAAACCACATTTGTTTAAAAAATTTAGATTTCTTAAGATATAACATTTTCTCAAAATTTACCTTTGCCTAAAAAGTAACGTTTCTGTTGAAATTATCTTCTCTTAAAAATTACTATTTCTTAAAAAAAATTAATTTTCTTAAAAAAGTAAATTTTCATTGAAAAGGGCCAACCTTCAAAAAATACATTTGTTTTAAAAATTTAATTTACTTAAGAAATAACATTTTCTTGAAATGTATCTTTGTCTAAAAAGTACCGTTTCCGTTAAAATTATATTCTGTTAAAAAGTACCTTTTCTTAAAAAAATTTAATTTTCTTTAAAAAGTTCATTTTCATTAAGAAGTATATTTTCATTCAAATTTTTAAAAAATACATTTGTTTAAAAAATTTAATTTTCTTAAGAAAGAATATTTTCTTAAAAAGTACCTTCGCCTAAAGGGTACCTTTTCTGTTAAAATTATATTCTCTTAAAAAGTACATTTCTTTAAAAAAAAATTTAATTTTCTTTAAAAAGTAAATTTTTATTAAGAATTACCATCTTTCAAAAACTACATTCGTTTAAAAAATTTATTTTTCTTAAGAATTATTATTTTCTTAAAAAATACCTTTGCCTAATAAGTACTTTTTCTGTTAAAAGTTTCTTCTCTTAAAAAGTACCCTTTCTTAAAAAAATTAAATTTTCTTTTAAAAGTTAATTTTCATTAAGAAGTATATTTTCATTAAAGTTTTTAAAAACTACATTTGTTTAAAAAATTTAATTTTCTTAAGAAAGAATATTTTCTTAAAAAGTACCTTCGCCTAAAAAGTACCTTTTCTGTTAAAATTATATTCTCTTAAAAAGTACATTTCTTTAAAAAAAAAATTTAATTTTCTTTAAAAAGTACATTTTTATTAAGAAGTATATTTTCATTAAGAATTACCATCTTTCAAAAACTACATTTGTTTAAAAAATTTATTTTTCTTAAGAAATATTATTTTCTTAAAAAGTACCTTTGCCTAAAAACTACCTTTTTTGTTAAAAGTTTCTTCTCTTAAACAGTACCCTTTCTTTAAAAATTTAGTTTTCCTTAAAAAGTAAAATGTACTTAAACATTTTCTTTAAAAAGTACCTTTTTTTCAAAAAGTCCATTTTCTTCAAAAACAAATTTCTCATAAAAATGTTCCCTTTTTAACAGCCTTTTTTAAAATACCTTTGTTAAAAAAAAGTTGATTTTCTTTAAAAAAAAGTACCTTTTCTTAAAAAAGTAGTTTTACAAAGTATCCTCCAGATAGTACGTGAGTATTGGATTTGGCTTTAACAGTAGAGATTTTCGCTAAATTTGAAAGGGTGCATATCTTAGTCCATAAAATTTCATTACGACACTTAAATCTTCAACCGAGAGATTAGTTTTTCATGCAAAAATGGATATTAACCGCAGTAACAACGTCAGGCTAAACTCTGGGATACAGTTACTGATTCCTTTAAAACAACTCTGGAATTTTATATATTCGCAATAACTTGCAACACTTACTATAAAGACACATTTTTATTTTGCGCATTCCTGACCTAGAACCTGGTCTTCTTCATATCATGGCTCACTTAATTATCAGTTCTAATATGAAGAAAAATGTATTTAAAAAAATTGGATTTCATTCCATTTCAACAACAGTGCAGTTCTTCAATTTACGTTATGTTGTGGTGCCCACAATTGTAACAAATTATAGTGCGTTTTTTGTTGTAAAGAAGAAAATAATGTTTCTTTTACAATAACTAAGTGCTCTTGGTTAGAAAAACAACTATTATGGCTATTAATACTTAAAAAATTTCTTGGTTTAGTTTAAACATATTCCCCCTTGGCCTTTTAAATAATTAAGTTTATTTCTTGTCAGGCATTAGTTTCTGCGAAAGCAAAAGTTTCGTTGGTCATGCATGAACATGCTTGCACATATAATTTTGTTTTATTATTTTCAAGTGTACTACTCACATATACAAAGTATGCACTTCAAAGTGTCGAGTAGGATGTTTTTTTTTTTGCATTGCAAAATTAACACTACAAACAAAACACATGCACACACACCGTATCGTCATATTACATGACGCATTTTTGCACATATTCATTGCAACTAGGTTAAGTGTAAAGTAATATGAAAGGTTGTGAAGCAGTTTGCGCTACCTAAAGTACAAAAAAAAGCCAGCTCAAACAGATGTTGAAAAGTTTGCTGCGAAATTCAAAAAAAAGACGATGAAGTTTGTTTTAGGGAAAAAATTAAGATGATCCTAAGGAATTTATAATGTAAATTGAAAACTAAATGTATGATATAGAATTTAATTTTAAGGTGAAATAATATTCTTTTTTGTTACATTCTTGAAGAAGTATGCTTTGGAACTTTAGGTGTTTGACCCACTTACACCACTCTGTGGTAATGGTGTAATGAGTTTTTACTCATGAGCTATATATCTGTGGTAACAAGCGATAACCGCCTAAGTCGATTTAAGAACAATTCGAGTTATGTATGCAATTAAAAGCGCTTTATATTTACGTGAAGTCCCCATTTCTCTAACACACTTTTTGTTAAAAAGTTATTAATGAAAACATACCGACCTAAGTCGTAATGAAGCCCCATTACATTTATATAAATAGTTAATTTTCTTAAAAGCATGATTTTCGACTTAGGCGGTTAATGCTTGTGACCACAGATATATGAACTAGAACCAACTTTTATAAGGAGTTTCTGAGATGATTTACTCATGTTCATCCGACATAAATAAATCTTCTATTAAGTTAAACTTAAAATACCTTAAGATCAATATAATGGACCCTATATTAGATCTGGCTCAAATATAGTTTATACGTTTATACAATATTTTTTCTAAAATCATCAGTCTAAATACAAAAAATATAGACTTTTGATCGAATGCTTGGTTTTAGTTGCGGATCACTGATTGTGAAACATCCGGCAGAGTCCAGCGGCTCTATTGTGAGAACTTTTCTTAAGCAATGACACTTTTTTAAGAAAATATAATTTTTTAAGAAAAGGTAGATTATTAGATTATCATATAGATCTCGAACATATTTCAATTATGTTTGTTAATTACACCTGTTTATCTGTAGTCCAAGAAGAAGACCAGCAGGTGTATGTATGTTTATTACATCCATTTATCAGTAGTCCAAAATTCGACTGTATGCAAACGTATGTTTTTGAGAATAATAAATGTCTTTACTAAGGATCAGTTAATTTTTTAACCAAGTCCCCATATGAAAATAGCACCCGATATGCATTTTTTCATATCTGTGGGCAACAAATTCATAATAATGCACCTCAGATTTGGCTTATACTTTTTTGCTATATAGAATTAATAAGATCCAAAAATATTTATTAAATTCATGGATCTCGAACATATTTCAATTATGTTTGTTAATTACACCCGTTAATCTGTAGTCCAAGAAGAAGCCCAGCAGGGTTTGTGCATGTTTACACAAGCCTAAGTCAGTAGTCCAAAATTAGACCCTATAGGACAATTCTTCGTCATAGCCCTGATATGAAACTGGTCCCAGTCTTCACTGGCATCCATCAATAAACAAAAATATTGCATAGATTTTTCGCAAATGTATGTTTTTGAAAATATTAAATGACTTTACGAAATACGGTGAGGATCGGCTAATTTTTTAACCAAGTCCCCATATAAAAAGAGCACTCGATATGAATTGTTCGTAGCTATGGGCAACAAATTCAAAATAATGTTCCTCAGATTTGGATTATACTTTTTTGCTATATAGAATTAATAAGATCCAAAAATATTTATTATATTCATGGAATATGCTATCGTACAGTCTGGGCCGACTAAAACTTTCTAACATATTTTCTTTATATTTATTAAAAATATGTTTTGAGATCAACATGTTGGCCATTCCAACCTGAATGATTTGGCTCACTTCGTTGTCTAACCGATATCCGTGACTTGTTGACTTGTATATCTCCACCTAAAATTCAGCATATAATTCCATAAAGAGCTGAAAATCAGATTTAATAATTTTCGCTTAAGCGAATAAACGAACGAATATTTCATTTTCAATTTTCGCACGTAAGCTTATAATTCCATTTTCGTTCTTTAACAGACATCCAATTATGAGGATTTAGGTAGTACGAATATTGTTGTTTCACTCTAATAAATTCTATCCTGCAACTAGCCAGCCTTTTGCAAATAAGCAGAGCATAATAGTTTAACAAAAGGAAAAAGAATTATTGTACGAGTAATATAAACTAGTACGATATGAAATTTATTTTATAATGAAGGACATAAATGAAATGAATGGCAAAAAGTAGAAGCAAAAAAAACTGAAAAAAAAACCATCATACGATATGCAAATTTTCGTATATTTTTTTTTAGAACTCAAAAAAAAGATTGTACGACATGACATCAAAAGCGGAAGTTACAACTAAAATTAATTAAATTTTTCTACTGTTCAAAAAGTTGTTGCAACAGCTAAAATAAGTTGCCGAATGGGAATAATAAAAAAAAAATAAAAGAAATCAGAAAATTTAAGAACGACATTTACTGCCAATGATTATAGATGGTCGAAAAACCTAAAGAAAATAGGAATACGAGGTAGAAAAAAGATTTGTTGGTGGTCAAAGACGAACAAAAAATGAGCTATAGTTTATTATGAGTTTTTTTTAGTTTAGTTTAGTTTATTTTTTGGTTGTTTTAAAATTGAAGCTATATCATCAATGACTCACTGCTGTGCTGATTCAGTAATGCTCAATGTTTATTCCTGTATTCATATGTGGTATTCATTATTAATTGTGGTTCTTACGTCTCTATAATAACTAGCAGAGCCCAGCACTTGAAATTCGAGTGCATATTCTAGATTTTATTTTTTCATAAATTTTTTTTTTCAATTTTTTTTTTATCTATATGTATAAAAAAGTTATGAATATTGCAATAAAATTCATTAAGTTGTAAGTTTTCAGATAAAATTCATTAAATTTTATTATAAATATTTGTTGAGCACACAGAAGATATATAAATGGGGTTGATAACAAATAATTTTATAAGAGCCTAAAGGGATGCTTATCAATTTTAAACACAAACACAGCATTGCATAGTTTCTTATTTGTAGCTTAAGTATGTGTTTTATGTATGTGTAAGTAGCAACTTTAAATGATTATTACTCCAAAAAAATGTACCAGACGGTGCACAGCTGTAGAGAAATACCTTTCAAATGGTATATTTTTTGTCAAGATCGATTGGTAACTGAGAGTCTAGAAGATATCACAAGATATCGCCTTGCCTATTGATTTTGTAGTTATCCCACAACATGTTTATAATTTTCTTATTACAATGTTAACTGTTTCTAAATATTTTTTCGTATTACTTAATCTATATATTAATACGTAAAGGCAAATTTTTAGTTCCCCTTTTAAGCAACATGCGGGAACGGAGGAGTGTGAAAATTGGCATAGTTATAGTTCATATGGAGGAGCAGCTGAGAATGATAAAATTTATGTTTAATATATCTTAAAAATATATTAAAATAATTAAAATAAAATATTTATAATAAATCGTTACACCCTGTTAATGCGAATGATTTAAATTTTATATCATACGTCCTGTGTTGAATTATGAATTGCTAAATTTGAAATTTTATATTACACGCCCTGTAGGCTCACTTAAATATTCATAATTTTTTTATATATATATGGGGGATTTCATGTCAAGTGCACCAACTTTTGAAACCGATGACTTCCGATCGGGATGAAATTCGCAACAAGGTTAGTCCTATTGGATAATAGTTTAGACACAATTTTTCGACAAGATTGGTCCAGATCTCTCTGAGTTAGAGGGGATCAAAATTTGACATTTTGGCCAAACAGGTGTTTTTTCCCATTCTTGTAACTTATTACCTATTGTTCTTAAAACCTTACAAGAAAACTTATACTGAGAAACTAGACAAACTAAACTTTCCGAAGGTATATAACATACCTAACTAAAATTTTATATCCTCGATACTGTAATACTCAGAATATGTTAACCTCAGGAAAAAATCGCTTTTTTTCTATAGAAATGTTGAAAAATTATTATTTTGTATTTATTTTTAATAATAATTTAATTAATGTATAATAATAATAATATTAAAAATAAAAAGATAAGTAATTTATTAAAATTTAATCTTAATTGCATTAGATCCATTTATATCATAACTATTTTTATACTTAATTTATTGTAGCTGATGAAGTATTTAAGTCTTGTAAATTTTTAAATACCCAGTCTTTCATCCAGCTTTTTTGTCGCCTTTATTTACTGCGTTTTTTTGTCAATCCTTTCTTGGCGTTACTAGGTTCAGCTGTTGATTTCGTTGCTGGTTTATTTGTTGTCTTTGCAAAGAAATCGCATTGAATAGAGGCAGAAAACTTTTTCAACTTGAGTCTTCCATCGACAAGCGGTATAAAAGCATGGTATTGAGCGGTGCCATCGATTGTTACCGCAGCATCGAATCTGCTCTTCAGTGTTTTCAATGTTTCTTGATGATCCTCTTTGCTACTAAAAACTATTTTAGTTTCTTTACAATAACTCTTTGCCCAATCGAATAGAGCAGTCGCATCTAAAATGCGATCTTGATGAGAGCACTGGAGGCTATACTTCGCTGCATTTCTTTTAAGGTTTGCTCCAATACCATCCTATGCAGTAGGATGAATATGCCACTCAGCTGGCATTCCAAAATCTTTTTCGTGGGCCATAAGATTTGCCAAGTTACTTTTGTTTTTAACATGTTGACGAGCTCCGTCCGAAAGGTAGTATACCTTCTTTACTGTAAATTTAGATTTTAGAAATTTTAGCATTCTCTTCTGGTACTCATAAACTGCAACGGTATCATGTTTTAAATCGTCGGATATGATTGCCATACTTTTGTGTTCCAGTTTTTCATCTTTCATGTAGTAAATAACTACTGTGAATATAGTTGCTTGGTCGTTATTGAAGTGGAATGCTTGTATTGGTATCCTGAAGAACATATTTATAGTTTTCTGCGAAATCATATGAAATAACGAATTCACCAGACTTCAAATGTATCTTAAAATCCTTGAAGAATGACCATTGCTCTTTAACTAAAAAGTCATGGGTTCTCAAGTTTAGCAATCCTGTACACATTTCTTCCACAAAATCATTCACATTTAAAATGATTGTTTTCAATGTGCATATGTCAGTCTGAATCCATGAATCATATTTGACCTTCTCTATATATTCTCGATCTAAAGAGTTGATTAAATTTTTTTGATGAATGTGGTTTTCGGGCAATTGGTACATTCACCTAAGTGGCAAGAAGTTGTTGCATTAGGACACATAGTCAATTTAAGGCAATCACGGTAATCGTGTAAATCTTCTGCCGAATCATCTGTTGAATACTTTAAGTTGATTTCCTTCAACATCAGTTTAACATTTTCATGGTAAATGCAAATGCATACTGTGTGAGTTCCGCTGCTTTCTGCCAAGACCCAATGTCATTTGGGTTAATTTCGTGAAGCCAATTCTAACATCCTCGTGTTCAGATTGAAATGTTGCAAATAACTCTTTCAGGATACAGATAACCATTCTATTCTGTTATGTTATGAAGGTATGTTACATACCTTCGGAAAGTTTAGTTTGTCTAGTTTCTCAGTATAAGCTTTATTTGTAAGGTTTTAGACACAAATAGGAAAAAATTGAAAATAGTGCATTTGTGAAAAATTTAAAAACCGTTGTCTTGAGTTACAAAATATTTATTTTGATAGATATTCCACTCCCATCCCACTAAGCGACCAAAAGGTTCTTAAAGGAAAAATCCTAAGCTTTCTTATGAAAAAAAAATACCCTTTTTGAAAAAAAAGGCAAAAAATGCTTTAATTTTGCAAAAAAAAAAAGTCAACAAATTTTTTTTTTTTTAGGTATTTTTTTCCGAAATATTGAAGAAATAGCTATCTGTTTGGGAGAAAATTTTCTAAGAACAATAGGTAATAAGTTACATTGATGAGAAAAAACACCTGTTTGGCCAAAATGTCAAATTTTGATCCCCTCTAACTCAGAGAGATATGGACCGATCTTGTTAAGAAATTGTGTCTAAACTACTATCCAATAGGACTAACCTTGGTGCAAATTTCATCCCGATCGGAAGACATCGGTTTCAAAAGTTGGTGCACTTGACATGAAATCCCCCACGTATATGTCGGAGTACTGATTATATTCGTAATATAAAACGGCAAGCGGCGACATTTATGTCAAAGCTTGGGTAGAAGCGACTGACTACGGAATTTAATAAAAAAAAGCAAGAACAGAAACGATTCAAAAGTCAAAGAGAGCAGTAGCAGCAAGTCGAGACTCCTCGTTTTTAATTTCAATTAAATTTGAAAAGAAAATTAATTATTTAAAAAAATAAGTAAATTGTTTTATTTTATCAAATCTTGATTAAAACATTCTAAAATGAATGAAAACCCGACATATAGATTAAAAAACATTGAAAAAAATTGTATGAAAAATAAAATTTCCTAGAATTTGCACTCGAATTTCGAGTGCTGGGCTATACTAGTATAATCTAAATACCTCTGTACCAAACCAAATAAAAAAATTAGAAATAAAAATTAAACAATTTTTTTTATAAATTATTTAGTTCTAAAAATAAGTTCAAAATAAAAAAAAATTAAATTTACTTCTGAAATTATAATTTTTTTTTTAAATAATAGAAAATCATATTATCTACTCTGTACAAAATAAAATAAAATATTTATATAATCAAAAATTAAAAAAAAACGACTTCTCACTTGTCGATCAAGACCGACTTCACTATACCCTATAGCATGTGTTTATAGACCCTATCTATTAGGCCCAACTAATTAGATGTAGAAAATAAGCATAAACTAAATTTGAGTGGCATCTATAATATTATTAGGCAAGGCGATTTCTTGTGACATCTCCTACACCTTTAGCTAACTTCCGATTTTGACAAAAAAAGATACCATTTGGACGGTATTTCTTTGTAGATGTGCACAATCCTTACAGATGTGTGTCTCTGGTATATTTTTTGGAGTAATAATCACTTAAAGTTGCTGCTAACAAATACATAAACCACATATTTAAACTATACAATGCTGTGCGTGTGCTTATTAAATTTGTTAAAGTGCTGAATTGTGAATTGGCTAAAATTGATAAGCATGCCTTTAGGCTCTTATAAAATTATAAATTCACAACACACTTATATATCTTCTGTGTGTTCCGCATTTATTTATAATGAAATTTAATGAATTTTATTTAAAAATTCACAATTTAATAAATTTTATTCAAATATTCATAAATTTTATATATATATATATAGATTTAAAAAATACTGAGAGAAAATATTAAATGAAAAAATAAAATTTCCTAGATTTTGCACTCGAATTTCGAGTGCCGGATTCTGCCAGTTGTTATTATTTTTTTTTTTGCTTTCGGATATGAAAAAGTTTATATCAGCTGCTATATTTATATGGGCACTAGGTCGAAAAATGGATCGATCCTGACCAAATTTGGTGAGGTCACTTATTTTTTGCAGGAACATATACAAACTAAATTTGATCAAAATCCGTACAATATTTTTTTTTAGATTCAAGTGATGATCGGGAATCAGGTACATATGGGGGCTATTACTCAGAATTGTCCTATAGGGTTTGTAATGTAATAAACATACATAAAGCCATTTTGACCGAAATCTATGTGATAATTTGGATATTATTACAATATAATTCGATCTCATAGGGATCATTTGTATGGGGACTAGGTCTGAACATGAACCGCCGTTCATCATAATATATTCATATTTGTGACCTGTAGTTGGATTAAAAGGTTTACATTGACGCACAGACCTACAGACGGATGGACGCACGGACGGACGGATGGACATCGCTAATTCTGAAAGTAATTCTGAGTCGATAGTTATAATAAAAAATGGGTCTAAGCCAAACAGAATCGGGTACCCCTCTACTATCAATACTGGGAACAATTTTTTTTATATATTACTTAATTTTTTTTCTGTTTCGATATAACGACATATGTCCGTCTGTCCGGCTGTCTATGTAGCCATGTAAAATTGTAGCGGACGCAAATGCAAATATATTTTCATGAAAATTGATATTCGCTACTGAGATTGGTGAAAATCAATGAAAATCACCGTGAATTTTAACAAAATTTTTTTGGAGTGTGTTTTTTATATTCATAAATTATTGCTTCAAAAATAATCAACGGAGGACCAGTATTAGTTAAAAGTCCCATCTTAAATAACATCCCGACGTAAGTCTTTCGACCCCTCTTTAAGCAAAATGCGCTCACAGAGGAGTTTCAAATATGGCATAGTTATAGTTCGTATGCAGCAGAAGTGCATAATGCTAAAATTTACGTATAATATGTGTAAGAAATATTTTAAATTGTATAAGATAACATATTTATAATAAATAATTTTATAAGATCCTAAAGGTGCGCTAATCAATTTCAAACTTTATCGTCTGAGCAATTATTATTGATGGTTTCAAAAATGAGCATATTCTAATCGCCTAATGTTGAATTGTGAATTGCCAAAAATTGATTAGATTGATTGATTATTTATTAACAAACCCATTCATATTTCATATATTTATTAAATATTTTGAGCGAAATTTTATGAATTTTAGTTAAAAATTCGCAATTAGATATTCATAAATTAATATATACTAGCAGTTTCCAGCCCTCGAAATTCGAGTGCAAATTCTAGGAAATTTTATTTTTTCATTAAATAAAGACCCTAAAGGTATGCTAATCAATTATAGCCAATTCACAAATCAACACAAAAAACAAACCCTTTCTTTTATAACAAACACATTAACAAATTTAATAGCGTTGTATAATTTTATGTATGTGTTAGTAGCAACTTTAAATTCGATTTACTCAAAATAAAGGAAAAAATTTTAAACTTTGTAAATCTGCAAAACGGCTAAAGAGAAATACCTTTTAAATTATAAACGTTTGGTCAAAATCGGGATAAAATGGTATAATAAATCATCATTCACAAGAAATCGCCTAGCCTATTAATGTTATTGATATATTAAAAAAAATGAATGAAAAAATAAATTTAGCTAGAACTTGCACTCGAATTTCCAGTGCTGGGCTCTGAGAGTACAATTAAATCCGACTCAAATTTTGATTGTATTTGTTTTTGAAACTCCAAACTGAAATGTTATTAGGACATTTATTGAAAACATAATAATCGCCCTTATGAATATAAAGTACATGGTGACCCCTTCTATCTACCTCAGTCATTAATTCAGATAAAGTTTGTAGGATTTTGGGGCCAAGACCTATAAGTCCTCTTCAGAGTCACCCAATTTAAATTTATTTTCAAAAATTTTACTTGTTTGACAAATGCTGTAAAAAGGAAATAATTCGTTGGTTTTTTGAAAAGTTCTGATTCGAAAATTATCAAAAATTTTTTTTCCTAAGCCTACCAAATGTAACGCGTTATAAATAGTTTTTGCGAATTTTTACGAAATAAATAGTTTATATTTACATTATAGGGTATTGATATCGAGCAAATAAAAAAAAACTTATGACAAAACAGAATTAGCATTTTTACTATTTGTGGATACTCTGAAAGTGACGGATGCCGTAAAATAAATTCGAATTTCCTTTTAAATTAGTAGCATCCATTTTTTTTTTGTTCTCAACTTTAAATGAACCATATCTAAAGGATATTCTGAGAACAAAAACGTAAAACTATTCACGTTGCTGCAAATGAAATTAAATCAAAGGCCATTGAAATTGGATTCAATGCTTGGTTGATTTGAGGATATTACGAATATAAGAAACGGAAGATAAGAAAGCTATAATATGCTAGAAGATAATTTAAGCTTGGAAGTGTACAAAATTAGATAATTAGGAACTTACAAAAGCTTATTACCTAAAAAAAAAATAAGATTCAGTTATTAAATAGTACTAAATAACGTTAACTAACTAACAAACATTCTGTCATTATATGTATATTAAATCTTATAGTGTTTCTGAGAAAGTCTTATTGCATTCAGTTAGTAATTTAATAATTTTTTCGAATAAATTGATTTAATTTTCAAATAAATGCTTATTAACTAAACATTTCAAGGAAAAAAGTTCCTTTAGTATATGCATATGCATAATCTTAAAAGGGTTACTTTTTTACCTTACTGCCAAATCTTACCATATGTTGGTAACCTTACTAAGTCCTTTTAAAACTTCACTCAATTATAAAATTTTTTTTAAATTGTTAATAACTGCGCTCGCCATACTTCTGGCAATTGTGTATATATCAATCATTACGCATAATAAGTTTTGAAAATTGCATTTAAATTAAACATTGTGATGATATATGACTTCATGTTAGAAAACTAATTGAAAAGGGGGAATTTAAGGAAACATATAAATAAACGGAGTTCTGAACATGTTCTTGTTTTTTTTTTTTCTATTTTTTGTCATGAAACTTCAAAATTTTATAAGAAACATGTTCGCAATATTTAGCAATGAGACTTTTTAACAGCTGACGCAGTCTTAAACTACTTTACACTACAGGGTGGGGAAACCATAAGGTACGCCATGTAAGGCCCACAAAAATGAAAAAAAAAAAATTAATTTTATCAACACGAAATATTTATTTTTTAATGCGCAAAGTCTCAACAACAAAATAGACGCATTCTGACTAGTTTTTGAAGGTTCTGGTGCCGATATACATGGTTTATATCATCAACAACTGATAATTTTGTATCCCTTAACGGGTATAATATTTACATTTCGTGATTTCCAAAATATTAAATATATAACTTTGCATGATGAATATAGGAAAATTGACTGGTGTTTAAACACAAATACTTAATTTTGTATATATTCTTCAATTTATAAAATTTTTAAACGGTGACCCCTTTTTGGGTTAATAACTAGTTAAAATCTATTTAACTCCCCTTTTTAACATCTTTGTTAGGAGTTTTTACACAGATTCTAACTAGTAGAACCGTTAACGGTACTTGTAAACATTGTTTGTCACCCTCTTACATCCTTAACTAATAATAATTAGGCTAGTCTCTTTTCGGCTTTTCACCGTACCACTACGAGAAACCTGCGACTTTTTCCTCTCTATATCACTTTTGTACAAAAGATTTTCGCATTTGACGGCAAATATTTTGGTCCTTCGAACCGGATTCCTGAAAAGTAAATTGGAATTTAAAAGTTTTATTCTTGCAGACTCCAACAACCAGCCATCTTGTTTCAACAGCCCTTCATATTTTTTACAAATTCAGCTGTAACAATTTTATTAATTTCTTCAAATTAAAAAAAAGGTACGTATAGTTCAATTATATGTGAGCTTTAGTGAGTCAAAATCGCGTGTTTTTTATTTCCGAAATTTATTTTGTTATTAAAAAATACCCGATTTTGACTTACTCAAGCTCTTCTCTATATCACTTTTGTACAAAAGATTTTCGCATTTGACGGCAAACAACTGGAATTGTATTTACTTCATGGTTGTTATCGGTTGATGAACAATTTCCTAGAGCACACCTAACAAACTTATTTAATCTAACTGTTCCTTTGAAAACGAGGATAATCAACGTTAAGCAAAAACCGTGGAACACAGCAGCAATTATTCGTCTAATAGAACAACGTGACTTTGCCTATTCTAGGTGGACACGCTATAAAACTACAGAGTTACATGAAGATTATCGTTTAGCTGGAAGAATAGTAACCAAAAAAATAAAGGATGCTATATCTAACTTTTATGTCGAAGAATTCAACAACATTATAGACACACAAAAAAGTGGAATTCAATACAAGAGATTGGAATTGGTAAAAACAAAAATAGCAATAATATCTATAATATTAATAGGCTAGGCGATTTTTTGTGACTGATGCTTTGTTCTACCGTTTTATCCCGATTTTGTGCAAATGTGTATTATTTGAAAGGTATTTCTTTTTAGCTATTTTCCAGATTTACAGATTTTTAAATTTTTTCCTTTGTTTTGAATAAATTGCATTTAAACTTGTTAATAACGCATACATATAGAGGGTAATTTTTTAGCTATTATCTTTTTGGCAACACTGGTTTAAACAGCTGACGCACGTTTCGTGTTTTGTTTCATTGTCAAACATCTTCAGTTTGGTCTATAATTTAACCATGAATCGTCTTACAAACGAACAACGCTTGCAAGTTATTGAATTTTATTATCAAACTGCGTGCTCTGTTAAGAAAGTTCATCGCGCGCTTCTTTCATTTTATGGTCAGTTTAATCGACCCACTACAGCAACTATTCGGGCTATTGTGACTAAATTTCGCACCAAATTTACATCCTTGGACATTAAACCACCAACACGCTTACGTGGAGTGCGAACTGAAGAAAATATCGCAGCTGTATCGGCCAGTGTTAATGATGACCATCAATTATCAATTCGTCGCCGTTCGCAGCAATTGGGCCTCTGTTACTCAACAACGTCGAAAATTTTGCGGAAGGATTTAGGTGTGAAGCCTTTCAAAATACAGCATGTGCAAGAATTGAAGCCGGACGACCTACCGCAACGTAGAATTTTTGGTGAATGGGCTCTTGGAAAGTTGGCCGAAGATCCACTTTTTTACCGAAAAATTGAGTTCAGCGACGAAGCTCATTTTTGGCTCAATGGGTACTTAAATAACCAGAATTGTCGATTTTGGAGTGAATATCAGCCAAAAGCATTGGAAGAGCTACCAATCCCGCTTCAATTGACGCATTGGAAGACAACATTGAAGCATTTATTCGTGAGATACCGGCCGAAATGTTGGAAAGTGTATGCCAAAATTGGACTAAGCGGATGGACCATTTGAGGCGCAGTCACGGTCAACATTTGCATGAAATAATCTTCAAACATTAAATTATATGGACCGAACCATCAATTCAAATAAAGATTTCATGCATTTTTCTGAATTTTATGTGTTTTTTTTGGAAAACTTTCCTATAGCTCTTAAGCAATCACCCTTTACATAATTATACATATGCTATGTGTGTGTTTACTAAATTTGTTAATGTTTGTTAATGAGTTTCCCAGCAAACATATTGGCAAGCGTTTTGTAAATTAAGATTGCAGCAAGCTTGCATAAATATGAGTTTTGCGAATGTTGTTGACAATTTTCTTGCTAATGCAAGTGTTTTGCCAATGTTTTTACTAATTTGCTTGCAAATGCAAGTGTTTTGCGAACGCCGTTGACAATTTGCTTGCAAATGCAAGTGTTTCATAAATTTAAGCAAAACGTGTCATTCTCGGCGTTACAAATTGTGCTAATAAGTTGTGTTAATAAATTGTGTTAAATTGTTGTTAAAGTTGTTAAATTAAGTGCTTTTGATACTTTTAATTATCATTTGCTATTAAAAAATGTAATTATCTACTTATTAAATGTTTTCAGCAAAAAAGAAGGAAAGTGTTGTGCGCAGCAGCACCGAAATTTTTGAGCATCTATGGAACGGTGCGGCTGCAAGTTCTGTAAGTACCCAGAGTGAATTTAAGGAACAGGAGGTTGTGCCTGAAGCACAAAGTAATTTAGATTCCTTGTTGCCAAATGAAGATTATACTTCTGAACACGAGAATTATATTTCTGATGAAAGTGAGAACTCGTCGGATGGCGCCGTTATTGATTGCAATAAACGTTGAGCTGCATGGTTTGTAGGGAGCAATGTGCCCAATGTGCGTGCTAATAAATTATTGGAGTTATTAAGCGACAAAATTCCTTGCTGGTAAGAATATAAATTTGAAATGTCCGGTGACTGTATACTGATGTCGATTTTATTTCTATTTTTAGAAGGCAGATCTAAAAAGATTGTCAACATCCAATTCGAGAAAATTTGTTACGGAAGCGTGACAGAAGATCATGACTGACAACGTTGCTGAGAGCTTTTCCTGGCGAGGAACTGCAGATAAGAAGTGCATTAGGGCCTTCACTGTCGCCACTGCCATTCGTCGTAAGTGAAATACGTTTAATAGGTTTCTAGTTACATTTTTATATTCATATTTAAATTCTATTGCAGAAACTTTCGCTGAAAATGAGGCAAGGAAGAGGACTTTGTGTTTGCCTCTAAGTCATATTTCCAGTACGCAAAAAATCGTATTAAAATGAAAACAACAAAAAAAGTAAACTAAAATACTAAGTAATAATGACTTTTTAAATGAAACAGCAATGAAGTTCCTATTTTTATATTTTAATTTAATATTTTTCTATTAAGAAAAAAATTTAATATTAAAAATGATTTTTTAAATGTATCATTAAAAAAAACAGATTCAAAACAAAGTAAATGTGTAAAACGCTTACTAATTTCATTAAAAATGCGTGCTTTTTAATCATTTTCAAAACGTGTTTTTTAAGCATTTAGAAAACGTGTAATTACGTTACTTAAAAAATATGTTTTCCAATCGTCTTTTTAACGCTTATAAAGTTGGGTGCTTTTCGATTATAAACCCCTTGCTTTGATGTCTTTTGTGAAGATCACAGCAACGTTTTATCAGTGTTTTGCTTACAAAACGCTTATTTTTATATGTAAATGCTGGCTGGGTTGTTATCTTCATCTTCACAATAACAATAAACCAAGAATGTGTTGGTTTGTGAATTGACTGAGTTGAAAAATAAAGTTGCCTAGAAATTGCACTCGTATTTCGAGCGCTGGAATCTTTTAATTATTAATGAAAGTCCGGACGATTTAAACAAGAAATTTATCGATGTAAATATGCGAGAATCGGATACATTTTATGATGATATCAACGTGAATTCTCTCCCAACACGTCACATATAATGCTGTATATGGGTAACAACATATGAAATCAACCGAAAATATTAACATTTGTGACCTCATCACCTCCAAATTTGATAAGATTTTGTACACATGATCTATGGATCGGCACAATAATATTTGCCAACTTTCAGACATATAGCCTTCGAACTTTCAGAATTATGGCCATTCCAAGTTGGCAAAAATCAATAAAAATGCACTCAGATGCCTTAACACAATTTTTAATATCTCGAAAAGTATTCATTGCACGTTAATAATCAAGGGCTCATTTTACAGACTAAAACATGCGCCATTCCAAAAAAAAATTTTTTTTCAAATTTTCGATCAAGGATAATGTAAATAAAAAAGGACTAAAATTTCCAAAGGATATTTCTCGAAAATCAATATTTTTAAAAATATCAAAAAAATATATGTTAATTCTTATTATGTTTTGTACAAGTCTGTCAAATTTCAATGTGGAGTCTTTATTACAACATGAGTTATTAAGAAAAAAGCAGGAGAAGGTTTATGTATTTCATGAAATGTACCAAAATACAAAAAGGTGACAAATTACAAAAAGAAGGACAAATCAAATGTAACGGAACTTTTTCGACTTTTCTTTGCTTAAACTCTTTTTCTCCATTGCTAAACCTTTAATAAAAAGTACAACATAATGTATTATCATTATTAAACACTTTATTACAGCATATTTATTTATTTCTGAAGGATTTCAATTAAAAAATCTGCATCTGCCGCGTATCGCTTGACTTTAATTTTTTTTTTATCTACAGGTTCAATAGAATGCAGCTTTTGAGTTCCGGGAATAGTACGCAAATCTTTAAAACGAATTTGAAGGAACCGTGCTTCTTCTTCGTGGTCTTCTAGAGTTAAAAACTCGAAATTACAGTTCAAAAGATTTTACAGGCACCATTCATATAATTGTTTTGGAGTAGTTATTTGACCTTGTAATGGACGCTGTAAACTAGCTCGACGTGCCTCTCTCTTTACGGTACCTCCAAGACCGTCACTTGGGCCTTTTCCATGGCTTGTTGCAAAAAAATGCCACTCAGCATTACATCCAAAATCTTCCATATGATAACATAAATTGATAAAGTTCTTTTTATTTTTAAACTGGGCAGCACTACCGTCTGAAAAATACGTGATTTTCTTCGGGGTTGTTTTAAACTTTTTTCTCAAAAATACATTCAGGTGGCGATGGAACAGGTGAACAGCTACAGAATCGTGTACAAGACAATCAGATATTATTATGAAGTTTGTATGTTGTGTTTTTCCATCTGATTTAAAATAAATAGCAATTGGGTATAAAGTGGCCTGAGAGTTGTTCCAGTGAAATCCCTGGACTGCATCCTGAATAGTAAAAGAAGCATTTTCTGAAAAATCGCAAACTGCTATATACTCATTTTCTTCCAAATTTGATTTTCTTTCGCTCAGATATGCTGCCTGCTGTTTTGCAATAAATGAATGAGGTAATAGAATTTCAAGTTTTTCACATAGGGAATCCACAAAAACGTCGGCTTGGCCAATCATGGTCTCCAAATTATCCCTATCTACACTTACCCATTGTTTATATGTTATTTCATCAATATCATTTTGCTCTAGTAATTGATTTAGTTTTGCTTTTAAATTTTCAATTCCTGGACACTTGTTACATTTACGTAGGTGACACTTTGAAGAAGATGGAATGCATGTCATTTGTTTCAAACAATCTTTGTAACATTCAAGCTGATAATTCGGAACACCAGCAGTTAATTTTTTTAAATTTATGGCATCAATCATCAGCTTCACATTTTGATGCTTTGTACAAACACACACGTTATGAGATCCACTCGCATTTGCTAGAATTATATTCCTCGGACGAAGTTGGCAAAACTTGGAAATACCTATTTTTATTCCATCATGTCGTTCCTTGAATAAGGCGTACATTTCTCTTAAGTTTCCAAGCAAAAGTCTTTTATTTTTCCTGACTTTTGTACCATTTTCAAAAAAAGACACGAAATCTTTCTGTCCGGGCATACACCTGCTGACGTCATCGGATTCATAAAAGGATTTTACTAAATTGCTTGTCACTGGTGAAATTGGACTTCCCAGTTTTGGGTTAGGCGTACTCATCACACCCTTTGTTTCAACCAAATGCTTAACTTTTCGCGCGATATAGTTTGTAACCAGGAATTCTTCCTCAATTTTATGTATTGCCCAGCTTTTTGGTAAAATTGTTAGCAGTTTGATTTTCTCGCTATTTTTTGTTAATGTTTTAAACTTTTCTTTTAATTGTTCTATTATTTCGGATTGTGGGCACATATGCGAAGTTGATTGTGCTGAACCGTGGAAAATTTTGTCTTGAATCGAATCACTTATTTTCCTGAATTTTCCATCTCTGTACCGTTTTTGATGTAACTTCTTCTTTTTTATCGGAGATTGTTCCAGATACGGTAAAGATTGGTTTAATTTTGAAATAGCAACTTCTTCCGTGCCTGACGCAATGTCATCTTCTTCCGTGCCTGACGCAATGTCATCGAAAGTATCTACATTTTCGTTTATGTCTGAACCTTCTTCCAAATTAGATTTCTTCAGATGCAAAAATTTTCTTCTACATGTCCCACAAATTTTATTTGAGATCGTAATGTTTTTATCCTTAGTATACTGTAGCATCCATTCTTGGACTTGTCTTAAACTTTTATTGCACCCAGTGTGACCGGATTTTTTAAAAGGATTACAGCAAAATTTTGAATGGAATGGCATATTTTTTTTTTTAAATACCACAACCGAATGGATTGTGCACGACTTTTTTGTATTGACAATAATTATAATTTATTTAAATATTTAGTCTCTTTTTTTTGTTTTTTCAAACGATCAAGTCACTTTAACACTATAACACTTTGACGTTTAGCACTTATGAAATCTAGTATTCAACTGAAGTTTGACTTACAGTCTCTGAACGATTTATACTGTTTTTTTTGGTATACAAAATAGATTACAGGTAAAAAAATACACGCCTTGCTTTTCTTGAATTGGAAAATTTGCGTGAACTACGGGTCATAAAATGTTTTTTAAATAGGGACTGAATTTGCTACTGCCAATAAGCCGACCACAGGTCATAAAATATTTGTAAATTTTTTGTGTGAACAGGCAATAAATATTTCGTCTAGGTTGTAAAGTCGAAAAAGTTCCGTTACATTTGATATGTCCTTCTTTTTGTAATTTGTCACCTTTTTGTATTTTGGTACATTTCACGAAATACATAAACCTTCGCCTGCTTTTTTCTTAATAACTCATGTTGTAATAAAGACTCCACATTGAAATTTGACAGACTTGTACAAAACATAATAAGAATTAACATATATTTTTTTGAAATTTTTAAAAATATTGATTTTCGAGAAATATCCTTTGGAAATTTTAGTCCTTTTTTATTTACATTATCCTTGATCGAAAATTTGAAAAAAAATTTTTTTTGGAATGGCGCATGTTTTAGTCTGTAAAATGAGCCCTTGATTATTAACGTACAATGAATACTTTTCGAGATATTAAAAATTGTGTTAAGGTATCTGAGTGCATTTTTATTGATTTTTGCCAACTTGGAATGGCCATAATTCTGAAAATACGAGAGCTACGACACTGAAAGTTGGCAAACGCTATTATTATGTTTAACTTTCCCTTCGTACCAAAATTCATACAATTCGAAATCGGTGCGGTCAACTCATTGGTTGATTTCATATGTTTTTACCCATATAGAAGTTGCATTTCCATAAAATGCAATGCTACAAGTATTGATGGTATAAATCCAAAGTTTTTGAAGATGATACTTCCGTCACTTTTGCATCAAATTACAGGTAAATAGTAAGATTCCATATCCAATTGAATACTAATTTTTTACAACGCTTCATTTATCCTCTATTAAAAAACATTATCTAGTCTCATATTTATCTCATAGATTAACCGTTATTTAAATTTATTATTTTTTATACATCGTTTTCGTATGAAATAAGTAAATGGTACATAACAAGAAAGTGATTGATTTTTTTAATTTAATGTAAGTATAATTCTTAATAATATTGTTTATTTGATTTTTATTAAATAAAACTAATGACATATCAAATGCCCAGAGGAAGCCATTTGTCTCTTGTGGAGCGTACAAAAATAGACTTATATCACGAAACTGGGCGCACAATAATATATCAAAAACAATAATTCAAAATTATGTCAAAAATCCAACATCATACGGCAAAATAAAAAGATCTGGAAGACATCGAAAAGTAAGCGATCGCGATAAAAGATCAATTAAACGCCTGGCAATCACAAACAGTATCAATTGTGGTCAAATAAAAGCAAAGCTAAGTTTAAATGTTACTTTCCGACGAATAAACCAAGACACAAGGGAGCAATTTTGGCATTTGAGGAAAAATATAAATTCTGGGAAGAAGAATGGAAAAATGTGCTCTTCAGTGATGAAAAAAAGTTTAACCTTGACGGTCCTGATGGTTATCAATGTTATTGGAGAGCTAAAGGTCAACCACCACAAATACGGGTAGCCCGAAATTTTAATGGACGATCCCTTATGACTTGGGTAACGTTTGGAGAACGTTCTCCGATTTGCTTTATATCTTATAAAATGAATGAGGAGAACTATGTAGAATTGCTAGACAAAGTCCTTATAGACTTTGCTGAAGAAAATTATGGAAATAATTTTATTTTCCAGCAGGACAACTCTTCTATATACACGGCAAGAAAAACAAAACGTTTTTTCGAAGGAAAAAATATCAATGTTTTGGATTGGCCGCCCTTAAGCCCTGACCTAAATCCAGTGGAAAATCTTTGGGGAATGCTTACCCAAGCAGTTTATAAAAATGGACATTGTTATAATTCATTAAACGAGTTAAAAGCAGCTATAATGAAAGAATGGTCTAAAATTCCACAAAAAGAACTTCATAATCTCGTCAACTCAATGCCTCTCCATTTAAATGAAGTTATTGCTAACGGTAGAGGTCATACACATTATTAGAAATCAAAAGCGTCACTTAATTTGTATGAATTTTGTTAATTTTTTTATTATCTTCTCTTTTAATTTAGTTTGTATCATATATCTGTGGTTTTCTGGAATAACCACGTATGTCCATTTTTGTCAGTTTTGAGTTAACGAAGCCAAATATATTAGTTTTTAACGCTCTTTACATGTGTTAAATTTTATTTTTTAAATGTTGACCATTCAGAGTTTTTTCTTTAAATAACGACGTAACTTAAATGTTTATTAAATTAATTTGCAGCACAAACAACGTATGTCAACCTACGTTTGATCGCAGACAAATTATTTTCTCAGAAAACGACACATAGCGACACATGTTGTTATTAATGAAAAAAATGCAAAATAATTTTGGATTAGTTTTCAGTGTATAACCACTTATAAAAAGTTCTGTGTTTATGTCTGTTTTTTTTTGTCACTATTATTCTTGGTACGTTGTTATATTCTCATCCAAAGTCCCGTTAACTTTTTGTTGACGAACACAAAATCCATTTTTAAAGCAACAACAACTTATGTCTACATGGTGGTAGTTTTCTTTTTCAAATAAAACTATGTTTGTCGACATAAGTTGTTTTATTTGCACACGCTTTAAGTGCAATTTACATATTGTTTTTTTTTTTGCTCTTCTCTAGGATCTATTCCTCTGAAGATTTTTGACTCAAAATATTATATAAAGTATTTATTGCCCATATCTGCAGGACTGTTAAATAAAATGTTCTAAAAACTTTATATCGAGCCCATAATTTCAAATGTAACGTTTTTTGGCTCCCCCGAACATTTTGATTTTATGACATATGCGGTTATTCTAGAAAACCACAAATATATATTTCAGAAAAATAATTAATACTTAAAATTTATCGGGCATCCTTTTTTTATGTCTATAGAAACTATAAAAGGTATTAACTCAAAGTTTAAAATAATTCTAAAGAAGATCCATCAAAAAGTCACCTGTACCATATTCATTTTTTTCCTTACCTTTACTTATATTTTCAATAAAATTATTAATAATTAATTAGTCATTTATTGTTCGGTTTAAGATCATGTATATATTTTTCTAATGAAAGAAAGATAATAATTTTTGTAATGTAAGAGAAATATTAGAAAAAAATTGAAGACAGCGCTAGATGGAGTAGCTACTTTCGAACAAAGCGACTTGTTCATCGTCAGCATCCTTCTGCCTATTACTTCAACTCATGCTTAATCAACTATTTAACTCAACATTTGAAAGAAAAGAACATGAGAAATGTTTTTCTTTTTATATACGAGAGTGTGTATGAACAAGCTGAGCTTTTCTAATTTTTAGCTTTCTCTACATTAACATAGCCAGATCAATTACAAGTCTTGTAATATGAACAGCTCTTTGTTTTTGCCATTGTCCATTAGATGGAACTGTTATGGCATGTGAAATCTTAACAGATTACACAAATGCATTGTACCTCATGTGTTGTATGTTATTGTTATGTATTGTTGATCTGTATTGGAATAATTAGTCATTTATTGTTCGGTTTAAGATCAACAATACATAACAATAACATACAACACATGAGGTACAATGCATTTGTTATTCCAATACAGATCAACAATACATAACAATAACATTATTAATAATTATTAATTTTTTAGTTCATAAATTATTATCTTTTTATTCGGTTAACGAAAAAAACGGTTTTTATAAACACTGTTTTTGATCAATTAGCTTAGCCATTTAATATGGATTTCTATTCAATTTTTCACATAGAGGCAACACAAAAACTAGGAGTATCGAATAGAGTGAAGTTTTTGGTGCACGGTATCGGTTAACCGGTTTTATTATTTCTGGTAAATTACAATATATTTATTTTTATAGAAAATAAATTAATTTCTTTATATGCCAATTTTTCTTATATAAGATAGTTATACAGTTTTTAATTCGGTTAACTATTAAACCGGTTTGTAAAAAGTTATTTTTTAAAATCTACAAATGGACTGATAGTCACTAAAGTATTTAGTTTGGATTTCTATTCCATTTATAGTCAGATAGAGGCTCTCGAAAAACTTAGAGAATGGGATAAAGTGAAGTTTTTTGCACACCGACTTGGTCAACCGTTTTTTTTTCCATAATAAAAGGCAACATAGTTTATTTTTATATAAAACAATTGGAATTTTGTATATGACAATTATCCTTATTTCTGAAAGGCTAACCGTTGTCTTAATTAGGTTGACCAATAAACCTATTTTTATGGAATATAGTGAAAATGTAATGTACTGTCTTGGTTAACCGGTTCTTTTTTTTTTTTATATAAGAAAATATAGTTTATTTCTGTTAAAAATAAATTACCTAAGGAAAGTTAACAGATTTTTTCGATTGGTTAGCCAATTAACCGGTTTTTGCAAAAATTTTTTTTGTGTTTTAAATCTACAAATGGTCCGGAAGTTCTGAAATTGGCCTTTCAACTAATTAATTTGAATATCTATAAAATTTTGGGAGAGATGAAGGCGATACAAAAACTAAGGGACTGGGATGGACTGAAGCATTTTATGCATCGTCTCGGTTAACCGGTTTATTTTATTTGTTTTTAATAAGAAATAATATTTGTTTAACAAAATTCTTATCTAAGTTTAGTTATATAGATTCTTTCGAATACCGGTTTTAATAAAAGTAATTTTATTTTTTTTTTTATAAAAGGTCTAGAAGTTCCTAAATTGACGGTTGAGCTTAGTTATTTCGATTTCTATTTAATTTTTTTTTTTTTTTTTTGAGATAAAGGCAAGCCAAAACCAAAAGACTAGAATGGAGTGAAGTTTTTTATTGTGCACCAGTTAACCGGTATAATTTTTTCAATAAAAGATAATATAGTTAATGTTTAAAAAAACGTAATACTATTCTTATCTTAGTAGGGTTAACAAATTTGTAAAACAGTTTTTTAAAAAAATTATTATCTATAATTTTAATAGGTAAGACAATTTTTTGTGATTGATCTAACTTTGTCAGTTTTTAACCGATTTTGACCAAATATACGTCATTTGAAAGGTCTTTCTTTTTAGCTGTCCACTAAATTTACAGGTTTGCACCGTCTGGAATATTTTTTTTGAAAAAAATTAATTTAAAGTTTCTACTACACATACATATAACTAAACAATGCTGTGTGTGTTCTTATTAAATTTGTTAATGTGTTTGCAAAAATAATATATGAAAAGCCCTGAGTTGAATTGAAAAATAAGTTTGACGTAAACTAATAACGACAATAACGCAACCGAATTTCATTACAATAATTTAATATCTCATGCCCTGTGTTGAATTTTGAATTGCCTAAAATTAACGTACCTTTAAGTGGCATACAATGTGGGTGAAATAGCTTTAGGCTTTTATTTCTGTGTGTGCAATAAATATTTATAATGAAATAAATTTAATGGATTAAATAGATTCAAAAATATCAACAGAAATAAGTATAAGAAGAATAATTGCAAAAAATTTTCAAAAATTCAAAAATAACGATTGAAAACTGACTCTAACCACACTGCTCGTTGTCCTGACTTTAGGTGAGTGTGTTAAAGCGCTGACCAAAAAGTGCAAGTACGAGTGTATGTAAACGTTCATGGGTCAAACCACGGCCGCCCTAAGTAGAAAAATTTCATATAGAAACAATCTATTCAATTAAAACATAACAATTATCACAATGTTCAAAAATCGATGATGACTGCTGAAATGCCAGAAAACGGTCCGATTAAGGATACAGTGCAGTTATGAATTTTTGAAATATATGCTTTCATCTTCTTCAAAATTTACATATTAATTGCAATATGTCTGAAAAATTACTATAAATCTAACAAACAAAAAATTTTTTCTCTTCAAAGCGTCATCTCAAATATATGTAAAGTGCATATGTAGGTATGTACAAAACCGTACATCATATATGACAACTCTTACGAAAAACTGAGAATAGTGGAAATTGAAAGTATAAATGCAAAAAATAATCAAAAATTCAAAAATAACGATTGTTTGTTTGGACAGATTTGTATCTTCTGAAATTAATACAAAGTAAAGCTGTATGGTACGAAAACTGACTCTAACCACACTGCTCGTGGGCATGACTTTAGGGGGTGAGTGTGTTAAAGCGCAGCAAGAACGAGTGTATGTGAAGGTTCATGGTTCAAACCTCACGGCCGCCCTAAGTAGAAAAATTTCATATAGAAACAATCTATTCAATTAAAACATAACAATTATCACAATGTTGAATAAATCGCTGTTGAAGACTGAAATGCCAGAAACCGGTCCGATTAAGAATACAGTGCAATTATAAATTTTTGAAATATATGCTTTCTTCTTCTTCTTTACCACGCACCATTGAAACAAAATTAAAATTTGCATATTAATTACATTATTAATTATAATATGTCTGAATTTGCACTCGAATTTCGAGGGCTGGTCTCGGCTAGTTTTTTTTATCTACGTTTAGTGTGAAAGTACCTATTAGAATTTCTACTCCATTTTTGGGAGATGGCATGAAGCAAATTTATTTATGCACCATTTAAGAAAACAACTGGACAATTGAACGTTTGAATACAACGTCATCCAAAAGACATCTTGATTCTAACACTCCGAGATTGTCGAATATTATTGATGACACTAGTTAGCATTACTTAAACTTTTCGAAGTGACTAGGGCGCGGTTCCAATTAAACGTTTTATGCTGAAAATGTAATTGTGAATTATGACAGATTTTTAAATAAACATTAATCTCATCTTTTTTTAAATTTGGGCAAATTCTAAAAAATATTCTAAAGGCCCAAGTCACCTCAATAAAACGCTACGTTAGCACACTAGATTATTTTTAATACTAATTTAATCTGGCCCCTGCGTTTCACAAAAGTTTACCACACCTGGCCTTTTGCAACAACATTTGAACACGATTAAAAAAAAAGAAATGTATAATAAAACATTTACGAAATAACTCTCTCGCAGCCAGAAAAAAAGGTATAAGCATAAACTTAAAACTAAATTTTCGTACACGGACCCCTTTTCTTTTGGCACGCAGGAACAAAAAAATTTCAAACGCCATAATATTTTGCAAACAAATAATAAAAAACCAATTTAGCATTTAATCACGCACTACTGCAAAAAAAATAATAGAAAAATATTTAAATAAAGGGGACGAAACACAGCCGAAAGCCTTCAGATATTCAGCAAAAATAGCAACAACAGATAGAAGGACCAAAATTTTTAAGGTATAAATAAAAAAAAAATCAAAAGATTTCTGACTGTGCTTCTTTCTAACTGGTGGTGTTAGAAAGCTCATCAGTGTCATTGCAACGTGTTCAACATATTCATGCATAAAATGGCCCTGACGCTGAAAAATGTTCATATTTTAACGCATTAACGGGAGGCGTAGGGTTGCACTTAGTTGTGTAGCAAAAATTTTTTTGGTTTCTTTACTAAACATTTGACTTTTTTTAATATAATTTTCATGTTTTTTTGGGGGCAGGGATTTTAAGAAATAAGAGCAAATTGTGCCATATGTTAGTACTCTAGCTGTTCTTTAAGTACTCTAGCTGTCCTTAAAAATTTGTGCTTATCTTGCATTCAAGGATATCATAATAAATGCCACCCTACCTATAACCTACACATACACAGACAGATACTACACATACTATGCTACAGTTTTTTTTATTCCGGTATAACAGCGAAATGGCATTTGAACTGAAAAATAGCTAACGTTATTAAAGAGACTCCACTCTTAAATATAACATATATTAATTTTATATAATAATATTATGAACTTTTTATTATTTGCACATTTTTTTTTTGTCATCAAACGATTATTTATGACTCCAATAAAAAAAAATCGCAAAAAAAAAAAAAAAAACAGAACGTACATGAACTTTCAACAGACGTAATAGAATTTTATAAGTTGTATTTTGTATGAAATTAAATGTAAAAATAATGTAATAAATGTTAAAATATTGTTTTTGTTTTTTGCTGTTTTTATTCAAATGAACCATTTTATTTCATATTTTTTTGTAATCTTCGTTGGCTTGAATTTTTGCACCCTTGATGGGAAATAGGTATTATCGAACTAAAACAAAAGGTACATATGTGTTAATTTTATTTTGTAAAATGAGGGTTAAAATATGAAGTGTAAACAGAATTTGTTTTGAAACAAAAAATTTATATTTTTTATTGTTACACTTCTAATTTACATACATACATTCATACATAAATATGTGTCAAATAATTTTTTAGAGAATTGTTATTAGTACAAATTTATGTTTGTTCTTCGCAAAATATTCATATTTATGTTAATAAAAACACTTTTTATTTATTAGCACGATGAATAACCGCTCAAGGGGGGACTATTTGCTTGAAATTGTAATTTGTTTTTTATATTGGTTATAAAATTAACACTTTCACGATCATGGTTCCATGGTTTTTACATTATATTACTTAATTGATACAATGTGGTCTCAGAGGATATAAGCGTGAACCCAAAGTCCATTAATAAAATTTTTTTTTTCACAATTTTTTAAAAATATTGGATGTTATTGTTGTCAAAAAAAATCAAAGTTTTTAAAATTAGTTTTTTCACTCTCCAGATGCACTCTAATATAAAATGGGGCATAAACAGGGGAAGACAATATATTGAAACTGTAAAAAAAATTACCGAATTTGTCAATTTTGGTTTTTTTTAATAATTTCGCGAAAATTATTTTTTTTTTTTGCGAAATCACTCCTTGGTGTGTTTTCTATCGAAAGATAACAAATTTGATATAAAAACTCCAATTAAAAAAAAAAAAAAAAAAATAGATGAACGGGAAAAAAAGTTTTTTTAGTGATGCCAAAACAATGGAAACTTTTAAGCTTCTGTTATAGTCAATTTTAGCAACAAATATAGAAAAAAGTTATTTAAGTATTTACAGTTTCGGACGTTTCTCTCAACTGTTTTTTAAACACAATTTTATTAAACCCTATACCACTATGAGGTTTGGGTATAATGACTTTGTGCTGCTGTTTGTAACTACCAAAAATATTTGACCTTGACCCATCTTTTATTATTTAGCGATGTCCGTCCGTCCGTCTGTGTGTCCATGTAAACCTTATAATCAAACTACAGGCCGCAAATATGGATATATTTTGATGAAATTTGGTATATAAGCTTTTATCGACCATAGGATGAATGCTGTTGATTCGGTCCATGTTCAGACCTAGTCCCCATACAAACGACCCCTATGAAATCGACATAAATTGTGATAAGATCCAAATTATCATATAGATCTCAGTCAAATTGGTTTTGTATGTGTTTATTATATCCATTAATCAGTAGTCCAAAAAAATTCCTTATAGGACAATTCTTGGTCATGGCCCCATATGGAAGTGCTTCCCGATATTCACTTAAATCTATCAAAAACAAAAATATTACCCAGATTTTTCTCAAATTTGGTTTGTATTTATTTTTCCAAACTATAAGTGACATTACCAAATATGTTCAGGATCGGTCCATATTTGTACCTAGTTCCCATATAAAATTAACATCCGATATGAATTTTTTCATATCTGCAGCCAAAAAAGTTAATAACAATGCCAATCAAATTTGGTTTATGCTTATTTTCTACATCGAATTAGTTGGACCGAAGAGATAGGGTCTCTAAACCATGGTATAGGGTCTAGACCGACTATAATTTCTTACTTGTTTTTCAATGTTTTAATCCTATAAAACAAAATAATGGCATAATAATAACTCAATAATTAAAAAAAATATTAAGAAATATCATGAAAGAGGTACGTTGACAACTCAACATTTAGGTGGTAGGCCCCGTAAAAAGAGTCAAAGACGGGATAATTGAATGGCAAGAGTTTAAAAAATGTGAAGCAACTAAGAAAATTATAGTCGCTCTAAACCGACTATACGATACCAAATACCATGCGTTAGGGCTCCCATCTCTTAGGTCCAACTAAATCGATATAGAAAAAAAAACATAAACCAAATTTGAGTGGCACTGTTTTTATTATTTTTGCCTTCAGATACGAAAAAGTTGATATCGGTTGCTGCATAAATGTGGGGACTAGGTAAAAAAATGTACTGATCATGATTTAATTTTATAAGGTCAGTTATTTTTTGCAAAAACATATACACACCAAATTTGAGAAAAATCTGAGGAATTGTTTTTGTTTTTTGATAGATTTAAGTGGAAATCGGGAATCACCTTTAATGGGGGCTATGACTAAAAATTTTCCTATAGGGTCTATTTTTGACTTCTAATAAACGGATGAAATTAACATATACAAATACAATTTGACCGTGATCTATGTGATAATTTGGATATTATGGCAATTTAAGTCGGTCTCATAAGGGACATCTGTATCTTGGTCTGACCATGAACCGATTTTCGGCAATTTCAAAAGCGTTCATCTTTTGCAAGATAGATGCTTTTACACTAAATTTCATTAAAATATATTCATATTTAGGACCTGTAGTTTACATGGTCAGACAAATGGACGGATATCACTAAATCAACTCAGACAGTGAATCTGAGTCGATCGGTATAATAAAAGATGGGCCTAAGCCAAATATTTTTGGTAACAACAAACATCAGCACAAAATCGTTATACCCTGACCACATAGTGGTATAGGGTAGAAAAAAAATAAAAATCCTCAAAAATTCTAGTGAGTCACGGTGAAAAATCGCTTAAATCGGCTTATCTCGAGAATTCCATTAACGATTTTTTTTTTTGAAAGCGGTGGTATAGTGCTATCAAATCCTGTACTGTAGCCAGAAGAATTTCTTTTTTTTTTAACATTTGTTAATTCCGCCCAGCGTCGAATGGCGTAGGGTATAAAAATGCGGACATAATGAAGATAAATTCCAAAACAGTTACGGCCTTTTTTGAAACAAAAAGCTTTTTACGACTATGTGTGCTGTTTTCTGTACAAACAACTTATCACGTTTCAAATACGTTAACCATTCTAACGAGATAATATCTAGCTCGAGGGCCCTTAAGTAACTGCATTGTATGAGCTGCTTTTAAATTCACGGCACATATAAGAATTGCCAATTGTGAACGAAGTCGGATTTATGAGAAATGGCCTATAATTATTTGTGGAGATTTTGTCGTATAAAATACATGAATTAAGCACTCCCAAATGGAATAAATCGAGAAAATAGTGGGATAGAGTAAGATCTACGATTTGAAATCATACTAAATAACAATAAAAAGCAAACAAAAATACAATATGTTTACTAATTTACAATAATAACAAAATGAAAAAATTAGTTATTTTACGCAGGATTGAAAACTTCTAATTTTTTCAAAGTAAATTATTTGTTCAGAACTAATGACCGTTGAAGACCAATGTTCCATATATGTCCCAAGACTTTTCTCATATAAGGAGTTGAAAAAAATTATTTTTGAAGACACTTTTTAAACAAAAACATTGCGTCGATAAGCAAGAATGGAGCATAATGACAGCAAAATTTTTTTGGTCTTAATTCAGTGATCAAAGGGTTAACAATTTAATTTTACTGCGTTCAAATGAAAAATTAACTTTGGTTATAAAATTAAAAACTTTTCCACATCATTTCAACCCTTTGAACATAATCCCCTTCCAATTCAAAAAAGAATTATGCCAATGTTTTTTGCAATCCTCATAACAGTTCTCAAAGTCGATTTTCGGAATAGTCCTTAAAATGCGCACAGATTCGGTTCAATTTCATTAAAAGGAGTGATCTTTTAAATTTACTAAGTAGTCAGAAGTCACATGGTACTGAAACTGGCCGATACGGCGGTTGTGGAACGACATGGGTCGAATTTTGTACGTAACTAATAACGTAACAAAAACCACTGTAATGATGAAAAGCCAAAAGTTGTCTGCCCATAGTTTAGCAAATAATATTCAAGTAAAATTCCCAGCGGAAGAAGTTCCTAATGCACCACAGCACGTAAATCGAAGGAATTTATTAGCAAGACCATAATTTTTTAACGGCTTTGGTCCTTTCGGTCTTGCGTGATATTCGCTTGATTGGTCGAATGTTGTGTTCTCTTTACCCGTAATGATACGTTACATTGCATGCTGGAGTAAGAAGGCAAAGCATTTATAAGCAAAGGATATCTTCCAATGACGCTACAATGTAAGACGAAAATATATTTATGGCACCTGCTGTTCCTTTTTGCGACTTAATCAGTGCATTATTGCCGCCCAATAATATTTCAGTTTGTAATAGAATCGCCGGAACTCATTAGGACCAGGTTATGGGACATTCCAGAACAAATTGACAAGATTAAGCCCGCTGAAGAGTAGAGAAAGCAAATATCTTGAATGTAATTACGAGTTCTACTTAACCATGGTTGACGAAAACTAACTGAGAAATACAACCTCAACATAGTCAAGTTAGTTTGCAAAAAGACACAAAAGAACTTTGGAAATTTTAACGATTCTAAAAATGAGGAGAGCAATTATGAATATGGAATCTCACCATTGCTAGCAAGAAAAAGGTGTATGGAGTTTTTGCTAAAATTGGCATATACCATTCCATAAAAGGAAGAACATTTTGATGCAAATACATAAGAGAAGGATGAGCAAAAGATCAAAAAGAACCGAATACAGATGCATTTTTCAAAGAAGTTGGACTAAAAGTAGATTATCCCAGGTCCAGATGCGGGAACTCAAATGATGGAAATACTTCGCGGAAATTTTTTTTGAGAATGACAAGGCAGTAACTTGAATAATTGGAATTAACAATCAAATCATTAAAATATTGGGCACGATAGTGAATGTTTTAAACTGAAAAGAAAATGTTAATTCTACAATATATGGAGAATATGCTTAGAAAGCTGCATCACTTTTGACGGAAATGTATCCACCGAAAAAATTCACCCCATTAAATTCACACTTATATCAAAAGTTGGACAATTATCTATCAGACGCCTTTTAACTTATTTCGTTATCTCAATTCGCTCAAAAGTTATCATTTTTGCACACTAAAATGGCGCCACTGTGCGATGTTAGAAACAGTAATATCAACCTGAAAAAGTAATTATTTTCAAACCCGCGCAGTTTACATTGTACAGCAGTGGTGTTAAAAATAAAAAGTAAATGTGTTGGTGAGAAAATGAGAATTCCACTGTTAAAAATGTTCATTGGGTTAATAGCAGTGCTAGTCTCTGTATGAATTTATTTTTTATGAAAAATGAAACCGGTAATGTTTTGTGTAAAATTGTTTTAAAGAAATAAAAATTAAGCAAAAATTCTATTTTTTTAAGGAAAAAACAAATACATATGTAATACATTAGGCTGGCTTTTTTTCATTCAGCAAAAAACAAGAAGTTGTAGATTTTATCAATCAACATTAATGATTTCATTGTATTTACATTCAATGAATGAATGAATGAACGATTAGACTCAAATTTTTAAAATCATTTTAATTTTTATAATAAATAAATTAGTTTTTTAATAATTCTATTAATCTTGTATTATAAATTTTTCATTAAATATTCTTTCGCGAGAATTGCGCATTAGTAAAACATTAAATTTACAGAACTTAATGCGTTACGGGTTTTAGAAATAAACAATGTTCCCACTTTTTGTTTGTCGATTTTGATTTGTAATTTGATCAACGACTCCTTTAATTTTTCAACACAAGTTTGTTTTTTTTTTAATCAAACAGCTTTTCTTTTTCATTTAAATTATTCTCCTTGCATGTTTTGTTACAAATTACCAAAAATATTTATACTCATAAAATATTTTTGATATATTACTATTATTTTTTTCAGTGCATTAAAAAAAATCAGCATACACCCACACCCGTCTTCATTCGTCGCTGTTTCAGTAACGACTAAATGAAAGAGCGTAAGAATAAATGTAAGTTGAGCATTGACAATTGTCCTATGAAAAGAACAGCACTGTTGTAAAGTCAAGCTTTCATTTGGGCACAGTATTATTCGTTTTGCCAATCTCCAGTTCCAGTTTATTTTTTCAGGTTCTTTTTTTAAAGTGCATGTTGGGCGCTAACTATTTATATTTTATTTACAAAAGAGAAACAAGAAAGTGGAGTTAATCGATTTGACAAAATTTGGCTTGCATATCCGGATTTGTGTCATAAATGGTCCGATTGTGACTTCAGGTCCTATAATCATACTCGTATTATAAAAAATCCTTTTATCTATTCCTGTGCTAATGAGGAATAAATATAAATCAAACATACTCTAGAAATTTACATAAGACTTAACTGTGGTATTTAATAAACCTTTGCACAAATGCATTTAAATGCCGTTTCAACATATTCCCTTTTTTTAAATACTGATTGTCGATTATACTTTGCTAACGAATCAAATACTGCATTGTGAAAAACACATATAGCACAAAAAATACATACACACAAATGTATAAAATATATAAAAATATATAATACCAAATTTTTTCTATAGATTTAAGTGAAGATCGGGAAGCAGCTTTATATGGGGGCTATGACTAAAAATTGTCCTATTGGATTTATTTTTGGACTACTGATTGATGGATGTAATAAACACACACGAATCCAATTTGACCGAGATCTAAATGATAATTTGGACCTTATGGAAATATAAGCCGATTTCATAGGGGTCATTATATGGGGACTAGGTCTGAACACATACCGATTTTCCCCAATTTCAACAGCGTTTGTCCTGTGGCTAAATTTAATCAAAATATATTCATATTTGAGACCTGTAGTTTGATTACAAGGTTACATGGACACACAGACAGACGGACGGACGGACATTGCGAAATCGACTCAGAAAGTGATACTGAGTCGATCGGTATAATAAAAGATTGGCCTAGGTCAAATATTTATGGTAGTTAGAAACATCAGCAGAAAGTCAATATACCCGAACCACATAGTGGTATAGGGTATAAAAATACATATTCCTTTTTTTGTATATTAATTAACCTTTTCTTAATTTTTTTCCTTCTGACTTAAAAAGCCTCTCTTATGCTTTTGTGCTAAAAGAATTTTCTAACTCAATCATTGAACAGTTTACCTACCCTATATGACTGTGTTATAGACTCATAATTGTTGTTGGCCATGTTTTTGAACACATCAAATTATGCATTGCGTTGATTTGTTTGAATCAAACTACTATGTAACACCGATTAGTTTGAATCTAACTACTGCTTGATATTGATTCGTTTGAAACTGACTACTGCTTTAACATGATTTGGTTTTTCATAATGTATGATTCGAACTGATTTAAAAAAATAATTTAGTTGAACACACAACAATAACATGGTGTGGAGGACTGTCTACGTTCGTGCAGTGGTCTAGTATTTAATCGTTGGAATAAAAATAATTTTGAAAGAGTTAGTGTGTAATGTCAGAAGTCACACTTTTATTTACCAGCAGGATTCTTTTCTGCACTGATCCTATTCCATAAAGCACTCTTACTTTACTAGCTTAGCACCTTACGAGTAGCCTTTGGATATTCTCAAAAATTTATCGTCAAATGTGGATGTAAATCTCGTTATGTACTGCCACGAGCCGGTTTAACACACAGCAAGTACATAATATGTTATCTATAATATTAATAGGCTAGGCGGTTTCTTGTGACCGATGTTTTGCTCTACCGTTTTATCCCGATTTTGACCAAACGTATATTATTTGAAAGGCATTGCTTTTTAGCCAATTTACAGATTAAGAGATTTTTAAATTTTTTCCTTCATTTTGAGTAAATTACATTCAAAGTTGCTACTAACACATAAATAAAATTATACAATGCTATGTGTGCGTTTATTAAATTTGTTAATGTATTTTGTAACAAAAATGAGTTTGTTTTCTTGTGTTGATTTGTGAATTGGCTGTAATTTATTAGCTTATCTTTAGTGTCTTTATTTAATGAAAAAATAAAATTTCCTAGAATTTGCACTCGAGGGCTAGAAACTGCTAGTTAAATCAATTACGTTAAAAGATGTTTTTCCGTGAAAAAAAAATTACATCAAAATGATTCTTAAGGCCAAAAAATTATAAAAAAAAAATTGTTCGCTACTAAAAATTTTTACGTGAAAATATCAATAATATGATTTGTTAAATAATATTTAAAAAGTGGCATGCCAAAAACGTGTAGAAGTTGAAAGAAAAAATTTGTTTTTCACAAAAAATCGTTTGTGAACAAAATAGGAGAAAATATAAAAAAAAAGTTTAAATAATTCCTTTCAAATTTTATTCCAACAAAATATTAATGAAAATATTTTAGTTTAAAAACTGTAAATGCTGGAACACAAAATTATTCCCAACTAATTGTAGGTCAATATTTTGCGAAAAACAAAATATTTCAATATTCCAAAGAACAACAACAAAATTGAAATGGAAATTCCTTTCAAAAACCAATCACCAAGTGATAAAAAACAACTAAATAAACAAAAAATTTCAATAATCAATGCATATTTTGTAGCATTACAATCAGATGTTGATGAAAATATATACCAGCACCCAAATACTCATACATTTGCAAGTATTAATGCTTAAGTGCAGTCACAACCGCAATACTGTATTGGCAAAGCAATAGAATTGCAAGGAATTTCATTGATTTTACATGAGCATAAACGAAAGCGTTTATGCCAACACATTTCCAGTCAATGTGGACATTTGGCAATGTATGTATGTGTTTAATGCATACATATACAAACATAAACATCTACATACCCAGTTTTATGCACATCAACCTAACAACAACATTAGCATAAACATAAGTGAATACGAACATACGTAAACAAACTATTGATGCATATGTATTGGTATATATCTGTATGTATATTTTTATTGGACCATATTTACAAGTTTCATAATAAACAAGTACATTTTAGAATAGTTCTTTAGAACTTACAACAATATAAAATGCGGGTTAAAATACACATAAATCCATACACATGTATGTATGCACTTGAAGTATATACACATGCAAATTTCAAATTGATCATCATATTTTTGTTTTCATATCAATAATGGGGGTTTAGAAAGCATGACCAACAGCTACAATTCAGAAGTTTAATAGACGTTACATAAATTTCATTGATAATATATTTACGCCAAATGCCAGTTTCGGTAACTCTGTATGATGTATTAATTTTGTAGCCAGGAATTTAGTATCCATCCAGCTAGAACGAATTTTGTTAAAAAAATTCCTTTTAATAAAAAAAAGTATCTTTTAGTAACCTTTTTCAAACAAGCATCTTATCTTAAAGCTTTTTAAAAAAGCACATTCCCTTAAAAAAGCACATTTTCTTAAAAAAGTAAGTTTTTTAAAAAAATGTGACTTCTTAAAGAACAGCACCATTTTCTTAAAAAAAAAATTACGTGAGTCCTATCACAGGGGAGATATGTAAACATAGTACTTAAAGATTATTTATGGCACTTTTTTAAAATCAAACAGAAAGCGTCATCTTATAACAATCAACTGCAGGGGCTCTGTTAATATAAAAATATTTATTATTATTATTTATTATTTCAACTGGTTAATTTTTAATTTTTAATTTTTTGTTTTTTATTTCTTATTTTTCATTTTTTATTTTTCAATTTCCATGTTTTATTTTTCATTTTTTATTTTTAGTTTTTCATTTTTCATTTTTTATTTTTCTTTTTTCATTTTTTAATTTCTATTTTTAATTTTTTATTCTCAATTTTTTATTTTTCAATTTCCATTTTTTATTTTCCACAACGTTTTTATAACGATATTCGCTCACTAATTTTATGTCCAAACACTTCCTAATGAAATCGTGCCTTCATTTTATCTCCAAACACTTCCTATCATTTTTAACAATACAATCGTACCTCACGCCGTTTTTGTCTTACTCTGTTTTTGTGATTGTATTGTGAAATAGATTTGTACCCCCCTGAACGCATAGATGTTTACACACAAAAATTCCTATTTCGTAAAAAGAAATTTTTCTTAAAAAGCAATTTTCTTTAATCAAAACAATGCCTTTACCTAAAAAATAAAATTTTCTTTAAAAAAAAATTAACTTTCCTTAAAAAGCACAATTTCTTATAAAAGTAAATTTTTTAAAAAAGTATCTTTTATTAAAAAGTACATTTTCTTAAAAAACTTTTTTCTGTTAAAAAAGTACCTCCTACTAAAAAAATTTATTTTCTTAAAAAATTACCTTTTCTTTAAAAAGAACCTTTTAATCAAAAAGTACCTACATATTTCATAAAACCATATTTTCCTTAAAAAAAAAGTCCCCATTTTTTAAAAACCTAGCTCTTTCTTAAAAAAGTACATAGTTCTTTAAAAAAAAAACATTTCTTAAGAGTGTAATTTTCATAAAAAGCTCTTTTCTTAAAGGTACCTTCTCTGAAAAAAGTGCCCTTCACTTAAAAAATACCTTTTCTTTAAAAGGGGCTTTTTCTTAAAAAATACTTCTCTTGAAAAGTAAATTTTCTTAAAAAACTAATTTTCTTTAAACAATACCTTCCCTTAAAAAGTACCTTTTATAAAAAAAAACCTTTTCCTAAAAAAGTGTCTTTTCTTAAAGAAGTACGATTTTTTAAACATAACCTTTTCTTTAAAAAAGTACTTTTTCATAAAAAAAAGTTGCCTTATCTTATAAAGTACATTTCCTGAAATAGTAGCTTTTCCTAAGAGAGGAACTTTTTTTCAAAAGTTGACTTTTCTTACAAAGTACCTTAGTCTTATAAAAAGTACATTTTTCTTAAAAAAAATGATTTTTCTCAGAATAGTAACTTTTAATAAAATAGCCCCTTTTCTTAAATATACAGTACCATTTCCTTAGGAACCATCTTTTCTTAAAAAATACTTTTTCTTGAAAATTACATTTTCTTAACAAAGTGACTTTTTTTGAAATGTAATTTTTTTTAATTATTTTTTTTTAAAGCACCCTTTCCTAAAAACGTACCCGTAAAAAGTATATTTTCTTATAAAAGTCAATTTTCTTAAAGCTTTATATCAAAGATGTTCTTTCTCTTTCAAAAGTACATTTTTCAAAAAAAAAAAAAAAGTACTTTATCTAGAACGCAAATTTTTTAAAAGTAATTATTCATGTCCCTTTCCTTTCTTAAGAAGAAGAATTACCTTTTTGGAAAAAGTACCTTTAGCTAAACAAGTAAATTTGCTTTTCTTACCAAACTACTTTAAAAAAAAAGAAAAGAAAAGTTCTTTAAAAAAAGTACATTTTCTTAAAAAAATACATTTTTTATAAGAAGTAATTTTTCTGAAAAAAGTACATTACATAAAATAGTACCTTTTCAGAATGAATTCATTTTCTGCAATAAGTAGCCTTTTCTAAAGAACACTTGCTCTTAAATAGCCTTTTCTAAAATAATAAAATTTTTTTTAAGAAAGCAACTTCTCCTAAAAAGGTACCATTTTTTAGAATAGTACTGTTTCCCAAAAAGTACATTTTCTTAGAAATGCATTTTTTTTTCTTAAAAAAGTATATATATTTTTTTTTAAAGTATATGTTTTGAAAAAAATTAATTTTGTTAAAAAAATACCTTTTCTTAAAGAATTGTCTTTTCTGAAAAAACAGCTTTGTCTTAAAATAGTATCATTTCTTCTAAAAATAACTGTTACTAAAAGGCCCTTTTCTGGAAAAAGTATATATTCTTAAAAAATTAACTATTCTGTTAAAGTATCTTTACTTAAAAAGTACAGATTTTAATAAATAAACTTTGCGAAAAAAAATTGTGTTTCCTTAAAGAAGAACTTTTTCTTACAAAAGTACATAACCTTAAATAAAATTTTTCTTAAGAAGAAATTTTCTTAAAAAGGGGCATTTCTTTAAAAAAGTTAAATTTCGTAAAAAAAAGTACCTTTTCTGCAAATGTAAAATTTCTTTATAAAATTACGTGTTCTTAACAAATAACTTTTCTGGAAAAAGCACTTATTCTTAAGGAACTATATTTCTTTAAAAAAAAAATATGCAACAATTACCTTTTCTTCAAAAAGTACTTTTTCATAGTACCTTTTCTTAAAAAAAAATTTCTCCCAAAAAATACTTGCTCTTATAGTGTACATTTTCTTAAAAAAGTACAGTCTTTAAGAAAAAAAACCTTTTCTTAAATAAGTATATTTTCATAAAAACGTGCATTTACTTACAAGGGAAATTTAAAAAAAAAGCTTTTGAGAAAAGTACCTTTCCTAAGTATATTTTCTTAAAAAAGAAATTTTTCTTACAATAGTAACTTTTCTCAATGAAATTAAATTTTATCGAAAATGAAATTTTCTTAAAAAGTACATTCGCTAAAAAAAGTAAATTTTCATCAAAAGCTCATTTTCATCAAATTTACCTTTTTTTTTAAAAGTAAATTTTAAGAAAAAACCTTTTTTAAACTCTTTCTTTTAACTCAAACTCTCTGTCTGTCTGTCTGTCTATATGTCTATCTGTCTGTCGTGGGGCATCCCCATTCCGCCTTATCCAATTTATCTGAAACTTGGCTCATAATCTAGTTGTGACTACATATTAATTTTGAGGTAGTACGCAAGTCACGCATAGTCACGCGCAGACTCGGAGTGATTTCAATATCATTTCCCCTCATCCAATCGATCTGAAACTTGGTCCATACCCTTGCTGTGAAAAAAATATTAACTTTGACTTAGTCACGCATAGTCACGCATGGTCATGCACAGTAACGGAGAGATTTAAACCGGATGTTCCCTCATCCAATCAATCTGAAACTTGGTCGATATACTTGCTGTAAAGAAAGATTAACTGCGATTGATTTAAGCCCATTTCCTTTTATCCGATCGACCTGAAACTTTGTCCATAGACTTGCTGTGAAAAAAGATTAACTTTGATATAGTCACGCACAGTCGCGCAAAATCACGCACAGCCACGGAGAGATTCAAAACTCATATGCATAAGGAAAGCAAGAGTTTTAATAAAAGGTGCCTATTATGAGCAACTTTCAATTTTCGCTTGTGGTCGAATTAACTGATCGAACGAATTTTCATTTGGTATTATGGCGCACATTCGATAAAATAGCGCTATTGTGAATTTCACTCAATTGGATTATTCACAATAGTACATATTTATCAGTTGTCACTGTGAATAAACATTGTTTATTAAAAAAAAAAAATTAATTATTTATTAACATGGAATTACGGTAGTATGATCGCCTGATAAAGATCAATGCTTCGTCATGAGAGATGCTTCCAACATTTTGGAAATGGATTGCACTGCGTGAGTATGCGAGGTTTTAACAAGGGTACCATTTGTTTACAGATTTATAGCAAAATTTCGACTGGAAGGAAGCATTTATGGAATTGATGCGGCAATGCCCACAAGGCAGATCAATCTCATGAAATAAAATAATTTAATAATAATTTAATAATTTATTTTCAATAAGTTTTACTAACTGGCATCCAGCAACGAAAGCAAAATTTTGTTCGATTGAAAATTCGTTGTACTACGAAATTTTCGACCATGCTGCCAGCTCATAACACGAATTTGACATTCGATAGTCGATAGTCAAAAGCTTAGATTTCGTACACTCGTTCAGAATTTCACTTTTACGACTACGGATATTAGCCACCCTTACATTAATTTATGTAGTTGGTCATCTCATTTTGATCAGTATAAACATAAGTTTATGTGTATAGTTTTGTGCAGTAATTTACTATCGACGTTTATAACAAAAACGAAATTCATTGTTTTGCATATCAAATGAGCCAATATTCTACACCATCACAGATACACACACACATATATGTGTTCATATGTGCATACTGTTATATTCATACTTGCTAACATTATATTCACCAAAATGTTCAATTATGGGAATTTAACAAGTATTATACAATAGTATAAGACAGTGAGAGACAAAACAGTACATAAGTACATAATATAATTTGTATATATTTCTCATAGGAAATTGGCCTCTGCATAGCAAAAAAAATATAATATAGTTTGGCAGTGAAATTACTCCCTATACAAAACGATTTCATGTTGTCGACTTTGTCATATTGCCGATATTTTAGATTATTATTCTTTTTAATGACACAATCTGGCCCAATTAGACTTAGGCTGACCCTGTCCACTAGTTGCATATAATGTGTTAGGGATCATATAGCAATTCTAAATTCTGTAAATTGTTCCGAAACCACTAACAACGAATGATACTTCGATATGTTATAGAACAGGAAAAATAAGGGGTAAGAAAATTACAAAACGGCAGATTTCTTTTTTTGTATAGGTTTGTCATTCCGTTTGTAACGCATCGAAATAAATTCCTGAGACCCCAAAAAAATATATTTTCTTGATCCTTGTAACAAGGGAAATTGATTTACCGATGAGCGTCTGTCCGACTGTCTGTGGAAATCACGATCACGCCGTCAATATCTAAGCTAGGCCGTTCGTTTTTGTACAAAATCGTTTACTAACATCCCAAAGGAGTTGCTCTTTAAAATCGTCAAAATCGGTCAAAGGGTTCACGAGCTATGAATGAAACTTTGAAAAACCGTTGAAAAAATTAAATTTTTCAGTCTGTTTGTTGTTTTTCTTATGAAGAATTACAACATATTTCTTCGAATTGTTGAAGTCATTACAGTTGTGTGTATATAAATACTGCACGTGTCACATTGGTCTAAGCAAGTTTTACCACATATTTTTTATCATTAAAATTAAATATTAAAAATTAAAAATTTATAAAAATAAAAAATGGAAAATGGAAACTGAAAAATGGAAAATGAAAAATGAAAAATGAAAAAGGAACAAGTAAGAAAATACGATGCCCTATATCATGCGTTTAGAGACCCTATCTCTCAGGCCCAACTAACTGGATATAGAAAATAAGCATAAACCAAATTTGAGTGGGATTTTTATTAATTTTTTTTGGCTGCAGATATGAAAAAGTTCATATCGGATGCTATATCTATATGGGGACTAGGTCCAAAAATGGACCGATCCTGATCATGTTTGGTAAAGTCTCTTTTATTTTGCAAAAATATATACAAACAAAATTTGAGAAGAATCACTGCAATATTTTTGTTTTTTGATAGATTTAAGTGAAGATCGGGAAGCAGCTCTATATGGGGCCTATGACTGAGAGTTGTCCAATTGGGATCATTTTTGGACTACTGATTTATGGATGTAATGAATACATACAAACCCAATTTGACTAAGATTTATATGATAATTTGGATCTTATGGCAATTTATGTTGATTTCATAGGGTTCATTTGTATGGGGGCTAGGTGTGAACATGGACTGATTCTCACGAATTTCAATAGCGTTCATCCCATGGCCGATAGAGGCTTATATACCAAATTTCATCGAAATATATTCATATTTGCGACCTGCAGTTTGATTACAAGCTTTACATGGACACACAGACGGACGGACGGACGGACGGACGGACATCGTTAAATCGAATCAGATAGTGATTCTGATTCGATCGGTATAATTAAAGATGGGTCTAGGTCAAATATTTTTGGTAGTTACAAACAGCAGCACAAAGTCATTATACCCAAACCACATAGTGGTATATGGTATAAAAATGGATAATGGAAAATGGAAAATGAAAAATGAAAATTAAAAAATGAAAATTAAAATATTAAAAATGAAAAATGGAAAATGAAAAATAAAAATGGAAAATGAAAAGTGGAAAATGATAAATGAAAAATTAAAAATGGAAAATGGAAAATGAAAAATGAAAAATTAAAAATGGAAAATAAGAAATGGAACATGAAAAATTAAAAATGAAATATGAAAAATGAAAATTGAAAAGTGAAAAAAGAAAAATTAAAACTGAAAAATGGAAAATGGAAAACGGAAAACGAAAAATTAAAATGGAAAATGGAAAATTAAAAATGAAAATTGGAAAATGGAAAATGAAAAATGATAAATGGAAAATGGAAAATGAAAAATTAAAAATGAAAAATTAAAAGTGAAAAATGGAAAATGAAAAATGACAAATGAAAATGAAAAATGACAAATGAAAATGAAAAATGGAAAATGAAAAGTGGAAAATGAAAAATCAAAAATGGAAAATGAAAAAATGAAAAATTAGAAATTAAAAATGGAAAATGGAACATGAAAAATGAAATATGAAAATTGAAAAATCGGAAAATGGAAAATGAAAAATTAAAAATGGAAAACGGAAAGCGAAAATTAATAATGGAAAATTAAAAATGAAAAATGAAAATTGGAAAATAGAAAATGAAAAATGAAAAATGATAAATGAAAATTGAAAAATCGGAAAATGGAAAATGAAAAATTAAAAATGGAAAACGGAAAACGGAGCGCGAAAATTAAAAATGGAAAATTAAAAATGAAAATTGGAAAATGAAAAATGAAAAATTGAAAATTGAAAATGAAAAATGGAAAATGAAAAATTTTAAATTAAAAATGGCAAATGCAAAATGAAAACTGAAAAATTAAAAATCAAAAATGGAAAGTGTGAATATGGAAAATGAAAAATGGAAAATGACAACATAAAAATGAAAAATGAAAGAAAAATGGAAAGTGGAAAATGAAAAATGGAAAATGGAAAATGAAAATTGAAAATAAAAAATAAAAACGGAAAATGAAAAGTCGGAAATGGAAAATGGAAAATGGAAAATGAAAAATGAAAAGTGGAAAATGGAAAATGAAAAATGGAATATGAGGAATTAAAAATGTAAAACTAAAAATGAAAAACGAAAGATGAAAACTGAAAAGTGAAAAATGGAAAATGATAAAAAAAAAAAATGAAAATTGAAAATGAAAAAGGTGGAGGGTATCAAAGATTCGGCCAAGCCGAATTTAACCCTCTTACTTGTTTTATTTGCAGGTTTATCACATTTATTTTAAAAATATAATATGCGAATTTTACATCGCATGAGAGGTAGTAGCTAGGGCTATCTAGCGGGATTAAAATTTGAGGGTTTTTTTTAATGATAATTCATATGAATATTAATTAAAAATTTATTGGGGAAGTATTCCAGGATTTTTCTATACCGTGGTTAGTTCGTTTTTTCCGATGAGATCTCTTATGCTCGATGCGCAAAAAATGTAGACGGTATGGGTATCAATAATTTTATTTTTAATGATTACATAACCAATGAGTACACAAATAATTTAATTTCGAAAATTCAAGACGTACTCCCGTACAAGAATTATCGAAGTTGCACCATATGAAGTTTTTTTTTCTCGAACAAGTGAGGATAATAGATAAAGAAAGAATAGAAAGAAAACGACTTACTAAAGAAAGCTTACACATCCAACAGCAAATAAACAGAACCATGAACTTAAAGGAAGATACTAACAACATCAACGCTAGCTACATGGTTGCAATAAAATAGACTGTGATTTTAAATTAAGAGGTGTTTTTTTTTATTATTTTCGTGTTTTATATGTTCAGTATTATATGTTAAATGTAATATATCTTGTATTTAAATGTAATATTGAAAATTGTAAGTTTTAATGTTTTTGGTAAAATATTTGTGTAATAATATGATGTTTTTTTATAATTAAATAGACAAAATTCCCAGAAGAAATCGACAAAAAATCGAAGAAACGTCGGGAAAAATTGTAATGAAATTGAAGTTTTAATTACAACAAGAAATTTTAGGTCTTACTAGCTAAATAAAAATAAATGAAACAACATAAAATTGACCAAACAACCATCTAAATAAAAAAAAGATTTTAGACATTCTTTCACATTTTACTCATAATAATTGATTTAATTAATTTATACATGCGTAACAATTCTCTGGATAATGTTTCCTACCCGGGTTTGTCCAAATCATGTGGGCATCAAAACAGAGGAATACACGTTGTCCTTTTCGCCAATGACGAAGATCACTATATCATGACATGTATACTGAATTTGGTGCAAAATATCTCATTTTCAATAACTTTTTTTTATAAAATTAGATGGATCTATTTATTAGTACGTGAAAGTAAATTTTTCGACCCCTTTTTAAGCAAAATGCGCACACGGAGGAGTGTGAAATATGGCATAGGTACAGCTCATATGCAGGAGAAGTGCAGAATGATAAAATTTATGTATAATATGTGTTAAATATATATATATAAAATAAAATATAATATATATAAGAAATAATTTTATAAGAGCCTTATAGTATGCTTATCAATTCTAGCCATTTCAGAATTCATCGTCTGTGCATTTATTACTAATGGTTTCAAAAAAGTGTACATATTAATCGCCCAGTGTTGAATTGTGAATTGCCCAAAAATTGATTAGCATACCTTTAGGTTCATATAAAATTATTTATTATTGATTAGCATACCTTTAGGCTATTACAAAATTATTTATTAACAATCCCATTTATATATCTTATGTGTGTTCATCAAATATTTATAATGAAACGTAATGAATTTTATTTAAAAATTCACATTTAACGAATTTTAATTAAATATTCATAAATTTTATATATATATTTAGATTAAAAGATCTTGAAAGAAAAAATTTTGTGAAAAAAGAAAATTTCCTAGATTTCTAATTTTGAATTTTCAATTCTTAAAATGCATTACTAGTGGTGTAAAAGTACCTCCACAATAACAAAAAATATTTATATTACTTTTGCCCATATAGATTTTCGCTCCTTTAATAGATTTTTCGTTTTAATAGATTTTGATTTTTTTTTTGGTTTCGACTATTTTTGAAAAACCTTATCAAACTTTTGTGTGAGTTACGACGGTAGATTCACGAATTTATTAATTTATTCAAAATTTAAGCACCAAAAGAAATAAATTTTTTGTTGAATTTATTTGTTTGAATTTAATGATACTGCTATTCTTTGCGATCGCAAAAATTTCACTGAAAAAAAGCTAAATAAATAACAATAATTAAAACTAGGCGCAAGAAGAACAAAATCTAACAATATTAAATATTTAAATCAGCAACACAAGATATCCAACGATAACAAAGGAAGTCAAAAACGACCATTAGGATGAATAAACACGTTCAGATTGTATTGATATGTTCATAAAAGTGGTTCAGCTTTACTGTATCTTCAATTTTGCCAAATATTGTAAGTGAAAAAAAAAAAAATTAAGAGTACCTGTAAGTTATGCTAAGAAAAGTAAAAACACATTTTTTTCCCTATATTTTTTCAAAAATAGTTTCGCTAAGCAGTATCACCAAGTTTGAATAAGCTGTTGAACAAACCTTTTTTGAGGGGCCCACAAATTTTCAGAAACTTTTGAGGCCCATAAAAAAAATTGGTCACCAACCAGCCAAACTGAGTATAGGGTTTTACTATTCTTTGATAGTAAAATCGAACCGTGTATTTTTAAAAAGTCTTCATTTGCAACAACCATCGCTACAGAATGTCATAGATTATTTTGACTCTCTAGTGCACAGACAGACATCTCTAGATCGACTTAAAGATTTGACCTTGTACACTAATGTGAATGGCAAAAAAATTATATATTTTTCCAATGTTATTAATTCAAATGTTATTAATTCTGCCTTCCACTGTGTATGTATATTATACCAAATATCTCCAACGAGCCTGTGTATTTAAATATCAAAATTTAAGTATGTATGTATGCATAATCATGTCTGTATATGTGGTTTTGTTGTTGCATATTTTATTTGTCCTCTACAATGTACTAAACTGGTGTTATTGTTATTACCCATTGTTCAAGTATTTATGCATCATATAATACATTTCTGTAAATGTACGATAATGTAAATGAATGATATAATAACACACACACACAAACACACAACAAAAAAATACATAATTTATGTTAATAATAGTGTAAAGTAAATGTGATATTCATAGAAAGCATTATTAAATATCTGAAACAGAAGTCAGAGAATCTGGCTGAACAGAACATTAGGCAAACAATAAAATTTCGGATTAGCCAGAGACACATAAAATATTTTCAATAAGTTTAGATAAATTAATATGGCAAATGTAAGTTTACAAAACACAAACTGTTCTGAAGTCGTTGAAGTATTTCATGTTTAAATCGAACATAATAGTTCAATTCATTAAACTCAAAAAAGTGGGTTTAGGACTTTTCACGCAATCGAAATCCTGCTTAGTGTGCCTAAGAGTTCGTTGACTCAATTGATTGAGCCCCTATCGGGAAAATTGTAAATTTAATTACGAAAATCTATAAGCTTTTAATCGATTTCTTTCAATTAAAGGAAAATTACAACGATTGAAAAAGTAATTGAAAATTGTTTGAAAATTAAAGCAAATAAATTAATTAAGTCTATTAAAATGTAATCGAATATTTTTTTTTTTTGATGTGTAAATATCTATGCGCTCAGGGGGTAAAAATCTATTTCACAATACAATTACAAAAACAGTGTAAGGGAAAATCGGTGTGAGTACATGTAAGTGTATTGGTGCAAAGCTTATGATTTAAATTTATTTATCTGATTCAACAACCAACAGAAAGCGCCATGAATGTATAGCAAACAACTGCAACCATCAAGTATAACAACCATATCAGTTGTTTGCTATACATAGATTGCACATACTGTTGATTTTAATTGATGTGTAAATAGGTGTTTACACATCTGCCCTGTGATCGGACTCACATAGTTTTTTTTTTTTTTGAAATTCAGATAAATAATTTAATTACAACAGTTACTGAAACTAAGATCTGCATCTTATTATATTTTTAATAGAATCAAGTGAAGCAAAAATTTAAAACTTTAATGAAGTTGTACAAAAAGTTTATTATGTATATCAATTATATAACACTGTGGAATATTTTTGGGGTCACTGTCTGGGGGCAGAGAAATTTCAATTTATACTTGTTCTTATGGCGTTTTATATTTTTTCCTTAATTTGCTGCTTGTGTGCTCAATTTTTCAGCTATAATTGAGGAACCATTGATGATTTCTCATTTCATTTTATTTAATATTTTTATGTAAAAAAATAGAACAAAAATACTGGTGCATGATTGATTGGCCTTACGTCCAACTAATTGGTATAAAAATAAGTGTAAATCAAATATGACTGGAATTTTTATTATTATTTTGTCTGCAGATCTATACCTATATGAGGATTAGGTCGAAAAATGGACCGATCTCATATTTAGTAAATAAACTTGTTCTTTGCAAAAAAAAAAAATACGCAAACCAAGTGAAGGCTATGACTAAGAATTACCCCACAGGGGTGTAGTAAACATACAAAAACCAACTTTTACCGGGATCTATGTGACAACTTGGATCTTAGGCAATTTAAATCGATTTCATAGGGGTCAGAGGTGTGAACCCGAAGCGAATTACACCAATTTCAATAGCGTTCGTATTATGGTCGTTGGAAGTTTGTGTATTCAATTTCATCAAAATATATTCACATTTGTGACCTGTAGTTTGATTTCAATATTTATATAAATAAACTAAAGACGGACGGATATCGATAAATCGTTTCAGAAAGTGATTCTGAGTTAATCGGTATAATAAAAGCATAAAGTCATTAATTAGTTGAGTTCACAAATAGTTGCGCGCTAGAAGTAAATTGCTACGAGTATCTAATACAGTGCTGTTCATTTCATTGAACAATTGTTCATGCTCAATTCACATGTATTCTTACGCTCTTGCATTTAGTCGTCACTGAAACAGCGACGAATGAAGAGCGGGTGTATGCTGATTTTTTTTAATTCACCGAAAAAAATTAATACTAATATCCGAAAAAATTTTTATGAGTATAAATGTATTTGGTAATTTGTTATAAAACATGTAACGAAAATAATTTAAATGAAAAAGAAAAGCTGTTTGATTAAAAAAAACAAATTTTTGTTGAAAAATTAAACGAATCGTTGATCAATGTGGAAACCAAGATAGACAAATAAAAATTTTGAAAATTTTTTTTCAGATTTAAAATTTATTTGTTCTAAACAGTGTAACGCATTAAGTTCTGTATATTTAAAAAATGTTTTACTAATACGCTATTATCGCGAAAGAATAAATATTGAAAAATTTATAATAGAAGATCTATAAAAGCCTTTAATTGAATTATTAAAAAAATACGAATTTATTTATTATAAAAGTTAAATTGGTTTTAAAAATTTGAGTCTGATCGTTCATTCATTCATTGAATGTATTTTTTTTCCTTACAAAAAGTGTATTTTTAAAAATTTTTTTAACAATGAAATCATTAATATTGATTGAAAAAATTTACAACTTTTGGTTTTTTATAGAATGAAAAAAAGCCAGCCTAATGTGTATAAGTAATTACTTTTTTTCCTATCAAAAATTGAATTTTTGTTTACTTTTTATTTCTTTAAAACAGTTTTACACACAACATTAACAGTTTCATGTTTTCAATAAAAAATAAATTCATACAGACACTAACACTGCTATTAATCCATTAAATATTTCTTACAGTGCAATTCTCATTTTCTCACCAACACAATTAAATTTTTATTTTTGAACACCGCTGATCTAATAATAAAACACTAAAACAAAAAAACACTGAAGATGTTACAAATTTTATCAAAAATCTTAAAAAAAATTAAAATTAAAAAAATCCGAAATTTAATATAATTTAATTTTTTAAGCGAAAATTTGTGAGATCATTTCGATTGGATGACGGAAAAAGGGTTAAAAATCGATCCAACATTTTTATCGCCAGACAAGACGGAGAAACAGACACTACGAGTTAAAATCAAAGGCAGTAAAAAAATGTAATAAAACAAGTAATAGTGTTAAATTCGGCTGTGCCGAATCTTTGATACCCTCCACCTGCATCTTAAACTCTATATTACAACCAATATTGGGTACGGCTACCACTTTAAAATTGTTGTCGGTACTGAAATTTAAATTACGAATACCAATTAAATTTAAAGTTAATTTATTTTCTTGTTGGCCAGTTTCTATTATCATTCCTTGTTACTATTTGAAAAATGACATTATTTTTCTTTTACTAGAGTAGAAAACACCTAATGAAATTCATTATATAACGCAGCCAGCGTTATAACACCCAAAGTTTGATCTCTTTAAGAAAGTTTTGAGATAATTAAAAAAAAAATCAACTGATTCTTGGCTAAAAATTTCCAGATATTAATATTAAAAAAGCAAATTTTAAAATATTTTTGATCTGAATTAGCTAGTAACTTTTAATTTTTAATTTTTATTTTTATTTGTATTTTTATTTTTAATTTTCCATTTTTCATTTTTAGTTTTTCATTTTTCGTTTTTCATTTTTCATTTTTCATTTTCCATTTTCCATTTTCAATTTTCAATTTTCAATTTTCAATTTTCAATTTTCAATTTTCAATTTTCAATTTTCAATTTTCAATTTTCAATTTTCAATTTTCAATTTTCAATTTTCAATTTTCAATTTTCAATTTTCAATTTTCAATTTTCAATTTTCAATTTTCAATTTTCAATTTTAATTTTTAATTTTTAATTTTTCATTTTTCATTTTCTATTTTTAATTTTCCATTTTTCATTTTCCAAATTTCATTTTCCAAATTGCATTTATCATTTTTCATTTTTACTTATTATTTTTCAATTTTTAATTTTTTTATTTTTTATTTTCCATTTTTCATTTTTCATTTTTCAGTTTTCAGTATTCATTTTTCATTTTCCATTTCTCATTTTTCAAATTTCATTTTTCATTTTTAATTTTTCATGCTCCGTGTTCTATTTTCAATTTTTCATTTTTAATTTTTCGTTTTTCATTTTTCATTTTCCATTATCCATTTTACATTTTTTCATTTTTCGTTTTTCTTTTTTCTTTTTTTATTTTTAATTTTCCAAGTTCCATTTTTTATTTTTCACTTTTCGTTTTCCATTTTTAAGTTTTAATTTTTCGTCTTTCATTTTTAGTTTTTCATTTTTCAATTTTTGTTTGTCATTTTCCATATTTCATTTTTCATTTTTCATTTATCATTTTTCATTTTTCATTTTTCATTTTTCATTTTTCATTTTTCATTTTCTATTTTTAATTTTCAATTTTCATTTTTAATTTTTAATTTTTCATTTTCCATTTTTAATTTTTCAAATTTCATTTTCCAAATTCTACTTATCATTTTTCATTTTTACTTCTTATTTTTCATTTTTCGTTTTTAATTTTTCAATTTTCGTTTTTCATTTCCCATTTTTCAATTTTCATTTTTAATTTTTAATTTTTCATGCTCCGTGTCTATTTTCCATTTTTCATTTTTAATTTTTCGTTTTTAATTTTTCATTTTCCATTATCCATTTTACATTTTTTAATTTTTCGTTTTTCTTTTTTCATTTTTAATTTTCCAAGTTCCATTTTTCATTTTTCACTTTTCGTTTTCCATTTTTAATTTTTCGTTTTTAATTTTTCGTTTTTAATTTTTCGTTTTTCATTTTTCAATTTTCATTTGTCATTTTCCATATTACATTTTTAATTTTTCGTCTTTCATTTTTAATTTTCCATTTTTAATATTAATTTTCAATTTTCATTTTTAATTTTTCATTTTCAATTTTCCATTTTTAATTTTTCAAATTTAATTTTCCAAATTCCACTTATCATTTTTCATTTTTACTTCTTATTTTTCATTTCTCGTTTTTAATTTTTTAATTTTCATTTTTCATTTTTCATTTTTCAATTTTCATTTTTAATTTTTCATGCTCCGTGTTCTATTTTCCAATCTTCATTTTCGTTTTTCATTTTTCAAATATCATTTTTCATTTTCCATTTTCCATTATCCATTTTTCATTTTTGTTTTTTCATATTTAATTTTCCAAATCCCATTTTTCATTTTCCATTTTTAATTTTTCGTTTTTCATTTATAGTTTTTCAATTTTAATTTGTCATTTTCCATTTTTCATTCTTAATTTTTCATTTTTCATTTTTCAATTTTCAATTTTCATTTTTCAGTTTCCATTTTTCGTTTTTCATTTTTCATATTCCATTTTTAATTTTTCGTTTTTCATTTTAGTTTTTCATTTTCCATTTTTCATTTTCCATTTTTCATTTTTCGTTTTCATTTTTTCTTTTATAACGATTTTTTTACTATAACGTGCGAACAATAAAAAAATATGTTGCAATACTACTAACATAGCTTTTACTACTAACATAGCTTTTTTTATGGCTTTTTTGAACTGTGAATGTTTTTGTACAACTATCATGTTCAACCACTAAAATTTTACAACAAACACACTGGGTTTTATGTTTTTTTTAGAGGTATCTACATATTTTTGCTCGTATCTAAGCACAATGATGCCCGATTTAGCCCATTTTCAATACCAACCCGCTGGGAACTATGGCAAATGATATTATTGTAACCCTACCCTGCAAAATGTTTTTTTTTGTGAATGAGCGTGATTTCAACAGACAGACGGACAGACGGACATCGCTATATCGACTCGAGCTGTGTTAAGGATCGAGAATATATATACTTTATGGGGTCGGAAATTAGTTTTTCGATGCATTACAAACGGAATGACAAACCTATATATACCCTCTGCCACTGAAGTGTGGAGGGTATAAAAACGTAAATGAAAAAATTTTGTGGACACTCTCAGAGGATATTGAAGAATTACATTTTTAAAGAAAACTATCGTTATCCTTTGTAATTACATATATAGCGAAAATTGTAATCCTTTGAAATATTGAATTCCATTAAAAAGTAAACATAATCACGAAATGAACAACTGTAATAACCGTTTTACTCCATTTGGTCTCTCTCTCTCTCTCTCTCTCTGGCTGATGTATAACATTTGTGATTTTTACCGGCCGGTGTAATAGTCACTAACAAAGAAGTGAGATCGAAAAAATCATAACACATGTTTTCCTCTTAACATTTTTCGCAAGCATTATTTGAAAAAAAAAATTTTTTTTTTGATCAAGTTGTATTTAAGACATGACAGTTATTACGCTGAGCGAAAACGCTATTCATTTGTTGTTAGTTTGATTAAAATGGATGATACAAAAGATTTTTTTTTATTCGGTGCGTGAAAAAATTATCAAATTATTTGGCGTTCGTACTCTGGAACAAGCTACACATAGCTGTCCATGGAAAAAACATGGATTTTCCAAATTAAATCCGACAATTTTTAAGAACTCGCCTAGAATTTAGAATATCATTTGCCAATATTTTATTGTAGCGATGTTTGATTTTCGCGTTTATCGGTTTTGGCGATTTTCGAGTTTGGCGATTTTTCAATTTGGCGATTCCACCCATATTTTCGTCGACTTAAGTGACTTTGCAAAAACATATAAAAATCAAATTTGAGAAAAATGTGCAATATTTATACCCTATACTACTATGTGGTTTGGGTATAATGACTTTGTGCTGCTGTTTGTAACTACCAAAAATATTTGACCTAGACCCAACTTTTATTATACCGATCGAATCAGAATCACTATCTGTCCGTCCGTCCGTCCGTCCGTCTGTGTGTCCATGTAAACCTTGTAATCAAACTGCAGGTCGCAAATATGAATATATTTTGATAAACTTTGGTATATAACCTTCTACCGGCCATAGGATGAAAGCTGTTGAAATTGGTGAAATTCGGCCCATGTTCAGAACTAATCCCCATACAAATGACCCCTATGAAATCGACATAAATTGCCATAAGATCCAAATTGTCATATAGATCTCAGTCAAATTGGGTTTATATACGTTATATACGTCCATTAATGAGTAGTCCAAAAATAATCCCTATGGGACAACTCTTAGTCATAGGCCCCATATAGAGCTACTTCCCGATATTCACTTAAATCTATCAAAAAACAAAAATATTGCACTGATTCTTTACAAAATTTGTTTTTATATATTTTTGGAAAATACAAGAGACTTTTCCAAACATGGCCAGGATCGGTCCATTTTTGGGCGTAGTCCCCATATAGATACAGCATCCGATATGAACTTTTTCATATCTGCAGCAAAAAAAAATTATAAAAATCCCACTCAAATTTGGTTTATGCGTATTTTCTATATCTAGTTAGTTGGGTCTAAGAGATAGGGTCTCTAAGCGCATGGTATAGGGTATCGTATATTCGGTCTATACCGACTATAATTTTCTCACTTGTTTTTGTTTTTTTGATAGTGAACTGATAACCCGATATAATAAACATAGTCAAACCCACTTTGACCGAGATCTATATGATAATTTGTGTATTATGGCAATTTAAGTCGATCTCACAGGGATCACTTGTATGGGGACTAGGTCCGAACATGAACCGATTTTCTCCAATTTCAATAGCGTTCATTTTATGGGCAATGGAAGCTTATGTTCCAAGCTTCATCAAAATTTTTTGATATTTGCGACCTGCAGTTTGATTAAAAGTTTTACGTGGTCACACAGCCGGGCGGACATCGCTAAATGGACTCAGAAAGTGATTCTGAGTCGACTGATATAGTAATAGATGAGTCTAGGTCAAATATTTTTGGTAGTTACAAACATCAGCACAAAAACATTATACCCAGGCCACATAGTGGTATTGGGTATGAAAACCTGCTGGATATGTTCTAAAACTAATTTCGTTGAGCCCTGGAAGAGAAGCGTTAGTATAAATTAACTTGTGGAAAATGTAGTCTTCGTCATAAATCGGTTCTGAATCACTTTCACTTTGAATTTAGAGAAGATGGCCTATCGATTTTTCCATAGTGATGACAAAAATTAAATCTGTGTTTTCAAAAAAAAAGGTTAATGAACCCGTGACCAACAATGAACAAAGATCAAACTTGGGGATAACACAATGGTTATAACCTCCACACCACTGTGCAGACAGTATATATCAGTTTTTCATTCCGTTTGTTTTTGCTGCCGGATCAATTTTATACATTCTTGATCCTTATAACAACTAGAGTCGATATAGCAAAATCACGTTCATTAACAAAATAAACCATTTACCTGGGTAAGCTTAGGTTGGTATTTAAAATAGAGTAAAGCGGGTATTGTTACCCTATAACAATATAGACGCACCTTTTAAAAATGCTACAAATTTAAGGTGCTAACAATATCCAATTGCTTACATTTTCAGATATTTTGTTTACGTTTATTATAAATAGTGCAATAAATCCAGATCTGTAATATTAGTAGGCAAGGTGATTTCTTGTGACCGATATAAAAATTATAGTTAATAACCAATTCTGACTAAACATACCTCATTTGAAAGGTATTTCCATTTAGCTGTCCACCAGATTTACAGATTTGCAACGTCTGGAATATTTTTTTGGAGTAATGCTCATTTAAAGTTTCTACTGACACATATATAAAACACATACTGTGTGTGTGTTTATTATAAAATATTTATTATAAATATCGAACGCTCTATGCTGAATTGTTAATGGGATAAAATTTATGCTCCTTTAAAATTATTTATTAACAAACCCATTTTTATATTTTCTGTGTGTTCAACAAATATTTATATTAAAATTCAATGAATTTAATTAAAAAAGTGTTGAATTGTGAATTGGCTAAAATTGATTAGCATACCTTTAGGCTCTTATAAAATTTTAATTAAATAAAAAAATAAATGCAATGCCAGAAACCGGTCCGATTAAGAATACAGTGCAGTTATGAATTTTTGAAATATATGCTTTCTTCTTCTTTACCACGCAACATTTAAAAAAATTAAATTTCCTAGAATTTGCTTTCGAATTTCGAGGGCTGGGCTCTGCTAGTATTAAGAAAAACGTCAGAACCAGGTAGAGGGTATCAAAGATTCGGCCCAGCCGAATTTAACAATCTTACTTGTTTTATATTATTTCTAAAACTTAGGTTTTTTTTGGAATAATTCCTATGGTTTCATCATAAACTCCTTTAATAAAAAAAACTATTTAATTTAATGTTAAAGGTTAATAAGTAAAAAAAAATCGGAACTGATGTCGTTTTGACATCCAATTTTTCACTCTTGTTATTGCTTTCATTTCCTATTACGCTTAATATTAAATTAAGTGTTATAAATAAAAACAAAACTTTACACTATAAATAAATGTTCTGAATAAAAAAATACAAAAAAAAAACAAAAAACATCATGTTTAAATGCACGCAATTTGTATGAAACACCTCAACCCATCATAAATCTGAAAGATAAAATGCCCTCCCTAAAAAGTTCTAATATTAATAATAAGAAAAAGAAAACCACCACAACAACAATAACAACTGAAACCTTTAGTTTGTATTATTTTTAATGTGAAATGATAAACCTTAACAATTGCAAGCCCTTTTTTGAGTACGAGTAAATTTTAATTTTCATTTTTACCTATGACTTTAACAAAAGTCAAAAATAATTTCAAACGTTTCTGTTACTGTCGTCGTCGAAGGCAGTTGAACTCGTTTATGATGCGTGCAGGAATGAATTTATATTATTATTGCCGCGTATAAAATTTAAATTAAAATTTACGTACACTAAGGAAGAAATATACAATACATAGGGCCCATAATAATAAGTATGTAAATGTAGAAAGAAAATCCTACCACTCGTGCTAGGCCAACAGAACAACAGTGCACGTTCACACATCTTGAGTAATGGCACAGTGGTAAGGATTATGCTACCAGATTTGTATTCCTTAATATTATTTTCAGGTATATAAACTGCTTATCATAAGGTTTTTTTTACTTAAGCTTCCACAAAAGGCACGAGAAATTACGAGTTATCTTTATATTTAAATCAGAACTTTACGAAACTAAATAACGCTGCTGAATATTTCGATGAAGATGTGATTAAGATTATTTGGTTTAGCACTCCTCACTGTCGACCAAGAGGGCTCGTCTCCACTTACCATTTTTTTCTTCAACTAATCACATGAATAACTTATGGGGTTACGCAAAGTCCCAAGGCTCTCAATATTACTGTATTACAGATATATGACATTTATTATTTACTTTGTATGGGACAGCCGCGCCCAATCCCACACATTTTTTGTCCTACTACTAACATTAATAGCAGATAACCACAGACAAATTTTCAAAGCTCTATCTGTTGTAGTACTCAAGATATATGATACGAAATAATTCCTTTGTATGGGAGGTGCCATGCCCACTTTTACTATACCGCTCGTTTTCGGCATGGCTACTTACCTTAATAATATGTGACCGCCATTATTACCAATAATACAAAATTTCACTTTATACCCTATAGTTCCTTCCAGAAACACAGTAGGACTCTGTAAAAATTTCAGGAAGATCGGCACAATGATTTAGCCGCCTATAAGCTACAAACAAACGAACATACATACTTTCGATTTTATATATATAGATTGTGTAGGGACGGCGCGAACGCCCGTCCCCGCTACCAAAAATTATGCGCACGAAATATTCACGTTCGGAATAATCACGTAGTTTAACTCAATCGTAGTGCAATGATCGAGCATAAACCCGGAGGGAACCGCCTTAATGATCACGGCCTACCCCTGCGCGATGTAATTGTACTTTGGATAGGTCAAACTAAAATATTTATATGGGATTTTTAGCAAACTAAGTGAGAATTCTAAAAGGATTTAAAGAAAATGTTACTAGGGAATGGGTGGTTGGTAGGTCGATAGTAAACCTGTTTTGATTTAAAATATGAATATAAAAATCATCCCTTTTCCTTATTATATAACTAGCCACAATTGACCTTTCAATATGTCCTTCCAGTATGTAAATGAACACTTTTTTTAATGGGGTAATTTTATCTTGCCACGGGACTGTCCTATTGAAGAGTTAAACTTGTTCTATTAAAACTGAACTATTACTATTTTAGGGTTGAATTTTGGGACAACTAGATATAACAATGTGCGAAAAAAACAAAAGCTTTCGTCACACACAAAACTAGATTACATTCGAGTACCTTCAAATAATGTGACTGGTCATTTTTTTTCTGATGACCCAAACAATCTTGGTGCTAGCAAACCATATACACATATGTGAAGGGTTAGTTGAAGATGCATCTAACGCCATGTTAGACGTGTTCATGTCTATCTTTGTATTAGATTTATTCAACAAAATATTTTAATTTCTATGTGTCTTTTAGATTTTACTTACCAGATTTTCTATAACAAATTAATATAGTTAAGTCTCTAGTCGATTTAAGCGAGGACGAAATTCACCATATCTAGAATTTCCTGCTCGGCTTTTAGCTGAACTTTGTCGAAGTGATATCCATTTTGGGTATCAAACCTTTCCTTTTTTCAATTACATTACTAATTTAAAAATTGTTAAAATTTCGACAATTTTAAAGTATAAATTTTTTCCAAATAATTTATTTGAAATTTGAAAGAATATTGAAGAACAAATTGTTGAAAATATTGTTGTCATTTTGTAAAATATTTGTTATTATAAGTCCGTAAAATTACTTAATTTTCCACGGCCTTCCTCTTTCAGTTGACATCAATAGAATAATTTTAGGAAGACTAAAAGTATTTAGGTATACTAGCAGAGCCCAGCATCCGAAATTCGTGTGCATAATCTTGTAAACTTTAGTTTTTAATGAAATTTTTTTCTTTCAATATTTTTTTAATCCATATACATAAACAGAAAATTTATGATAATTTAAATAAAATTCATTAAATTGTTAATTTTTAAATAAAATTCATTAAATTTCATTATAAATATTTGTTAAACACACAGAAGATATATAAATGGGTTTGTTAATAAATAATTTTATAAGAGCCTAAAGGTACGCTAATAAAATTTATTGAATTCACAATTACACACAGGGCTTTTGATATACAATTTTTGCAATTTTTCGATTTGAATTTTACCTTTACCACTTTCTTTAATGATTGTTGTACGCTGTTTGTAGCCACCAAAAATATCTGAATTGACAGACTCAACTTCGGTTTCGATTAGGCTTTATCTATATGTAATAGCATGAACTTCTTTAACTATTCTAATGCCAGTAATGTTCGGATACCCCGAAGCAATAAAAGGAGACATCCAAATTTTTAATGACTTTGTAACGATGCCTCTCATACTCTCACCTTCGTATTCGATTAATTTCTTCTTCTGTCTGTATGTTCATTAAAGCCTTAAAATTAAAGCATAATCGAAATCACTAATTTCAAGGAAGGTCTCATGGCTACCGCCATTGATAAACTTCACTATATTATAGAACGCGATGAAATAAGTGACCCGTATATTTTTAGCTACCCAAAAAAAAAAAAAAACCTACCAAAAACCCCTTTTCGCATTTTTATAGATTCGCAAATTTGATCCAAACAACCCATATAAAGGGTCCGCCAAATAACTTTTTTTTTTTTTTGTTTGAAAATGCTATAAAAAAAAAACTACTGAATATCATCTCAAATTTCTTTTTTATTTGAAAGTACAATCCTTCCGGTTAATAATGGAAAATAATTTCATTCAAATAGCTGCCTCGGCTGGCCATGCAGTAGCCTACACGATCGGTCCAATTTTTAAGCACATTATCGATTGTGTGCAGCTGTATTTCACCAATGGCCTCAGGAATATTGTCCTTTAAAGCGTCAATTGTCTCTGGCTTGTTGGCGTAACACTTATCTTTGAGGGCACCCCACAAATAATAGTCCAACGGTGTCAAATCGTAGCTCCGAGGTGGCCAAACGACATCAGCTCTACGGCTGATAATGCAATCTTCAAAAACACGGCGCAAAAAGTCGAGTGTAGCTTCGGCTGTGTGGCACGTAGCGCCGTCCTGTTGAAACCAAATGTTGCCAATATCCTCCTCTTCAATTTTTGTGAACAAAAATTCGTTCAACATGGCCCGATAACGATCGCCATTGACTGTAACGGCCACTCCTTGCTCATTTTTGAAGAAAAATGGCCCAATTATGCCTCTGGACCAAAATCCGCATCAAACAGTGACTCGTTTTGGGTGTATCGGCTTTTCAATGTATGCGTGCGGGTTTTCTGTGCTCCAAATGCAACAATTTTGCTTGTTTACATACCCCCCAAGATCAAAATGAGCTTCATCTGAAAAGATGATTTTTTTGGAAAAATCGGCATCTTCTGTAAGTCGATCGCAGGCCCACTTAGCGAAGCGAAAACGCATTGGATGGTCAGTTGGCTTCAACTCCTGAACCAATTGGACTTTGTATGGCGTCATACCAAGGTCTTTATGCAAAATTCGTCTCAATGATGCCTCCGAAATGTTCAATTCTTGAGAACGACGGTGAATTGATGTTGATGGCGCTTCACGCACACTTTCTGCCACAGCAGCAATATTCTGGGGTGAACGTTCTGTTTTTGGCTTTTCACGCTTTTGTTTATCGATGAGGATGCCAGTTTCATTCACTTTTTCACAAGATAACGAACATACGGAGCTGACGGTGGTTCTCTTCTTCCAAAATCCGTACGCAATTTTCGCACACATTCTGCAACATTACCATGATTTTCAAAGTAATGTCGCAATATTTCCCAGCGCTGTTCAAGCGTATACACAACCATATTCGTTCAGCAGAAGGATAAAACTAATTATCTGTCAAATCAGACATGAGCTAAGTGTTACCATTCACGAAATAAGCACTAGTTGAAAAAAAAAACGTTAGATGGCGGACCCTTTACAAGTTGTACATCATACATCAAGGCCTATTCAGTATAAGGTATTTATTAAACCCCTAAAAGTTTATACTGCGTTTACATCTGAGGAAAATCTAGTAGATTTTAGTCGAAATCCACAACAATAAATACCTGATTAAAATAAAACATATAAACTAGAAATGCCAAAAATAAACAAAACAATAAGAAAAGGGATATATGGAAAAATCTAAAAAGGTGCAGATTTTATAATTATATTATGCATCAAAACTGAAAAAAGTACAAACGGAAATAGAAATTTTGCGAAAAAAATCAGCGTTTGTTATAACAAATTAATTTTCCACAATTATTATTTAGCAATTGGAATGGACACATGTCAGTATAAAAAGTTATAACTTTTCAATTACTAAATATTTCTATTATAGATTCGTAATTTTTTTGTTAATAATTAATATTTTATTTCATTTGTATTCGACTTGTTTGCTTTTGTTTTTAAATGTAAATTTTTCAGTCAATGCGTTGTAATTTTCTACTACAATATTAAAAAATACACAGTAGTATCATTTGGTAGTGTCCAAGTTTGACAAGATTTTGTGAGATTTTGCACAAATCTAGTAACGAGCTAGATTTTGTTTTGTATGAGAAATCTAGTAAAAATGAGCTAGATTTCGCTCGAAATCTCGTATATACTAGATTTTTCTTAGATGTAGACGCACTATTAGATGGATTTGTATGAATATAAATTTGGAATCAAATCTTACACTTGTTACTAGCAGTTCTGTTTTAGAGAAGACGAATTTTACCTTTCTTCAATACAACGGCTAGTTCGTGTTTTGACCGATCTTTTCCGAAGAAATCTCTTATGTTTTAGGGTGGCGATCCTGTGCATAAAATATAGCCAATAAGGACATCAATAATTTTATTTGTATTAGTCGATAGCCAATGTTTAAAAACAAATTTAAATTTAGAGAATTTACATACAAAAATAATCTAGAAAATAAGTTTTTCAATAAACTTGGTTTAATTTTTGGTTAAAAATTGTTTCTGATTTTTATGCATATTTGTTATAACATTTAGCTAAGGGATGCCTCCTTCTAATTATACCCTATATTAACATGGTTACCTAAGCCCTTTTTTTAATACAGCGATCGACTCAGAATCAACTTCTGAGTCGGTTTAGCAATGTCTGTCCGTCCGTCCATCTGTAAACTTTGTAATCAAACTACAGATCGCAAATATGAATTTATTTTGAAGAAATTTTGTATATAAGTCATATGACGAAAGCTATCACAATTAGTGAAAATCGCTTTACGTTCAGACCTATGACCGCTATGAGATCGACTTAAATTGAAATAAGATAGAAACTAGTATACAGATCCCGCTAAAATTTGGTTTGTGTGTGTTTATTACATCCATTGAATAATAGTCCAAAAATAAATCTTGTAGGACCATTCTCACTCATAGCCCCCATATAAAGCTGCTTCCCGCTCTTCCTTTAAATTTATCAAAAAACAATATTATTGCACAGATTTTTCTCATATTTGGATTTAAAATGTTTTTGCAAAAAAAGTGACTACCAAATATGGTCAGGATCGGTCTATTTTATGACCTAGTCCCCTTGTAATTATAGCATCCGATATGAACGTTTTTCTTAGCTGCAGACAAAAAAATTAATAACAGTGTCACTAAGATTTGGTTTGTGCTTATTCCTTATACCCAAACCCAATTAGGTGGGCCTGAGCCCCCTCTCTAAGCACATTGTACAGGCTATCGTATAGTCAGTCTAGACCGAGTATAAATTTCGTACTTTTTTAATTTTGATGCACTGAGTTCACAATACTATATATTTACAATGGTTTGTAATTTCCACTATTTAAACTTTTTTATTTTGTTCTCTAGCGCTTTATTCTCATAAATCCATACAAGAAATCACCAGCCTACTAAAGAAAATTATCTCCGTTATGTTTTTTAGTTTAAGGGGTACTTTTATGAGCATTTGTGCGTAAAATAGACCTTATATATGCCCTCAAAACACATCTAATTTGCAGTCAATTGTCTCTTGACACTTTGGGAGAAATATAAAAAAAAAATATAACCAAAAAGCAAAACTATTTTTTTTACAAATTTACACCCAAGTATTGCATATTGCATGAATAATTCAGGTCTGTTCTAGGGAAATAAAAATATTTTGGGGTTAATGTTATCCAAGTGCCCCATAAACTTATAATTTTTACCGCTAATCCGGTACTTTTTCCGAAGTGCTTTTTTATTTAATTTTGGGAAAATAACGCACCAGGATTTTTGGCTAAATTCAATTTCAGCGAGCCCGTGCCGAACACCAATAAATCTGAAAAGATTCTCAAAATTTATATTCCACTTTAACAGCTGCAAAAATAAAAAATATCACTTTTGGTGCCATGCCCTTATGTGCACCCCAGATCTGAATCCTGTTTCATACTTATTGAAATGTTGTCGAATCTCATATGATGTTATTGAACTAGATTCTCCTTCAGTAAATGGGTATAGACGATGCAAAACAAGTATGATTCGAATACGAACATTAAAATATACATGTATTTTTGCATGGATGAGGTAAATGAATTAAATGAGTTAAATCACTTGTAAGCATTCTAAGTATTTTCGCATTGGGTTGATATGAGTATGATGTCGAATTCGGATTTATATTTATTGGTACTTAAAATTTTAAATCAACATTGTTGTAAGTGTGAGTAAATATGAGTATGTTAAGATAAATTATCTCTAGTCACTTATACTTAAAACTTCATGAGTGACTATGAGTAGCGAAAAAATGATTCATTGCAAATCTCTGATATATGCCCGCGCAATGTCTTTTTTTTTTATTTATTAACCAACGCTCAGGGGATGCCCCCTACAGACGCAGTGCATTGTGTTGATCTCATGAAAATAGGTTATGGGAAGGAGGAGAGAGGGAGTAGTGTTTGTGGATATTTGACTTAAATTTTATTAGATTATAACTGTCAGGAAAGACCTCGGCGGCGAGTTTATTCTACATACGGCTAGTTCGACTGATAAACGAATTCTCTATGTAATGCCTTGTGCGGTCAACTAGGCAATAAACTACAAACGGATGTGATATATCAGAGAAGCGGGTAGAATGAACCGAAACTCGGGCACTTGGAATAAGTTCGTTAATCTCAGAAGAACATTTCCCATTTCCAAAAGAATTGGATACCCTACTGTCATTGATGAGCATCAAGTAGCTCCAAAATAGATTTTGAAGCTCCTGCCCATATATGGGAGTTGTATTCCATTTTAGTTCGGATGAAAGTGGTATAGATTTTAAGGAGGTCAGAGGGAGTGAAGTAATTTTTGCACCGTTTTAGAAAACCAAGACACTTGAATGCTTCTTTCGAACATTAAGAGTATCCGACCCCTCAATACCTATACCACCCATATATACAGATAACATTGTTGAATCCATGGCCCTATGGGTCAACATACAACATTGAGTCTTCAGCGCATTAAAATCAACCCTATTCGCTATGCCGCACTCGGAGATTGTTAACAGGTCTTGATTGAGTGTGTCATTCATTGTCCGCCTTTTGAAAATGAATGACAAATGCTGCTGTCATCTGCGAAAGAGTATATAGAGTTAAAAGTTTGACCAAGAAGGGCGTTCAGAAAGATAAGGAAAAGAGAAGGAGAAAGAAAGGAACCTTGGGGTACCCCTGAATTAAGCTGAAACTCATTGGATGAGACCCCATCAATAACAACACGTATTGTTCGCTCTCTGAGAAAACTCGATATAAATTGAGAGAAGTCATTTCCGACCCCAAATGCAATAAGCATTGAAATATTCAGAGCAACCACTTTATTTTCGCCAAAATTGCGCATGGATCGACTCCAGCGCTCAGTAAGTAGAGCTAACAGGTTTCCCGTGGGACGATTTCTACGGAAGCCATACTGACGATCATTAATAAGTGAGTTGGCCTCTAAGTAGTTCACAAGATGGAAATTGACCACGTTCTCCATCACCTTTGAGAGTGCAGAGCAGATTGCAATTGGACGGTAATTTTCAGGGTTATTAGCCGCACCCTTTTTAGGGATTGGTTGGACATTAGCAACCTTCCAGCAAGAGGGAAAGACTCCCGCACGGTACGAAAGTCTGAAAAGGTTGGCCAATGGACTGGCTACCACCAGTGCTGGTCTTGCCCATATGCAGTCTTTTTTTTTAATCGTCGAATCAGTCCAATAGCTGCCATAATATAACGGTTTATTATACATTTATTGTTGTTTCGAGCTTACTGGTCGATTTGAATATGCAAATAAAACGAAGTTTATTTCATAGGTTTCCTAACGATTCGTCGGTCTATGCCGACTTCTTCAGGGTTAATTTTTTTATTTTGAAATTCATTTAATAATTATAATTGACATCGAAAATGGTCGTCCAGAATTAATTAAATAAATATCCCAAAAGGCGGTTGTCAAAATTGTAAAATTAAGAAAAATAATAATAAATTAAACTTACAAATTATTACACTAATATCACAGTTGCTACAGAACTAAAGTGTAAACTGAATTTGTGTCGTTTTTATCTTCTTTTGTTTGCATAGTCTTTTATTTTCCCTCCTCTCAATGTCTAAAATTTTTATGTTGGTGAAATCCGGTTTATTGTTTTCCCCTTGCGAAGGAAATTAATGTAGATTAAGGCATGTACCTTCTAAAAAATATTGTCATGACCTTGAGACACTCGTAGATGTAAAAGGACCAAATCTTTCTCCGATAAGTCGATAAGCCCATCTTGGCCTTATTCGGCATCGTCTAGCCCGGAGAAACTCATTGTTTATACTTGGTACTGGGTGTGTGAATCCTTGTTGCGACCAATGTTAAAACAACACTTATGTGGTATTAAAGTTGAAAAACGCTTGAAGTTGTTAGATGATTTCGTTTACGGTCAAACGTCACAGCTTTCTCAAACCCAACTGAGAATTTAAGAACAACAGCTGAGAGTCACTTTCACTCACAGATCGGCCAGCAACATGTTGTGAATTTTTAAACATTTTCGATTGTAGTGACCTCTAATTCCCATCTAGAGCGTTCGACGTCAAAACAAAACTCAGTAGACTGCATTTTACCACTGAAACTGATAGCTTAGAGTCCATATAGTACTTGCTCACCTTTCCATCAGCTTGAGAAATATTTTTTATTAGCAGTCGAAATTCACTTCTATCCATGTTCGCAAAAAATTCTCGAGACTCTTAGAAATACCTTTTTTGACAATGCAAAAGATACTTATGGCACCATAGCATAGCTATCTGGTACACCACGGGTAAATGCCAGAAACTCATTCATCAAATATCGGAATAGCCAAATTAATGAAATAAAATTGGATCTGAAACGAACTTTGCATGAACTGATCGAAAATTAGCAACAACTATAATAAGAGATTTGATACAATAAGGATTTGAAAACACTGAAAAAAACCCGAACCGATGAAAAGCGAAAATATAAACTGAGCTCTGTTCAGATTTAAAAGTCCTAAACAGAAATGATGAACATGATAAAAGGGCAAATAAGAGAACGAGAACGTTATAAAAACAGTACTGTACAGTTAAAATGGTGTAGACCATTTTTGGCAATGACTACATTTTTTCTTAAAAAAAATGTAACTCGGGCAGTTTTTCCTCCTTGTTTTATTTTCAAATAGTTGCCAAAATATTGCTGAAGATAATGATTGTTTTATGAAGCCCAATAGAACTTGAAATTGTAAAAAATAACACGAAAATTTCATTTGAATAAAAAAAAATAATTTTTCATTCGATAGATAAGTACATGACATTCACATTTGACAGTGATTTCGGACATATTACCACTTCGGCTATTCTATATGAAGCGCATTCTGGAAGTCCAATTTTGGCCAACTTTTCAAGCATTTCGAACAATTTGGGTCTCCAAGACGTCAGCATAAATCAGTGGCTTTATGCAGACCCACAGGAAATAGCCGAGAGATGTCATATCGCGTAAACTTGGAGGTTCATTTCTCGAAATCAACAATTCGCCAAATTTTGATTTCAGTAAGCCGATGGTTGCGGTCGCCGAAAGGCGCTATCCTGTTGAAACTACATCTCACCGTGATCAAGATCACCCATATTCTCAAATAAAAATTCCTCCATTGACCGAAACGAGAGCTCCGGCTTCATTTGTGAAGAAATAATGTGCGATGATGGCACCATTATGTAAACTGCACCAAACGGCATATTTTTCGGACGTAATGGAGTCTGTATGGCCTTTTGTGGATTGGCCTCACTCCATATGCAGTAATAATGTTTATTAGGAAACTCTTTAAGCCTAAAATGAGCCAGATCACTGAACACAATTTTGCGATAAAACATCAGGTCAGTTTCCAACTGTTCTAGAGCCCGATCGGCGAAAGAACGACACACATGATGGTCTCGTGGCTTTAACTTCTGCATCAGCTGAATCTTATACAGGTTTAGGCCAAGATCTTTGCGCAAAATTTACTACGTAGTGGACGGACATAGCTTCAATTCTTACGACCTACAACGAATCGATAAATTCTGAACTTCCACACAAATCGAAGACTTAATTTCAAAGTAAATTTGGGAAATATACTAGCGTCATTCAAGCGTAAATCTATTCATGATGATTTGCCAAAGGACACTGAACATAAACGTTAAAAAGTGAGCGCAGTATGACAGTTTGTTTGGGAGCTAACCCCTTCATAAGTTCTATCTAAGCAAAAAAAACACCCTTTATTTACTTAAAATTCACATTTTTTTAAAAGTATATATCCAGTAAAAAGTACCTTTCCTTAGAAAGTATATTTTTTTTAAACAGTATCTTTTCTTACTAAGTACAGGACGTTTTTTAGAGAACTATCTTTTTTTGGCTAAAAGGCCATTATCCAAAAAAAAGCACCTTTTAGTGAATAAGTACTTTTGCTTAAAAACATGTTTCTTTTAAGTACGTTTTCGAGAAAAATTATATATTCATAATATTCCAAGGGCCAATTAAGCGGTTTAAAATTAACTAGCAGATTCCAGCCCTCAAAATTGCAGTGCAAATTCTATGAAATGATTTTTAATTTAATAAATTATTGAACCTAAAAGAATGCTATATACCAAAATAATTTTTCAATTCAACACAATTATTATTGCGAATACAGGAAACAAACTCAACATTAACAAATTTAATAAACGCACACATAGCGTTGTATAATTTTTTGTTTGTGTTGGTAGCAACTTTAAATTAGCATAACTCCAAAAAATTTAAAAATCTGTAAGTCTGGTGGACAGCTAAAAAAATACCTTTCAAATAACATACGTTTGGTAAAAATCGGGAGAAAACTGTTGAATAAATCATCGGTCACAAGAAATTGCCTTTTCTATTAATATTATAGATTAGTTTAAAGGTATTTATAAGACGTAGTTCCTAGGAAAGATTTCTTTTCTTGGTTGGCCATAAGTGAACTTGGAGTCATTGTATTATTTCTTTTTTTTAGTGTGAATAAATGTTTAGTCAAATAGGCGGCTTCTTCATTATTTTTCTAGTTGTTTAGATGCAAATAAATATATTTGTTGAAAATATTCCAGTTGTTGGGTACTTTTTTTTTAACACCTATATAACGGGTCACTTATTTGTTCGCGTTTTTTAATAGATGCAAGTTAAATTTTGATCTGTGGGTGCCGCCGCCCCTCTCCCATATGACCTTGTAAGTCCTTCTACGTGTAATGCTTGGCAACGTGGATTTACAATCTGACCATGTTAGTGTTTTTATAAAAAGTTGGCTGGACAGAATCACGTTCTCAATCGCTTTAGCAATGTCTGAGTGTCTGATAGATGAAGATAATTGGATAATAATTGCTTAAGCTCCTTTGTTTCGTCTAATTCAAATTCAACCCGCCCACCAACTCGAACTACTGTGCTACGTACACACTTTCATTGTCTACAAATACCACCTTATGGTAATGTAGGAAAAGGAATTACAACAATAATAACAACGGATGCGGATGTGTATTTTATTTTGGTTTCTAACAAATTTTAAGTTTGTAAGAAAATTAAATGCTATAAATTATCAAGGTTTTTTATTGTTGTTATTGTTGTAGTTGTATTCATTACAAAAAATAAAAACCGCGTGTTCTTTTTGCATTGCTAACGTTCTACTCTACTAAACTTGGCTGTTACCCACTCATGCCACATCTTCCCTTCCATCCACATACAATCGTGTTCTGTCTGGCAGGTAAATTTAAATGCGATTTGTTACGGTTTGTGTCAAAACAACTACATGGCTTCTAATATTTAGAAATACGAATTTTCGATTCAATTCAATTCAATTCAGCAGAAACAACTCATACCTTAAGACGAGGGAGGGAGGGGTGAATGTTAGCTTTTAAATAAATTTGCATATATTTAAATCTTATATTTATTACTGTTTTTTATTAAAAAAAAAAAAAACGTTTTTTTTTTGCTGAATACAATACGGTAAATTTTTGTATGTATGTACGTACTATTAGAAGTGAAATTAGTTTTTTCCTGTCACCATTAGCAATTTATTTTGTTATAATTGCTTGTATGGCAAAATGACTAAGAATATATTTGTATGCGAGTGAATTTAGATGTGTGAGTGAGATATGTTATTAGTATTTATCTAAATATAGTTATATACATACATACTTATTTATATTTAAAAGTTTAATGGGTTGTTGCTGCTGGTTTTATATAATTTTTTTTATAATTTTTTAAAATGAACCGATGAAAATTGCTCTACATATGCACGAGTATGTACTTATATGTACATGGATGATATGTTGGTCTCATGGGTTAATTCTTTGAAATTTATTGCATTTTCAAAAATTTAATGATGTCAGTTTCATTTTAGTCTCTATGATATTGGCAGGATAATTTGTTTAGTGCTTGTGGATATGATGGAAGATATTAGATCATGATACAGATGGATATAAATTTGTGCTTTTATCATTTTGTTTTGTTTTTATGGGTTTCTTTTTCAAATTGGCTTCTGAAATAGTAGAACACCATGGATATGCTGACAGATGTTCCAGGCCATGACGCTACTTTAACAGACGTTTATGTATATGTAAACTTTCACTGGAATATTTTGATAATCTTCAATAGAGTAAATCTCTTTTGGAGACCCAGACTCCGCAGACTGTCGAGGAATGAGAAGAAGATCGTACTGAAGATAAACTAGTCTATTGATATACTCTAATGAGGCAGACTAAATATAAATACAGCTTGCGACTTTGGAGTACCCTAGAGAGTCTTAGGCAATCGAAGTTGTTCATCACACGCTTTCGCATAAAGGAATATTTTAAATCATCCCAGGAGTGACAAAATTTTACTAACAGTATTCCTTATGAGAGACTACAAATTGAACTACCACCTACATAAAATTAACCTAACTACCTTCGCTCGGTGTCGACTGTATCTGAAAGATTAGTATACCACGACACATATTTTTAGTAAATGCATCGAACTTTGTAGAACGAGAAGAAAATTTTTTCATTAAATTGTTCATTAAACTTTCTCCTTCATCTTCTGTACTCACGTTTATAAGAACCGAACACAGAAGCTAGAATTATTAAGGATCCAGGACACAAAGAATTCAGCTGGGTCACCGTGCCAAATGTAAAAGAAAAAATCAAATGTAGAAGAAATACCTAAGCAAATTATAGTCTTAGGCCCAGCTATTTGGATATAGAAAATAAGCCTAAATCAAATTTGAGTGGCATTGTCACTACGTTTTTACCTGCAGATATGAAAAAGTTCATATCGGATGATATATTCGCATGGGGACACGTCAAAAAAAGGACCGATCCTCACCATATTTGATAAACACTTATTTTTTGTAAAAACCAAATCAAACCAATTTGAGAAAAAACTGTGCAATATATTTTTGATGTGTAAACATCTATACACGCAGGGGGGTAAATTTCTATTTCACAATACAATCGCAAAAACAGCGTTAGATGTAAAAAAAAAATCGGTGTGACTTATGATTGTATTGGTGAAAAAATTATGATATGTAATACCCTGTTTGAAAATGAAAAAAGAAAAATGAAAAGTGAAAAATAAAAAATGAAAAGTAAAAAATAAAAAATGAAAAATAAAAATGAAAAATGAAAAATAAAAAAAGAAAAATGAAAAACGAAAAACGAAAAATAAAAAATGAAAAATTAAAATCGAAAATGAAAAATAAGAAGTGCACAATGAAAAATAAAAAATTAAAAAATAAAAATGACAAATGAAAAATATAACATTGAAAAATGAAAAATAAAAAATGAAAAACGAAAAATAAAAAGTGAAAAATAAAAAATGAAAAATGAAAATAAAAAATGTAAAATAAAAAATTAAAAATTGAAAATAAAACATAAAAATAAAAATAACAAGTAAGAAAATTATAGTCGGTCTAGACCGACTATACGATACCCTATACCATGCGTTTAGAAACCCTATCTCTTAGGCCCAACTAACTGGACATTGAAAATAAGCAAAAACCAAATTTGAGTGGGATTTTTATTAATTTTTTTGGCTGCAGATATGAAAAAGTTCATATCGGATGCTATATCTATAAAGGGACTAGGTCCAAAAATGGACCGATCCTGATCATGTTTGGTAAAGTCTCTTGTATTTTGCAAAAATATGTACAAACAAAATTTGAGAAGAATCAGTGCAATATTTTTGTTTTTTAATAGATTTAAGTGAAGATCGTTAAGCAGCTATATATGGGGTCAAAGGGATCATTTTTGGACTACTCATTAATGGATGTAATGAACGCATACAAACCCAATTTGAGTAAGATCTATATGACAATTTGGATCTTATGGCAATTTATGTCGATTTCATATGGGTAATTTGTATGGGGGCTAGGTCTGAACATGGACCGATTCTCACCAATTTCAATAGCGTTCATCCCATAGCCGATGTAAGCTTATATACCAAATTTCATCAAAATATATTCATATTTGCGACCTGCAGTTTGATTACAAGCTTTACATGGACACACAGACGGACGGACGGACGGACGGACGGACGGACATTGTTAAATCAACTCAGAAAGTTATTCTGATTCGATCGGTATAATTAAAGATGGGTCTAGGTCAAATATTTTTGGTTGTTACAAACAGCAGCACAAAGTCATTATACCCAAACCACATAGTGGTATAGGGTATAAAAATTGACAAATGAAAAATAAACAAGTAAGAAAATTATAGTCGGTCTAGACCGACTATACGATACCCTATACCATGCGTTTAGAAACCGTATCTCCTAGGCCCAACTAACTGGACATAGAAAATAAGCAAAAACCAAATTTTAGTGAGATTTTTATTAATTTTTTTGGCTGCAGATATGAAAAAGTTCATATCGGATGATATATCTATATGGGGACTAGGTCCAAAAATGGACCGATCCTGACCATGGTTGGTAAAGTCTCTTGTATTTTGCGAAAATATATACAAACAAAATTTGAGAAGAATCAGTGCAATATTTTTGTTTTTTAATAGATTTAAGTGAAGATCGGGAAGCAGCTCTACATGGGGCCAAAGGGATCATTTTTGGACTACTCATTAATGGATGTAATGAAAGCATACAAACCCAAATTGAGTAAGATCTATATGACAATTTGGATCTTATGGAAATTTATGTCGATTTCATAGGGGTAATTTGTATGGGGGCTAGGTCTGAACATGGACCGATTCTCATCAATTTCAATAGCGTTCATCCCATCGCCGATAAAAGCTTATACACCAAATTTCATCAAAACATATTCATATTTGCGACCTGCAGTTTGATTACAAAGTTTACATGGACACACAGACGGACGGACGGACGGACGGACATTGTTAAATCAACTCAGAAAGTGATTCTGATTCGATCGGTATAATTAAAGATGGGTCTAGGTCAAACATTTATGGTTGTTACAAACAGCAGCACAAAGTCATTATACCCAAACCACATAGTGGTATAGGGTATAAAAAGAAAAATGAAAAAAAAAAATGAAAAATAAAAATGAAAAATGGAAAATAAAAAAAAAGAAATATGAAAAATGAAAACCGAAAACTGAAAAATAAAAAATAAGAATTGAAAAATGAAAATTGAAAAATGAAAAATAAAAAATTACAAATAAAAAATTTAATATGAAAAATTAAAATTAAAAATTAAAAATAAATATTAAAAAAAAAAAAATTAAAAACGAAAAATGGAAAATAAAAAATGAAAAATAAAAAATAAGAAATGAAGAATGAAAAATGAAAAATAAAAAATTAAAAATAAAAAATGAAAAATTAAAAAAAGAAAGTGAAAATAAAAAATTAAAAATGAAACATAAAAAATGAAAAATTATATAGAAAAATGAAAAATAAAAAACGTTAAATAAAAAATTAAAAACAAAACATGAAAAATAAAAAATTTAAAAATGAAAAATAAAAAATGACAAACAAAAAATAAAAAATTAAAAATAAAAATTAAAAATAAAAAATTAAAAATAAAAATCAAAAATAAAAAATTAAAAAAAAGTGAAAAATTAAAAAATGAAAAAAAAAGTGAAAAATTAAAAATGAAAAGGGTAAAATTAAAAATAAAAAAAAAAAATTAAAAATTAAAAATGAACCGGTTGAAATAATTAATAATAATTATTTTTGTATTAGCAGGGCCCCTGCAGTCGATTGCTATAAGTGATACATAGATGACGCTTTCTGTTTGATTCTTAAAAAGTGCCATGAAAAATCTAATTATTAGATGTTTAAACATCTGCCCTGTGATCGGACTCACACGATATTTTTTACAGATCCAAGTGAAGGTCGGGAAGCAACTTTATATGGGGTAGACTGGGTCCAAAAGTTTTTTTACAGTTTTTGAAAGGCTCAGTGATAAAAAGGTGCCAAATGGTATGGCTAATCTGTATATAAAATTTTATTCAATTATTTTAAGTTCTACTGCCTTCGGATAGCAATAAAATTTTTATAAACAGTCGATTTTTGACATTACATTAATAACACTTTTTAAGTTACATATCTATACAAATTTTATGCGAAATCATTTTAAGTATCAGTATATAAATGTAATCCCGGTATAAAAAGCATCAACTTTTAATGTCGATTAACTCTGTTGAATTTCCGCTGAACATGCATTTACATATCGTTACTTTATCGTTACTACGCAATTTCACATTTCGATTGATTACGGAATTATATATCGAATTAAACAAAAAAAATTTGTCAACATCTTAAATGTAGATTCATACAATTAACGTTATTTTTTTAAGCACATACAACTTAAATTTAAACATATTTATATTTCTAAGCTTTTTTGATACAATTAAAAACACTAGTATAGCCCAGCACTCGAAATTCGAGTGCAAATTCTAGGAAATATTATTTTTTCATTTAATTTTTATCTTCCAATACTTTTTTATCTATATATATATATAAAATTTATGAATATTTAAATGAGCCTAAAGGTATGTTAATTAATTAACAATTAACAATTCGACACAGAGCGTCTGATATATAATTTAAATCATTCGCATTAACAGGGTGTAAGGAATTATTATATATATTTTATTTTATTTTATTTCATTTATTTTTAAGACAGATTAAAAATAAATTTTATCATTCCCAGCTTCTCCTCCATATGAGCTATAACTATGCCAATTTTCGCACTCCTCCATGCCCGCATATTTCTTAAAAGGGAACTAAAAATTTAACTTCACGTATTAATATATTGATACCGTTAGACATATTGTGTCTATTATTTTTAAAAATCTAAAATCCATCAAAATAAATTTCTAAAATATAAATTTTAAACATTGTGCTTGTTTTTAACCACTTTATAGTAGGTAACAAGTTACCTCCATTTAATAGAGTAGATTTGAACAAAAATTTATTGGAATATACAAAAACCAAAAAAAATGTGCTGGTTAAACGAATGAAAGTAATGCTAAGAACATATCATTTAAACTGTAAAAATCTTTTGAAGTCTCACCCAGAAATAACTTTAAAAAAGTTGGAAAAGTTTCTTCGGTAAAGTAAGATCTAGCTTGATATTTCGGCATGTAAGTGCAGAGATTTTCTTAAATTTACTTGCATTAAAAACAAAAAAATACCTGCAAGAGCGCGAAGTTTTATAACAGATCAGCCAGCCAAAATTTCGATAAAGAAATTTTCATGATATTTTCCATAATACTCACGACCGTACACGACCTATATCGATTTCATTCAATTTAAGTTAAAAAATTCGTTTTTTATATTTGTTCATTTAAAGAGATAATAAAAAAACTAATATTTAGACTTAAACTGATTAAAATCGATATAGATTGTATATGGGTACTCCACATAATTTTCAGCGCTGAATATTGTGAGCTATTTAAATATGGGAAAATCAAAGATTCGACGATTTGTGCAATAATTTAATAAATTTTCCCCAAGAAGGTGAAAAAAATGCACAAAAACGCACGAAAACGCCCCCTGACGGCCGTTATAAATAAAAATAAAAGTGAAAAATGGATTTCCCGATCTACAAAAACCCTGGGAATACACCTTTTAAAATTTTTTTTTACATATGAATAAGTATTATGGAAAATATCATGAAAATATCTTCATTGAAAATTTGGCAGGCTCGAAAATGATTTTAGAGGTATGATACCTGGGACAAATATACTTATTATGGCCCATAGTACCAGAATCGCGATGAACCCATGCAGTTTTTTTTTGCAACTTATAACTTTACCACCCCAAGGTATAGCGAGCTAACCCAGGGTTCGAAGCGCTATGGAAGCATTCCATTTAAAGGTAAAAGAAAAATAATTTTGAAACACACAAAAGCGGGAAAACTAAATATTTTTGTCCTTGTAAGTAGTTGCAAGACCGAAAGCATGAGCTGCCCCTTTTTGTGCCTCGATCAAATCGGCCAGTTAAAAAAGAGCGTGTTGCTTTACTCGCAAAAAAAAACAGTTTGTGCTAACCATTCAACATTGCCGCATCGTTGCAGTACTTGCAGACTCGAACTGGAAAATCAGCAAGAAGCATCGTAACAGTGATTTATTTAATTTTCTTCGGAATTTTAATAATAAAACCAAAGTTGTCAAAAAATCATTTCTTTTGCCTTTTTATTACTTTATTTAATATAAAATTAACAAAAAAAAAACATCAAAACACACCCCATCAAGCAAAATATTATACAATATATTATATATATGTCCCTGTGGACCTTTTTGCTATTTTAAGGCCAACGGAAGACTCACTAATCGGAGGGTTAGGCAAATGCTACAAACATAATGACTATAACACTGCAACAATTACAGCTATCATACACTTAAAACAAAATTTAGAATAACAACAATATCAATAACAAAATAAAAAAATTATATTCTTTTCAGTTTTTTTTTAATTTTCATTGAGATCTGTTCTTGATATCATTTTCACTAAAAACTTAGCAACTCGGCTGCCTAAATGAGGGCCAGATCCATTTAGTTCAAAAAACGATATAGTTTTAGTTAAAAAAATAGAAAATATTTAAAAACTTAATTTTTTGATAATTTTGATATTTTCGATATTTATTGTTTTTTGTAAACATCGGTTATGACCTCCTAGAAATAAGGTTACTGATACCCATATTGCCTACACTTTTTAAAACAGGGTTTGCCACCACGGAATATAACAGATGTCTTCGGAAAAAATCGGCTAAACCACGAGGCTGCTATATGGAAAAAATACAAACGCGTACTCACTTAAATAGAATTACGAGTAATGAGTTTTGATTTAAAATTCATATTTGCCACCTTAGATAACCTCTAAAATTTTAGGGTTTTATTAAAAATTACAATCATTTAAAAATTATCGTGCATATTTTAGACTCTATTGAAGAGACCTTGTAAATACCCTTCATATGAAATCCAATTTGTGTATTGTTTCCTTGGAACAAATGTGAAAAATCAGTGAAAAAAACTAAAAAATCTTTTTTAACACCCCCTATAAATACGGATCACTTATTTCTTCGTGTTCTATAACATATTCAAGTTTTATAGCCCCTCATGCCACCTGCCTTGATAGTTATCCAAAGCTTGTGTTTCTCACTATATTTGCCATGAATTGCCAACTAAGGGAAGGATTTAAGTTAATGTATATTTTCATATATATTTTCAATAAGAATTTAATAATAACCCCTCAAACCTTCTACTTGCTGTAAATGAAAGCCTTCAACAAATGTTATTTTGCATTTTCAAATTGCACAATCAATAAAGAAAGAACAATGCCATGATAATAAAAATAAAAACAATAGAATCATAAACGTTAATATATATTAACATAAACAAATATAAACAAATGCATATATAAAGTGGGCTACCCCATTGCTGTGTGTATATGTGTATGTATGTATAACTTTTCCTTATACAATAAATGTATTCATTCACAAAAGACTCATTAAAAATTTTGCATTACGAGCATTAAAATCATAAAGTCATAAAAAAGGTAAAACATGCATGAGAACAACTTAAACAGAGCCATAGAATGACAACTACTCCACCATTTGTACAAAGGTGAAAACTGAATATAAACCAACAACATAAAACATATGTTTGTAGTCGTATGTTTAAAATGATGGCCCAGTTGAATATGGTAATGGCTTCTTGTTGTTTTTTTTTTCATTTTTGTATTTGGTTGACTTAATGCACTCTGCATGTGTGCTGTGTGCGATGGTTGTGGTATAACACTTGTGGCAATTTAACTTTGTTGTGTTTTTCACATTGCACCATAATAATTGCAATACAGGGACAAAATGGTTTTGGTGTATAAGAACATGGTAAAAATTATAATAACGACGACAACGGCAATGAGAATGAAAATGTCTACCAACAAAAACAAGGCAGCGAATTAAACAAATATGACAAAAGTCATACGTATGTAGGTACGAGTACAACCATGAACATGATATGAATGTTTGTGTAGTATTTTAAATGTTTTGATATAAAATAAGATTATAGAACAAAATATTTTATGTGCTAAATATAATACATTTAACAAAAAAAAAAAAATGTTAAGTTAACTTTTACATTTATACAGCTAAGAATGCTAAATTTGGCTATTCCTAAACACTGAATGCCATGAGATAATTAAATTTTATGTTTATGAGTTTTGTTGTAGCTATTGAAATTTAAAATATTTTTGTACCCTATACCTTTATGTGATTAGGGTATAATGACTTTGTGGTGATGCTTGTAACTAGCAAATATGTTGACCTTTTGTTATACCTCAGAATTACTTTCTGAGTGGATTTAACGGTGTCCATCCGTCCGTCTGTCTGTCTGTGTTTTCGCAAATAAGAATATATTTTTTTGAAATTTAGTACCGGTCCATCCATCGGTCATAGGATGTACGCTAAGTTGGTGAAAATCGGTTCATGTTCAGCCATAGTCCCATACAAATGACCCCTATGAGACCGACATAAATTCCCATAATATCAAAATCATGATCTCAGTCAAATTGCCTTTGTGTATGTTTATTATATCTTCTTATCAGTAGTCCAAATTATACCTACTAGCAGATTCCAGCACTCGAAATTCGAGTGCAAACTCTAGAAAATTTTTTTTTCATTTAATAAAGACCGTAAAGGTATGCTTCACATTTCAACTCATTTTAAATGAAGAAAACAAACTAAACACATTAACAAATTTAATAAACACACACATAGTATTGTATAATTTTATGTATGTGTTTGTAGCAACTTTAAACGATGATAACTCCAAAAAAATATCCCAGACGATGAAAATCTGTAAATCTGGGTAACAGCTAAAAAGAAATACCTGTCAAATGAAAATTTTTTCGTCAAAATCGGGGTAAAACTGTGAAACCTACATCGGTCACAAGAAATCGCCTTGCCTGTTAATATTATAGATTACGACAATTCTTCGCCATAGCCCCCATATGAAGCTAATTCCCGATGTTCACTTATATCAATCAAAAAACAAAAACATAGCACAAATTTTTCTCAAATTTGGTATTTTTGCAAAAAATAAATGACCTCACCAAATATGGTCAGGATCGGTCCATTTTTCGACCTAAGCCCCATATAAATATAACATCCGATATGAACTTTTTCATATCCGAAAGCAACAAAACCTCAAATTTGGCTTATAATTTACTTTTTAAGCAAAACTACATTTTTTAAGAAGAAAAGGTAGGTTCTTTTTAGGCAAAGGTACTTTTTAAGAAAATAATATTTCTTAAGAAAAATAAATTTTTTAAACAAATGTGGTTTTTGAAAATATACTTCTTGATGAAAATATACTTTTTAAAGAAAATTAATTTTTTTTAAACAAAGGTATTTTTTAAGAGAATATAATTTTAACTGAAAAGGTACTTTTTAGGCGAAGGTACTTTTTAAGAAAACGTTATTTCTTAAGAAAATTAAATTTTTAAACAAATGTAGTTCTTAAAAATTTGAATGAAAATATACTTCTTAATGAAAATGAACTTTTAAAAGATAAATTAAATTTTTTTAAGAAAAGGTACTTTTTAAAAGAATATAATTTTAACAGAAACGGTACTTTTTAGGCAAAGGTATTTTTTAAGAAAATGGTATATCTTAAGAAAACTAAATTTTTTAAACAAATGTAGTTTCTGAAAGATGGTACTTTTTAATAAAAATGTACTTTTTAAAGAAAATTTAATTTTTTTAAGGAAAAGTACTTTTTAAGAGAAGATAATTTTAACAGAAAATGTACTTTCTAGCAAATATACTTTTTTACTTTTTCATGAAAATGTATTTTTTAATAAGTATCTTTTCTAAAAAAGTCAGTTTTTTAAGAAAGATACTTAAATAAAAATAAAATTTTTTAATACAATGTTCTTGTAAATGGTACACTTTTATTTTAATAAAATGTACTTTTTTAAGAAAAGGTACTCTATAAGAAAAGGTACTTTTTAAGAAAAGGTTCTTTTTTAGAAAAGGAACTTTTTTAAGAAAAGGCACTTTTTAAGAAAAGGTACTTGTTATAATAAAAGGAAATTTTTTACTTATTTAGAAAACGTACTTTTTTAAGAAAGGTACTTTTAGAAGAAAATTTACATTTTTAATAAATGGTATTTGTTATACCAAAAGGTTATTTTTTAAGAAAAGCTAATTTTTTAAGAAAATGTATTTTCTAAAAAAATGTACTTTTTTAAGAAAAGGTACTTTTTTAAGAAATGGTCCTTTTTTAAGAAAAAATTACTCTTTTAAGAAAAAGCGCTTTTTGAAGGAAATTAACTTTTTTAAGAAAAGGTACTTTTTTAAGAAAAGGTACTTTTTTAAGAAGCGATACTTTTTAAGGAAAACTAAATTCTTAAGAAATGGTATTTTTTAAGAAATGATACTTTTTTAATAAAACGAACACTTTGATAAAAAATTACTTTTTTAATAAAATTAACTTCTTACGAAAATGCTGCTGTTTTACGAAAAGATTATTCATAAGGGTAAGGGTTTTTATTAAGGAAAGGTAATTTTTCAGACAAGATACTTTTTTAAGAAAATTTACTTTTTTCAGGAAATGTGATTTTCAAGAACAGGTACTTTTTTGGCAAATGGTGAATTTCTAAGAAGAAAAAACTATTTATAAAAGGCACTTTTTAAATAGTATGTACTTTTTTCATAAAATTAACTTTTTAATAAAAACCTGCTTTCTAATTAAGTTTGTTAATACCTGCAGGTAAAAACGTAGTGACAATGCCACTCAAATTTGTTTTAGGCTTATTTTCTATATCCAAATAGCTGGGCGTAAGACTATAATTTGCTTAGGTATTTCTTCTACATTTGATTTTTATACCCTATACCACTATGTGGTTTGGGTATAATGACTTTGTGCTGCTGTTTGTAACAACCAAAAATATTTGATCTAGGCCCATCTTTTATTATACCGATCGAATCAGAATCACTTTTTGAGTCGATTTAACAATGTCCGTCCGTCCGTCCGTCTGTGTGTCCATGTAAACCTTGTAATCAAACTGCAGGTCGCAAATATGAATATATTTTGATGAAATTTGGTACATCGGCCATGAGATAAACTCTATTGAAATTGATGAGAATCGGTCCATGTTCAGACCTAGCCCGCATACAAATGACACCTATAAAATCGACATAAATTGCCATAAGATCCAAATTGCAGTATAGATCTTAGTCAAATTGGGTCTGTATGTGTTTATTGCATCCATTAATGAATAGTCCAAAAACGATTCCTATGGGACAACTCTTAGTCATAGGCCCCATATAGAGCTGCTTCCCGATCTTCACTTAAATCTATCAAAAAACAGAAATATTGCACTGATTCATCTCAAATTTTGTTTGTATATATTTTCGCAAAATACAAGAGATTTTACCAACCATGGTAAGGATCGATCTATTTTTGAACCTAGTCCCCATATAGACAAATCATCCGATATGAACTTTTTCATATCTGCAGCCAAAAAAATTATTAAAATGCCACTCAAATTTGGTTTTTGCTTATATTCTATATCCAATTAGTTGGGTCTAAGAGATAGGGTCTCTAATTGCATGGTATAGGGGTATCTTATAGTCAGTCTAGACCGACAGTAATTTTTTGGCTTATATTTAATAAAAATTGGAATAAATTTAAAAAGAAATTTTTTTCAAAAATGTAAAAAGTATAACAATTCAAGTCGGTGTAGACTGATACCCATACCCTGAATTTAGAAAACGGTATCTAAATTCAACGAACTGAACATGGGAAATAGGCACAAACCAAATTTGAGAGACATTATATTGGAAGCTATTTGAAGATGGAAAGTAGATCGAAAAAAGAACCGCTCACGGCCATAGTTGATAATGTTAATTACTTTTTTTTTTATTTTAAAGAAGATCGGGAAAAATCTTCCGGATGAACCAACAGGTTTTATTTTTGGATTACTAATTAAAGCGTGTAATAAACGCATATAAACTAAAAGTAATGGCATCATCTATTAATTTTGATCTTAAAGCAATTTAAGTACACTAATAGCCCAGCACTCGAAATTCGAGTGCAAATTCTAGGAAATATTTTTTCATTAAATTTTTGTCTTCCAATGTTTTTTTAATCTACATATATAAACAAGTAAGAAAATAATAGTTGGTCTAGACCGATACGATACCCTATACCATGCGTTTAGAGACCCTATCTCTTAGGGCAAACTAACTGGACATAGAAAATAAGATAAACCGAATTTGAGTGGGATTTTTGTTAATTTTTTTGGCTGCAGATATGAAAAAGTTCATATCGGATGATATATCTATATGGGCACTAGGTCTAAAATTGGACCGATCCTGATCATGTTTAGTAAGGTCTCATGTATTTTGCAACAATATATACAAACAAAATTTGAAAAACAAACAAAATTTGAAAAGAATCTGTGCAATATTTTTGTTTACTGACAGATTTAAGTGCAGATCGGGAAGCAGCTCTACATAGGGCCTATGAGTAAGGGTTGGCCCATTGGGATAATTTTTGGAGTACTCATTAATGGATGTAATAAATGTATACAAACCCAATTTGAGTAAGATCTATATGATAACTTGGATCTTATGGCAATTTATGTCGATTTCATAGGGGTCATTTGTATGGGGGCTAGGTATGAACATGGACCGATTTTCACCAATTTCAATAGCGTTCATCCTATGGGCGATAAAGGCTTACATACCTCATCAAAATATACACATATTTGCGACCTGCAGTTAGATTACAAGGTTTACATGGACACACAGACGGACGGACGGACGGACGGACACGACGGACATCGTTAAATCGAATCAAATAGTGATTCTGATTCGATCGGTATAATAAAAGATGGGTCTAGGTCAAATATTTTTGGTAGTTACCAACAGCAGCACAGTCATTATACCCAAACCACATAGTGGTATAGGGTATACAAATTTATGAATATTTAAATGAGCCTAAAGGTATGTTAATCAATTTTAGCAATTCACAATTCAGCATAGAGCGTCTGATATATAATTTAAATCACTCGCATTAACAGGGTGTAACAAATTATTATAAATATTTTATTTTTTTTATTTTATTTAATTTAATATATTTTTAAGACAGATTAAACATAAGTTTTATGATTATCAGCTTCTCCTCCATATGAATTATAATTATGCCAATTTTCACACTCCTCCGTGCCCGCATATTGCTTAAAAAGGGAACTAAAAATTTACTTTCACTTATTAATATATACATAAATGTCATAAGAATCATTTATAAAGGGACTAGGCCTGAACAATTCCCGATTTTCACCAATTTCAATACTGGCAAAAGTTTATATATGAAATTTCATCAATATATATGTTGATATGTGCGTTTGATTACAAGTTTAACATAAACAGACACATGGACGGACAGACAGGAACGAACATCGCTAAATCGACTAAAAAGTGAGTCTGGGTCGATCTGTAGAACAGAATCTTCATCTGGGTTAAATATTTTTGTCAGTTATATAGCAACGCATAGTCATTATACCCTGAGCACAGACTGGTGTAGGGCATAAAAGGTATATGGTGTAAGGCATCTAGGGTTGGTTCTGATTTGAAGCCGGGATAGACTCAGCTGTCCCAGGATCGATTCGATAATTTTATATATTTAATAATGAACACTTCACTTCACTTTTGTTTCTATTTTATTTTTATTTATTTAAAACACTGTTCAAGTTATTATGTTTTTTTATTTTGTTGTTGTTGGTATCGCGGGTATTGATGGCTGCTGATGTTGCGGGTACTGATGACTTGCTGGCATCGCGGTTATTGCTGGTGTCGCGGGTACTGATGGTCCGCTGGTGTCGCGGTTAGTGATAGTTTCCCTACCCTAGCGAGCTAATGCTTCTGGCTAGGTTGAATGTAATCCAACGAAGAATGAGCCAATGGAATTCGCCTATACTCTCTTGCTAAATGTAGTTCAACTCCTGCACTTATAAAAATTTCTGTCTTCTATACTAGGCTGGATTACATCTAGCTCCTAACACTACCTCATCTGGATCTATGCATGGTGGATGTAATCCAACTAATTGGACGAATGTAGTTCGTCCCAACAACAATTCCCTCACTTCGTAAAATATTTGAAAGTTTATATCTTACGTATGCCGTGCGTTTACCCGTTTGTGTCTCCTAGAGTTGCACCTGTGGCTCTGTCTGCCGGTTGTTGGAATAAATACTGAATATTTTTAAAACTTACACTTAGTTTTTAATAGTTTTAAATTTGTTTTTTTTTTTAATTTTTGGCACATTTTCAGCTTCGGTAAGTTACTTCTTTTCTTTTACCTTTCTTAACTAAATACTTGAGCTCTAACAAAAAAAATTTAAATTTCTCTTTCAAAAAATAAAAAAACACAAAAAATATAAACAGATGCGCTTCAGGCATGTTACACTTCGTATATTATTTTTGTTTGTTTTCTTCAATTTTTTAAGGAATTTATTTATATATCTGTATGTATTTTCGGATTTTTTTTCAAAGAAAATTTATTACTCCTAGCCTGGTGGTAAACACATTGCGTTTCACGCGCTGTAAAATTCTGACGCCATTTGCAAAAATTCTTATTTGAAAGGTAAGTTTTTTTCTTTTTTTTGAAAAAAAAAAGAAAACACAAAAGGAGTTTAGTTCTTTTTTTTTATCATTTTTATATTGTTTAAGTTTGGCATAAAGAAGCATCAGCAGCAAATTAAGGTACTTTTTGGCTGATTCTTTCTTTTAGCGAACTCTGCTCTGCTGCTACTGCACCCGAAGTGTTGCACGTAGCATTGATGGAAAGAAATGAAGAAAATTAAAAGAATAGAAATGCCAAAGTTATTATACGTTTTTATTTTTTTATTTTTTGCTATCTGGTAAACATGTTAGTATATGAAATTTTTTGTAAGAATGCATACTTAGGGGATGTTGTAGAATCAAATTTTAAAAAAATATTTGTTAGTTATTTGTTTTTGAACTACTACACTCTTTATTATTTACCAAAAGTAGGCCTTTTGTATACTTTAATACATATTTGCGAAGATGTTCATTGAAAAATCTTTAAGTGAATGTTATGACATGGAACGGAATGGAATGGAATGAAATGGGCTGGGATAATCTATAATATTAAAAGGCTAGCCGATTTCTTGTTACCGAGGTTTTGTTCTACCGTTTTATTCCGATTTTGGCCAAACGTATATTATTTGAAAGGTATTTCTTTTTAGCCGTTTTGCAGATTTACAGATTTTAAAATTTTTTCCTTTGTTTTGAGTAAATTGCATTTAAAGTTACTTCTAACACATACATAAAATTATACATATGCTATGTGTGTGTTTATAAAATTTGTTAATGTGTTTGTTAATGAGTTTGAAGTTGAGAAATAACGTTGCTTAGAAATTGTACTCGAATTTCGAGCGCTGGAATCTGCTTGTACTTAATAATTATCGATGAAACAAAAATGCGATATGGGGTCTATGACCGAAAAACACCTTTTCCGACTTAACGCCAAGAAAAAGTTGGTCACAGCATCAATAATTGTGGGCATTATGGCCATCTATAATCCCTTTAACAGAGATAACTACAAGTTAAATTGGGTTATAACCACCACTCACTTTATGAATCGATTTATTTATGTCTGTCCGGCTTTCCGTCTATTTATATAAACATTGTAGTAAAACTAATGTGGCCAATAAAACGTATTTTTTGCTTAGATAGAACTTACGCAAAAATAAGTTGTCAAACGAACTGTCATTGTGCACTCACTTCTCGACATTTATGATCAGTATACTCTGGCAAATCATCATGAGTGTATTCACGCTTGAACAACGCTACCAAATTATCTAAATTTATGTACTATAAAAATCAGTCATCGATTCGAGCAACTTATATACGACTTCGTGATTATTATGGCGCACATAATCGTCCATCTCTAGATTTCAAACCACATACACTCTAAATGATGTAATATTATCAATATGTCGAAGGAATGTCGTACTGACGAGAATATCAGCGCTGTAAACGAAAGTGTGGAGGAAGATCCAAATTTACCGATTCGTCGTCGGTCCCAGAAATTGGGGCTTTGTCCGTTCATTAAATGAAAAACCGTGGCTACCACACGTATAAGATCTAATTGGTGCAGGAAGTAGTCACGAAACCATCATATGTGTCATTCTTTCGCCGATTGGGCTCTAGAGCAGTTGGAAACTGATTCGATGTTTATCGCAAAATTATGTTCAGCCATGAGGCTAATTTTTGGCTTAGCGGGTTCGTTACTAAACAGAATTGTTAATCCTCAACAGACCCTACAGACTCAATTTTATTATGTTAGAATTCGCACGGAAAAACTACACGACCGGTTTGCTTGGATTTCAATACAAGAATGATTTATTATATTTTAAAAATAAAAAATTAAAAATAAAAAATTAAAATAAAAAATATAAAACTAAAACGAAAAATAAAAAACGAAAACTTAAAAATAAAAAATTGAAAATGAAAAATTAAAAATAAAAAATTTAAAATGAAAAACGAAAAATAAAAAATTATAAATGATGAAATTAAAAATAAGAAATGAAAAATTAAAAATTAAAAATAAAAAATGAAAAATGAAAAACAAAAAAAAAAATAAAAATAAAAATGAAAATAAAATATAAGAGATGAAAACTGAAAAATGAAAAATAAAAGATGAAAGATTAATAATGAAAAATGAAAAATAAAAACGAAAAATTAAACATGAAAAATATAAAATGGAAAATAACAAATGAAAAATAAAAAATAAAAAACGAAACATAAAAAACAAAAAAAGAAAAATAAAAAATGAAAAATGAAAAACGAAAAATGAAAAATAAAAAGTGAAAAACGGAAAATGGAATATAGAAAAAGAAAAATGAAGAAATGAAAAATTAAACATGAAAAATAAAAAATGGAAAATAACAAATGAAAAATAAAAAATAAAAAACGAAACATAAAAAACAAAAAAAGAAAAATAAAAAATGAAAAATAAAAAACGAAAAATGAAAAATAAAAATTGAAAAAGGCAAATAAAAAATGAAAAATAAAAAATAAAAAATGAAGAACGAAAAATGAAAAATAAAAAGTGAAAAACGAAAAATGGAAAATGGAATAAGAAAAATGAAAAAATGAAAAATAAAAAATGAAGAAAAATAAAAGATAAAAGATAAAAAATAAAAAATAAAAAATAAAAGATAAAAAATAAAAAATAAAAAATAAAAAATAAAAAATAAAAAATGAAAAATCAAAAATCAAAAATTAAAAATGAAAATGGAAAATGAAAAACGAAAAACGAAAAAAGAAAATGAAAAATAAAAAATGAAAATGAAAAATTAAAAATAAAAAATGGAAAACGAAGAATAAAAAATGGAAAATGAAACATGAAAAAAGAAAAATAAAAAATGAAAATTAAAAATAAGAGATGAAAAATGGAAAATGAAAAATAAAAAATAAAAGATGAAAAATTAATAATGAAAAATGAAAAATAAAAAACGAAAAATTAAAAATGAAAAATAAAAAATGGAAAATAACAAATGAAAAATAAAAAATGAAACATAAAAAATGAAAAAAGAATAATGAAAAATGAACAATAAAAAATGAAAATAAAAAACGAAAAATAAAACAGGTTATTACATATCATAATTTTTCAAAAATACATACATAAGTCACACCGATTTTGTCTTACGCTCATATGTTACGCTGTTTTTGAGATTGTATTGTGCGCGTATAGATCTTTTGAAATTGTCAATATTTGGAAGTTAAATGTTTTAAATAAGTTCCCAAAATACCTTTCACTTGAAACCAATCTACTTCATTTCACTTTAGGTTTTACTGCGAATAATTTTCTTCAGAAATGGTTAACTGTTTTTGCGAAAATAAAATACGTCAGAAAAAAATTTTAAAAATCATAACATCATATTTTGCAAAAAATCTGAAGAGTAATTTTAGTTGGGCCACAAGAATTCACACTTGGCTTTAAAATTAAAATTTTTGGTGAAACGACCTATTATGTACCCATTTTCTTCACGTCCGTTTTCTTTTTAATCGCCGTTGAATCGGTCCAATAAGTTGGCATATTCCCTTTTAAAGGAAATCAATATGGATTATGCCACGCACACCACAAAACTTTGTCGGCATGGCCTTGTTGGTCGATAAGCCCACCTAGGCCTTCTTCGATGACGGTTAGCTTGGAGAAATTTATTGTTTCTGTTTAACATAACTGTTTTAATGGATCCATGTTTTATCCACCATTATAAAATAGAGCTTTAATTTATACGTATTACGGTTGAATATCGTCAAATACTCCCTTGAAGTTGTCACGCGATACCGTTTATTGTGAGAGAACGCTACACTCTTTTAAGCTTTGAATTACGAACTTCTAGACGAATCTTGCTCAAAATTTGACAGTAGTCTACTAACAAATTGTAGTTGTGTTGAGATTTAATTGTATACGAGGGAAGTGCAAAAAGAATGGAATCTTATTTCGTACGAAGCACACAATTTTTTGTTCAGATTTTATAAATTTTAAATTCTCGCGATTTAATTCCTTTGAATAATTCTTAAGCAAATCTTTAGTTTTTATCCAGAAATAGTTTAAAAATTCAGTTTTAATGAAATTTTTGTATCACCTCAAAATTTCGGCCAAAATTCAACACTGAATCTAAGCTAAATTAGTTTTCATAGTTTGGTATATTAATATTTTTTTTTTAATAATATCCTGTTGTACATTGGATATCTCAAGACCTTACTTTTCTATCTTCACTATAAGTTTACAAAAAAATTACATATTAAATTTTCTTTACTTTGTACAGTGCAAAGTAGAAAATGTTGATTCTATATGAAACACACATAGATGGAATGTTTACATAGAAAGTATATATGGATATGTACGAGTATGTATATAAAATGTATTATAGTTATATATAAAGTACACAATAAGTTTATGTTATTTTGCAAAAAACCAATTGACAACTTTAAATTAAAATGTCTTAAAAAAAGTATGTTCTTGTACATTATGTAAGAGAAAAACTGAAAAAAATAAATACAAATTCAAAGTATGTACAATTTGTGGTTTAGAAATAAGTAAATCTAGCAAAAGATTTAACAATTTTAAAGTTTCAGATGTTATCCTTGCAAAATAATTTTAAGGAAAAAGAATGGTAATGATAGGGCTTGTGGAACAGTAACAGCATCTACATAAAATGCCCGTGAACCGAGACAGAAATAAAAACTACTGACTAAATCTCGAGAGATTAGAAACTTTAATATTTATATTGAAATAAAGACGAGAGTTTTGATTCTGGTATGTACGAATTTTTGGAAATTCAATTACATGACATCTCATAAAAACTTAACAGTCTAAAATTCAACGCACTTAATATTTCAGTGTCACAAAGGCCAAAAAAGCACTTCAAAATGAAATTTCATTTCAGCACATATTTCTACTAAAAACTAGCCACGTTCGAGATACATAAGTTGTCATCTATAAAATCAACCGTTGTTTCAGATTTTGAGCAATAAAACTAGTCTTATTTTGTCCACACTTTTTATTATGAAAAGAACATGGTCATAATAATGGTCTTAGCGTGGTAGAAAATCGGCTGGATCGAACCATTGGACACAGTAACCCAATACAAACAATATTTTAAATTTTTTTTTTTTATGATAATTTTTGTAAGGGCGTAGCCGCTGTAATAAAAACAAGTAAGATAATATTATCGGCCCAGACAAACTATATGATACCCTATACCATGCATTTAAAGCCCTATCTCCTTGGCCCAACTATTTATAATATAATGTAATGCTCCTACCATCCAGTGAAACAAAAAGTGTTGTTTATCGTCGTTTTGAGAAAGTTTGTCTTACTGAAGATAAAATCGCAATTAAAACTTTTTACAAAATTTGGATGAAGTGCTGCCCTTGAAACCGAAAACTGATCTTTGTGACGTCTGTCAACAGAATACCTTGGTGCTACGACGAGTTTTGAAAGAATCTGATTCAGATACAAAAGAAGCAAAATTAACGAATGGCTGTTACCCATCTTGACCATGCGAAACGCCAACGTGAATTCTACCAACAATGCTGCAAGATGAGTGATGCTTATTCTAGTCTTGTAGTGAGTTTCGGCTATGCACAAAATATATCTTATCCATCCAGTCCACAACAAGTCGGAACGGCATATTTCAAAGCAGCTCGTAAATGTTCAATTTTTGGTATTCATAATGAATTCACTAACGTTCAGTCAAACTATTTATTAGACGAAGAGTTCAAAATAGGAAAAGGACCCAATTCTGTCATTAGCCAAATTCACGATTACTTCACGAAGAATGCCGTTAAACATTTAGTGTTATTTTGTGATAACTGCGTCGCACAGAATAAAAATAATGCAATGATACATTATTTGGCCCGGCGAGTGGACTCTGGCTTAAACGAATTGATATCATTAAATTTCCTCCTAACTGGCCACACCAAGTTCAGTCCCGATCGCTCTTTCGGATCAATGAAACTAGAATATAGTCACTCAAATGTAGATTATTACCAAGATTTTGTAGAAGTGGTCAATAGATCTAGCAGTAATAAATTTAACAACGCTGTGAATGGAAGTGAAGTAGAGTGGCGAACATGGAATACTCATTTGGAAGTATTATACAAAAGATTACCAGGTAAACTCTCGCGATTTTGTGATTTTAATTTTTCAAATTCATTTCAATTAAGTTTGTAAACGTTTGCGTTTTAGGTCTTACCAAGTACCACCGCGAAATTGTATGTAAAGAACTTGTGGACCCGGAAGAAGAAAGATTTTATCTGCGATTAACGGCCGAGCTACCAAACGAATTACCTCCGCTCATTGCACCAAGCGGTTTATCGTTAGATCGCAAATGGTATTTATATGAGAATGTCGGGGTCTCCACTACTGATTCACAGAAACGGGATTTTGTGGCTCCTAAACCGGGTGAAACCAAAGCGAAAAAAAATCTAGAAATAAATCTGAACCTGCCAGCAAGCAAAAACAAATCGAAGCACCGGATCACGAAAAAAAGAAAGCTGAAGTCAAAGCGCCAAAAAAAGAAAAAATTGAAATTGTCAAACGGAAGAAAATGGAAGTACCAGATCACGAAACACAGAAAAAAAGTCCAAACTCCAAAAAAATTCGAAGACTGACGAAAAAAAAAGAATTTAAAACCAAAAAATCAAAAAAAATAAAATTTTAATGTTTTTCTCATTTTTGTTTTATCGATTTTCCCATATTTTATCAGAAATTTAACTCATTTCAACTTATTCTACACCCTTTTATGTACCAGAATCCACTCTTAAGTCCAAACCCGTTTTTGGCACACTAGGTCACATATATAGAAAATAAACATAAACCAAGTTTGAGTGGATAGTTTTTTTTGCTATTTATATGGGGACTAGGTCGCAAAAGGGATCAGTTTGTAAAAACATATTCAAACCAAATTAAAGAAAAATCTGTAAAATATCTTTGTTTTTGATAGATTTGAGTAAAGATCGCGAAGCAGCTTTATATGGAGGCTATGACTGAGAATTGTTCGATAGGGTTTATTTTTGGACTACAGATAAATGGATGCAATAAACATACACAAGCCCATTTCGAACGAGATCAATATGATAAGTTGGATTTTATGGTAATGTAAGTCGGTCTCATAGGGGTCCTTAGCATGGGTATTAGGTCTGAACATGCACTGATTTTTGCCAATTTCAGTAGCGTTCAATTTCAGTAGGTTATCACAAGCGATAACCGCCTAAGTCGACTTAAGAACGATTTGAGTTATGTATGCTATCATATTCTACTAAAAAAGCTTTATATTCACGTGAAATCCCCACTGCTTTTTAAAAAGATATTAATACAAATATTCTGACCAAAGTCGTAATGAAGCCCCCTTACATTCATATAAAAAGCTATTTTTTTCAAAAGCATGATTTTCGAGTTAGGCGGTTAATGCTTGTGACCACAGATATATTCATATTTGCGACATGTAGTGTGATTAAAACGTTTACATGGACTTACAGACGAACGGACAGACAGTCAGACGGAGGCATATTGCTAAATAGATCCAGAAAGTGATTCTGAGTCGACCAGTGTAAAAAGAGGTAGTTCTATGTCATATATTTTTGGTAGTTCCAATCATCAGCTCAAACTCATTGTAAGATTTATTAATATAATAATATATGCCCCCTTAATTCTGTAAGCAGAAAATTTCATCTCCGACCAATCTATATAAATACAATTTAGTTCAAAATATTATTATATGTATATGAAAAATAAAGAGTTACATTTGTTGGCATATCAGCAAATTGGCAGTTTGTCAAGTTATATAAACATTGTCACCAAATGTGTTCCAATAATTTAAAATTACATTGCAACAGAAGTGGGTGTATGTAAAGTGGGTGGATATGTAAATATTCACTCAATAAATACAAAGTTTTAAAGGAGAGATGATAATACGAGTAGAAAATGCAAAGTGACCAGATGCACGAAACAAGAAGCAACAGTAAAATCTTGCAAAATTATACTTCGTTATAACACTCTTTCAATAAAAGGAAAGTCTTTTTTTTAAGTTTTTAATCAGGCTTTTAAGGTCACTAATTATGTAAATAAAAGATTATTTTACTCCATTTTTCATCCAACGTTTCGGTGGGATTTTTCCACCATCTTCAGGGATTTAAATTTATTGAATATATAATCATTCGTCAATTTTCACATAAATTAAAAGTGTACTTTTGATTTTATAAGAAACATAAAGCACAACATAAAACACAAAATGTAAATAAAAATAAATGTAAAAATAAGTAAAATATCACAGATTAAAATATTCTTAACGTTAAGAATCACAGTTGGAAAATAAAGTCTGTTGAAAAAGAAATGTCAAAGAAGCGGAAAACAAGTACACCTTTTTATTCTACATTTTTAACCTCTTAACGTGAGTTAGGAGCTACAGCCCAGTTAAGAAACAAATTCCGAGTTGAATTCTCGGAATTAATTCTTTAATTTAATTAATTTAATTTAATGAATTTCATTAATTATTTTGGGGCAATTGAAATTTTTGTCTGGTCCATCAAAGAATTCAAATTTCAGAGAATATAAAATTTTGCTGCAGCTATTGAATTAATCGTTTACAGCAAGTGTAATTTCCTTTTAGCGGCTGAAATTTAGTTGTACGAAATTGAATCTGTTTGAGACAATCTTTTTTTCACCATAACTCCATTTAGTTTGTCTTGTCGATAAAAAATATTATAATTTCACCGAATTAGAAACTTCGCTGCAGCAACTGATTTATTTTTTTTTTTTTTTTTTTTTTTGTAGCAAATGCAATTTACTTATAGCGGCTGAAATTAGTTGCTTGTCAGATTTTCTTGAAACTCAATTCGACTGCGAGAATCCATCTTTTTTTTTTCACTGCAGCTCCATTTATTTTTTCTCGTCCATTTGTGCGTCAAACTTTAACGAATCATATATTTCCATTTAAATCTTTAAAATTTTTCAATTTAGATTAATATATATTACATGGTCATCCTAATTGGAGTCCATATCCTATTCACACTGTTCATATTTAAGTAACATAACTGTTTAGTCGATAGTGAAATGTAAATTTTGCAAATTTCGATTTAAACTAAATGACACATGAGACATTTTCAAACAATTTATTTGAAATAAATGCAATTCCTATTTGGAGTATGAATGTAAAATGGACAACTGTTGCTTAATATTGCAATAAAGGAGAAGCAATGACATTACAGATGGTCAATACCGACCATAAGATACTTTAAAATATGCATATTTTTGTCAATTTTTAGGTTATAATTAGGAGGGAATTTCTGGGGTTAATTACAATATAAATTATAGCCAGATTAACAAAATTATTTTTAGTTGTTCGGTTTAATAGAAACACTGAAATGTAGTATTTTTGTTAGTTGCAAGCATAGCTAACCTTGACAAACAGCTTATGTGGCAAAATCAAAATATTACATATTTTGAATTATCTTTAGTGTCTGAACACAACCAAAATGTTGTCCTCCTAATTCGTAACGTTATTTTATAAACCAATGAAATTTTGTTTTTTATCAAAAAACGACAATCGTATATTTTGTCACATAAGCTATTTTTGCGTTCATGGCTCAATAAGCTTAAAGTTATGACATCCTTACAAGAAAGTGAATGCACGTAGAGTTGAATACACGAAATAGCAACTGTTATGTATGATATACAGTGCACTAAATGATAGTGTACAAAAATCGCAAAAAACAAAAATCGCTAAAGCCAAAAATTGCCAAAGTCAAAAAACATTAAAACCAAAAATCGCGAATAACATAAATCGACAAAATCAAAATCCGCCTAAATGAAAACTTGCCAAAATCGAAAAAAGCGTATAACAAAAATCAAAAAACACAAAACACGCCAAAACTAAAAATCGCCAAAAAAAAAAAAAAAAAAAAAAGAAAATCGCGAATAACAAAAATCACAAAAATCAAAATTCACCTAAATCGAAAATTGCCAAAATCGAAAATAGAGAATAACAAAAACCGCAAAAAACAAAACACGCGAAAATCAAAAATCGCCCAAACCAAGAATCGCGAATAACAAAAATCACCACAATAGCGAATAACAACAACCGCAAAAAACAAAACACGTGAAAATCAAAAATCGTTAAAAACGAAAATCGCGAAAAACGCCAAAAATCAAGAGAGGCAAAAAACAAAAATCGCCGAAATCAAAAATCGCCAAAAAAAAAAAAAAAACAATAATCGCCAAAAGTCAGAAATCGCCCAAATCAGAAAAAACAAAAATCGCCAAAAATAAATAAAATACTTTTGTACAAAATATATTCCCAGTTCCTTGTTTCGTTACAATGGGTGTAGCGAATCGCATCGGATTACAACTAGTGCATAAAAATGTTGTGTGGTGTATCATAAATTATCAGTCCCAAGTGAATGCCAGTTGTTAAGAAAAGAAAAAAATAAATTTAATTTTATTAATAGTGCGTATACATCTGCGGAAAATCTAGTAGATTTTAGGTTGAAATCTATTTCAAAATCTATACCATTTACAAATAGCTTTTGTGACACTTTTTGAGATTTCGTTTCCACAACAATAAACAGCTGATTAAAATAAAACATATAAACTTGAAATACCAAAAATAAACAAAACAATAGGAAAAGGGAAATATGGATAATTCTGAAAAGGAACAGGTTTTATAATTATGCATCAAAAATGAAAAAAGCACAAACTGAAATAGAAATTTTGCGAAAAAAAAACAGCATTTGATAAATGTATTGTTTGAACAGCAAAAACAAATTCATTTTGCACAATTATTATTTAGCAGTTTGGAATGGGCACATGTCAGTATAAAACGTTATAACTTTTCCATTACTAAATATTTTTTTATTATAGATTCGTCATTTTTTTTGTTAATAATTATTATTTTATTTCCTTTTTATTCAACTTGTTTGCTTTTTTAACCTCAATTTTTCAGTCACTGCGTTGTAATTTTCTACTACAATATTAAAAAAACACAGTAGTATCATTTGGTAGTGCCCAAGTTTGACAAGATTTTGTCAAACTTGGGCACAGTAGTATCATTTGGCAAATGTCGCAAATGTATCAGCAAGTTTATATTATGTATAATATATATATTTTATTTTATATTTATATTTTCTATTTTCAGTCTCAACCAAAACGCAATCGCCTAAACCCAACAAGAAAGTGATCAGTAGCAGAAGAAAAGTCTTTAAGTGACTTTTTAATGAAAAATCGATAACTAGAAGGCACTTGTGTATTAGCGCATGTTTGTGTCAATGGATATGTATACAAATATTGCGTTTTATTTTAGGAACCAATAGCCCATGCGCTTCTGTGTGATGTGGCTGCTGGACATAATCGCACCATATGTTTAAATGTTTTATCCCCAAAGTTTTCTTATATTTTATGTTGCCATACGAATGATTTACGTAATCATCAGGCCGTTTGCTTTTCTGACAAAAAATGTCGCCCTTTGTTTGCCCTTTTTTCGAAAAGTGTATTTTTTTATATATTCCGAATTAAGAGCAATCTTATCTTCTATATCAATCAAAAGGTCTCAAAGTCGAGCCCTCACAAATCACAAAAAATTCGAGCCATTGACTTCTTTCAGGTCATAGTGGGAGAATATTTCCCTATTGTTTCCCTTTTCTGAATATTTTCACCCTATGACTTCCAAGAGGATAATAATCAATTTTTTTTTGTATTTATGAACACAGCACTTTGAGACCTTTCGATTGATATATAATACAAGGTTGGTCTTAATTCATAATATATAAAAAAATACACTTTTCCAAAAAAGGGCAAAAAACGGCGACATTTTTTGTCAGAAAAGAAAACGTCAACGTGAATCAGATGGTGAATAAATCGTAACCTAAAATTTTCTTAAAATTTGTCCTCTTCCTTATCACCTAAAAATTTAATTTATTTTTTGAATGAAAACCACACAATTATGTTCCACTGACTTGAATCAACCATTAACATATCGAAGTTACGTTTTTAACAGAAAACAATAAATTACTAGTCTTATTCACTTTTATTTTTCATTATTGATTCTTGTTTCTATAAATTTAATTTTTATTCTTTACTATTTGACGTTTTACAATATGAAAATACAACTGATATACAAAATACAATAGCAGTTGTGAATTGCCCAAATAGTTTCATATAATTACATTTTTCAATTGTATTTACTTAATCAGAAAAATCAAATAACATTTTTTAATATTTTTCAAAAAAATTTTTCGCAATGAATCAAAAAAAATGGAAATTAATGCTGCTTACTTGTGGAACCATAAATATTAAAAAAAAAAATTGATGAAACACAATAATTTGTCCAAAGAGTAGTCACTTCCTACAAGGAAAGAGGTAATTTTTTATGTAAGCCTCGTTTTGGCTGCCCTTTATATTAACCGACAGAGATAGGCGTCTCCAAAAGTGGCTGAAAACTTTAAGGTAAAGTTTAAGAAAACGATTTGCAATGACTTTAATCGGAAAATCAACAAATAAAGTTAGTTATCGAGGCTAATTACTTCATTTCAAAACCGACAAAAAGGAATTGCGTCATAGAGTTTTGGAAAAAGATTATATTCTCTGATGTGAGCAAGTATTGTATTTTTGGTACATGGGTGTATATGGTAGTTAATTGAGTGGGACAATTGCAGTATATAGAGTCAACCAGAGACTATATCCTACATCTTTTAGTACAGAATTGTGTTTTTTTATACCGTAACTAAGAAAAATATTTTACCTTTTATTATACCAATCGACTCATAATCGCTTTCTGAGCCGATTTAGAGATGTCCGACCGTCTGTCCGTCTGTTTGTGTGTCCATTAGGGTGGCCCTTCATTATATGTAGGGAAAAAAAGTGTTCAAACTCTCGGTCCCATCCTCTATGAATATGCGAATAGCAAAAAAAAACTGAGAAATACAAAGTTTTGGGCCAATCAAAAAACGTTTAGTCGTGGCGCAAAGCGTTTGAAAATTTCAAGTGTGTTTATATGGGGAAAATATGATTTTTTTCAGATTTTACGAAAATTTCGTTCTATAGTTTAATTTTTCCGACAAGTTGTTATAATTCGGGATCAGTATTACATTCTCCTTCCAAAAAGCCAAAAAACTTCAAAATCGAATAAAACCTCGAAAAGAAATAGCAAATGCCCTAGACCACTTTTGTGCTAAAAAAAAATTAGCTCTTGAAACTTGATGGCATTTTTTCAACTTTGAGAACTTGATTAAAGCCATAATTTCTTTTTGGTCTCTATACTTATAACTATTCAGATAAGAAGTATTGTTTTATTACCACGTTGTTAACCTATTGAGACCGAAAATGGGATATTTTTTTGATAAAATTTTGAAAACTCCTTTTTCAAATTTTCTTAAACAAAATTTAAAAAACTCGACCTAAAACTTTAATGATCTGTTAAATACATATTACAGATTAACCATGTGAATTTTTAAGTAAATCCCTATGACAGAATTTTTTTGACAAGGATTTTATTTTTGCGATTTCCAGAAAAATGGCATTCTACTTTTAAATGTTATATTTTATCTTAATAGTCGAGGGTTTCGGAAAAAAATAATATGACCCCATTAACGCTGTTGTAATTGCGGTCAAATATGACCCCAAGCTAATAAAAGATAATTTATTCAAAAAGTGCTGTTGAATTTTTAGATGCGACGCTTAAAATATGACAATCAAATGCGTATAACTTCCATTAATAAAAAATTGGGATAAATCCGAGAACGTTAACCCATTATTTGCCAAGGCCAGCTTTGGATTTTAAGATATTTTTAAATAAAAATGACCGAAAACGAGTTTTTCTATTAAACTCGATGAAACCGCTACTTAGAATTTAAGAAAAGTAATTCGTTTAATTTCTATTTATTTAACCTTTCAGTGCTCCTGGAATCAAAATAATCCATTTTGATATATTTTTCGTGCAATTATCTCCTTATTGCCCGCGAATATAAATTAAAACAACTTTTAACCAATTTAGTTATAAAATTATTTTTTATGTATAAAAACTACCTATATTTTTCTAAATAAAATAAGATAACCCATAAATGATCCAAAGCTAATAAAAGACATATCATTCAAAAGACCTAGTCCCCATATAAATATAGTATCCGATATGAAATTTTTCCTATCCGAAGACAAAAAAAATATTTAAAAAAATTCCGCTCAAATTTGGTTTATGCTTATTTGCTATATCTAATTAGTTGGATTAAAGAGTGGGGTCTATAAACGCGTGGTATAGGGTATCGTATTATGGGCCTAGACCGATTATAATTTTCTTGCTTGTTTTCTATTTAAATTTTTTTATAACTCAAAATGCAGAACTTTGCATTAAAAAAATTAATTTTAAAGCCGAACATCCTCCTCTATTCTGTGATTATTTATATGTAGGTATTCTTTAGTTATTTTACTTCTACACAGGGTTTTTCCAGTGCGTGTATTAATAAACATACTCAATACTCTTCCAATTCCTTTCCTTTACCAATATTATTTTTAGAAAAAAAAAATTTTATTTAATGAAAAATTTGTTTAAGGGAAAATTTTAAACTATTTAGTTATTTGTCTTTAATACTTCGTTTTCTAAACGGTTCGTGTTCTTTTTCCAGTTTTATATACTTTTCGAAATAGAGAACTTTAAAACAAACCAGCTGCATGCGTTTTAATGTAATATTGCCAAAAAAAATAAAGATAAGTTGAACTAAATGTTTTTTATTAACCAACTGTATTACTGTTTTTTTACCATTTTCTTTTCCATTATGTTGGGCGTAAAAAGTTGCGAATTTCCAAAGAAGTGGCAGTGTGAACAAAGTATTGTAAAAAAAAAAATAAGTAAATACAAAATAAATAAAAATAAAAATAAATAAAAAAGAAATACATATATTTTATATAAAACAAATTGTAAGTCATGTTAATAAAACGAATTTAAAGGATTTCGTTCTTTTATAAAGAAAATACTTTGTTAATACTTATGAAGTTAATCTTAATAAATGTATCGGACTCAAGAACACCAACACCCTTGGATGCAGGGGAGAAATATCCATATGAGCTGCATCGTAGACATGTGATATTAGGGACTAAACTAATAAATCCAAATTATTACCTACCAGTCTAATCTCCAATCCTAGGACGAAAAAGAGTAAAAAATCTGCATGTCTTTTGTTTTTCCAATTGAGTAAAATAAATAATGGGAAGCAGCTTTAAAGCGGATCTATCGCTAAAACTGGTGCTACAGGTTTAATTTTTTGAATGATAATTTATGAATATAATAAACCATAATCAACCAAACTTATGCATGAAACACATAGACGACAGCGGCCACACGACTACAGCTTGTCAAAAATAAAATACGCACGTTTATATGAAAACGATTATTTCTACACCAACACACCTACACGGCTACACGACAACTTTTGTCGCTGTAGTCAACTTAGGATAATTTCTATTTTTGTTGGCTACAAAACAAAAATAGTGTTGACAATATAACAAAATATGTAAAAGAAATTAGAGCTATGAAATATTTTATTTTGTTTAAAAAAAAAATCGCAAAATGAAATGCTATATTTCGATTAATAATCAAAAGGGGTTAAATAATTTTTTTTTTTATTTTTACGTTATAATAATGCATTATAAAGAAGTAATTGTATATTTAAGTCAAGTTTGTATAGAATCATGCATGATTTTCTATTTTAATAAAGTAAAATAAAATAAAAATGAAATAAAAATGCATTTGTATAAAAACATCTGTTTATATTGTTGTTATATGTTGCTGTCGTTTTGAAAAAAATTAAATAGCTGACTACAATTGCAGCCAGTGGCATTTGTAGTCGTGTTGTCGAGTAGCCGCAGCCGTATGTGTGTTTCATGCATTAGTCAAGGCAAATATATACAGTGGGTGACAAGACAATGAAAACATTTACAAAATTCTAAATTTACTAATTTAGTTTTTTTAATAATATCGCATTAAGTCCCAACAAATTTTGTGACAAAAAATACAATAATAAACGAAAAAAAAAATTTTTTTTGTGATGCCAAAACAATGGAAACTTATAAGTATTTGTACCATAGTTAATTTTAAAAAAATAAGATGTTCTAAAAGAAAATGTATAAACTCTTAAGCGTTATTTAAATATTTTTAGGTTTTAACTTTTCCTTTTAACTGTTTTTTAAACACAATTGAATTTTCCAATGATTTAAACTTATAATTAATCATTATAAAATAATGGCAAAAATAAAGTTTTGTGAAGAGTTAAAAGCCAGAATAATAGATTACAGTTGGTCTTAAGCAAAAGAAAATTTTTCAGAAATATTTTATGGGGCTTTTATATGATGCGTTTCCACGCTGCGTGAAAAGGGTTGCGTTTCGTGTAGAAAAAGTCTAATTTTTGGTTTTTGAAGATTTTTTTTTTCATTTCTTTCTACACTCGTTCGTTCTCTTGACAATTTGTTTTATTCTTATTCAAGTATCAGCAAAGTAACAAATTCTTTTATAAGCCATTGAAAAGAATACGTTTAAAGTGATTTTATTAAGCGCAATTTAAATTTAAAAAAATAATAAAAAATTTTGCATAATTTTTCATGTAATTAAAAAACACAAAACAAATGAAAAAGATTGACAAAATAAACGCCAAAAAAATCAAGAGTAGTTGCAACCATAAACGCACCATGTAAATGCACGGGGATTTGCGTAGCATCTTCAAAAGAGAATTTAAGAAAAAACCTGCGTAAAAACCCCTCGTTCAAATACCATTAATGAGCAAATCCCTAATTAAAAAAATCATGTGAGTCCGATCGCAGGGGAGATGTGTAAACATCTAGTAGTAATTAAAGTTTTTTTTTTTATAGCACTTTCTTAAAATCACACAGAAAGCGTATCACTTATAGCAATCAACTGCACGGGCTCTGTTAATATAAAAATATTTATTATTATTTATTATTTTAACCGGTAAATTTTTATATTTCTTTTTTTTTAATTTTTCGTTTTTCATTTTTCATTTTTCGTTTTTCATTTTTCGTTTTTAATTCTTCATTTTTAATTTTTTTTGTAATTTTTCATTTTTTTAATTTTTCATTTTTGAATTTTAATTTTTCATTTTTTATTTTCCATTTTTTATTTTCCATTTTTAATTTTTTTCTTAATTTTTCATTTTTCATTTTCCAATTTAAATTTTTCTTTTTTCATTTTTTATTTTTCAATTTCAATTTTTTATTTTTCATTACTCATTTTTAATTTTACTTTTTCATTTTTCATTTCTTATTTTTCATGTTTCATTTTTTATTTTTATTTTTTTAGTTTCAACTTTCTATTATTCATTTTTATTTTTTATTTTTCATTTTTCCTTTTTGTTTTTTTTTTTAATTTTTAGTTTTAATTTCTAATGTTTTTTCATTTTTCATTATCATTTATCGTTTTTCGTTTTTCACTTTTATTCCATTTTTCGTTTTTCATTTTTTATTTTTCATTTTTCATTTTTCCTTTTTCCTTTTTCATTCTTAATTTTTTATTTTTCATTCTTCATCTTTCATTTTTATTTTTCATTTTTCATTTTTTATTTTTAATTTTTTTATTTTTCACTTTTTATTTTTCATTTTTTATTATTCATTTTTAATTTTTCGTTTTTCATTTTTCATTTTTCATTTTTCTTTTTTTTTCATTTTTAATTTTTTTTTTTTTTTTCAAACAGGTTATCATAACATCATAATTTTTTCACCAATACAATCACATTTTGTCTTACGCCTCACATGTTACACTCACATCTTACGCTCACATGTTACGCTTACATGTAACGCTGTTTTTGAAATTTACCCCCCTGCGCGTATAGATGTTTACACATAAAAAAAATTTATCAAGAAATATTATGAAAGAGGTAGCAAGCAAGTTTAGAAAATTAAAAATGCTGCCTAAATAATAATCTGGAACTAATAATAAATGTTCAAACTGTTTCCCGAGTAGCAATTGTTATCGATTGTTATTGGTTGTTACCATCCTGTGAAGAAATCACCAATATCAGAGAAAATTTGTCATTTGCTTAAGAACACCTGAACTGTTAAAGACGGAATTGGAATAGTGTCTTTTTAGATCGGTCAAAGTTTAACTTAAGAGGCCATAATGGAAAAAAGTTTGTACGACGACTGTAAAAGTATGGTGGTTATAATATTACCGAAAGGCTCCCAAATTCTGAATTCCACACAAATTCGCTGAAGAGAGTTTACCGAAAAAACGAATTGAAAATATTTTAATAATCTCACAACGTTCTGAAAATTTTATGTGCACAAAATCGTGCTTTTTAATATAATTGAATTAAAGAAAAATATAGTTATATATTTTAAATATGTAAATATTATGTTACAAAATTACCTGTGTTTCTAGGTGAGGATGTTTAAGAGATGAACATGTTTTCCGCACAACAGTTGTAATACTATTTTGTTAAGATGCATATTTTTTAATATAAACACTTATTTTTTTTTGATATAGTCATTCATTTATTAATTTAGTTGATTTTATTTAATTTTTTTAATTCCTTTTATTCTTACCATTTTGTGAAAGACAGATATATTTTAATTATTTATCTTCTTTTTATTTTATTATTAAATTTCTTAAATTTTTTTCCACTTTTAATACTAAAAATTTAACTTTTAATATATTTTTTTAATATAAATTTGATATTATTAATTTTTTAATTTTTAATTAATTTTTTACTATAAAATATTTTTTTCTTATATATTTTTTTACATATCGATTTTTCTCACCATTCACTAATTGATTTTATTTATTTTTTTTATTAAACTACCTAAACTTTTTTCTCGTATTATATACACGAAATTTTATTTTTTATTTTATTATTAATTCAATTGAATTTATTTGATTTTTATTAAACATATTTGATTATTTCCATTTTTAAAACTACAAAATTATATTTCTTCTAAATATTTTCCTTTGTATATTTACTTTTATTTTATAAATTTCTCTCACAACTTTCATATTATACCACAACCCCTTCCATTATTTACATATTTATCTCTTATGAGGAATACAAACACAGAAACAACGATTGCGCGACTCACTAAAAACAAAATCAATTTTTAAAACCAAAAACAAAAAACTAAACGAAACACAAGCACACGCACGATTGATTTTACTTTCTTTGATTTTATTACTGACTTCGCGAAGTGACGAAAATTAGCAACAACAACAACTAAACATTAAAATGTCATGAAATTTTAGCAAAGAATTGGCAAATTTTTGTTTTCAATAAAATCACTCAAAATTTATAGTTTTCTTTAATTAAACATTATTATTACAATAACACAACATCATATTATATATTTCAATAACTTTTATTTTATATCCATCACTATGTTTATTACTATACACGATTTAATTGCTTAGAAAATATTGTCAACCGATTCGATTAAAGATTTCTTATTAAACTAAAGGCTGTTAAAAGGGAATGACAAGTAATGAGAAGAAATGAGATGAAATTATAAATAGGAAAAAAGTGTTGCCACTGTTTAGAGAAATTGTGTAATTACAAAGAAACTATGGTGGAATTGCTTCTTTTTTTTAATAATATTAATTTGGCATTCTTGTCTCATTTATGTTGTGATTGTAAAGAAGGAGTAAGGCCAAAACAAGAGTCATCCATAAGCGTAAGACCGAAATAACGACCAAACACCTTTCATGTGAAAGAAAAAATAATAACTAGGAAGTATTTTTTTTTAAATCGCTAATTATTAATAAAAAAAATTTAAAAAAAAACTTTTTATAAATTCTAATAAAAATTAATCAGATTTTCATAATTTTTTTTTGCAACACAATGTACAGTAGTTTTTCTTTTATAAACTCTAAAATTGAACTAAAAGAAAGATTATAACTTATAGAAAGATTATAACTCCAGATTATAACTTTTTAACTTTAAAACACTAAAAATTTTAATTTATCATGTTTTAATGAATTTCGGATACTTGTTTTGCAGAAAAGGAAGTTTAGGCTATTTAAATATTTTTTCTATAGAATATTTTTGCTATTCCTTACACTTTCCTTATAAATAAATATCACCGCAAATCTAACAATGTCTAAGAAGAGTTAAATAAAAATATATTTTTCGTAGACTTGACAAAATTCAGTATGTCTAAGAACCCTTGCTTAAAACTATATACACATATATTGTTTAAATCCCGTGTTATTGTCAGCGACACAATCAATTGTATGACAGATAATTTGTGAACGGATTTTATTATTTGTATTAATTTTTGATTTAAGAAAATTGCTTTAAACAAAAAGATGTATTAACATTACAAAGCCTAGAAATAACAATAACATTGATAAAAAAGTTTTCTGAAAAGCTTTTATAATATATTCGATATTGAAAATAATCGAATACTTGGTATGTTTTGATGTTATGTACACCACTATTTGCCTTTAATTAGTTTGATAATTATTTCTGCTTTAAATTCGGAGGATAATATAACGGGTTGTTCTGGTTGCACCAGACGTATAGATGGCGGCAGCAGTTTGAAAAGTCGCAGAGCTAGATTCTACCCTGAGGTGTCTGCGTATCTGTTATTTGTTTACAGGTATGAAACATTGGAGGGCAGAATTTAAACGAGGCCATATGAGCTGCCAAAACGAACACCGTAGTGGTCGACAATTGCGGTGGCTACGCCAGTAACGGTTTAGAAAATCCTCTAAATCGTATTGGATGATCGTCGGCTGAAGTTGCCTGACCCAGCTGAATTGATAGGCATTTCAAAAAGTGCTATACATCGCATATTGACTCAAAATTTGGAGATGCGAAAGCTGGCCGCAAGATGGTCGCGTTTGCGGAAGATACGTCGTGAAGATGTTTCAATAGAGTTTTTGCCGTTTACGTGATACCCGATACCATGCGTTTAGAGACCATGTCTCTTAGGTCCAACTAATTAGATATAGTGGCATTGTTATTAATTTTTTTGCCTTCGGATATGAAAAAGTTCATATCGGATGCTATGTATTTATATGGGGACTAGGTCGAAAAATAGACCGATCCTGACCATATTTGGTAAGTTCAGTTATTTTTTGCAAAAGCATAAATAAGCATAGGGCAATTTAAATCAATCTACGAGGGAGCTATGTCTGACTTTCACTGGTTTTAATACCGTTCATGCTATGGTCGAGTTTTAGCCCTTTCAGATCTGAGTATTAAAACGGTTGTAATAATTGTTAAACCATTAGGAAACTACTAGCAGAGCCAAGCCCTCGAAATTCGAGTGCAAATTCTAGGAAATTTTAGTTTATCATTCAATTTATTTCTTTCAATGTTTTTTAATCTATTTAATTCATTATTTCATTATAAATATTTTTTGAACACACAGAAATAAAGGCCACCTTGTACGCCACCTAAAGGTATTCAAATTTTTGGCAATTCACAATTCAACACAGGGTATGTGTTATGCAATTATTGTAATGAAATATGTACGTTAACTTTCGTGTTGCATAATGTAAAGTTGATTGTGCACGCATAACTTTCCTCAAACTCAACGAATTTAAACAGTTGATAGCTCAAAAGAAAGAGCTTAATTCACTGAGTGTTCTTAGACTTGTGCCAACAGTCTACATTAATTAGAACTCTAGTTATAGAAGTTTGAGGGAAGGAAAATATTGAAAAAATCTTGAAAAAATTGAACGTAAAGTTGATTGTGCACGCATAACTTCCCTCAAACTCAACGAATTTTAGAAGTGATCCACTGATCCACTGAGTGTTCTGAGAGTGAAACGATCAAGATCCATTCATTAGAAGCGGAGCTATTTGAATTCGAATTGCTTGTGCGAGTGTGTCTCATAAGAAATGTACAGGGAAGAATCGCGTTTGAGTATAACTTGAGTAAGGTGGGAGTTGAGTAAATTTCAATGATTGATAACATATCTGTGTCTAAATACTTTCATTAAAAAAATGAAAGAAATCGGCCGGGTAGAACGGCCAGACGGACTGACTTTAGTTCTCATAATTTTTTTTAATACATAAGATACTTTCTGTCTTTTATTTCTCTTTTGTGTAAAAAGCACGATAGCGAAGAAAAATCAGAAAAAACAAATTTGTTTGTATTTTAAACACCTTGATCCAAATCTCACAATCGGTATAGCTAGGTTGAAAGGGTTAGATACAAAATTCCATCCAAATATATCCATATATGCGATTTGTAGTTTAATATCAAGGATTACATGGTCACACAGTTAGACAGAGGAGACGGAATAAAATCCGAGTATTGGTTTGATATTTATATCCTGGCCAAATTTTAAATTATATCACTATGTGGTAAGGGAACAATGAGTTAATTCTGATGTTTGCAACTACCAAAAATACTTGAGCGAGACCCTTTTTTTATGATACAGATCGATGCAGATTAACTTCCTGAGTCGAGAAAGCGATGACCGTCCATCCGCCTGTGCGTCCATATAAACCATCTAATCAAAGTACAGTTCGCAAATAGATGATGAAATTTAGCATATAAGCTTTTATCGACCAAGTACAGATCGCAAATATGCATATAAGCTTTTATCGACCATAGGACCAACACCAATGAATAAATAAATAATAGATAACCCGTATCAGATCGAACAAAGTGGTTGTAAGGTCCAGATTATCAAACTAATATCTATATAATAACGGCATGTCTATGCGTCTATTATACCCCCTAATCAGCAGTCAAAATATAAATTTTACACATTGAATTTATGTTTAATTCTTATTTCTTTTTTCGGAGAGCAAACTTTAAGACACATAACAAGCTGATAAGAATTAATAACAACGTGCTGATTTTCGCCCTAAAAATAGTACTTTTTACTCGAAATATAAAACTTTTTAAGCAATTTTTAAATTCGTTTGGATCACTACTGAAAAGCTACACATTATACCAATCAAAATTAGTGATGCCAAGTCATTTGAAATAAAAGTGACAAGGTCAGTCGTAATTTACGACTAGAGGTTTATTTCGTTGCTTCTATTATATCCGAATAAGCGATAACATATCTCGGTGTTTATTTCATGATCATCGTGGTTGCTGCTCAACATTTAGTTAGGTTATGTTTATATTTAGTTTCAAGTCCAACCGGTCCTAGTATATGAGTATTTAACTCTACTCGACCAACCCTGTCGAGTGGCTGAAATCAAACCCAAAAACAAAAATATTGCATCTATATTCCTAAAATTTGGTTTATATATACTTTTGAGAAAAGTAAGTGACTTTACTAAAAATGCTCATGATCAGTCCATTTTTTGACCAAGTCCCCATATAAAAATAACATCATCTATCATCGCGCCACAAATTTGTTAGAATAGCACTAAAATTGTTCTTATACTTATTTACTATATGCTGTTATTGCCTCAGCAAAGTTAAGTCCAGGACCCTCTCTCGCAACGCACGGTATATAGTATTGTGTAGGCGGTTTAAACCGACTAAAATGTTCTTGGTTGTTTTTTTTTTGGGTGGTTGTTTATAGCAAATTTCCTTATAAATGCATATTTATAGTGCACACTTCCCCTTTTATAGTGAGATGTTTTAAGCGATTATTTAGTCGCAGTTCTGACTATAACAAATAAATATGCAACTTTCTCCAGGGTTTGTAGATGATGAGCTTAACCCTTTCACGACCAATGGGATATATATGTCCCATTTTTTTTTTCTTATATTTTCCACATTTTCCAACCGATTTTTGTTAAGCTGACTTGAGTCGACAGAGGATTATTTTAGCTTTCAGACCCTGCCAAAAAATGGCAAATGTATTCTCAGGACCTAAGACGGTGACCCCAAAATCTGAAAATTGTGGTTTTTATGATATTTGGATGTCATTAATTCGAACGTTATTGAAGCGAAAACATTAAAATTTTGATATAACATGGACCAGTATTATGGTTTTAAGAAACAACAAAATATTTGGAATCGGTTTATCATTTAGCAAATTCATTAAGGGACATGTCCAATTAGTCGTCAATGGTAAAAAGGTGTTTTATAATTTTATAATTTTATTAAATTAAAAAATTCATAATATTAAAACAACAAATAATTAAACTATAAATAAAAAAACTTAGGAAAAGGTTAATTCTAAATATCTCAAAAATACAAAATCAATTATGGTAATCTTCGAAGCAATTACAAAAAGGTTCATTAAAAAGGAACATATTGCGTTTGTCCGATTTTCCTTTCCATTTTTGGTACAAACTAAGAAATTAGTAATCAATTCTCTGTGATCTATATTTCAAAGTTTATAACAAAACTACAGATTTATGTAAAAAAAAAAAACAAAAATCACTGACTTGCTCTGAGCGGAGTAAATTAGTTGACCCATGGATTTTTCCTTGAAGGAATTGAAAAAAAAAAATATTTTTGATGACTCTTTTGTTTAGAAATATTGTGTCGTTAAGAACGAATCCACAAAAAAAAAAAAATAATAAAAATTTTCCAGTAGTTTGGGTGCGATCGTGAAAGTGTTAAGAAAAGTTAATTTCAGCCGCATGAATTGAACTGATAACTGACAAATAACTTTTTTTTTTTTGAAAATGCTATAAAAAAATACTACTGAATATTATCTCAAATTTCTTTTTTTATTTGAAAGTACAATCCTTCCGGTTAATAATGGAAAATAATTTCATTCAAATGGCTGCCTTGGCTGGCCATGCAGTAGTCTACACGATCGGTCCAATTTTTGCGTACATTATCGATTGTGTGCAGCTGTATTTCACCAATGGCTTCACGAATATTGTCCTTTAAAGCGTCAATTGTCTCTGACTTGTTGGCGTAACACTCATCTTTGAGGGCACCCCACAAATAATAGTCCAACGATGTCAAATCGCAGCTCCGAGGTGGCCAAACGACATCAGCTCTGCGGCTGATAATGCGATCTTCAAAAACAGGGCGCAAAACACCGGGTGTAGCTTAGGCTGTGTAGCACGTAGCGCTGTCCTGTTGAAACCAAATGCTGCCAATATCTTCCTCTTCAATTTTTGTGAACAAAAATTCGTTCAACATGGCCCGATAACGATCCCCATTGACTGTAACGGCCACTTCTTGCTCATTTTCGAAGAGAAATGGCCCAATTATGCCTCTGCACTAAAATCCGCACCAAACAGTGACTCGTTTTGGGTGTATCGGCTATTCAATGTATGCGTGCGGGTTTTCTGTGCCCCAAATGAGACAATTTTGCTTGTTTACTTACCCGGCAAGATAAAAATGAGCTTCATCTGAAAAGACGATTTTTTTTTGGCAAAATCGGTATCTTCTGTAAGTCGATCGCAGGCCCACTTAGCAAAACGAAAACACATTGGATGGTCTGTTGGCTTCAACTCCTGAACCAATTGGACTTTGTATGGCGTCGTGCCAAGGTCTTTATGCAAAATTCGTTTCAATGATGCCTCCGAAATATTCAATTCTTGAGAACGACGGTGAATTGATGTTGATGGCGCTTCACGCACACTTTCTGCCACAGCAGCAATATTCTCGGGTGTACGCACTGTTTTTGGCTTTTCACGCTTCGGTTTATCGATGAGGATGCCAGTTTCTTTCACTTTTTTCACAAGATAATGAACATATGGAGCTGACGGTTCTTCTCTTCTTGCAAAATCCGTACGCAATTTTCGCACACATTCTGCGACATTACCATGATTTTCAAAGTAATGTCGCAATATTTGCCAGCGTTGTTCCAGCGTATACACAACCATATTCGTTCAGCGGAAGGATAAAACTAATTATCTGTCAAATCAGACATGAGCTAAGTTTACCATTCACGAAATAAACACTAGTTGAAAAAAAAAAAAAACGTTAGATGGCGGACCCTTTATTTACACATTTTATATAATTGTAAAATATCTGTTTATTTTTAACAATTCTCTAACGAATTTATGACTTTACAGTTCTGTTTCATTTTGTTTACCATTGGCGATATAAAACAAGTGGGAAAATTATAGTCGGTCTAGATCGACTATCCGATACCATATACCATGATTTAGAGACCCTATCTCTTCGGTCCAACTAATTGGATATAGAAACTAAGGATAAACCAAATTTGAGTGACATTGTTATAAATTTTTTTGGCTGCGGATATGAAAAAGTTCATATCGTATGCTATAATCATATGGTGGCTAGGTCGAAAAATGGACCGATCCTGACCATGTTTGGTAAAGTCAGTTATATTTTGAAAAAATATATACAAACCGAATTTGAGAAAAATCTTTGGAATATTTTTGTTTTTTGATAGTGAAAATCGGGAAGCAACTTTATATGGGGGCTATGACAAAGAATTACCATATCAGATTTATTTTTCGGCAAATGATAAATGGATATAATAAATACATACAAACCCAATTTGACTGAGATCTACGTGATAATTTAGATCTTATGGCAACTTAATTCGATTTCATAGGGGTCATTTGTATGGGCACCAGGTCTGAATATGAACCGATATTCACATATTTCAACAGCGCTGATATGATGAACATATGGCCGGTAGAACCTTATATTGCAAATTTCATTAAAATATATTCATATTTGCGACGTGTAGTTTGATTAAAGGGTTTACATGGACACACAGACGGACAGACGGACGGACATCGCTAAATCGACTCAGAAAGTGGTTCTGAGTCGATCGGTATAATAAAAGATGGGTCTAAGTCAAATAGTTTTGGTAGTTACAAACAACAACACAAAGTCGTTATACCCAAAACACATAGTAGTATAGGGTATATACATATATACGAGTACAGGGCAAAATGGTATGTTATGCCATCACTTTTGTTATTTTTCTGCAATATTTCAACTTTTTAAGTGCAATTAGTTCGTTAATAGCATGAAAATTGTAATTGTAAAATTGCACGAAAATCCTTTTTTATTTGTTGCCTTTACATCTCCTTTTATTTTCTTCATTTGTTTTTTTTTTTATAAAGTGTTGGGATAAATGGGTAAGGAAAGTAGTTCACAACAAGGTTGTTGGTTTTGTTTTCTGTTTCTTTTTTAAAAATTAATATCAGTTGTTTTTATTTTGGATGCAATGGAAATTATTATAGTAGCTTTTTACACAGTGGTGGTTCGAAGCTCTTCAAGAGGATTTTTTTAAGATCCCATGATGACCAATAAATAATGATATTTGACCAGTCTTGAAAAGTTTTACTGTAATTTTCCGCAAAAGTAATAGCATTTTGTTGCATTTGCCACAGCCTTTATGTAGTAATATTGTATTTCTGTACTGGTGTACGGTTACTTGATGCGAAAGTAGTCAATTGTTTTCTATAGCCATATGGTGGGTTTTTTATTTCATTTTCTTTTTGAAGAACACAGTGTACCAAACGTTATGATGAATTTTCTTCTTGAGATTGTATTTATTGCTTGTTGTGTGTGGGTAGGATATAAAATATTAATAAGAATTTTATGGGAATTTTCTGTAAGAAATTCATAATTTTGAGTAAACTAATTGTGATAAAAATTAAAGCTTTGGGAGAATTTTCTTTAATTTTCTGTATGTTTTCTGTGAAAATTTAAAAAAAAAAAAATTTTTTTAACTTATTCTTTAACAAATTTAAATCTAATTTGCACTTTACCATATTTCTAAAAAAATAAAAAAAAAATGTTGAAAACTAAATAAAAGAAAAATAAACAAAACAGAAAACTTGTTTACAGGCATATTGTATTGTCCTTTTTTCTATACGCAGTTGGACATGAAAAAACTTTTATAGAAATGGCTTTAAAACATAAAAAAAATTATAACGTTTCTTTTTCAACGAACAAAAAGTCAAAAGCAGCCCCATAAAGAAAGCAAAAAAATCCGGCTGGGATACAAGTACAATAAATTGTTTATATGCAACACTTGAGACAAGGCAGTGATTTTTTTCGTTTGGTGTTGCTGTTGTTTCTGTACTTACATATATATGTATGTATGTATGTATGTTGTTGTTTTTAATAGTGTATAACCTCCTCAGCGTCGTCCTTGGTACAGTAAATATTCTTAGCGTTAACAAAACACTTAATTTCATTTTCAACATGCCAAACACACAAAAAAAAAAAAGAATAAAAAGAAGACAAATTTAAAAAAGTGAAAAAAGAAAAATGTAGAAAAATTAATTTACATGAACACAAAAATTATTTAATTTTTTTTTTCGCTGATGACTACAAAATTTTCCTCATTTGCAGTTTGACACCATTTGCGAGTGTAATTTTAAAAATTTAGTTTATTTATCGCTCTATCTACTGCTTATTACTCATTGGTGTGGGTGTATAATGAATCTGAGCTGGCCGTTTACCACCAACCCAGTAACCATTTTTATCGGATTAACAATATCCGTCCGTCCGTCCTTCCGCCTGTTTGTCTCTGTGTCCATGTACATTTAGAATGTAACTGCAACTCGTAAATGTAAAGTTGTATAAATGAACTTTGTGGTATATAAGCTTTGATAGGTTCGAGGACTAACTCTGTTGAAATTGCCGGTATTCGTTGCATCTAGCCCATTTCATTCCGACTCATTCTTTTTCCATTAATATTATGTGTTTAAACTTTTTTTTTTTAATTAACCAACACTCAGGGGATGCCCCCTACAAATGCAGTGCATTGTGTTGATTTCAGGAAAATAGATTATGAAACGGAGGAGAGAGGGAGTAGTGTTTGTGAATATTTGACTTATATTTTATTAGATTATAACTGTCAGAAAAGACATCTGTGGGGATTTTATTCCACATACGGCTAGTTTGACTGATAGACGAATTCTCTCTGTAATGCGTTGTGCGATGAACTGCACAATAGACTACAAACGGATATGATCTACCAGAGAAGTGGGTAGAGAGAACCGAAACTCGGGCACTTGGAATAAGTTCGTTAATCTCAGAAGAACATTTCCCATGGTTATATCTATAGAACAGTGCTACACAACCCACATTCCGACGATGTTCCAATGAATCAATTGAGTTAGATACCCTACTTAAATTACAAATATTATAATATACATCTAAGCTCATTACTCACTAGCTAATTTGCTAATTTAATGAATGTGGTCAGGGTATAATACCACTATGTGGTTAGGATATAGTGACTTTGTGCTCATGTTTCTAACTACCAAAAATATTTGACCAAGGACCATCTTTAATTATGCCAATCAACACACATTCAGCTTTTGAGTTGATTTAGCGATATAAGTATGTCTGTCAGTCCGTCTGTCTGTCTTCTAATCACACCACCGATCGCAAATATGAGTATATTTTGATGAAATTTCGTATATAAACTTTTATCGATCATCGCACGAGTGTTCTTGAAATTTGGGAAAACTGGTGTATGTTCAGACGTAGTTCCCATTCAAATAAACCATATCAAGCCGACTAAAATAGTTGTAAGATCCAGAGTACCATATATACATAGACGAATTTGGCGTATATGTGCATGTTATACCCACTAATCTGTAGTCTAAAAGTAAACCATGTAGGACAATTCGTAGTCGTATACCCCACATAAAGCTGTTTCCCGATATTCGCTTCATTCTCTTAAAAAACTATCACATTTGGTTGGTACGTGTTTCTGAAAAAAATAAGCGACTTTAATAAAAATTACCAGGGTCGGTCCTTTTGCGACCTAGTCCCCATATAAATGTAGCAAAAACTAACAAAAAAAATATTTCTAAAATTTGGCTTATTTTTACTTTCTACATCCAGTTATTGCCTCAGCAAATTTGTATTTCGAAACAATGGTAAAAGGTATCGTAATGTCGGTCTCATTTGTAGTTTAATCGTGGCTTAATTTAGTTGGATTTTATGTTTAATTTCAGATTCGTTTATAATTTAATTTATACCTCATATTTTGATTGAATCTTGGTTTTGTTTTTTGTTTAAGTTCAGATTTATTTTTGGATTAATTAATACTTAGTGTTTCTATCTAAGTGTGGTTGTTGCATTATTAATTAATCTTCGCTCAGTTTATAGTTTAAGTTTGAATTTAACCGTGGTTTATTATTAATTACATTTTTGATTAAGTCATGCTTTAATATATAGTTTATGTTTTGATTAAATCGAGGCGTAATTTATAGTTTAAAGTTTCGTTTAATCACGGATAAATTTATGGATAACGTTCCGATTTAATTAAGGTAGTGTAAGTTCAGATTTAATCGTGACTTAATTTATAGTTAATGTTTCGATTTAATTACCGTGGTTTAAGTTCATATATAATCATGTTTTATTTTATAATAAAACTAAGATAAAATCGTGCGGTAATCTATAATTAGTTATGGTAGTTTAGTTCAGATTTAATTGTGGTTTAGTTTATCATTAAAACTTCGACTTAATCGTGGTTTAATTTATAATTAAAGCCTCGATTTGCTAGTAGCCTAATTTATATATAAAGCCTTAATTTAATTGTGGTTCGATTTATAGTATGCTTTTTGCTTAGACCGAGGTTTATTTTATAATTTAAGTTTAGATTTAATCGTGGTTTAATTCCGAATTAAAGTATAGTGCTTCAATTTATAATTAATTTAAGTAAAGCCTCGATTTAATCGTGTTTTAATTTATGGTTTATATTTTGGTTAATCGAAGCTTCATTTATAGTTTGAATTCAAATTTAATCGTGAGTTAATTTATAGTTCGAGCTTCGTTTTTATTAGGGTTGAATTTATAGTTTAAGCTTAGATTTTATGATCATATAATTTATTGTTTAGTAATTTGTATTGTGGTTTAGTTTATAGTTGAAGCTTTGATTTAATTACCTTTTAATTATTAGCTTAAGTTCAGCTTTAATTGTGCTTTAATTTATGGTTTAAAAAATATAATTGCGGTCTTATATACAAATTAAAAAACGTTGACTTAGCTGCGGTTTAACGTATAAAGGGTCCGCCATCTAACGTTTTTTTTTTTTTTTCAACTAGTGTTTATTTCGTGAGTGGTAAACATAGCTCATGTCAGATAATTAGCTTTATCCTTCCGCTGAACGAATATGGTTGTGTATACGCTTGAACAACGCTGGGAAATATTGCGACATTACTTTGAAAATCATGGTAATGTTGCAGAATGTGTGCGAAAATTGCGTATGGATTTTGGAAGAAGAGAAGCACCGCCAGCTCCGTATGTTCGTTATCTTGTGAAAAAATTGAAAGAAACTGGCATCCTCATCGATAAACCAAAGCGTGAAAAGCCAAAAACAGTGCGTACACCCGAGAATATTGCTGCTGTGGCAGAAAGTGTGCGTGAAGCGCCATCAACATCAATTCACCGTCGTTCTCAAGAATTGAATATTTCGGAGGCATCATTGAGACGAATTTTGCATAAAGACCTTGGTATGACGCCATACAAAGTCCAATTGGTTCAGGAGTTGAAGCCAACTGACCATCCAATGCGTTTTCGCTTCGCTAAGTGGACCTGCGATCGACTTACAGAAGATGCCGATTTTGCCAAAAAAAAAAAATCATTTTTTCAGATGAAGCTCATTTTGATCTTGGCGGGTATGTAAACAGGCAAGATTGTCGCATTTGGGGCACAGAAAACCCACACGCATACATTGAAAAGTCGATACACACAAAACGAGTCACTGTTTGGTGCGGATTTTGGACCAGAGGCATAATTGGGCCATTTTTCTTCAAAAATGAGCAAGGAGTGGCCGTTACAGGCAATGGCGATCGTTATCGGGCCATGTGAGCGAATTTTTGTTCACAAAAGTTGAAGAGGAGGATATTGGCAACATTTGGTTTCAACAGGACGGCGCACAGTGGTCAATTTCGCGAGATAGCGGTCAAAACTCTATAACTTTTGACCGGATTGGTATTTTTTTACGCAATTTGTTTTGTTCAATAGGAGGGACTTTAAGCTTCAAATCGACTGATGGGAACGTAAGTAATTTGGAGTTAAAAATGCATTTTAATTTTTTGTTGAGTTTCCATGTAAAAGTTGAATATTTTGACATTTTAAATAGGTATTTTTTTATAATTTCTTATTTTCTTCAATCGTATTTTACAACCAATACTTATTTATTATTCCTAAACTTAATTTTGGTCAGAAAATGCCAACATTTGGCCCCTGATATTTATTTAGTCTCAATATTCACAGGGGCCAAAGGTTTGTTTTTTTGGAAGAAAGCTAATTCTTGTGAGGATTAAACTGAAAAATAACACTGAAACTCCCAACAATATCAATACCATTTGGATATATTATATACAGAACACAACATCGATAAAATTTTAAGTAAACTTTTACTATTGATTTAAAGTGCACATATATTTTATTTAAATGTATTAATAAAAATTTATACTAAAATTAGAAACAAATTATAATCTTTAAACTAGTATTAATTAAACAATATTAGTAAAAATTTCTTCCAAATAGCTTTGATTTTCATTTTGCAGTAGTTGTTTAGCTTCTTCATCTAACTCTAATGAGGTTGATTTCCATTTTTGTCGAATACTGGACATATATGGGTCTGATGTGCACAACAAAATATTAATAAGATCTTCATTAGTACAATATCTGGAAATTTTTCTTGTATTGTGCTCGCGAAAGAATCTGTAGTCTTTGTTCCTTTTTTCTTGGGCTTCTTCTGAGAGATCTCCAATTGGAAGCATATTGTGCTGAATTATTTGTTCCCCATGGAACAAAATTTTGTGAACTGTGGTTGGCATATGTCTCCAAGAATATTTTTGGTTATAAAGGGTTGCTGTCTCATTAGCATACTGACCAAATTTTTTTGCATCTATCTTTTTGCTACATGCTATAACTTGTAATATGAGTTGGAATCGTCGTATTAAATCATAATCTACTCCAGTTATAGAAGCTGCAGTTTCTGGATCGGAAAAAAAATCTGCTTGCTGTGTTTCCATCATTAGAATTTCCTTCTCCTTGCTTTGGCTGGTCAAATATAAGGCCTATCTCACGGTATTTTTCTTGAATATCTTTTTTTTTTTGCTTTATTTTTTCCAAATTTTCTTTGTTGTTTCTCACTGTTTCGCCTAACGGGCCAAATTCCAAATCGTATCCCAATTTAAGAATATGCTCCATAAAACGAATTCTAGCATGAAGAGGTGACATTCCAAATTCATATGCTTCATTAACACTATCGTCTTGTGTTGGTGGTTGGCTCAATTGACTTGATGTTTTTTGGCATATGGTGCAGCTTGACGATGACTTTGTTTTGGTTAAAGCTTGTGCAACTTTTCCATCAATCATTGTGAGACACATTTTAAAATTTACTTCAATGTCTTGGTCATCAAATTTAAATGTTACTGGTTGAAGTTCTTTAATTTGATCATTTATTTTTCGAACTTCTTCATCTATGACATCTTGAGTCTCCTTTTTGTAAGCAAACTTTATTGGTCTACAAAATTTTGTTGACGAGGGAATTTCATTCTTCCATACATCTATCTCTGCAGCTTTACTAGTTGACGGCTCTGAACCAATATAAGTTTTTGTTAAACGTAATGGAACGAAAGAAATCATGAATAAATTGGCATCTAATGAATTTTCCGCATTACATTGTTTGTATTGTTTCTCGCCAGAGGACCCATCACATCCCCATTTAGAAATTAAAGTCATGCTGCAATTTTTAAACTTCTTTAAATAGTCAGAATCAAATGTCTTTAATAATCGTTCTGCAGTGTGTTCAAGAAGTTCCTGCAATTTTATTTCTGCTGAACTTGAAGTTACACTAATAGCAGTTGGTGAAGGTAAGCAATCTTTTTTTGCAGAAACTATATCTCGATATGATGGAAAAATTCCACAATTTTTTTCATTGGTTCGCTTCCGCAATTCTGTATATTGGTTTTTAGTCATTTTCAAATCCAAAAATTGTGCAAATGCTTCTTCTGGAGTAAATTTATTTTCTTCAGTTGGTGTCGGCAGACTTTCTAAAATCCTTTTTGTGCGTCTGGGGCTTGCTTCCACTATTTTTTCAATGATAGCAATTTTACCCTTTTTAGTTTTCGATGGTTGAATTTGATGCAGAAATGAATCCTTTATGATGCTACAAGAAACTTCTTCATTGATATGTTTAAGCTTGCGTCTTCGTGATCTTTCACTACAATTATCAATTGGCTTTGCTGGTCGACCACCTTTTCCAGTTTCCGTGGTAGTTACTGATGGCTTTTTAAAAATAAGTTTATTTCTTAGCCATTCTTGGTTGCGTGAGTAAAACAATTTCTTGTTTCTTGAACATTGATTGTACCGTTTTCTTAAAGTATTTAAAAAGTTTTTTATTTTTAAGTTATGAATTTTAATTTCTTGTTTGTCGCATAGTTTGAAGAATGGATTATTCATTATATGTAAAATAATGTAGTTTTCATCTTTCCGTTCAAAATATATATCAGATAGAACACTATAACTGAATTTAGCCATTGTTTAAACAATAATGAAGAAAAAAAATGAATGCATGGATTAATATACTATTGCTCGAAGTTTCAACATGATCTTTTTTACCTCTTTGAAACATAATATAACAGGTAGTTGGTTTTACCAGTTATTTCCATTGGTTTTAAATTTATTTGCAATTTTCAAGTATTTAAGTTGTGTAATATTAGATGGCAATAAAATCTTTTTTACCTTTTCCAAATGAATTGCCAGATACCACATAATTTGAGAGTTCTATTGTAATTTTTGTCAAAATTTTGATACACCCTTCTATGTGGACTAGGTCCAAATATGGGCCAACTTCTCCTAATTTCAACAGAATTATTTTTTGGGTCAATAAGAACTCTTTTACAAAATTTCATCAAAATATATCCATAATAGCCACTTTCACATACAAATAACTTCTCAAAAAATATGACGTGCATTTGTACCGAATATCTTACCTTGGGTCAGAAAAATTGCTGTAGCTCAAAACGTGCAGTCCCGATGCATGGACATGTATATATAGGAATGTAGGGGAGAGTTAGGACTACAAAATAGTAAATTTGTGTTTTGACTCAGCTTGACTCACAGGAGTTGTGCTCTATGAAGTAGGAAATTTCCGAGAAATTTGACCTTTTTTAAAAAAAAAATTTAAATTGTTCTGAAAACAGTAGAGCTTCAATTTTACCGGTAATGGAAAATAAGTTAAGTTACAACACAAAATTTATTTTGTCCAAAAGTCTTGAAAAACAAAAAAGTTATGATCATTTAAACTTTAAAAATTAACTAAAAATATCATAAATTTACTAAATTCTGAAAAAGCCCATTTTGGACCACCCTGTTCTCAGTGAAATAGTTGAAATAGAGTTCTAATTTTTTGGCTCCCGAGGTTTACTACTGTCTACTTTCATATGAGTCTAATAACTTTAAAATCGGAGAACAAAAACCAAAAGGAGTTTTGGCCGCTATCTCAAAATATTGACCACAGTGCGGCGCTACGTGCCACACAGCCGAAGTACACTCGATGTTTTGCGCCCTGTTTTTGAAGATCGCATTACCAGCCGCAGAGCTGATGTCGTTTGGCCACCTCGGAGCTGCGATTTGACACCGTTGGACTATTATTTGTGGGGTACTCTCAAAGATAAGTGTTACGCCAACAAGCCAGAGACAATTGACGCTTTAAAGGACAATATTAGTAAAGCCATTGGTGAAATACAGCTGCACATAATCGATAATGTGCTTAAAAATTGGACCGATCGTGTAGGCCACTGCATGGCCAGCCGAGGCAGCCATTTTAATGAAATTATTTTCCATTATTAACCGGAAGGATTGTACTTTCAAATAAAAAAGAAATTTGAGATAATATTGAGTAGTTTTTATTATAGCATTTTCAAAAAAAAAGTTATTTGGCGGACCCTTTAGTTTCAATTAGATTTATACTTTTAATTTTAGTTTAATCGTAATGAAACTTAAACTTTGCTTCGATTTAATTTTGATTAGGTTCATAGTGTAAGTTTTGTTTTCATCAATGTTTAATTTATATGTTAATGTCGACTTAAGCAAGGTTTAATTGATAGTTAAAAAGTATAATTAATGCTGCATATGAGTCATTCCATGTCAAACCGTACGATTTTTGCTAAAAATTGACTTTGATGTCTTCGATGTCTTTCAAAATTTGAGAACGAAGTCTTCATTAAAAAATATTTTACACGTGTTTCGGGAAAAAAATTAAAAATTTTTTTTTAAAAAGTTATTTGCATTTGAAAATCGTCAAAATCGTGAAAAATCTTCCGACATGACAACATTTAAACTAATGTTTTTATAAAACTAGTGAATGGATTTTGAAGTTCAATACCTTATTTTAAAGGTATTTGAACCTTCTTTTTAAAAAAAATATTATTTTTTATAAATTAATTTTTTTTAAATATTAAAATTTGGGTTTTTACTTAATTTCTGTTTTCCACAATCTTCGAACAAGTCGAAAAATCTGAAAAAAATATTTTCTTTAAGGTTAATATATTCTTAACATTCCCTCAAAATTTCAGAGTGGAGGTCGAATGGATTCTATTTTTTTACGATTTGTTTTCCATTGCAGCACCACAAAAAAATAACATTTTGTTTATAAACATTTTACTTTCAAGCATGTTAACGAAAATTTCAACGCATGTATGTATGTGTGTATGTATGTATGAAAGTAAAAAAGTGTATTTTTTTTAAATATATAACTAAAAGTTAAATAATAAGCAATTTTAATTTTTATATACATTTTTAATAGAAAAATCAGCTGCAAATGATGTAGTATGAACTTTAATTTGTCTCTCTTGGTACGGAATAAACGCATGGTAGCCTAAAGTACCTGGTATCATTTTTGCTTTAGTAAACCGTTCTTTAAGTTTTTTCTCCTGCTCATTATATTGTTCCGTACTAAAAAATTCGCGATTTATGTTTTTAACATTTTGTTTAACCCATTGATAAAAAGTAGTCGGGGTATTGATTGGATTGTCAATATTGGTCAAACTGGCTCGGGCTGCTAATCTTTTAATTGTGCCTCCAAGCCCATCGCAAGGGCCCTTGCCGTGCGAAGTTGCAAAGAAGTGCCACTCTGCTTTTATAGCGAAATCATCTTCGTGAAATGCAAGATTGACAAAATTTTTCTTGTTTTTATATTGAGCACTTGCACCATCTGAGAAGTAAAAAATTTTTTTTAAGGAACTCAATGTTTCTTTAAGGAATTTGATTAGACCTTCCTGAAATAAATTGACAGCTATTGTGTCGTGTTTTAAGCATTCCGATATTGCAACATAATTAATAAATTTTTCTTTCCCATTGTCATTGTAGTAAATAACAATAGGATGAATCGTTACCTGGTCGTTATTCCAATGAAAACCTTGAATGGAATCTTGAATGACAAATGAATAGTTTTCTGCAAAGTCACAAATCACAACGCATTCCCCAGGTTGCAAATCTTTCTTTTTTCTTTGAAAAAAATTGCTTTGTTGTTTGGCAATGTAAGAATGGGTTAACAAGCGACGTAGCTTTTCTGCCAATTTTTCTAAGGATTCGTAAGTTTCTGATTGAATGGTTTCCAAAGATGTTCTGTCAACGGTAATCCATTGCTTATATGATATCTTGTCTACGATATTTTCCGTCAATAATTCATTAAATTTTTCAATTAAATTATCACATCCTGGGCAAAGGTCACACTGCTGAAGATAACATTTTGAAGTAGGCGAATTGCAAATTATTTTTGATAGGCAATCTTCATAAGTTTTAATTTTCAATGTATCGCTTGTCAATGTTGGCAACCCTGAACCGTCATTCATAAGCTTAACATTATACATACACACATTCATACATGCGTTGAAATTTTCGTTAACATGCTTGAAAGTAAAATGTTTATAAACAAAATGTTTTCTTTTTTTGTGGTGCTGCAATGGAAAAAAATCGTAAAAAAATAGAATCCATTCGACCTCCACTCTGAAATTTTGAGGGAATGTTAAGAATATATTAACCTTAAAGAAAATATTTTTTTCAGATTTTACGACTTGTTCGAAGATTGTGGAAAACAGAAATTAGGTAAAAACCCAAATTTTAATATTAAATAAAAATTAATTTATAAAAAATAATAATTTTTTTAAAAAGAAGGTTCAAATACCTTTAAAATAAGGTATTGAACTTCAAAATCCATTCACTAGTTTTATAAAAACATTAGTTTAAATGTTGTCATGTCGGAAGATTTTTCACGATTTTGACGATTTTCAAATGCAAATAACTTTTTTAAAAAAAATTTTTAATTTTTTTCCCAAAACACGTGTAAAATATTTTTTTATGTTTAATACGTCTGGCAAATTTAAAGAAAATCGGAAGAGGTGGTGTAAAAAAGGTGTTCGGTCTGATATGGAATGACTCATATGTCATTTTAGTCATGATTTAATTTATAGTTGTAGATTTAACCGTTCAATTTACAGTTTTCGATTCATTTATTCGTGATTAATTTAAGGTTTAAAATATTAAAATATTAATCGCTGTAGATCTTATAGTGTAAATGGCATTTTAATCACTATTTCATTTATTGTTTAACATCAGATTTATTCCTGATTTAGTTAATAGTTTAACTTCAGTTTTAATAGTGTAAATATAGTTTTAATCGTGACTTAATTTCAAGCTTCAGAAAATACACACATCAAACACACAATGTTCTGTTCTAAAACAACAACCACATATTTTTAAGTTCATGTCAGTTATGTGTGTTTCTAATTTTTGTACTTTGCCGAACACAATCATGAATGTGTTTCATTTTAATATTTGATTGTGAACTCGAACATGTTTCTATCACGTATTATTTTATCCGAACACACATAAACCACTCAGTTTCGAATATAGCTATATTTTCAAATCGTGTTCTGTTCGTGTTCTCAAAAAAAAAAAAAAAAAAAAAACAGAACATAAACAATACACATGTTCGAGTGTAGCTTTATTTTAAGTTCGTGTTCTGGCACGTGTACTGCGGAAAAACAGAACATGAATAATCTTATATATTAAAAGAATTTATGAATAAACTTTACATTCAAGATTTTTTTCAATATTTTTCTTCTCTCAAACCTCTATAACTAGAGTTCTAATTAACGTAGGCTGTTGGTCTAAGAACACTCAGTGGATCAAGCTCCTTCTTTTGAGCTATCAACTGCTTAAATTCGTTGGGTTTGAGGAAAGTTATGCGTGAAGAATCAACTTTACTTTTACTGTACGTTAACTTATCTTGGCATATTTTGGCATTACTGTACGTTAACTTCTCTTAGCAAATTCGTTGGGTTTGAGGAAAGTTATGCGTGGAAAATCAACTTTACTTTTACTGTACGTTAACTTCTCTTGGCATATTTTGGCATTACTGTACGTTAACTTCTCTTGGCAAATTTTGGTATTATATTATAAAAACTAGTAATTTATGAATTTTTTTTTCTTTTTATTTGTTTTTATTTTTAATTTTTTATACCTGTTAATGAATTGTTTTAGATTATTTAAATAAATTTGGTTGAAACAATTGTCGTCGTTTTTATGAAGTGGATAAAATTTTAATTTTTAGCTGTAAGCGTTCAGGAACACGAACTGAAAAAAAGCTACACTCGAACTTGTGTATTGTTTATTTTCCTTTTTTTTGAGAACAAGAAAATATAGCTACACTCGAAACTCTGTGGTTTATGTGGGTTCGGATAAAACAATACGTGACAGACACATGTTCGTGTTAACAATAAGGTATTAAAACGAAACACATTCATGATTGTGTTCGGCAGAGTACAAAATTTAAAAACACACATAATTGATATGAAAATAAAAATATGTGTTGGTTGGTCTGAGCTGTGTTTGTTTACATACATGCACGAGATGTGTATTATGTGTGTGTTTTTTTTTTCTGAACTCTGATTAATTTATAGTTTTACTTCAGATTTAACTGTGGTTAAGTTTAGAAATTAAATTTGATTTAATCATGATTTAATTTACAGTTAATATTTCATTTCAAGCGTAGTATAATATATAGTTTGAATTCAATTTTAATCGTTATTTAATTTATAGTTTCACTTCCAATTAATTCATGATTGAACTAATAGATTAAACCTAAATCGGTTCAAACTAATTCATGATTGAACTAATAGATTAAACCAATAGTGTAAATATTACTTTGATTTTATATGTAGTTTGAATTTCATTTTATTCGTGCTTTAATTTATAGGTTAGAATAAATTTTAATCGAAGTAAAATTTATAGTTTATCTTTAAAATTAAATGCGGTTTATTTTATTTTAATCATTATTTTATTTTTAGTTCAAATTCAAATTTATATGTGATTTAATTATAAGTTTAACTGCAGATTTAATCATGGTTAAGTTAATAGTGGAAGTATCACTTTTATCGTGATATAGTTTATAATTTAATTTCAGATTTAACCATGGTTTTATTTACAGTTTAAGATCCATTTTAATTGCGATTTATTTTATACTTTTCCTTTCATTATAAATGAGATTTAATTTATAGTTTGACTTCAAATAGTGGTTAAATTTTTTGTTTTAAATTAGATTTTAAACGTGAATTTACATGGGAAATGGTGTCCAGACAAGGGAAATGCTTTTTTTTTATCATGTTAAAAGTAAAAAACGAGCTTTAGGAAAACCCCCATTAAGTATTATTAGTAAAAGAAGAAGATTTTCTAAGGCTGTAATTTTGCCATGTTTTTTTTTCGAATATTAAAATATACTCGTAATAACAATAATAACAGGCGACAAATCAGTAACTTGAGAAATTTAACAGCAACGATACAGCTTCAGCCTTTGGGAAACCACTTGCTTTGGCTTACGCTCTAATTACGACTACAACTAACTTAACGCTAAATCGACTACCCCCGTAACATTAAAAGCCATGGGAGACCTATAAAAATATTGCTACATGGTAGATATTTAGAAAATAAATTTTTTTCTCCGCTTATATCGTTTCATTATCTTTTACCATTTGGCTTTAGTTGGAGGTTATGGTCATGGAATGGCATTTATATTTATTACTGCAATTTAGATTTTTGCTTGTCATTTTAATTTTCATAATTTCTGTTTAAGATACAATTGCAAATTGCAATTGTTTGTTTTGCTCCCGCATTATTTTTTTATTTCTTTAACTATTTCTGACTTTTGGGCTCTATGGAGGAGGGTGGTTGAAAATATTTGAAAAAAAAAAAATTTAATTATACATACCAGACACACACCCACACACAAACACAAGGTCGTTGTAATGAAATGTAATTCAGCGTTAAGAGAAAATTGAGCAAGAAAATTACACACTTACCTAAAAAAAGAAACGGAAAATAAAATGAAAAATTATTAGTCTTTATGCTAAATATGAGAATAGAAGTCGTTTTTTTTTTGCAGTTGTAATGAAATTTTATTCTTAGAGCTTAATTTTAAAGGAATAAAGATTAATTTTTGGTACAAGATAAAAAAAAAGAAACGTATTTAATAGAAAATATTTAACATTAATAAATTTTTAACTGTGTATAAATAGGCCGTTTATACTAAGAAAAAAGTTGATCTTAATAAAATTCGTGAACCCTTTAAAATATCTATATCATTGATTATTTTTCGGACTAAATTAACTTTGTATCGTATTAAATTCGAAATAATTGAAAATTTGATAAAATAAAATTTCAAGATTACAAGTAAGGACTTTTAGCAAATAATTAAAATCTCAAATTTACTGAAAAGGAAAGGAAAAATTAAAATAATTTCGGCCTTTTAAGTAAAGACTTTAACGAAATAACTAAAATCGCAAATTTACTGAAAAAGGATAGGAAAAGCTAAAACAATTTCGGCTTTTAAAATTTTTATTTTAATCCTGAAATTATATTTTATTAAAGTAATGCAATAACGATTGAGTTTGAAATTGTTCAGGCTCAAGATCTAATGTTTTTACTTTAAATAAAGCAAAAGCATTAGCACATTTGTTTCAAAAATTGATCTATATTCTGCATGACAGGTTATACAGCTGTTTCGGGAAGAGTCACCAACCCTCGTCAGTAACCAAAAGCAGTAGATAGTTTGTTTGCTAAAAAGTTAAATTCATATATATTTGCTGAAAACAACCAAATGAGAATTCAAGCAAAATTTATACTATTTAAGCCTCTTCCAATATAGCAAACTAAAATATAGAACAACTTTGAAACAAATATGTTTTGTATACGAGTACACATTGCATACTACAATATATGTACATGTTTGTTTTTGTACTGAAAAAACAAGAAAAACAATTTGTTTTTGCTAAACTTACATTTAGAGTTAACGGCGTGCCCTCCGTATTTTTAATTTTATTATTTTTTATAAAAATAAAAAATCTTATTTTCGATCTTTATCAATTTAATGATTGAGTTTATTTAAAGTAAAAACATTTGATCTTGAGCCTGAACAATTTCAAACTCAATCATTAAATTGATAAAGATCGAAAATAAGATTTTTTATTTTTATAAAAAATAATAAAAGTAATGCAACAACACTAAAATATTCTCAGTTTTTTATACCATCCACCCACTGATATATATAAGTTTGTCATTCCGTTTATAACAATTGGAACACAAATCCGGACCCCATAAAATATTTGTATATATTTTGACTTTATAAAAAGCGAAGTTGATATAGCGATGATAGTTTGTTTGTCTGTCCGCCTGTCTATCTGTGGGAATCCCGATCACTTCCTTATTAGATCAGCTGTATTATTTAATTTTAGTACAAATTATGATCAGTCATTCTGAGCAGGTTTCTATATAAAATCATCGAAATCGGTTCAATAGGTCCCGAGATATGATCATACTGAAAATATCACTGTAGTCTAATATTTGCCAACAATGGAGTCTACAGGTTAAGGCTGTTCTGAGAGCCTCGACGATTCTCATATAAACAAGGTCTCGAAGCCATTGAATATCATCTCGTTCGAGTGTATCGAGCTGAAAGGAGTCTGTGTTTAGAAATAACGATATTCTTATCCAGTTACATACCCTATGCCATTATATGGTTACGATATGGTAAGTTTATGCTGACATTTGTAACTTTCTAATATATTTGACCTATAACCACCAGGTTCCATTTACAAATATATTTTGACGAAATTTCATATAAAGGCATTTGTCGGCCACTGAACGGGCGCTAGTTTTTTTTTAGATTATTAACCAACAATCAAGGGTTATTCCCCACAAATGCAGTGCATTATTTTGCTCATAAGAAACTAGGTTATGGGAAGGAATTAGGTTAGTCCAAATATAAGCCCTATAGAAACACTTTAAATCATAGTTGCCATATAAATCGGCTCCCCGATATTCACTTCAATCTTAAATTGGCTTGCTTTATGTTGAGTAAAATAAATGATTTCATTATATATGTTAGCGATCTGTGCATTTTTTTAACCTGGTCCCTATACAAAAATAAAAACTCATATGAACTTTTTCATACCTTTAGGGCACAATATAATAACAGTGTCGCACAAACTTGATTTATATTTGTTTTTTATATCGAATTATGACCTCAGCAAAGTTGAATCTAATACCAGTTTTCGAAACAATTGGTGTAGGGTATTTGGCCTAAACCAACTATAATTTTCTTACGTGTCTATACTATCTTTCTAGAACCAGCCTTGTATCTAGTGTTTTTCATAATGAAAAAATTATTAGTTTTGTAATTGAATTCTTTAATCAATACTGAAAACTTACAACATTTTACCTGTTCTGTTACTATTAATTGTTTATAAATTGTATAACTCAATCAATCTTAGTAGCAGAATCTTGTACTGGAAATTCGGGTGCATATTCTAGGAAATTCATTATAAATATTTATTGAACACACAGAAGATATGTAAATAAGTTTGTTAATAAATAATTTTGTAAAAGGCTAAAGCTATGCTAATCAATTTTAGCCAATACGTAATTCAATACAGGGCTTTTGATACACGATTTTTGCAAAAATGTTAACAAATTCAATAAACACACACAGAGTATTGTATAGTTTTATGTATACTAACACATACATAAAACTATAAATCTATAATTATAAATCTTTTAATAACAAATCTTATATAATATAATAAATTTAAATAATTAAATGTAAATTTTAGTAAAATATAAAGTGTTTTTAAAATTCAATCTACAAACAAAAACAAACAAAAATTTTGTGAAAATGCGCGAATTCACTTAATTGAGAATACATTCGAAAAGAACCAATCGATTTTCACAATCGATGTCTCATTTTGTTCCCATTACATATGGCTTTTTGAAAAAGTAACAAATCAGAACAATTTTTGCAGTTTTCGATTTTTGATGATTTTTTTAAAACAAAAAAATTTGATATTTTCACGTAAAAAATATATTTTTTGCTTCAATTATTTATTATACCTCCGGAAATAATAAGCCGGTTGAAACTAAATATATAGGCGGATTAAAGGTTATGTAAGTCTGAATTTTTCTAAATTTATTTTAATATTATCGGACTAACCGTTTTGAAGTAATCATTAGTTATGTGGAGAAACGTCTAAAAAAAATTTTAATCTTACAAATTTAAAAAAAAAACTCCATAGAATTTTGACTTAGGTAGCCATGGTGCATCAAATCTATACAGTGGTTTTTATTCGGCATTTTTGCTGTTGACCTGTGTTATTGCTCCAAAAAAATGTACCAGATTGTGCATATCTATAAAAATGGTACACATCTACAGAGAAATATCTTTAAAACGGTATATTTTATGTCAAAAGCGGTTGAGAACTAAAAGTGCAGAAGGTATCATTAGAAATCGGCCTGCCTTTTAATATTATAGATAACTGAAACACAATACATATATATGCAAAAAAATATATGTATACCTTAATATCATTTCGAATAATAATCTTCAATTAAGGTCACTAACGAAACATGCACAAGCTTAATAATTCTGCTAATCCTCAAACTCACACAAACTCTCTCCACTAGGCTTAAACTTAGCCACACACATAAACATACGCACCCACACATAGGGAGCCAAGCATGATGTTCTGTCTCACAAAGTGACAAACAAGACGAACAATCGACATAATGATGATATAAACAACATAATGATAGAACACTAAAAACATACAAATACCGACAACAGTGGAGTTTGGCTAAAACTAAACCGTTTTCTAAAGTTTTTGTAAACTAACTAATGCATCGGTCCTGTCTTAAAGTTCGTTATATGCCAGCTTTACGTTATAACAAATACAAAACATCATTGATAAAGAAAATCATCTTGTATTCACACAACAAATTGGACATGATTAAATGAAGTTTGTTGTTAATACTCGCTCGAATACGATTAAATAAGACAAAAAGGTTTTCGTGCTGGTTGGCTGCTCGAAAGGCTCCAGTTTCGTTGATGAGCAAAACAAAAAAAGTTAACTATTTTGTTGTTAACAAAATATCTAGAATACAAATTAGTAGTGAAGTTGTATAAGAAAATAGTTGAGGGGGATATAAAATATTTTATTTAGAATAAAACTTTATTGTGCTAATACTTGTGGGTGGGCGGTGTTTGAAGTGGTTGGTTATTTTTGTTTTAAACAACTTTTGTCTTAAAAAAACATTAAATTTTTTTTTTTGTTGTCATTCTATAGATGACTCCAAATAATAGTCGTAAATTTTGTTTGTTTTGTTCGGCATAAACAAAAAAAAAAAAAAACAATTGAAATGTCATTATTTACAGATCATTTAACTTGAAATTGCATTGAATTGGAAGATGTATTAAAAATGAAACAAAAACTTTGGCATAATAAATTACATACACACAATTAAATAAATGAGAGATACTGCCTTAAAAATATATTATAAAAATAAAATTTGAATGAGTCATTTAATGGAACATACCATGGATACATAAATGGCACAAAATTAGCTTTCAAATAAATCTCTTAGTTAAAAGTTTATCCAAATGTAAATTTTTGCATTGAGCTTAGAGCAACAATTTCTCTGCCAATGGTAAACAAATGTCGCATTATGCATATTATATACCGTTATCAGTTTTTTTGTAAAGAAAGTTACGTGGCAATAAATGCACCAAAATGCGAAACAATTCTTTTCAGACCCCCAGTAGGTAAATGTAATAGCAACATAAAGAAAAATTGAAAAGAATTTGGAATTAAATCTATTTTAACCAATACGACAATACCAAGTAAAAATATAATTAAATACTTAGGTATTTACCTAGATAAATTTCTATACTTCAATAACCATGTTAATGAAATTCTGATTAAGGCCAGAAATGCCTTTTTTGTATACAAAACTTTATTTTACTCAAAACACATTAACACAAGGGATAAAATTTTAATGTATCAATCGCTGATTAGGCCAATCATTACATATGGTTGCCCTATATGGCTTAATATCGCACCATCATACATGGAAAAAATACGTATCTTTGAAAGGAAATGCTTAAGAGCTTGTACTTCATTATATAGATCTCCACAAAGTTATTTTGTAAAATATATTTCAAATAAAAAATTATATAATGCTTCTTGTGTAATCAGGATAGACAATTTTATAATAAACTTAATAAGAAATTATATAGTAAGATGTACCTATATAAAGAAAATAACTTAATAATGGCACCTTACTACACAAATGAAGAATACATATATGAAAAGTTGCAAAATGGATTCGTAGCTCCTTAAGCATTTTTATACCTTGACAAGAAAAAGGTAATACAAAATGAAATCGGAATACCTCTATTTTATCATGCATACAGACGCGCAAATGTAAAAGGGGTTAATATTGATGCAACGACAAACAGTACAAATTTAAGACATGATACTGGTATTGGCAATAATGAATTCTGCAATATTCAAAATTGCAAAAGCAAAAAAATTGGTGGCTTAATTAACTAATGTTTAAGTACTTTCTTTTATTCATTTTTATTTTTTACTTTTACCATTTGACTTTAATTTTTAAAATGCCAATATATAAGTAATGTTTTTCCAAAAATTTTTCATTACAATTAAAAATCATATAAAATTTCTTCATTTGAAATATATAATTTAACCATTTAAAAAAAAAAGTTATTATATTAATAATACTTGATAATAATACTTAATAAATATTAAATTAAAACTATATAGTTAACTAGCGTTTATTATAGTTTAAGTTTTCAAAATTGTGTATTAACAAACAAATAAAAAAAAAACAAGTAAGAGTGTTAAATTCGGCTGTGCCGAATCTTTGATACCCTCCACCTCGGTTTGAGTCTTGATAATAAATGTAAATGAAAAAGTAAACAATTTGTTAAACTTAATACCAAATTATTTCAGCAAATTCTTTGGGTTGGTTTTCTTCTTTTCTATTATTTCGGATTTATTTCGGTGTTTGCTTTTTGGTCATCGTGGTTGCTGATCGGCATGCATTTTGGTTATATACCTATATGCATGCGTTTCCGGTTATATGACATAACTTCTCGTTTAATTTAGTTTTTGCTAATTAAATAGCTCGCCCTAACCTCCATTGCAAAGGTAATGGTTGTGTAGAGTGGCTATATGCATTAAATCGTGCTAATTGGAGATGGCTGTATAGTTTCTTTTAACTGGCCAAATATTTCTTCATTGTGGCCATATAGGTCGGATGGAGTAACAAAATAATAACCAAAAAAAAAAGCTCTCTCAACTTTTTTTTTTAAATATTGCCATATTTTGAAAACATAGAGAATAAATTTATAATAATAAATAATCAAATTAGGGATGAAAAACGCAAAAAACGAAAAGTCCCAAACATTTTAAATAAAATAATTTAATGTTATCTATATTTTCTGAAAAACTTCAAATTTTCATCCAAAAAAATTGTGAAAATTTATATATAAAAAATAACATTCTCATAAAATTACGTTTACTTATGTAACAATTATTATGTTAGCAATTCTTAAATATCATTTGAGGTTTTCTTAAATTCATTGAATTTAAATTAATATCGACAAATCTGTTTTTCTATTTATTTAAATTGTAAAGGAGTGGCATCTCTGTCAAAATAAGCGAAAAACACAAAGAATAGAAAAAAACAAATTACTTCGTGTTTGACAGGATGATTTTATGTTTATGTTTAATATCTTTATTTTTTTTACTAATATTTCTGTTTATTTATTTGAAAATGAAATAATGAATTGAATATGCTATTTAATTTTTTTATTTATATAAAAAAGTTTTTTAATTAAAGCGAAATATTTTCACTATATCATGATTTTTATTTATGTATGACGACATTTCAACCTAAAAATTTAAGTTTTTATCGATTGGATAAACAACACAAAAATGGTTGTCGTTTAGATAACAACAACAGCTGACTTTAACAATAGCGAATATCGTTTCAAAATTTTACTGATAATTTTGCAATTTTCTTTTTTTTTACAATTCGACTATCGTTAAAAGAAGTTACTGAATCGCGGTACTGAAAAGTTATTAATATCTCCTGAATGGCAATATTTTTTTTAAATGTAAACATTTTTAAATGTAAAGATATTTCTAAATTTAAAATTATTATTTCCGACGTTTTGATATGATTTTCTGAAACTCAATTAATATTTTCTAATTTATAATTGGAAATTTTATTTTCAGTTTTTATTATAATTGATATTTTCTTAAATTTGAATGGAAAATTTAAAAAGTGAAATTTTGTATTTATGTGAATAATAATGCTTTATTAATTATAAACAATTTTTAAAAATTAGATGTAATCGCAATCAGATATTTTATAGGTAAAGCAGAATAATAATTCTATATAACTATGTAGAACTGTTTTGTAAGCAAAAAACTCATTGACGAACTCGGTAACTCTATTTTGTAAAGACAACAAAAAGTTAACCCCCCAATCTCACATCACACTAAAATTCTAAAATCGTTGTGTACGTATTATCAACGAACAATTGTTCGAATTAGTCGAATCCATCGCCATTAAATTTTATGCTCAAACATCTGACTGCAATCTCATTTTTAAAATGTTGTCGAAGCGTAAACTTGAAAAAATTTGTATACTTCTCTCTCTTATTTTATTTTAAGTAGAGTTACTAAGTTTATTATACAGGCACATGTTTGAGGGAAAATGTTTACATTTATTATTATTAGTATTATTTTAATAATAGTTAATAATATTTATGCTCTATAATTAACAAACGTTTTTGTATGCGCATTTCAAAAAATAAATCATTATAATAGATTTAACAAGTTAAAACTTTAACTACAATTTTACAGGATCCAGTAAATTTGCATTAAATTTATAACAGGGTAACATTAATCATCGTTAGTGTCTGCCACTATTCGCACGAAAAATTTGGTGCCATTAGTGTGACCACTGCGGAAAATGTGTGTGTATTAGTAAAAAAAAATGTGAGTGTATTGAGTTTTTCGAACTTGCAGTGTGATGTGAGATTGGTGGGTAATATGCCAAACTTATGTTCATATTTGTAAAAGAATAATGAAAAAACGTATGAAATAAAAGACCAACCCGTGTATACTCTTAACATTGTTCTGTATGATATCTAGTTGAAAATATTAACATTCATGTTAAAATAGAAATAACTATTGCAAAGCTAATTAGAACAAACAAAAATTATGGCGGCATCTACTGTGGCATAGTCACGCTGAGCAAAATGAAGTGACACTCTGTTAATACAAAAGAAATGTATTTTCCCCACAACAAAATACTGCAGAATTTTATGTAAATAAAATAACCGATTTATTTCTAACATGCAGTTACTATCAATATACATACATACGTATATGTAATATATGTACATTATTTGTATTATTTAATATGTGTATGTATGTATATTTAAATATTACACACAAAAAATACAACATCAAACGTTATTTTTGTGTTTTTCTCTTTAAATAAATTAATACATAAATTTTTTTGCTAAATTTACATTTGGGCAATTCACAACAGGTGTTGTATATTGTATGTTGTATTGAAATACACAATACAATCATTTGTTGTGAACACTCAGTTGTATTTTCATATTGTAAAACGCTTTCTTTAATAATTTTCGATCCAACGAGGAAAGATCGCTTCGTCGCTTCTGCTATTTTGTATAAGAGAAAACACTTGTCAGTGTTTGCTTTTTGGTCGTGAGATATACCCTGGAGTTTTAGTTACGTACCTCTTGCATTTTAATTTATAATGAAAAAAAAAATGTTAAATGTTTTGGTTGGTACTGAAAGAGAAAATACATACTAAAAATATAAACATTAATTTTTATATAAATAAACTTATCGATGTATTTGCGTTATTTGCATTATTTGCCATATTTTATTTTATAATTATTTATGCTGATAATATTCTATGTATTTGTTTTTTCTTTTTCATAAAAACTGGCATTCACTTGGAACTGATATGTTATGATACAATATACAACATTTACAAAACATAGCAAATGAAGTTGGATCGTGTATCAGATTTTTCAGTGAAAATTACCAACAACAATTTTACACTATTGTAAAGTGATACACGATACAAGAGATACAACGATACATTACCCATTGTGAATTGCCCAATTGTTTTTTTTAGTAACAACTAGGTATTTTAGCATTATTTGCTTTAGATGTTGGTGAATTTTTACTCCCTTTGTATTAACTCGTAGTGTCTGCTTGTCGAAAAAATTTTGGATCGATTTTAACCACTTTCCCGTGACCCAATCGATCTGAAATTTTGCAGGCAGGCTTGTGGCAATGACAGAAATGATCTAACATATTTTTTTAGTGATGCCAAAACAATGGAAACTTTTAAATTTTTCTACCAGAGTTGATAAAAAAATGTACAAAGGGTTTGTTTTTGTTATATTATTACCATAACGACCACAAAAACAACAAGTCCAGCTATGAAAACAATGCAAAATTTAGAATAACAACAAGAAAAATATAGAAATATCATGTTTTTCATTTTTTTTTTTACTTTTTCAGAGATTTCCCTGGACCTGTTCCACCGATTTTAATGATTTTTGAAGTAGAAATCTTTCCATGAATTTGGTGAATCATTCTCACTAAAAATGATCACTGTAGCTGCACTATTGAGGGCGTGATCGTGACAAGAACAACATAGAAAATTATTTTTTTTTTCAAGACTTTTTTAGTTCTTCATTCAAATCTCGGGCCCTAATCGACCGATTTGGACGATTTTAAATAGCAAACTTCTCATGATGTTAGTGAATCATTTTTATGTCAACGAGTACCCTAGCTGCCGGATTGATGCCGTCATCGTGATTTCCACAGACGGACAGACGGACATCGCTATATCAACTCCGGTTGTTATAAGGATCACAAATATATAAATTTTATGGGGTCCAAAATTTTTTTTCTAATTATTACAAACGGAATGACAAACTGGAGTGGAGGGTATAACAACTCTACAACAGCAACAATGACAGTCATATGTTTTTCAAATAGGAAAAAACTGTTTATGTGTTAGTTTCGGTCATTCCCCAGTATGCATTGAAATATTATTTCTCCAATGTTGGAGAAAAGTTAAGTTCTTAAATTGATGTCAAATGTAATTCTCAACTTGGGTTGAACAATTTTTCTCCTTGTTTGCTTTCAACTTGACATCAAGTTGAGACTTAACATTTTTTCCAATCTTTGAGAAACATTTTTACTCTCAATTGGATATCCAACACTTTTCTCCACTTGAGACCAAACATTTTTTCAACTTGAATACGATTTGTGTTAAGTCTGAGATATTATTTAAATATGTCATAAATAATAAATTAAATTAAAAAATGCCAAAAAAGTACAAATAAATCATTGATATATTTTTAATTATTTCTGCTTTTTGTCGAATTTTTCAAAAAATGTACAACTAATTAATTCATTTATTTTTAATTCTAGATTTTAAAAAATGTACATAATATGTACATTTAATGTTAAATATGTACATAGTAATGTTAAATATATAATGAAATTAACTTGAAACATTAAAATAAGTACATTGTTTTCATTTCTAAAATTAGTATAATATTTTTTAATATGGCAATTCCGTACCTTCCATTTGATACCGATTGGAAATATTTCTTTGCTATCAAGTTGAGAATCACAAATTTCTCAATTTGATAACTATGAAAATCGCCATATAAAAATGTGCCTTTTAAGTTGAGAAGACTATATTCGAACTATTGAGGGCATTTGAGAATTAACGCTGGAGATTTGAGAAATGTATTTGATCTCAAATGCACCTCAAGTTGATAGCAAACAAAAATGTTTATTAGGACATTTATTGTAGGGTCGTTTGCACACACACAAAAAATAGAAAATAAATTGTCAATAAGCAAAGCAAGTGGCTTCGAAATTCGATGATGCCAGTTACTCATTTTTTGTTCACGCGGAATTTATAATTGGAGGAATTTTTTTCTCGAGAAATGTATTTTCCGTGAGAAAGAAATTCCTTGAGAATATTCATAATTGGGATGAATAACTTTTAATTGGAACTTTTTAGTCAGAATAAATCATAATTCTAGTTAGATATTGGTTAATATTTAATTAGAAAAAATATTGTGGTGGCATCTACGCAATTATTGAGGCAGTCACGGAAAAATTAAATGCAAGTCTGTTTTTTTTAATATAACAAAAATGGATTTTCCCTTTAACAAAATATGGCAGAATTCTTTATAAATGAAATGCAAAATGGAAAATCAATTTTGTGCTAATTCTTAACAAAATTAATAATATATATATATGTATTATTATATTTATTAATATTTGTAATTTTATTTGACATAATTTCACACACAGTTTTACAGATCAACTGTTTTAATTAGAAAAAATATTGTGGTGGCATCTACGCAATTATTGAGGCAGTCACGGAAAAATTAAATGCAAGTCTGTTTTTTTTAATATAACAAAAATGGATTTTCCCTTTAACAAAATATGGCAGAATTCTTTATAAATGAAATGCAAAATGGAAAATCAATTTTGTGCTAATTCTTAACAAAATTAATAAAATATATATATGTATTATTATATTTATTAATATTTGTAATTTTATTTGACACAATTTCACACACAGTTTTACAGATCAACTGTTTTAATTAGAAAAAATATTGTGGTGGCATCTACGCAATTATTGAGGCAGTCACGGAAAAATTAAATGCAAGTCTGTTTTTTTTAATATAACAAAAATGGATTTTCCCTTTAACAAAATATGGCAGAATTCTTTATAAATGAAATGCAAAATGGAAAATCAATTTTGTGCTAATTCTTAACAAAATTAATAATATATATATATATGTATTATTATATTTATTAATATTTGTAATTTTATTTGACACAATTTCACATACAGTTTTACAGATCAACTGTTTTCAACTGATTTAGGAGTTTTCTGTTTTTGAAACAGTAGTGCCAATTTGTAACATTTTGTGATGTAATGAAAATCGCAGAATAATAAGTTAATACACAATAAAAAATATTAAATTTTTAAGTTTTATATACATATTGCAATAAAAAAAATTTTGGTAAATTTACATTGAAGATGGTCAGAAATGAATGAGAAAAAATATATAGGCATTTTAGAAAAGCACATTTAATATTAAACTTTATGCACAAAATATATGGGTTTTTGTTGTTTCGAATTTAACTGTGGCTCTAAGTGAAAAGTTTTAGACCGATCGTATATTACATCTTGAGGATCCTCACCTAATATTTTCAAATATTTTAAATTCTTTTTAACTCATTTAACCTCATTACGAAAATAGTAAAACAGTAAATATGGAAAATCCACGCACCTCAAAAAATTGTTTTCTATGAAATAAATTAAAGACATTTCACATTATACAATTTTCTTTCAAAAATGTATCAATTATTGCAAATTTGAAATTTGACATATAGTATTTGTACATATATTTGTATAGATTTCGCAGTATGAAAAGAACTATTATTTCTTTATTTAGAATATATGTAAGTATTGCTCGCAAAAAAATGCAACATCATGAATGAAACACATAGACGACTGCTGGCAGCAGCATTTGTAGTCGTATAGTCAGCTACTTGATTTTTCTGAATACGACAGCAACATATAATACAAATGCTTTTTATTTAAATATACAATTACTTTTACTTATTTAAAATGCATTAGTACAACGTAAAAAAAAATAAATTAGTTTAACGCCTTTTGATTATTAATGGAATTATAGCCTTTAATTTTGCGATTTTTTTTTTTAACAAAATAAAATATTTCATAGCACTAACTTCTTTTACATATTTTGTTATATTGTCAACACTATTTTTGTTTTGTAGCCAACAAAACACACTTGCAGTTTTTTTTTTTCTATTTGAAGAACATATGACTGCCATTGTTGATGTTGTAGAGTTGTTTTTTTTTTTTGATTTTGCTTCGTTAACTCTTTTGTATTAAAGCACCTCCAATATATGTATCCATTTTAGTTTGCAAATTCAGTATATTTATAATTTATTACTTACAGCAAAAAATAATAGAAACAATTTTATCAGTTATGCTTACGAAACTATATAAATAGACTTGAAGTTGGCTGCAAAAGCAGTAGCCTGTGTAAAGAACAAGTTAGCGACATGTAACTGTTACGTAACGTGTCAGCCTTTTTTTCACATGAAAAGTATTGGGACGTTCCGGTTACGTTCGGTAACTGTTTTAAATGATTTTCATGTAAAAAAAAACAACTGACTCGTTACGATTACGGGTAGAAAACATTGACCTTTTATATGTATTATAATGCTATGAATGCATTATCTTTATTTTATTTTATTTATATATTCTTTTTTTTTGTATTGTATATTATTTTTTTTTATTATTATTACTATTTCATTTAATTATTTTTTTCTTTAAATAAATTAATACATAAAAATTTGTTTTTTAAATTATTGGTGAACTTTTACTCCCTTTACTTACTGCCTTTATATTAACTGGTAGTGTCTGCTTGTCGACAAAATTTTGGATCGATTTTTAGCCCCTTTCCCGTGAGCCAATCGATCTGAAATTTTGCATGCAGGCTCGTGGCAATGACAGAAATGATCTAACAAATTTTTTTAGTGATGCCAAAACAATGGAAACTTTTAAAATTTTCTACCAGAGTTCACAAAAAAATGTACAAAGGGTTTGTTTTTATTATATTATTACCACAACGACCACAAAAACAACAAGTCCAGCTATGACAATAATGCAACATTTAGAATAACAACAGGAACAATATGGAAACATCATGTTTTTCATTTTTTTTTTAATTTTTCATAGATTTACCTGGACCTGTTCCACCGATTTTAATGATTTTTGAAGTAGAAATCTTCCCATGAATCTGGTGAATCATTCTCACTAAAAATTATCACCCTAGCTATCCTATTGAGGGCGTGATCGTAACAAGAACAACATAGAAAATAACATTTTTTCAAGACTTTTTTTAGTTCTTCATTCAAATCTCGGGCCCTAATTGACCGATTTGGACGATTTTAAATAGCAAACTTTTCAGGATGTTAATGAATCATTTTTTATGCCAACGAGCACCCTAGCTGCCCGATTGATGCCGTCATCGTGATTTCCACAGACGGACAGACGGACATCGCTATATCAACTCCGGTTGTTATAAGGATCACAAATATATATATTTTATGGGGTCCAAATTTTTTTTTCTAATTATTACAAACGGAATGACAAACTTATATATACCCTCTGCACACTGGAGTGGAGGGTATAAAAACTTTGGTAAATTTACATTGAAGATGGTCAGAAATGAATGAGAAAAAATATATAGGCATTTTAGAAAAGCACATTTAATATTAAACTTTATGCACAAAATATATGGGTTTTTGTTGTTTCGAATTTAACTGTGGCTCTAAGTGAAAAGTTTTAGACCGATCGTATATTACATCTTGAGGATCCTCACCTAATATTTTCAAATATTTTAAATTCTTTTTAACTCATTTAACCTCATTACGAAAATAGTAAAACAGTAAATATGGAAAATCCACGCACCTCAAAAAATTGTTTTCTATGAAATAAATTAAAGACATTTCATATTATACAATTTTCTTTCAAAAATGTATCAATTATTGCAAATTTGAAATTTGACATATAGTATTTGTACATATATTTGTATAGATTTCGCAGTATGAAAAGAACTATTATTTCTTTATTTAGAATATATGTAAGTATTGCTCGCAAAAAAATGCAACATCATGAATGAAACACATAGACGACTGCTGGCAGCAGCATTTGTAGTCGTATAGTCAGCTACTTGATTTTTCTGAATACGACAGCAACATATAATACAAATGCTTTTTATTTAAATATACAATTACTTTTACTTATTTAAAATGCATTAGTACAACGTAAAAAAAAATAAATTAGTTTAACGCCTTTTGATTATTAATGGAATTATAGCCTTTAATTTTGCGATTTTTTTTTTTAACAAAATAAAATATTTCATAGCACTAACTTCTTTTACATATTTTGTTATATTGTCAACACTATTTTTGTTTTGTAGCCAACAAAACACACTTGCAGTTTTTTTTTTCTATTTGAAGAACATATGACTGCCATTGTTAATGTTGTAGAGTTGTTTTTTTTTTTTGATTTTGTTTCGTTAACTCTTTTGTATTAAAGCACCTCCAATATATGTATCCATTTTAGTTTGCAAATTCAGTATATTTATAATTTATTACTTACAGCAAAAAATAATAGAAACAATTTTATCAGTTATGCTTACGAAACTATATAAATAGACTTGAAGTTGGCTGCAAAAGCAGTAGCCTGTGTAAAGAACAAGTTAGCGACATGTAACTGTTACGTAACGTGTCAGCCTTTTTTTCACATGAAAAGTATTGGGACGTTCCGGTTACGTTCGGTAACTGTTTTAAATGATTTTCATGTAAAAAAAAACAACTGACTCGTTACGATTACGGGTAGAAAACATTGACCTTTTATATGTATTATAATGCTATGAATGCATTTATCTTTATTTTATTTTATTTATATATTCTTTTTTTTTGTATTGTATATTATTTTTTTTTATTATTATTACTATTTCATTTAATTATTTTTTTCTTTAAATAAATTAATACATAAAAATTTGTTTTTTAAATTATTGGTGAACTTTTACTCCCTTTACTTACTGCCTTTATATTAACTGGTAGTGTCTGCTTGTCGACAAAATTTTGGATCGATTTTTAGCCCCTTTCCCGTGAGCCAATCGATCTGAAATTTTGCATGCAGGCTCGTGGCAATGACAGAAATGATCTAACAAATTTTTTTAGTGATGCCAAAACAATGGAAACTTTTAAAATTTTCTACCAGAGTTCACAAAAAAATGTACAAAGGGTTTGTTTTTATTATATTATTTCCACAACGACCACAAAAACAACAAGTCCAGCTATGACAATAATGCAACATTTAGAATAACAACAGGAACAATATGGAAACATCATGTTTTTCATTTTTTTTTTAATTTTTCATAGATTTACCTGGACCTGTTCCACCGATTTTAATGATTTTTGAAGTAGAAATCTTCCCATGAATTTGGTGAATCATTCTCACTAAAAATTATCACCCTAGCTATCCTATTGAGGGCGTGATCGTGACAAGAACAACATAGAAAATTATATTTTTTCAAGACTTTTTTTAGTTCTTCATTCAAATCTCGGGCCCTAATTGACCGATTTGGACGATTTTAAATAGCAAACTTTTCAGGATGTTAATGAATCATTTTTTATGCCAACGAGCACCCTAGCTGCCCGATTGATGCCGTCATCGTGATTTCCACAGACGGACAGACGGACAGACGGACAGACGGACAGACGGACAGACGGACATCGCTATATCAACTCCGGTTGTTATAAGGATCACAAATATATATATTTTATGGGGTCCAAATTTTTTTTTCTAATTATTACAAACGGAATGACAAACTTATATATACCCTCTGCACACTGGAGTGGAGGGTATAAAAAAGTTACGTGGTCACTTGGCAAAAAATATTCATTAGCTTTCTAAAGAATCGCGTGATATTTTGGTACTCGAAACAAAAATCTCCGAAAACTATTTTAGCTTGATAGGTATTTGAAAATGGGATCAGTTAGACATACTACGGATAGTATTGAAAATGCACAAAGGAGGGAGAAAAAAGGGGGTAAATACCTAATCTTATTCATAGTTCTCGAAGAAAGGGTACAATATAATTCATTCATGTGTAGAGAATTCAATAATACAGGCCAAATTCTTAAGGATGCAGCCATAATAAGAATAGCAAAAAAATGATTTATTCCATTATGGTACATGGGATCCGAATATAATCAGTCTTTAAATTTAGAAATATGCAGCAGGCTGTCAGAAGGTGATTGAATGACATAGTTTTGTTGGGGTACATTTCAAGAAAAAGAAACTAGTCTCAACAAAAGAAAAGTATATTTATATTTATATATGGGGGATTTGACATGCACCAACTTTTGAAACCGATGTCTTCCGATCGGGTTGAAATTTGCACCAAGGTTAGTCCTATTGGATAGTAGCTTAGACACAATTTTTCAACAAGATCGGTCCCGATCTCTCTGAGTTAGAGGGGATCAAAATATGACATTTTGGCCAAACAGGTGTTTTTTCTCTTCCATGTAACTTATTACCTATTGTTCCTAGAGAATTTTCTCCCAAAGAGTTTAGATAGCTATTTCTTCAATATTTCGCAAAAAAATACTAAAAAAAAAAAAAAAATTTGTAGACTTTTTTTTGCTAAATTAAAGCATTTTTTGCCTTTATTTTCAAAAAGGGCATTTTTTTTTTTTTTTCATAAGAAAGCTTAGGATTTTTCCTTTAAGAGCTTTTTGGTCGCTTAGTGGGATGGGAGTGGGATATCTATCAAAATAAATGTTTTGTAACTCAAGACAACGGTTTTTCAATTTTTCACAAATGCACTATTTTGAATTTTTTCCTATTTGTGTGTAAAACCTTACAAATTAAACTTATACTGAGAAACTAGACAAAAACCTTTCTGAAGGTATGTAACATACCTTCATAACATAACAGAAGAGAATGGTTATCTGTAACCTGAAAGAGTTATTTGCAACATTTCAATCTGAACACGAGGACGTTAGAACTGGCTTCACGAAATTTACCCAAATGAGGCCAAAACATTGCGTTTTGGCAGAAAGCAGCGGAACTAACACAGTATGCGTTTGCATTTACCATGAAAATGTTAAACTGATGTTGAAGGAAATCAACTTAAAGTATTTAACAGATGATTCGGCAGAAGATTTACACGATTACCGCGATTGCCTTAAATTGACTATGTGTCCTAATGCAACAACTTCTTGCCACTTAGGTGAGTGTACCAATTGCCCGAAAACCACATTCATCAAAGAAAATTTAATCAACTCTTTAGATCGAGAATATGTAGAGGAGGTCAAATTTGATTCTTGGATGCACATTGAAAACAATCATTTTCAATGTGGATGATTTTGTGGAAGAAATGTGTACAGGATTGCTAAACTTGAGAAACCATGACTTTTTAGTCAAAGAGCAATGGTCATTCTGCAAGGATTTGAAGATAAATTTGAAGTCTGGTAAATTCGTTATTTCATATGATTTCGCAGAAAACTATAAATATGTTCTTCAGGATGCCATACAAGTATTCCACTTCAATAACGACCAAGCAACTATATTCACAGTAGTTATTTTCTACATAAAGATGAAAAACTGGAACACAATAGTATGGCAATTTATGAGTACCAGAAGATGATACTAAAATATCTAAATCTAAATTTACAGTAGAGAAGGTATACTACGTTTTGGGCGTAGTTCGTCAAGATTTTAAAAACAAAAGTAGCTTCGCAAATCTTATGGCTCATGAAAAAGATTTTGGAATCCCAGCTGAGTGGCATTTTCATTCTACTGCTCATGGTAAAGGAGCATGTGATGGTATTGGAGCAAACCTTTGCCATTGGGCAAAGAGTTATTGTAAAGAAACTAAAACAGTTTTTAGTAGCAAAGAGGATCATCAGGAAACACTGAAAACACTGAAGAGCAGATTCAATGCTGCGGTAACAATCGATGGCACCGCTCAATACCACGCTTTTATACCGCTTGCCGATGGAAGACCCAAGTTTAAAAAGTTTTCTGCCTCTATTCAATGCGATTTCTTTCCAAAGACAACAAATAAACCAGCAGCGAAATCAACAGCTGAACCTAGTAACGCCAAGAAAGGATTGACAAAAAAATGCAGTAAATAAAGGCGACAAAAAAGCTGGATGAAAAAAGCTGGATGACAAGACTTAAATACTCCATCAGCTACAATAAATTAAGTATAAAAATAGTTATGATATAAATGGATCTAATGCAATTAAGATTAAGTTTTAATAAATTATTTATCTCTTTATTTTTAATATTATTATTATTATACATTAATTTAATTATTATTAAAAATAAATAAAAAAATAATAATTTTTCAACATTTCTATAGAAAAAAAGCGAGGTTAACATATTCTGAGTATTACAGTATCGAGGGTATAAAATTTTAGTTAGGTATGTTAATTACCTTCGAAAAGTTTAGTTTGTCTAGTTTCTCAGTATAAGTTTTATTTGTAAGGTTTTTGACACACAAATAGGAAAAAATTCAAAATAGTGCATTTGTGAAAAATTGAGAAACCGTTGTCTTGAGTTACAAAACATTTATTTTGATAGATATCCCACTCCCATCCCACTAAGCGACCAAAAAGCTCTTAAAGGAAAAATCCTAAGCTTTCTTATGAAAAAAAAAAAAAAACAAGTAAGAGTGTTAAATTCGGCTATGCCGAATCTTTGATACCCTCCACCTGGGTTTTACGTTTACATTAATATCTGGACTTCTTGCACTATTTGTAACAAATGTATAAAAAATATTTGAATATGTAAACACTTTGATAAACCTATTACTGAATTATTACAACAAATGCTCTGAATTTTCAGCATTTTATAGAGGTGTCTACATATTTTAGGACATAAATTGGCACAATGACTCCCGATTTATCCCATTTTAAATACTAACCTGATCCAGATAATTATAAACAATATTAAGTTTAACCAGGTAAATGGTTTATTTTGTAATTTTCTTTTTAATTTAAATTTTTTAATATAAAGGTGCATTTTATTTTTTACAATCCTTTTCAATTTTCCAGACCTATTAGTATAGGGCACATTTGTGAGTCCGCATATATCAACTTTCAACTCTTACTTGTTTTTATTGTATTAAATCTATCTTTGTGTCTTTAAATTAATTAAGATAATTAAGATGAAAATATTTAACAAATTGTTTTTTTTAGTTAATATCTGAACATTTTACTGATACAAGGCAAAACTAAAACTGCCAAAAATTTCAGTCAAAACTATTTTGAATGTATTTTTTAAATATCGCATATTTTTTTTTCAATTTAAAACTTTAAAGTCTTTTTAAGTCTGGTAATAGCTCTATAATATGAAGGAAGTAAATATGTGGATTCCTTAAAAAACAATGACAAGTATAAAACACTTTTTTGTGCATTACATTAAAATATTATAAATTTGAACATAATTAATTTTAGAAACATAATGAATTTAAGAAAAATGTCCGATTCGTTTTTCGATGATGCTGAAAACACATCAAAGAAATACAGAACATAAAGATTTTGCTTCAGTTAGTTGAGACACGAGAAGCTAATGGATGGCTGGAGCAGGTCAAAGGTGACGACTATAAATGCTAATGCAAGGCTTTTGAAAATATATTAAAATGCGATAAATCAGATCTAAGTATACACTGTTATAAAAAAAAAATCTTTTAAAACCAACAGTATTGCCATAATTTGAAATTTTAAAGATGCTAAATTGCAAAAAAAGGTGCTTAAACGTACTGGAGTCTAAAAAAAATATGCAAAATTTTTTTTCAAATTTCATTACCTTTATATTGAAAAATTATATACTTATTAATAAATTCTTTGGTTTTTAAATTGAAAAATTAATATAAAACATATGTTTCGATTTATATTTTTTAAATTTTAATTAAAATTATTTTAGATTTCATCTGAAATTTTTTTTAACATCAAATTGCGTTTATTTTAAACTTAAATTAAATATTTTTAATTTTAGAGGGATTTTTTTTTATTTAAAATATAACAGAAATTACATTATCAAAAGATACGATTATATTAGAATAATTGGTTTATGGAATCTAACATTTCTGTGATGTCTTCATCTTCAAGTTCTTCTTGGCTCTGATATTTTTCTGACGATCGACTTTTATCAACGACATCGCTCGGTATATTGTAAGTGTGACAGCACCGATTTTTCAATTTCAATCCTTCTTTTATACGTATTACAGAACATAACAACTCGGATTTTATTCTGTTCGAAGTTTGCTTTTAACTAAAGCCATTAAACTAAACAAACGTTCAACTTCGGCTTTTGAGAAATACAAAACTAATATAGACAATACAAATATTGATAACTCCTTAAATGGATTTTCGCCAATAGAATTTTTCAATCCATAAGGAGGTTGTATTCAGTGTTGTATCCCAGTTTTGTTCTGTAATATAACTCCATTTGATTTGAATTTTTTCGGTTTCAGATGATATAAATTTAAACTCTTCTAATATATTGGTTATCTGTTCTTTTACCCGATTTAATGTGTTTTGTATTCAAAATTTTGGCATTTTTTTAATACAGTAATATTTTTTGGCAATCGCCTTTCTAATTCATTAAAAACTGTTGTTGGTGTTTACATTCTTCTATTTCAAAATGTTTCGTTATATTTGTTGAAAGAAACGAGCAGAGTGGTAAAAGGAGTAGTACACAAAATTACTGTACTACACTTTGAGAAATTAAAACATATCAATACCATTAAAATTATATATTCAAAAATAATGAAAAAAAAAAAATATCAAAAAAAAAATGCTAAAAGCAACTTTTTATTAATAAAAGAGTCCAAGTTAGCATTTAGCATCTTTTGATAAATTTTGGATGCTAAACGACAAAAAAAGTTGCTAAATCTAGCAACTAAAAAGCTAAAACGGCAACACTGAAAACCAAGAACAAATATTCTGTTTGAGTTATAACATCTCAGAATGGCTTGCAAATTCTATTTAATTAATTGTGTAAATTTTAAACGCACATCTAGCCATATCAAAAAGATGAATTAAACAGAATTGTAAAAATTTTTTTTATAATATCTGTATGTTTTTTTATATTATTCTTATGTAATTCTCATGATTTTTTTATCTTATTTTTTTTCTTTGTTTTTATGTTATTTTTACATAATTGAAATTGAAAATGTACAAATTAAAAATAAATTTTAAAAAAAGTAGTGTAGGGAAAAAAGTGGGTGTAGGGAAAAAAGGGAATTTTTTTCATAAGCGTAGAGATTTCTGAAAAAATCTGGCATCACTAGTACCTATTAAAAACCAATGTAAGAATTCACAAGACAACGCGACGTAAACTTGCTTTGTTCAAAAGCTTCCATAAGACTGAATGAAATTGTTGCTTACTTTACTCTTTGGCGAGTATTTTCGTTTTTGTTCGGCTGTATACATATAAGAAGCCGATTAGAGTTCGATTTACTCGTGCTGCTATGCATATGGTTGTGTGTTAACAAAAATATACGGTATCCCAGTCATCATCTCGAAGATTGTTTTAACAAAAATCAGCTTACTGTGTCTTCTTCGAGCACTTTTGATGATTGAAAACTGATTAATCACATGCGCTATTAGAAAAAGAATAGAAAATGATTTTTGCTTTCTCTTAAAAAGTGATTTATAGAAAAATTACATTATATAAGACTCAAAAATGAGTCGAAACTGATCAGAAAAGCGGATAAAAAGGACTCTCAAGAAGATTCGCGGGTAAGGTAATATTTAATCCCAACAAAAGAATATTTTGTGATCAGCAAAAGGGCGCATTTATGACCGTTTTAATAGCACATATAAGTCAAAAAGACTCTACATGATCATTTATTGCATAAAATGCTTACTGGGATTTTATTCACTATCTGTGGAAACAGGTTTTTTAAGTAAAACAAATCTGCACACAATTTCAATTCTATTTCGTTCACAATAATACGATCGCTTTGTTTACTAGCTACCAGTAAAATAAGAAAATAGAATTATAATACAGCGTAATGATGAATTGTACTTCTCAATTAGTTTATTTTTAATGTGCCATAAGAAGTTCGGTTTGTGCTACGAAAAGCATGAATATATGTTTCCCAGGGCGAAGCTTCATCATTGCACTTTGATTGAGTTGAGCTCCGCGACTATTCATAATGTGAATAGCTCGTGTCTAAAATTTTTGGTAGTTGGGAATGGCGTTTGTGTTAAGAAAAGCATAAATGCATGTTTCCCAGGGCAAGGCTCGATCATTGCACATTGATTGAGCTGAGCTGCGCGGTTATTCTTAATGTGGATAACTCTTGAAACAAAATTTTGGGAATGGCGTTTGCCTCCGTTCCCGACATTAAATAACAAATTTTAAAAATTTATTGTAATTAACATCTTTTTTTAACATCTGACAAAAAATTTTTCTAAACACCAATTTTTTTACAGGGTTTTATGGTTTACCTAGCTACTAGTTTTGAATGCAAGTATGCAGGGTTTATACATGTACTAAAAATACAACTCTTATAACCATACTATTTTTGCAACTCTAAAAATTTCAGAATTTTGTATAAATAAAATAAAATACCGATTTAATATGCGCTTATTATGGATATACATATATATATGAATATATGATTTTATAGTATTTTGATATTGTCAACAGTAGTATATATCAATTTGTATCATTTTGTGATGTTATAAAAATCGAAGAATATTGATATTGATTTTATATAGTTTCTTTTATTAATTAATTAACTTAAATATTACACCAAAAAATATTGATATGGATGAATTTTTATATTATTAACACAACGACCATAAGATCAACATGCTCAGCTATGACAAAATACAAAATTTAGGAAAACAATATAGGAAAACGTCATATTTTTTTAAACTTTTCAGTGATTTCTCGGCACCTATGAAACTTATTGTCTTGATTTAAAAACAAAAGCCTTCTCATGATGTTAGTGAATCATTCTCACTAAAAACGAGCACCCTTGCTGTCCTATTGAGGGCGTTATCACAAGAACACATATTCAAATCAGATTTTCTCAGGACTTTTTTACTTCTTCGCTTAATGCTCGGGACCAGATTAACCGATTTTGACGATTTTAAATAGCAAACTTCTCAGGATGTTGGCGAATCATTTTTTTATACCAACGAGCGTCCTAGCTACCCGATTGAAGCAGATTTTTTTTTCTAATTATTACAAACGGAATGACAAACTTATATATACCCTCTGCACACTGGAGTGGAGGGTATAAAAAAGGGGGGAAATACCTAATCTTATTCATAGTTCTCGAAGAAAGGGTACAATGTAATTCAATCATGTGTAGAGAATTCCAATAATACAGGCCAAATTCTTAAGGATGCAGCCACAATAAGAATAACAAAAAAATGATCCATTCCATTATGGTACATGGGATCCGAAAATAATCAGTCCTTAAATTTAGAAATATCCAGCAGGCTGGGGCACATTTCAAGAAAAAGAAACTATTCTCAACAAAAAAAAAGTATATTTATATTTATATATACATATTCTATACACTACCCAGAAAAACTGTGCGCTAATCTTTGTAATAATAAAATATAAAACATGTAAGTTAGTATTGCTCAAAAGTGTTTTGATTTTTATTCTATATCAATGAAATAATGGACTGTGGAATCGGACTCGGGGTTGTGGAATCAGAGTCACTGTGTAGATAGATAGATAGATTTCTTTATTGATTTTTTCATTCATTCGTTATAATACTTATATAATCAAATATAAAATAATAATAAAGATTTTACGGCATGGTTTCAAAAACGTCTGCCGGAAGTTTGGGATTGGTTAACATATATATAAAAATTGTATGCTAATTGGGAATTTATACGATACAGTTTTAAACACATTTTAAATTAAAAGTTATATTCATTAATTAATATTTTCCTATATTTAAGGCTTTTGTTATATAATTATATAATGGGTACCAGTTTTCATTAGGACCACCGTTTAAAATATCAAACATTTCACAATCTGTCAATGGTGTACAAAAAAAAAAAAGTCACTGTGTATGTACCGTAGTCGGAGTCGATATAAAAACTAGCGACTCTAACTCCAAAATTGTTCCCTTATTGCACGTGCATGTAAAATTCATGGAGAATATAAGTCAATTTTATTTATTTAAAGCAGAGTTCAGAAAAAAAACACACACTGAATAAAAAACTCGTACATATATGTAAACAACCATAGCTCAGACCAATAAACATACATTTTTGAAGAACATGTTGTGTTTTTTTAGCAGTACACGTGCAAGAAAACTAACTTAAAATAAAGCTACTTTCGAATCTGTGTGGTTTAAGTGTGTTTGAAACAAAAAATACGTGATAGAAGAATGTTCGAGTAGGTAACGAAATATTAAAATGAAACATAGTCATGATTGTGTTCGGCACCGACAAAATGTAGAAACACACATAATTGATATGAAAATAAAAATATGTGTTGTCTGTTTTAGAACATAACATAGTGTGTTTGATGTGTGTATTTTCTGAACCATGATTTAAAGTAAACACATTTGATCTTGAGCCTGATTAATTTTTAAATCAATTATTAATATGATAAAGATTTTACCAAAAAAAAAAAAAAAAATAATAATAATAAGCGGATATGAGCGTAGGTACATACAAAAATAATTATTTTAAAAATCTTCTCAAACAAAATGGTATAGTACATGAAGCTACCGTATGTTACATTCCAAAACAAAATAAACTTTCCGAAAGAGTTAACAGATCGTTAGTAAAAATGTGCATGCTAACTGATTCGAAGTTACCAAAGTCTCTATGGGATGAAGCTATCAATACTAGTGTTTGTAATAATAATCGATCTCCATCAAAGGTAATAGCTGAAGTAACTCCTTCCGAAAGGTGAACAGGAAGAAAACCAATTTTTTCATGCTTTAAGACTTTTGGTTGCAAACCTTTAGTAATGGGAAAGCAACCAGATAGTGATGATGTGAACTTTTTTCTTAAAGTTAAATTTTTATTAAGCTAATTAGACCTGATATTGTTTTGTAATTAAAAAGGCATTCTTTTATTACAATTTTCCCGACGTTTCGTAGATTTTTGTCTACTTCTTCAGGGGTTGTAATGTGTATTTGAAGTAATCTATATTATTTACATTTAACAGTGAATTCGAAAACTGTGAAAACAATGAAAATTTAGTTAGCTTTTATGATGCGATATTGTTATCTTTTCCAGAAATTAAATTCAATTAACTTTAAAAACTAATCAAAGCCTCAATCAAAATGTATCAGAATTTAATGAATTATGGAAAATGAACCGGAACGGGAAAGAGAAAAATACAGGAAATTGAAGAGAGAAAAGAAAATGAAACGTATGGTAAATATAATTGGTAGTTGTAAGAGAATTAGAACAGGAGATCCAGGTAGGCCTCGTAAAATTTACAAAGTTGTATAATAATACATTAAAGCATTAAATAGTACAGTGTTAAAAAAATTGGTAAGTAGTTGATAAACCGACAGCCAACACCGTCATTGGTAGGAATTTTAACAAGTAAAAATTGGTACCATGTTTCTGGAATGCAAACGGCTCAAGCCAACATAAAGACGAACTTAATTCATTTTCATAGAGACAACCAAATTGATATTTTGCTTGCCTCTGAAACTCACTTGACTCGTAGGAATCTCTTTCCACTGCGCAGATACACCTTGTATGATACTAAGGATCCAAGAGGTAGAGCAAGTAGTGGCTCAGCTATCATAATTTCGAACCCTCAAAAAATTGTGTCCCCATCTGGTAATTTAACGCTTTTAATAATATTGATAGGCTAAAATACAAAAAGGTTCTTGGTACCCATTGCACAGAAAGTTTTCCGCTAAGAACACCAGATGCTATTGACCTCTTGATTGTTAACTTCGAACAAAATCTCAAACTAGCTGATCAACTTGCTACGAAACCTCCTCGTCACACCAGGCCATAGAGAACTACTTCTGGAGATGTTGAAAGACTATTAGGTGAAAAAAGAAGAATTCAAAGAGAGTGGCAACTGCACAGATCTCCTCAACTTAAGCCTACGGAAACTGCTTGAAATACAAAGAAACGCTAAATTGAATAGTTATCTTGAAAAACTAATTACTCTTTGTGGCGTGCTATAAAAAATCTTAAAAGACCTGTAGTACGTAAGCCTCCTCTAAGAAAGGAAAGTGGAGGATGAGCTAGGAATGACAAAGACTTCCTTCTCTGTTTGTGGAACATCTAAAGAAAGTTTTTACTCCAAATGTAACCCCTAGTTTTATTGATGAGTTGCCACCTGTTACTTCACAGCATAGAGCAGTGTCCCTTAGTTTTGCGATTCGAGAGGTCGAAAAGGCTATTTTTGATTTAAACCCCAAAAAAGCATCGGGGATCGATGGGATCAGTAATAAAATGCTTTTGGAGTTACCCCGAATATCATTAAGAATAATTCATCCAATTATTCTGTCTGTGCTTCCTTTTGCCAGTTAATCAATAAATATTATACCACATCCATCCCAAGAAACACTGGCCATAAACTTTCCAGCCGATTGCCGAGTCTTTCGCCGCTTTGGTCGAGTTTCGCACGCTTAAAATCACTCCATGAACTGTTTATTGGACGCAAGTGTATAATGATGAATCCACGATATAGTTCATACTTTGAATAATGAACACGTTTCAGTTTTTGTTCAACTGTCAAAAATCGCGGCACGGATCGAGCAGAAGGCTTTTGATACCCTATACCACTATGTGGTTTGGGTATAATGACTTTGTGCTGCTGTTTGTAACTACCAAATATATTTGACCTAGACCCATCTTTTATTATACCGATCGAATGAGAATCACTAACTGATTCGATTTAGCGATGTCCGTCCGTCCGTCCGTCTGTGTGTCCATGTAAACCTTGTAATCAAACTGCAGGTGGCAAATATTAATATATTTAGATGAAATTTGGTATATAAGCTTTTATCGGTCATGGGATGAACGCTATTGAAATTAGTGAAAATCGGTCTATGTTCAGACCTAGCCCCCATACAAATGACCCCTATGAAATCGACATAAATTGTCATAAGGTCCAAATTGCCATATAGATCTTACTCAAATCGGGTTTGTATGCGTTTATTACACCCATTAATGAGTAATCCAAAAATGATCCCTATCGGACAACTCTTAGTCATAGGCCCCATATAGAGCTGCTTCCCGATCTTCACTTAAATCTATCAAAAAACAAAAATATTGCACTGATTCTTCTCAAATTTTGTTTGTATATATTTTTCCAAAATACAAGAGACTTTACCAAACATAGTCAGGATCGGTCCATTTTTGGGCCTAGTCCCCATTAAGATATAGCATCCGATATGAACTTTTTCATATCTGCAGCCAAAATTAATAAAAATCCACTCAAATTTGTTTTATGTTTATTTTCTATGCCCAGTTAGTTGGAACTATGAGATAGGGTCTCTAAACGCATGGTATAGGGTATCACATAGTCGGTCTAGACCGACTATAATTTTCCTACTTGTTTATATTTAAATGATCATGTAATATATAGCGAACTCACTCTATTGATATTTCTATGATGCCCTCAATCTTACTCACTTTATTCTTTCGATCATCCAATACAACCCAAAGGGCTTTTCCGGTGTTTTCTTCGGTAACTGACCCATTTGAACGAGCAGGACGACCTAAATTATTTGTGCATGTACGACCACGTTAAAATTCGGAGTACCATGTTTTAACCATTGAATTTGACGGCGAAGATTCACCATAATCATTATCGATCCATTCTTAGGCTTGGACGGTATTTTTTCCAATCCATTTTTTCTCAAACTTTATAAAGGAAAATTTTTATAACGGAAACTTTTCTTCTAATTAAGACAATATCAGGAAATTTTGACGCAATTTTTCTAACAGTTGGCCCTAAACAGACAAAATTGACACATGTTACACCATCTCTATGTGAGGCCATGTACTTTTCACTCCATGTATATATTAGAGTGTGTTGCCACATGATCGAATAAAAACACAAGTTATTTTACCCACCACATAGGTGAATATACTTGATGCTAGGTGGCGGTAAATATTGGAAAGTGTTTCACCTAACGTTGGTACTTATAGTGACAGTAGACTTTTTTTGTTGTATTACAACATTTTATGGTATTTTTCCTATTATTTCATATTTTGTTTTCTTATTTTTTGAAAATATTTAAACTACATTGCAAAAGATAGTGAAATAGTGTGATATGTAGTGACGAAAGTACCTCACAAAAGCAGAATTGCAAGACATTATCGATAACTGGAGCGGTAATGAACGTGACCATACAGAGGGAGCATTCGGTGTTATTCGATTGTTGAACAATAGACGATAACAAAATATCATCGAATATTTTTTACGATGAGTGCCCGTTGACCGAAATAGCAGATACCGGTTTTCTTACGGTTTATTTTGTTTTGTGTTGCTTATTAAGTGTGTTTCTAGCCACAATTGAAGTAATTAACACATGCGCTATTGACGATTATGGTGGTCTGGAAGTCGAAGTTCAACAGGAGGAACCGCAACCATCATCATCAAAAGAACTGCTTAAAGAAAAATACCGTCCGGCAACCGATTTCAAGTTGGTTTAAAAGAAAATCAAATGGCAGTTCCATTTGAATTGTTCCAATTATTCTTCGAAAATAATTGCAAAATATGCGACTAATATCTAATGAAATGCTTCATGGGAGTTCTGCTATTTTCTGGTTATCTTAATATCCCACAAACCGCCACCATAGGAACAAATCGTGTTGCAGGCGGCGCTGTGAAAATTGGAAAAAGCCTTGAAAAAGCACGAAACCGACTATGCATGGATCTTCAAAATGACGTTATGGCAATTCTTTGGATGGATAATTCTGAAGTTACTATCATAATCAGTTACGCTACAATCGATCCAGTGACAACAGAGCAACGAGACATCGAAGAAAAGAGTCTTGATGTCAAATTGACTCTTTATGAATATCTATAAATGTTTTCAAAAAAAACCTCAAAGTTATTCGTTATTTTATGAAAATATGTAGATAAATTATTTTTTATATTTAAGACAGTATAAACACATTTGTATATCGAAGCTTATATTCAAAAAGTGCTATCTGCATCAATAATTATTTTAAAGAGAGCGTGTAAAACCAATTTATTAATAAGATCTGAAAGTATTTGTAGATGGATTTGCTACAGTATTAATTAAGAAATAGTCGTACTAATCACGTCTAATGCCAAAATTAATATTATATTCGACAGTTATATCAGAGAACAGTTTGAAATCAATAATTAATATTGCTGTCAAATGTAGATAGCAGCTTTTGAATATAAGCCCAGAAAAAACAAGTAAGAAAATTATAGTCGGTCTAGACCGACTATATGATACCCTATACCATGGTTTAGAGACCCTATCTTTCGGTCCAACTACTTTGATATAGAAAATAAGCATAAACCAAATTTGAGTGGGATTTTTTATTAATTTTTTTGGCTGCAGATATGAAAAAGTTCATATCGGATGCTATATCTATAAAGGGACTAGGTCCAAAAATGGACCGATCCTGATCATGTTTGGTAAAGTCTCTTGTATTTTGCAAAAATATGTACAAACAAAATTTGAGAAGAATCAGTGCAATATTTTTGTTTTTAATAGATTTAAGTGAAGATCGGGAAGCAGCTCTATATGGGGTCAAAGGGATCATTTTTTTACTACTCATTAGTGGATGTAATGAATGCATACAAACCCAATTTGAGTAAGATCTATATGACAATTTGGATCTTATGGCAATTTATGTCGATTTCATATGGGTAATTTGTATGGGGGCTAGGTCTGAACATGGACCGATTCTCACCAATTTCAATAGCGTTCATCCCATGGCCGATAAAAGCCTATATACCAAATTTCATCAAAATATATTCATATTTGCGACCTGCAGTTTGATTACAAGCTTTACATGGACACACGGACATTGTTAAATCAACTCAGAAAGTGATTCTGATTCGATCGGTATAATTAAAGATGGGTCTAGGTCAAATATTTTTGGTTGTTACAAACAGCAGCACAAAGTCATTATACCCAAACCACATAGTGGTATAGGGTATAAAAATTAATACTGGGACACTTTTTGGGACACGCGAATTGTATATGAAAAATTTTAAAACTTTTTTATTTCAGAAATAAATAAATTTATTCAAAAAAGCTAAATAATCTTAAAAAACCTAAACTTTTTGTAGAGATTGTAAATTTTCATTTTTCGAATACCGTTGCCTATAATTTTGTACCACCTCTTAGTTTTTTTTTTTTATATATAAGTTTTTATTTGCAATCTATTTAACAATAATAAGCAAATGGGTTAAAGATAAACAATAACATTAGTTTCAACCTCCACTGAGATTAAAACATATCTACAATCGTATACAATTACATACTCATATAACTTATATAAGACTTAGGTCTATTTTATTTTATATAGTATTCACATTAACTTTACATATTACAACTATTTTTTCCTAAAAGGAAAATCTAGCACATGGTACCTTTTCAGTCTATTTACCTCTTCACTATCACAGTAAACTAATTGCAAGTAAATTTCTATCTAAATTCATCCCAAGGTATTTTACACGGTCTGATTTAGGGATTTCCTCACCATTTAAATACGTTGAAGGACAATCACCCTTTCTTAGAGTAAATGTGATATGCGTAGACTTTTCAGTATTAACACAAATGTTCTATTTCTTCCAGCAGATACTAATTTTATTGAGTTGTTTTGTACCATTTTTGAGGCTTCCTCTTTAGAGTCATTACTTGCCAATAACGCTGTATCATCAGCATATGTTGCAACCGTAACATCTCCAGTAACCGGCAAATCCGAGGTGAAAATAGTATAGAGCACAGGGCCCAGCACGCGTAGACCTGGATGCCAAACTCTGTCGAAAGCTTGCTTAACGTCCAAGAATACCGCGGAGCAATACTGTTTATTTTCTAGCGCATTTCTTACTACTTGTACTACTCTATGGCAACCTCTTAAATGAAAAAAAAAAATAGATAGTTACTTTCATTAAATGTTGTTTCTGCTCCTCATCTTTTGTAATTTTGCCATGGTATTCCTGAATGAACTGTATGCCTTTTCTGCAGTATCATTGGCGATATTTAAGTTTTGGACAATATTTTCCCCCTCGGGTTAATTTCAGAAAATAAGTCCAGAATGTTATTTTTTAGAATTATTAAAATACTATCAACATGTTTTATTGAAATCCTTCCACAAATATATATTATTTCGATATTTTGTTTAAAAAAAATATAAATCTCCTTAAATGTAACTTTTGACCTTAAAGAGAGACCGTTTATAGTGTTTCAATTTATCCTTAATTTACAAGATTGGGAGCTTGTATCAAGTAGCATAATATTTTGATAAAATATAAAGGAAATATGAAAACACCAAAAAGATGCAGCCTAAAAGTTTAAAAAGTATGAAAAATCAAATTTTTCTTCAAATCCGCTTAAATAAAAACGCTGCCCTCGCCAAATTAAGGACAGCATACCTACAATATTTGGCATTTTTAATCATATATTCTTGCTGATAAGACCTCAAAGTTCAATCGCTGATAGCGGAAAATTTCTTGAACAAAATTTTTGAAAAAGTAAAATTGGAGATTTTGAAATAGTGCTAAAAATTACGTACCGTTTTGACATTCATTTAGAACGGCATAACAATAGACGAGCTGCAAAATACTTTATAGAAGATCATTCTGAGATCAGGAAAATGCAAAGATGTTATTGGTGTAAATTATTTCAATGTCCTGAAATTTGTGAGCTCGATTTTCTCAATCAAGTGGTCTGCGGCGCATTTATTGCCTGGGGAACTTGATATAACTTGGCTGTTTTTCAACCGATAATAGATTTTGTTATTTTATTGGAAAGCAAAACGCAATTATTAATATCAAAATTTTTGTGAAAAATGATTTTTTGGACAATTTTTACATATAAATGCATATTTGAACTTTGAACTCAATGCGCGTCAAGAAAGCATTGTCCGATTTGGCTCAAATTTTGGGCACTAAAGTTTTGGATCCAGTATCACAATAATCCGACCCGCACGTCTTGAAATTGAAAAAAAAAAATGGCTGTCACCCTAACACTTATAGGTTTCTTGGAAAACACCCAGCATTGTCCACCATAAATGTAAGATTGGGCCGGTTTGTCTTTGTCACGTATGTGACATATTAATAGTAAAATATTTCCTATATGAGTATTTGTTTGAATACTGGGCACAGAAATGAATCGATTCGACTCATATTTATAGTGAGGAGATCCAAATCTTTTGTGCCATCAATAATCAAAAAATGTTTATTAAAGTTACCGCCTGGGAGAATAATTGCATGAAAACTAGGTAAAAATATCAATACCAAATCCACTTTTCAGACCTGTAATATGATTTTAAAGTTCTCATTATGAATGATGATTGAACGGAAGAACGGCCACCGCTACTACAACCCACACTGTAATTGGGAGTCAATGGGTACTTACTACTAATTGCCTATAATTATATGGATATATAGTTTAGTTTATAGTTAAGTGTTAGTTTAAGTGTTAGACTAATATCCTAATTGTTTATCTGCATATAAAATACTAATCTTGCTAATTGCAATAAAATTGCGAGTATAAAGCTACTAGTATAAAACAAAAGCAACCACATTAGTTTTACAACAAAAAATTATAAAAATAATATTTAAAAGGATTTTTCACGTACAAAATTTATAATTTAATGTTCAAGCACGTAAAAAGAAATCCAAGGCAGTGGTGCGTTAATTTAAACAAAAAAAAAAAAATCATGGCTCATTCGTACAGTTTTTTTTTTTTTTTTTGTGACCAATAATTTTCTCTATTTGCCACTTTGGCTTAGTTTGTTAATGTTCTAGATTTGTCACAAAAAAACACCGAGAAAAAAAAAACAAACAAAACAAAAAAAAAAAAACCCAAAAGTTCTTTTTTTTTTTAATTCTAAAACAGAAAAGACCTCTACAATTGTATTTGTGAGAGTTTGCTGAATAAAAAAACAAAATCAAGTTATAAGAAATTATACTCGATTTAATTTTCCAGTCCAGTTATTTTTGCCAGGGTTGAATGCTTTGGTTTTTTTGGTTAAATCCATACCATAACAGCATCTTTATCGTAGTGTATTTATGTATATGTATTTGTTAAGGGCATCTGTCTATATATGTGTGTGTGTGTGCATATTTTTATGAAACAGCAGTGTAGTAGTGTTTATTACTTGGAAATTTTGATGTCTGAGGTTATGCGTAAAAATTAATTAAATCACAGTTGATGTTGTAAAATTTTAACTAAACCAACGAGTATGACTTTTAGAAAAATACATAAAAAAAAGTAAATTAAAATAAAACAAAATTTCAATATTTAAAGTAGTTTATAAAGTAGTTGTGGTTGCCAACAAATTGAAAAACAGAAACTTAAGCTTTTTAATTAGTTAAATTAAAGAGAATAAGTAAAAAGTTTGTTTAGGAAAAAGTTATCAGAGGAAATTAAATTAAGAAATTTGAATCACGAATACATTGCAGTACTATTGCAAACTCATGTGAATACGGTTATAGCGAAGCTCACGGACAACAGACCAAGCCAACGTCATAAAAGCTCAATGTTTTTGCAATATGTTTTCCTCTAAAAATATTCAAGCACCTTTAGGTTGCTTATTAAAAATTTATATTTAAAACCCAACAAGGGATGTGCATGTAAAATATGTGTACATTCTTAAAATATATTTACACTCAGCACTAACTAACTGAATCTGAAATTTAGTTTTATTAAATTATAACAATTACCTCTAGAATAACGAAAAATTTCTTAAAAAGTCCCATTCTTAAAAATGTACCTTTTCTTGAATATAAGCTTTCCTTAAAAAAATACTTTCCCTTAAAAAAGTACCTCATGTAAAAAATCACCTTTGGTTAAAATAAGTACCTTTTTTAAGAAAGGGGAAATCTTAGATGAAAATCAGCTGTTCTCCCTTCTAATGTCCGAAATCAACTTAATCAATCAGGAAACTAATGTTTCGAAGATCATGTAGAATATGTATTGGTTATCAGAATGTACGTGTACTTAATAACAGTTTTGACTTGGATTACGATGTTAACGTACTTAAGGGAACTTGGTTGTGAATAATGACAAAGCTAGTACTACCAGGGACAAAATGTTTAAAGGTCGTCTATTAGCTGATGTTCAGTGGGGGAGCATATTTCAATTAATGAGTCCAAGGTAAAATATTTTGGTCACCATCCCACTAAACAGTACGGTTTGGCTTTAAAAACTGGCTAGCAGCTAGTTCCACGGGATATTGTTATGCTTTTGATTTTAATTGCGGAAAACCAGATGAAAATATCACTGATCCCTTAGGATCAAGAGTAGTTAAAGAATTTCTTCAGAATATGGAGACTGATCCAGCAAAGCACGAAGTATGTTTCGATAATTTTTTTTTGCGAGCTATAACCTGTTATTGGAACTCAAAATAGATGGATATAGTGCAATGGGAACCATACGAGAAAATAGATCCAAAAATGTCCTCCAAAAGCACAAAGGAAATGAACAAGGAAGATCGAGCCTCGTAACTACAGGTTTGATAAACAGTATGAGATTCTGATGGTAAAATGGAAAGATAACAGCATCTGTACTATGGCAAAAAACTATGACGCAATTGAGCTATTAGGTGGCGTAAAACGTTGGCCTCAACGTCAAAAATTGATGTCAGTATTCCAAAAATGTTTGAGACTTACAACAAACATATCGGTGGAGTAGATGAATTGGATTTGTCAATTTCACTTTACAGGATTGCAATTCGCGTTAAAAAATGGTGGTGGGTACTTTTTACCTATATAATACATATGGCTATTGCAAACGCCTGGCGATTACATGTAACGAGTCGTAGTGACAGCATTGGTCAGCTTTTATTCCGTCACTCTATTGCTAGGTATTACTTACGACAAAATAATTAAAATAAAGCTCGACCTTCATCTTCATCGATTCCAGGATTACCACATGATGATATAGGTCACTACCCTAAAAAACTGGAAAACCATTAAGATGTATAGTATGTCATGCAAGAGTTCAATGGCAATGTAAAAAAATGCTTAAAAACATTATGTTTCGAAAAACCATGTTTTGAAAAATTTCACCTATAAGGCGCCGCTGTACCCAATCGAGTACCTTACCTAATCAATTTTTTTAGTTTCTTCTTTTATTTATTTTTATTTAGTTTCCAAAGAATAGAAAAATAAAAATTTCGAAATATATCACTTTTACTTCCGTTTTGGCGGTTAATCGGTTAAAATGTGCTGATTACAATAAATTGAATGACCTACTTTATCATATTGACTGGTAGTTTTTGGTTGGCAGTCGGCTCCTTGAAATCTATTGTTTTGTGGATTGAATCGTATCTCACATTTAGAACTCATGGTGTCATGTTTCGCAATATTGAATCTACAATTGTAAGAGTTACTTCTGGCGTTCCCCAAAGCAGTTATTTTGGCCCGTTATTGTTTTTGTTATTCGTAAATGATCTTCCGACTGTAATTTCGAATTGCAACGTCGTTGTGTATGCAGATGATGTTAAGTCATTTCACAGTTTCAATGACATAAATGGTCGTAGTGTGAACCTCATGGAGTTGAATATTAAGAAATGTAAATAAATGGTATTTTACAGAAGGCGGATAAATTCTAGCGAGTATTGCATTAGTGAAATAGTATTAGATACCGTTCTTAGTGTACTTATGGATAGGAGACTTAACTTCATTGGTCATATTAGTATGATTGTTAATAAGGCAGGAACTACTCTTGGTTTCGTTAAAAGATTGGATATTTATACAGTACTTGTAAGACCAATTTTGGAATATGCATCAATAAGATGGAGTCCATATCCAATAGGTTCCCGCCACTGCAATTGCGTCTGTGCAGAAAAAGCTTTGTTGTACTGTCTACTTAGTTTAGGTTGGAGTTATGGTGACTTGCCATCTAAGGCTATTATACTTCCAATTCTTGAGAGTAGAAGGACCATTCAACCATTCCTCTTCATTTGGACTATTTTAGGATTAATTATACCAATTTTTATCCTTTCCGCAGAATTTGTCATGACGTTAATGTGTTAAACAATTTCGTTGATTTTAATTGTAATGTATTGAAAGTTAATCGCGATATAATTGAAGGCCAGCTGATGACATAGTCTGTAACTGACTTATGCCGGGTTTTCATTATGTCATTTTCAATGGCAATTGTTGTAAATTATTGTCAGCTATAAGAAAACGGGTTTTAATGTCTTGTCATTTACAACCCCTGGCAACATTTGACATCTGAAATGAAATTGCCAGCATGTTGGCAATTTGTTTGTGTTTGACAGCCGGATTTTTTGTTCGTTTTTAAGATGTTATGAATACGTAATGAATAGAAAATTACGAGATGTCAGTTGAGGCAGTTGTTTGTTGTCAGCTTATATGATATAGTGAAAACCAGGCATTAAGATCACACAAGTTAGATGTCAGCTCTTGTTTGGAATCCGCCAGAATCCGGATCCTGATGTGTACGCGGTTCCAGCAGGGCGGTAGAGGCGGGTAAGTGTGAGGCGGGGTTCGGTCGTTTAAAGAAAAGAAATTATCATTTTTAAAAAACTACCTTTTCTTGACAAAGTAACTTTTTTTAAGTACTACTTCTTCTTAAAAAAATACCATATCTGAAAACATGCCTTTTCATAAAAAATTACGTTTTGTTTAATAATTATCTTTCCTTAAAAAATACCTTTTCTAAAAATAGTAAATTTTCTTAAAAAATTACCTTTATTTAAAAAATTAACTTTTGTTAAAAAAGTACATCTTCTTTAAAAAAAAGTACATTTTCTTAAAAAGTACATTTTTCTTAAAAAGTACATTTTCTTAAAAAGTATAGTTTCTTAAAAAGTACCTTTTCTTAAAAAGAATATATTATCTTAAAAAGTACCTTTTCTTAAAAAAGTAGCTTTTATTAAAAATCTACTTTTTCTTAAAAAAGTACTTTATCTTAAAAAAACATATTTTCTTTAAAAATTACAGTTTCTTAAAAAAGAGCCATTTCATAAAATAGTTCATTGTATTAAAGAAGTAAATTTTCTTTAAAAAATTCTTCTCTTCAAAAGGGAAATTTGCTTAAAAAGATACTTTTCTTAAAAAGGTACATATTCTGAAAAAGGAAATTTTTCTTAAAAAGGTAAATTTTCTTCAAAAAGTACCTTTACTTTTTCTTAAAACCTGCCATTACTTTTTCTTAAAAAGGTTAATTTTCTTCAAATAGTACCTTTAGCTAAAAAAAATCATATTTTCTTAAAGTAAGTTTTCTTAAAAACATACCTTATCATAAAAAAGTACCTTTTCTTAAAAAAAGCATATGTTCTTAAACATGTGCTTCTTCTTAAAAAAGTAAATTTTCTATCAAAAGAACATTTTCTCAAAAAAGTACATTTTCCAAATAAGTTAGCTTTTCTTTAAAAAAAAATATATATTCCTGAGTAAATCCATTTTGCTAGAAAGTATATTTTCTTAAAGTCGCAATTTTTCTAAAAAATATTCTTAATATTAAAAAGTACTTTTTCTTTAAAATTACCATTTCTTAAAGATGATAAAATGATCCTTTCTTTAAGTATATTTTCGTAAAAAAAATACCTTTTCTTCAAATGGTACCTTTTTCCTAAAAAATACCTTTTCTTAAAAAGTATATTTTTTTAAAAACTACATTTTCTTAAAAAGTACATTTTTTAAAAAAATTATCATTTTTTTAAATGAACCTTTTCTTAAAAAAGTATCTTTTATTAAAAATTTATCTCTTATAAAAGTCCCATATTTGAAAAAAAATCATTTTCATAAAAATTACGTTTTGTTTAATAAATACCTTTTCTTAAAAAGTTACTTTTCTAAAAATAAGAAATTATCTTTTGTTAAAAAAGTACATCTTCTTTTAAAAAGTACCTTTTCTAAAAAAGTACCTGTTCTAAAAAAGTACATTTTCCTAAAAAAGTACCTTTTCTTAAAAAGTACCTATTCTTAAAAAGTATCTTTTATTAAAAAAATACCTCATTTGAAAAAATGACTTTTCATAAAATATTATGTTTTATTTAATAAATCTTTTCCTAAAAAATTACTTTCCCAAAAAATAAAAAATTACCTTTTGTTAGAAAAGTAAATTTTCTTTAAAAAAGTACCTTTTCTTAAAAAGTACCTTTTCTTAAAAAGTACCTTTTCTTAAAAAGTACATTTTCTTAAAAAGTACCTTTTCGTAAAAAAGTACCCTTTCTTAAAAAAGTATCTTTTATTAAAAATTTACATTTTCTTAAAAAGTACATTTTCTAAAAAAAGTATATTTTCTTTAAAAAGTACAGTTTCTTAAAAAATAGTTCATTTTGTTAAAAAAAAATTTCTTTCAAAAATTCTTCTCTTCAAAAGGTACATTTTCTTAAAATGGCAATTTTTCTTAAAAAGTACCTTTACTATTTCTTCAAAAAGTACCTTTAGCTAAGAAGCATATTTTCTTAAAGTAGCTTTGCTTAAAAACGTACCTTGTCATAAAAAAAGTACATTATCTTAAAAACGCATATGTTCTCAAACATGTGCTTCTTCCTAAGAAGGTACATTTTCTAAAATATATTTTCTTTAGTACATCCATTTTGTTAGAAAGCATATTTTCATAAAAAGGTTCCATTTGTTACAAAGTTACCTTTACTTTCTTAAAATTGGACGTTTTCGTAAAAAAAATACTTTTACTTAAAATAAAAAATCAAAATTACATTTTCTTAAAATGTTCCTTTCTTTAAGAAGTATATTTTCGTAAAACAAATAACTTTTCTTGAAATAGTACCTTTTTCCTAAAAAAAATATCTTTTCTGAAAAAAGTACCTTTTTATAAAAGAACCTTTTCTTAAATAAATACCTTTTCCTAAAAAAGTATATAAAAGAATTAAGTTTTGTAAAAAAAATATATTTTCTTAAAAAAATTATTTTTTAAGAAATATTACCTTTTTAAAAAGTGCTTTTTAAGAACCTGTTTTAATAAAACAGTTTTTTTTTTGAATTAATTACCAATTATAGAAAAGTATATAAAGCATATATTCTTTATATGTTACCTTCTTCAAACGCTTCCGGTAAACAAATGGTTGTGGACCATTCAGAACCGATTTGAATGTTGTTTGTTTTTAGTTTGAACAACTTTTCTTGGATTCCCTTTACCTTGAAAGCCTCATATATCCGTCAGTTTTTCACATTCTAATATATGGGCAAATCCATTATCCGTTACATGCTTCGGTTTAATAGATTTTTTAAAGCACTGAGATAGTTTTTTTTTCAAAACTTTAAATCGAAGTCGGCCCTTTTTAAAGCGATGCAATTTAAATATCAAAGATTTCTCAATATTGAATGTTATCTAGATGATCTAATGAATGTCCATTTTTCAATGGGTATTTCTCAGATAGCATCGATATCTTTGAGCCAATTATGGCCACAATTAATTTTAGCCGCTTTATATATAAAACTGTCAATTTGCTGACGAGTTGTCCAGTGGATCTGCTCACCATTCACTTCTGTGTGTATTTACATATGTCAGAAATTAAGCAATGCTTGTGAGACTATGCAATTAGTAAACAATAAGTTTGTTGATTTTCATTGTAAGAACTTGTGTAGGGTCAGTCCATTTACTTCAAAGTAACACTAAACTAACTGCGGCCCAACCCCATCGACTTTAACACTTTCACAAAAAATTTGTAATCCCTCAAGTTTTTAAAAAAAACCGTAAAACTTTTTTTTTGGCAAAAATTATTATCAAACACTTAATTAGAATGAAAATCCAAATAAATCTAATGAAACAACATAATGTCAATAATTTTATGTTCAAAGAAAAACATGCAGTGAAACTCTGTAAAAAGAACAAAAAATCAACTGTATATAAACCGCTTCATTTGTCTTGGTAAGAGAACGTTACGACCAGCAACGTTTTGTATGTGTAAAGGATCATACAATAACAGAAACAAAACAGGAAATAACCTTTTTTGTTAGACATATACTCAGTCTACTAAAAAAAACACATACACACTGCTAAACAATAAGAGAACAAAATCCAAAAGGGTGTTTGTAAATGTGTAAATACCAATATTAATGTGTATGCAAACGACCGGAAATAGGAAACTTCAATCGTAAAATAATGAATAGAGGACACAATATCGTATAGACAGAGAGAGAAATATGGAAACAAATAAACATATAAGATACACTCAAAAATTATTTCAGTTGGATTTCAGCTGGATTATTATTTTTCATATAGAAATTAAAGTAAGTAGATGCAGTTTTTTAAGACACGTACTTAAGTAAATATACTGTTTTAGAAATAAGTATTTTTTGATGAAAAGTTACTTATTTAAGAAAAGGTACTTTTTTTGGGGAAATGTACTTTCTGAAAAAAATTAACTTTTTTTTTAAGAAATGGTACTTATTTAAGAAGAAGCACTTTTTTAAAAAACGTACTTCTTTAAGACAAGGTACTTTTTTAAGAAAAGTTATTTTTTGAAGAAAACGTATCTAGATAAGAAAATGTAGTGTTTATGAAAATGTACTTTTTTAGAATTTTTTTTTGGTAAGAAAGTGTACTATTTTAAAAATAAGTACTTTTTGAGGAAAACGCATTAATATATTTAAGAAAAGGTACTATTTAAGGAAATTTACGCTTTTGAAGAAAATTATTTTTTTTAAGAAATGGTACTTAAAAAAAAAACGTACTTCTTTAAGAAAAGGTACTTTTTAAAAAAAATTTATTTTTTGTAGAAAACGTACCTATTTAAGAAAGTTTAGTTTTTTATGAAAAGGTACTTTTCGAGAAAATGTGCATATTCAAGAAGAGGTAGTTTTTTTTTAAGATAAAGTACTTTTTTAAGAAAGTTTAATTTTTAAGAAAATTATCTTTTCCAAGAAAATGTAATTTTTGACATATGTATTTTTAAGATCATTCTCTTTTTTAAGAAAAGATATTTTTATACGGATATGTACTTTTTTAGAAAACGTACCCGTTTAAGGTCTTATACTTTTCCGAGAAAAGCATTCTTTAAGATTTTGTACATTTAACAAAGGATACTTTTCTAAGAAAATGTACTCTTTTAAGAAAATGTGTTTTTAAGAAATTGTGCTCTTTTAAGGTACTTTCTTAGGAAAAGATAATATTTTAGAAAAGGCCCTTTTTTAAGAAACTTACTTATTTAAGAAAATTTACTTTCTTAAAAATAGGAATTATTTAGGAAAGAGCACCATTTTAGTGAACATTTTTTTTTATAAGAAAAGGTACTTGTTTTAAAAATTTACTTTTTAGAATATTTACTTTTTTAATAATAGGTACTTTTTAAGAAAATATAGTTTCCTTAGAAAAATTAATTTTTGAAAAAAGTTACTTTAAAATGAAAAGGTACTTTTTCAAGAAAAGTTAATTTTTAAGAAAATGCATTTTTTATAAGTTAACGACGCAAGATTTCTCAACATGTTTCTTTTATTTTGCGAAGTCCGAAACGCTACGTTTTTAAAATAAATATTATGTGTCATATTTTAATATTTTTTTGGCGACACTATGTCTGCAGTAAATAGAACGAATGAACGAAATAAAACAAAAAAAAAAAAAAAAAAGATTTTGATGACTGTTTCTTCAGCTAGAAATGATTTAACTTGTTTGTTTAAAAAATTAATTCACTTCTGATGATAAAGCAGAATAGTTCGACAGCTAGGAAAAAACAGATTCTTAGAGCCGTATACAAAAAAATTATTGTGTACTTCAAGTAGACTTTATCAACATTTTTGTATGAAAAACATACAATAAATTCTACTGAAGTGCACTTTAATTTTTTGCATACGGCCCATAGTGTTTTATTATTGTAAAAAATTAAAGTATTTTTATAACTTTTATGTACCTTTTTGAGAGTATGTACTTTCTTAAGAAAAAATAATTTTTGAAGAGACGGTGCTTTTACGACAAGGAACTGTTTTCACCTTTTTGTAGAATATGAACTATTTATACCCTATACCACTATGTGGTTTGGGTATAATGACTTTGTGCTGCTGTTTGTAACAACCAAAAATATTTGACCTAGACCCATCTTTAATTATACCGATCGAATCAGAATCACTTTCTGAGTTGATTTAACAATGTCCGTCCGTCCGTCCGTCCGTCTGTGTGTCCATGTAAAGCTTGTAATCAAACTGCAGGTCGCAAATATGAATATATTTTGATGAAATTTGGTATATAAGCTTCTATCGGCCGTAGGATGAACGCTACTGAAATTGGTGAGAATCGGTCCATGTTCAGACCTAGCCCCCATACAAATTACCCATATGAAATCGACATAAATTGCCATAAGATCCAAATTGTCATATAGATCTTACTCAAATTGGGTTTGTATGCGTTCATTACATCCACTAATCAGTAGTCCAAAAATGATCCCTTTGACCCCATAGAGCTGCTTCCCGATCTTCACTTAAATCTATTAAAAAACAAAAATATTGCACTGATTCTTCTCAAATTTTGTTTGTACATATTTTTGCAAAATACAAGAGACTTTACCAAACATGATCAGGATCGGTCCATTTTTGGACCTAGTCCCTTTATAGATATAGCATCCGATATGAACTTTTTCATATCTGCAGCCAAAAAAATTAATAAAAATCCCACTCAAATTTGGTTTTTGCTTATTTTCAATGTCCAGTTAGTTGGGCCTAAGAGATAGGGTTTCTAAACGCATGGTATAGGGTATCATATAGTCGGTCTAGACCGACTATAATTTTTTTACTTGTTTTAAGGATACGAAATTATTTAATACATGTAGTTTTCTAAAAATTAATTGTTAAAGAAATGTTCTTTGCTAAGAAAAGATAATTTTTTAAGAAACTGTACATTTTTTATTTTAAAAATAGGAACTTTTATAGAAAATACAGTTTTCTAAGCAAACTAAAATTTTTATGCAATGTACTTTTTATGAAAGGGTAACTTTCTGGCAAAATTGTATATTTTCAACAAAAGTACTTTTTAGGAATAGACACCTCTTTATTTCCTTAAGAAAAGGTGAGATTTAAGAGAGTTAAATTTTTAGGAAAATTTACTTTTTTAAGATAAATTTTTTTTAAACACTGTACTTTTTTTTAAAAGATGTAATTTAGAAAAAAAAACTTATTTAGGAAAATGGACCTTTTTAAGGAGAATTGCATTTTCACAAAATTTACTGTCTTAACAGTAGGTGCTTTATTAATAAAACAGTACTTTTTTAAAAAGGGTACTTTTTCAAAAAGGTAGTTCTGAAAGAAAGGAACTTTTTAAGAAAATATATTTGTTTTAAAAAATATTTCTTCTAAGAAAATGAACTTTGTACTTTTGCAAGAAAAGTATTTTTTACGAGAGATACCATTTTAAGATAAGTACTTTTTATTTAGGAAAGGAACTTTTTTAAGACAGATAGTTTTTGAAGAAAATATGCTTTTATAAAAAAAATCACTTTTTTACCAAGAAGTACGTTTTCTACAAGACAAATTTTTAAGAAATAACATTTCTGTAAGAAGAGTTAGTTTAAGAGAAGAAATTGTACTTTTCAAGAAAAACTAGTTCTTGGTAAAAGGTGCTTTTTAAGAAAAGGTAATTTTTTAAAGAAAATTGTCTCATATAAAAAGATTTAATTTATTTAAGGTTAATATTAAAGAAAATGTTCTACTTTAAGAAAAAGCACTTTTTAATGGAAGGTATTTTTTAAGGCAATCTATATATTAATACGTGAAGGTAAATTTTTGGTTCCCTTTTTAAGCAATATGCGGGCACGGAGGAGTATGAAAACAGCCATAGCTATAGTTCATATGGAGGAGAAGCTGAGAATGATGAAATTTGTGTTCAGTCTGTCTTAAAAATATATTAAATTAAATAAAATAAAATATTTATAATAATTCGTTACATCTTGTTAATGCGAATGATTTAAATTATATATCAGACGCTCTGTGTTGCATTGTGAATTGCTAAATTTGATTAGCATAAAATTTAAATATTCATAAATAAGATTAAAAAACATTGAAAGAAAAAAATTGAATGAAAAAATATTTCCTAGAATTTGAACTCGAGTTTCGAGTGCTGGGCTATAATAGTATAGTTTATTATAAAGAGGACTTTATTTAAGAGACGGTGCCTTTTTAAGATAATATACTTTTTTTAAGCAAATTTACTCTTTTAGGAATACGTACCTTTTTAGAAAATGTAATTGTTTTTACGAAAATCTAACTTTCTAAGAAAAAAGTATTTTTCAAAGAAAAAGTGTTTTATTAAGAAAATTTATTATTTCAATTATAGTTTATTTTAGGCCTTTTTTAATGTACATTATTATGAGTTTTTTAGAAATTAATCTAACGGGCTTTTAAGGTCCTGTTTCAAAAATCAAATAAAAGATTATTAATTTTTTTCTTTTTTTTTCTTTCCATTTAAGGTACGGTTCTTTTTTGAGAAAACGGAACATTTGAAGGATATATAATTTTATGAAAAAGGTACTCTGTAAGGTACTTTTTTATAAAAAGGTACATTTTAAAAAAATTTACTTTTTAAGAAAATGTACTTCTTTAAGAAAATGTGTTCTTTTAAGAAAAGTTTTTTTCTTTAAATGCACCTTCTTGAGAAGAAGTACCTTCTTAAGAACAGGTATTTTTTAAGATAATTAAATTTTTTAAGAAAAGGCACGGTTTTACAAGGTACTGTTTTATTTAAAAAAGGTACTTTTTATGAAAGTGTACTTTTCTAAATAAAAACCATTTTAAGAAAAAGTTTTTTTTTAAGAAAATGTACTTTCTGAGGAAAGGTTCTCTTTTTAGAAAAGGTATCTTTTGAAGAAAATAAAACTTTATAAAAATAGGTACTATTTAAGGTTTTTTTAAAGAAAATGTACATTCTTAATAAAAGGTACTTTTATAAGAAATTATACTACTTGCCGAAAAGGTACCTTGTTAAGAAAAGTTACTTGTGTTAAGAAACTATACTTTTCTAAGGAAAGGCACTTTTTGAAGAAAATATAACTTTGTAAAAAATAGTACTTTTTAGTTTATTTTTTTAAAGGTACTTTTTTAAGAAAATGTAAATGTAAAAACAAGTAACAAAATTATAGTCGGTCTAGACCGACTATACGATACCCTATACCATGCGTTTAGAAACCCTATCTCTTAGGCCCAACTAACTGGACATAGAAAATAAGCAAAAACCAAATTTGATTGGGATTTTTATTAATTTTTTTGGCTGCAGATATGAAAAAGTTCTTATCGGATGCTATATCTATATGGGGACTAGGTCCAAAAATGGACCGATCCTGATCATGTTTGGAAAAGTCTCTTGTATTTTGCAAAAATATATACAAACCAAATCTGAGAAGAATCAGTGCAATAGTTTTGTTTTTTAATAGATTTAAGTGAAGATCGGGAAGCAGCCCTATATGGGGCCAAAGGGATCATTTTTGGACTACTCATTAATGGATGTAATGAACGCATATAAACCCAATTTGAGTAAGATCTATATGACAATTTGGATCTTATGGCAATTTATGTCGATTTCATATGGGTAATTTGTATGGGGGCTAGGTCTGAACATGGACCGATTCTCACCAATTTCAATAGCGTTCATCCCATGGCCGATAAAAGCTTATGTACCAAATTTCATCAAAATACATTCATATTTGCGACCTGCAGTTTGATTACAAGCTTTACATGGACACACAGACGGACGGACGGACGGACATTGTTAAATCAACTCAGAAAGTGATTCTGATTCGATCGGTATAATTAAAGATGGGTCTAGGTCAAATATTTTTGGTTGTTACAAACAGCAGCACAAAGTCATTATACCCAAACCACATAGTGGTATAGGGTATAATAATATTTCCTAGAATTTGCACTCGAGTTTCGAGTGCTGGGTTATAATAGTATAGTTTATTATAAAGAGGACTTTATTTAAGAAGCAGTGCCTTTTTAAGATAATTTACTTTTTTAAGCAAATTTAGTCTTTTAGGAATACGTATCTTTTTAGAAAAGGTAGTTTTTTCAGAAAATGTAACTTTCTAAGAAAAAAGTATTTTTCAAAAAAAAGTGTTTTATTAAGAAAACATACTATTTAAGGTACGGTACTTTTTTGAGAAAACGGAACATTTGAAGGATATATTATTTTATGAAAAAGGTATTAAAAAAAATTTACTTTTTAAGAAAATGTACTTCTTTAAGAAAATTTTTAAGAAATATACTTTTCGAAGGAAATGCTCTTTTTGAAGAAAATATAACTTTCTAAAAATTGGTAGTTTTTAATGTATTTTTTATAGGGACTTTTTAAGAAAATGTAAATGAAGAAAAATTTACTTTTTTAAGAAGATTATTTTTTTAAAAAGGTAATTTTTTATGAAAGCGTACTTTTCTAAGAAAAAAATATTTTTGAAGAAATGGTTTTTGTTAAGAAAATGTACTTTTTGAAGATATGTTCCTTTTTTTAGAAAAGCTGCCATCTGAAGGAAATATATATAGTTATGATAAAACGTACTTTTATAAGAAAATATATTATTTTGTGAAAAGGACCTTGTTTTAAGAAAAGGTTCTTGTTTTAATGAAATATGCTTTTCTAAGGAAAGACACTTTTTGAAGAAAATATAACTTTCTAAAAAGTTGTACTTTTTAGTGTATTTTTTTAAGGTCTCTTTCAAGAAAATCTTTATGGAGAAAAATTTACTTTTTTAGGATTATTTAAAAAAAAAGTACTTTTTATGAAAGTGTACTTTTCTAAGAAAAACATTTTGTAAAATAGTTTGTTTTTAAGAAAATATACTATTTAATGAAAGATTCTCTTTCCAGAAAAGGTAGCTTTCGAAGAAAATATAATTTTCTAAGAAAAGTACCATTTAAGCTATTTTTTTTTCAAGAAAATGTACATTTTTAACAAAAGGTAATTTTATAAGAAAATATACTATGTTACGAAAACGTACCTTTTTAAGAAAAGGTACTTGTTTCAAGAAAATTTAATACTTTAAAAAAACGTACTTTTTGAAGAAAATATATCTTTCTAAAAAGTTGCACTTTTTAATGCATTTCTTTTTTAAATTACTTTTTTAAGAAAATGTATATGTAAGATAATATACTTTTTAAGAAGATTATTTTTTTAAAAATTGTACTTTTTAAGAAAATGCACTTTTTTAAGAAAAAATAATTTATTAAGAAAAGTCTTTTTTAGAAAATATATTTTTGAGCAAGGTCCTCTTTTTAGAAGAGATACCTTTTGAAGAAGGTAATTTTTAATGCATCTTTTTAAGAAAATGTACATTTTTAATAAAAGATACTTTTATTAGAAAATATACTATGTTACGAAAAGGTGCTTGTTTTAAGAATATACTAGCATAACCCAGCGCTCGAAATTCAAGTGCAAATTCTAGGAAATTTTATTTTTTTTTTAATTTTTTTTCCCTCAATGCTTTTTAATCTATATATATGGGGGATTTCATGTCAACTGCACCAACTTTTGAAACCGATGTCTTCCGATCGGGATGAAATTTGCACCAAGGTTAGTCCTATTGGATAGTAGCTTAGACACAATTATTCAACAAGATCGGTCCAGATCTCTCTGAGTTAGAGGGGATCAAAATTTGACATTTTAGCCAAACAGGTGTTTTTTCTCATCCATGTAACTTATTACTTATTGTTCTTAGAAAATTTTCTCCCAAAGAGTTTAGATAGCTATTTCTTCAATATTTCGGAAAAAAATACTTAAAAAAAAAAATTTGTAGACTTTTTTTTTTGCTAAATTAAATAATTTTTTGCCTTTTTTTTCAAAAAAGGCATTTATTTTTTTTTTTTTTTTCATAAGAAAGCTTAGGATTTTTCTTTTAAGAGCTTTTTGGTCGCTTAGTGGGATTGGAGTGAAATAACTATCAAAATAAGTGTTTTGTAACTCAAGACAACGGTTTTTCAATTTTTCACAAATGCACTATTTTGAATTTTTTCCTATTTATGTCTAAAACCTTTAAATAAAACTTATACTGATAAACTAGACAAACTAAACTTTCCGAAGGTATATAACATACCTAACTAAAATTTTATACCCTCGATACTGTAATACCCAGAATATGTTAACCTCAGGAAAAATCGCTTTTTTCTATAGAAATGTTGAAAAATTATTATTTTTTATTTATTTTTAATAATTAAATTAATGGATAATAATAATAATATTAAAAATAAAAAGATAAATAATTTACTAAAATTTATCTTAATTGCATTATATCCATTTATATCATAACTATTTTTATACTTAATTTATTGTAGCTGATGAAGTATTTAAGTCTTGTAAATTTTTAAATACCCAGTATTTCATCAAGCTTTTTTGTCGCCTTTATTTACTGCGTTTTTTTGTCAATCCTTTGTTGTCTTTGGAAAGAAATCGCATTGAATAGAGACAGAAAACTTTTTCAACTTGAGTCTTCCATCGACAAGCGGTATAAAGCATGGTATTGAGCGGTGCCATAGATTGTTACCGCAGCATCGAATGTGCTCTTCAGTGTTTTCAATGTTTCCTGATGATCCTCTTTGCTACTAAAAACTATTTTAGTTTCTTTACAATAACTCTTTGCCCAATGGAATAAAGCAGTCGCATCTAAGGTGCGATCTTGATGAGAGCACTGGAGGCTATGCTTCGCTGCATTTCTTTTAAGGTTTGCTCCAATACCATCACATGCTCCTTTACCATGAGCAGTAGGATGAAAATGCCACTCAGCTGGCATTCCAAAATCTTTTTCATGGGCCATAAGATTTGCCAAGCTACTTTTGTTTTTAAAATGTTGACGAGCTCCGTCCGAAACGTAGTATACCTTCTTTACTGTAAATTTAGATTTTAGAAATTTTAGTATTCTCTTCTGGTACTCATAAACTGCAACGGTATCATGTTTTAAATCGTCGGATATGATTGCCATACTTTTGTGTTTCAGTTTTTCATCTTTCATGTAGTAAATAATTACTGTGAATATAGTTGCTTGGTCGTTATTGAAGTGGAATGCTTGTATGGCATCCTGAAGAACATACTTATAGTTTTCTGCGAAATCATATGAAATAACGAATTCACCAGACTTCAAATATATCTTCAAATCCTTGAAGAATGACCATTGCTCTTTGACTAAAAAGTCATAGTTTCTCAAGTTTAGCAATCCTGTACACATTTCTTCCACAAAATCATCCACATTTAAAATGATTGTTTTCAATGTGCATCTGTCAGTCTGAATCCAAGAATCAAATTTGACCTCCTCTATATATTCTCGATCTAAAGAGTTGATTAAATTTTCTTTTCGGGTAATTGGTACATTCACCTAAGTGGCAAGAAGTTGTTGCATTAGGATACATAGTCAATTTAAGGCAATTGCGGTAATCGTGTAAATCTTCTGCCGAATCATCTGTTAAATACTTTAAGTTGATTTCCTTCAACATCAGTTTAACATTTTCATGGTAAATTTGGGTTAATTTCCTGAAGCCAATTCTAACATCCTCGTGTTCAGATTGAAATGTTGCAAATAACTCTTTCAGGTTACAGATAACCATTCTCTTCTGTTATGTTCTGAATGTATGTTACATACCTTCGGAAAGGTTAATTTGTCTAGTTTCTCAGTATAAGTTTTATTTGTAAGGTTTTACACACAAATAGGAAAAAATGCAAAATAGTGCATTTGTGAAAAATTGAAAAACCGTTGTCTTGAGTTACAAAACATTTATTTTGATAGATATCCCACTCCCATTCCACTAAGCGACCAAAAAGCTCTTAATGGAAAAATCCTAAGCTTTCTTTTGAAAAAAAAAAAAAATAATGCACTTTTTGAAAAAAAAGGCAAAAAATGCTTTAATTTAGCAAAAAAAAAAGTCAAAAAAAAATTTTTTTTTTTAAGTATTTTTTTCCGAAATATTGAAGAAATATCTATCTAAACTATTTGGGAGAAAATTTTCTGAGAACAATAGGTAATAAGTTACATGGATGAGAAAAAACACCTGTTTGGCCAAAATGTCAAATTTTGATCCCCTCTAACTCAGAGAGATCTGGACCGGTCTTATTGAAAAATTGTGTCTAAACTACTATCCAATAGGACTAACCTTGGTGTAAATTTCATCCCGATCGGAAGACATCGGTTTCAAAACTTGGTGCACTTGACATGAAACCCCCCATATGTATATATAATTTATGATAATAATTAATTTTATAAGAGCATAAAATTGTGTAAATCAATTTTAGACAATTCACGATTCAACACATGGCTTATGATATGCAATTATAATCGAACTCAATGAATTGTGAATTGGATAAAATTGATTACCATACCTTTAGGCTCATACAAAATTATTTATAATTAATATTTTATTTTATTTAATTTAATATATTTTTAACACACATTATGCATAAATTTTAACATTCTTCACTTCTCTATATGAACTATAACTGTGCCAATTTTTGCACTCCACCTCCGTGCCAATATTATGCTTAAAAAGGGATGGAAAATGTTTCCTTCACGTATTAGTATATACATACTTTTCTAATATTTAAAAATTAGTACTTTTTAATGTATTTTTTTAAAGGGGCTTCATTAAGGAAATGTAAAAGTAGGAAAACTTACATTTTCGAGAAGATTATTTTTAAGTGTCAGTGCTCGTTGTATACTCGCCTACGCAAGACGTAATTTTTTCACCGCGCTTAAAAAAAAAAAATAATAAAAAATTTTTGCTTAAACTTCCACAGCAACAAACACGAATTTGTTTCTTGTTATTATTCATTTTCTATTAATTTAATTCCGAACTGTTCAAAATGAATGATCCTCCTGACGTTTATGAAATTAAAAAACCACCTGAAAAAAAGAAAATGCTCACAATCATATCCCCCGGTCCAAAATTCCTAATAATGAGCCGTGTAAATAGTGTTAAAACTCTATCCGAAGTGTCGCCTTTTCTAATAAAAAAAGTCATCGATAATAAGTGTTCAGGTGAAGTTGAAATGTGCAAAAAATTACTGAATGGTACTATACTTATTAAAACAAAAAATTATACACAGGCAAGAAACCTCATTCAACTCAATTCACTTGCTCCATCAATCGATGTTGAACTATGCGAACACCAGACCCTAAACTATGTTAAAGGGGTTATCTATTCAAACGACCTTCGCGGCATAACAGAGGACGAAATTCTTAGTGAACTCAAAACACAAAACGTCTGCAAAATAAACAAAATTTTAAAAAATGTAAATAATGTTCTATCTGAAACCGGTTTGATAATTGTCACATTCGCAGCTACCTCACTCCCGTCTGAGCTATCAATTGGGTACGAGAAAGTGAGAATAAGACCTTACATACCCCTCCCTATGAAATGCAAAGAATGTCATCGCTACGGACATTTAGCTAAATTTTGTAAAAACAATAAAATATGTTTTAACTGCTCCAACAACTACCATCTTACAGATGAGAAAGAAACTTGCTCTAATGCTCAGAAATGTATAAACTGCAACGAAAATAACAACACAAACAATAATCACTCTGCTAAAGACAAAACATGCCCCATATTCCTAAAAGAGAAAGAGATTCAAGCCATCATTACTCTGGAGAAAACAAACAGAAAAACAGCAATAAATAAATACAATGATAGACACCACTCTGCTACGGGATCATATGCAGCTATAACAAAATCAACCAACAACACAACTTCTATATCTATTGATCAACAACAACCAACAATATCTAGTAAAGAGCAAACAAATACTACAAACTCTACACAGACAACACCCAAAGGTAATATTACTCTAACACTTATTAAAACAAACACAGCTCGAAAATTAAACAATTACACAGATGTCATGTCTGACGGCGAATCATCAGACATTGATAGTACGTCTTCACAAAATAATGCTGGTACAGGAGATGCCAAAACCTCTCCAAAGATTTTACCCCGAAATACTTCTAAAAGAACTAGGAACCAACTTAAAAGAAACACTGGTAATACGACAAAGCGTACTAAAAACACTTAATGGCTATGCAAAATGGATATTAAAATTAGTTAATTTCAACACATTAAAAACTATAATTTCAACTTCAACATCCCCCCCCCCCCCTTTTTTTTCATAATATATGCTAAATATACTTCAGTGGAACATAAACGGATTTTGTAATAATTACAATGAACTGCAACTTCTAATTAAACTCTACTCACCAAAAATAATTTCTCTACAAGAAACTCATATTCATAGTCTTACTAATATTCACATCCCAATAAACTATAATCTATTCTCGCTTAATACATCCAACACCAGGTACGGTGGTGTTGCACTTCTCATTCACAAATCTCTACAACATAAGAAAATTGACGTCAACAATGATTTTGATTCAATATGTATTGAAATCCATTCGAAACTAAAATTCAGAATTGTTTCCTCCTACATTGCTCCCGACGATATTTTCTCCCAACAAAACCTCAGCAACGTCTTTAACAGTATAGAACCACCACTTTTGATCACTGGGGATTTTAACTCCTGGCACAGAACCTGGGGTTCATCATCAAACAATAGAAAAGGAAACATATTGTCAAATTACATAAACAACAATAATCTCATATTATTAAACGACTTATCGCCAACACATTTCAGCACACACTCCACGTTTTCACACATAGATCTATCATTCTGCTCCCCCTCACTTTCCGTACACTCGACATGGAAAATAGGAAAAACGCTTCATGGAAGTGATCATTTTCCAATCATTATTTCTCTATTTCAACAAACGACAGAGACAAACCTAACTTTCAGACCAAAATACAAAATTGACCAAGCTAACTGGTCCTCATTCCAAAACCTTTGCTTATCCTTCGCATCCGAGAGACCAATGAGTGATAATTTAAACAAAGAAACAGCAAATTTATGTAAAATTATACACCAAGCTGCAAATATTTCCATACCCCAAACCCATCCAGCATCCCATACAAAAATGGTACCATGGTGGAACACAAAACTTGAAAACCTTAAGAAAATTAAAAACAGATCTTGGAGTGCATATAAAAGAAACATGAATACACAAAATCTTATTGTCTACAAAAAAAATAATGCGCTACTTAAACGTGAAATCAAGATATCCAAGAAACAATCACTATACAACTTTACATCCACCATCAATCCATCAACTCCAGCTGCAAAAATATGGAAAAATATACGATCTTTCACTGGTTATAAATCAACTCAAACCATTCATGGAATAGTTTCACCAATAACGCCTGATGAACTTATAACAGAAAAATCTAAAATAGCCACAGCACTGGGTCAATGCTGGTCCAACTACTCCTCCGACTCAAATTTCGCATCTGAATTTAAATCACAAAAACAAAAAGTATTAACAAATCCTCCATCTGCCATCCCCAGCCCCGAGGCCCTCCAAACGGAAACCCCAATCAATATGCTAGAACTAAGCTCTGTATTAAAAAATTTAAAAGGTAAAACGCCCGGCATGGATCGTATTTCATATCCTATCATCAAGAACCTGCCCCACGAAATGAAAGAACGTTTATTACAGCATTACAATAAAATACTGAATACATATATTCCACAACAATTTAAAGTCAGCATTACCATACCAATTTATAAAGAAGGGTCAGAAAAAACATCTCTAAATTCATACCGCCCTATATCTTTAAACTCTTGTATCTCCAAAGTACTAGACAAAATCGTTGCAAACAGATTGTGGTGGTTTGTAACCACTAACAAACTATTAGATAGCAGACAAATTGGATTCACCAAAGGCAAATCAACAATCGACAGTCTACTTTACGCTGACCACCAAATTGTTGATTCGCTTTCCTTACGTAAACATATTACAATAATATCTTTAGATTTCCAAAAAGCGTTCGACAGAATTGGGCTACATTCTATAATCGACCAACTAATGGCCTGGAAATGCGGACCAAAAATAATTAATTACGTAAAAAATTTCATGATTAACCGGAAATTTATAGTAAGAGTTGGATCTCATCACTCCAACGTCTTCCCACTCTATAATGGGATCCCACAAGGGTCACCGCTCTCTGTTATCCTATTCATAATAGCCTACAACAGATTATGCCATGTGATTTCACTGCATCGCGAAATTGATTTTACATCATATGCAGATGACTTTAATCTCATTGTTAAATCCAACAAGACAAAAAATCCAGTTATAAACATGAACCCCCTATTTAAGGACATTCTAAAATGGGGAAAGTACTCCGGGGCCATTTTATCTCCAGTAAAATGCAAATACCTGCATATCTGCCGAAAAAAAAACTGCAATTGCACTATCATATCTAACGAAATTCAGTTAGTTGAAGCCACAAATCTACGCCTATTAGGTCTCTATATTAACAGAAGATACAACTGGTATGACCATATTAATCACTTAATAAAATCCCTCAACCAACAAATAAATATAATAAAATGCCTCTCCAGCCATAAGTTCAACTGTAACACTCACATTCTTATTCAAATTACCAAAGCCCTCATTCTATCTAAAATTAACTATGGTCTACCCATATATGGATATGCACCCAAATCCCTGCTTGGTAAACTAAGCAAACTTATAAACTCCTCTATTAGATTTTCACTAGGAGCGTTTCGTACTACCCGCACGAAAAACCTTTATGCCGAGGCTAATATTCTGCCACTTGAAACCCAAAGAGACATCCTCACAACACAACGGTATCAATCCTTTCAAGACAAGAACACTCCTCTACACAAAATTATAATGAAAATTAAAAAATCAAAAAAAATTCCAAGAATCCCATCCACTATATACAAAATAAAACAAAATTGCTACGAACTCAACATACCAATCAGAGCACAGCTCTCTAAAGACAAACATATCCCCCCATGGCACCTCGAAAATAACAGCATCGATATATCTCTACATGCATATACCAAAAACAATCACAGCCCACGTCAATTCTACTCCCTTTTCAAAAACATTCAAAATCAACTGAAAAATTATAAATTTTTATACACTGATGGTTCGAAAACCGTTAATAATGTCGGTTTCAGTGTTACAACAGAAAACATCGCTATCAGCATTGGAAACTTACCACAACACAGCTCTATACTCACAGCAGAATTAATCGCCATCACGAAAGCAATTGAATACACCGAAAACAAAAGAGGCAATTACGCAGTGTGCACAGACTCGCTCTCATCAGTTAATTCAATATTAAACACTTCCAACAACAACACTTACGCTACCAAAATTCGAAATGCCATAATCAAACGTCACCCGACCATAAAACTCATATGGGTCCCCAGCCACTGCAACATTCCTGGTAATGAATATGCTGACAATGTTGCCAAAGGCACTATCAAAGCTCCATTAATCACAACGGAAAATTACAATCCCAAAGATATATCTAGATACATAAGAACGCACTACAAAGACAAAGATAACACCTATCAAACGACATCAGATTGGTATAAGAAAGTAAATAACAACAACTACGGAATCATCAACAACATAAACAAAAATATAGGAACAAATAGATTAGATCTCATCAAAATCATAAGGCTTCGGCTTGGTCACACAAAAATCACCCATGGCTGCTTATTACAACTCCCTATTATATACCCTTGTAATTGTATTATTTCTTACCCAACTAACCCAACACATCTCCTTTCAGAATGCTCTCTATTCCACACCCAAAGGACCCAATATTTCGAAGACAATGATCCGATTCAACTTCTTGCCGATCCAACCGATAAGAATATAACAATAATAATTAAATATTTAAAATCTACTAAGTTATATAATTCCATTTAAGCAATTAAAATATAAATCAATTAATATGTACATTAATACACTCTAGAGCTGAAGGCCCTAGTTGCTATTGCTCCTTTTGAGTAGCCTGTAATTTTAATTATATGTTATTTATGAATAAATAAATAAATATTTTTAAGTGTACTTTTCTAAGAAAAAAAATATTTTTAAAGAAAAAGCTTTTTTTTAAAGAAAATATGCTTTTGAAAGAAAGGTTATTTTTTCAGAAAATATACCTTTTGAAGAAAATAACATTTTCTAAAAAATGTACATTCAAAGCTATTTTATTTTTAAATGCACATTTTTAGTAAAAGTTACTTATAAGAATATATACTATTTTTCAAAAAGATATTTTTTTAACCAAAGGTAATTTTTCTAAAAAATATATACTTTTCTCAGAAAAAGTACTTTTTGAAGAAAATATAACTTTCTATAAAATGGTACTTTTTCAATGTATTTTTGTTAAAGATTCTTTTTTAAGAAAATTATTTGTTAAAAAAGGTAATTTTTTAAAATAACATAATTTTTAGGAAAAGCTTGTTTTTTAAGATATGGCACTTTTTTGAGTTTCTCGTTCGAAAAATATGCCTCTTTTGAGGATGATCGCTTTTAAAGGAAAGGCACTTTTAAAGAAAAGACCATTTTTGAAAAGGCACTTTTTAATTTGGAACATTTTGCCTTCGTGCAAGCAATTTGTTTTGATTGCGGCTTTACTTTTCTAGTTCTACACCCAAAGTTTCGAAAACCCAAATCGTCTTTCTTTTATTTTTGAGTGTGTCCTTCGCAACCAGTCACACAATTATTTAACAAGGAGAAGGACAATTGTAAAATTGACAATGAAAAAACGTATATAAACCATAAAGTTAACTTGATTTTATTGTATATACAAATACAAATACACACAAACACATGTATAGCGGTAAACATATACATTCAACATGATTTAAGTGACAAAAATAAATTGAAAATTCCCTAAAGGATGTGAACAGCAACAACTAAACAACATGTCTGTGTTTATAACAATAGAATAAAATTTTACTAAATATTTTGCATAAATAACTAAACGCAAACAATAGAATGAAATACAAAATTAAGTCTTTACGTTTTCGTTTTATGTAGTTGTGTGTTTTATGGTGGCAACATGGGAAAATGTTTAAATTTCTATATATATATATATACATATATAATTTTTTTTTAAATCTACAACAATATATAATTGCAACAAGTTTTTTTAATTTAAATCAAGTATTTAAAAGGGTTTGGTAGATTATTTAAGACCATGTTTCCACTTTGTGTTTATCTCTATTTAAGTCACAAATTTAATTGAGGTTTAAAATTTAAGAGAAATTTTAATAACTCGTAACATGGTATATGGCAGTTAAAAAATTTTTGGTATATATAAATTATGGTGAAAAAAGAAATAAGGTATATGAAGGTCAGACTATATGAAAACATCAAAAATCTGCATGTTTCCATATTTTGTGGATATGTTTTTAATTTAAAAAACTTTTAAGTTTTTGAAGGAAAGTTTGGACGAATAACAATATAAAGGCAACGCTATAAGTGATGGTTTAATCTCTTTAATCCCTATTCAAAGTTTAACCCAGCATAGAGTATAATTGCCTGAGTCTCGGCTTAAAATATTGTACACCATTTGCCCGTTGCTTCGGAAGCTTGCTACTTAACCATAAGTATACGCCAGCCTCAAATTAAGAATTTCTGATCCATCGGTATGTTAGTTCAAGCTTCAAGTTCCACCTTCCGCCTATTATGTTCTACTAGATATAATGATCTTGAAATTTCCTTCCTTAGCGAAGCACAACATAGGTATGATCTAAAGTTAAAGTGAGTTTCAAGACACGACACGTTGTTTAGTATTTTTTTTTTTTTTTTTTTTGAAACCATCTAAACTAAATGATGACTGAATTTACAGTGATGATGAATTTATAAACATTTATAAACATAAGAACAATCTTCTAAAGTTGCACATTTCTCAAATTAGTATACAACAAACAAGTTGCTTTATCTCTTCTAGACTATTTTTGCTAGAAGATAACAATCGAGCAGTATATTTCACTATATAAATTCGAGAGTAATCTTAAAGTCAAACCCATTTTTAGTAATGTTGCTAAAGAAGTAGAGCTGTGTCTTTGCCACGCTAGTTTGATTGATGGGTTTAAAATAAAACGGAACTCTATTGTAATTTATTTTATATTGCACAGTGTACAAAATGTAAAACCTCAAAGTGACCATTTTCCGAACAATTCAGTTCTTGGTATTCTGTTAATAGTTTTTTTCTTTCTTTAGGACCATTTCATTAAAACAAACTATATTTAGAGTACTTTTATTTATTTATTTTGAATTTTTACTTCAAAGCTCTACTTGCGACACAAATATAGTTATAGAAGGTGGGAGAAGACAAACAATGAAAAGCTAACACACTTAAAGTTTAATTTTCACATAAGTTGCACAAAGACAATCGAAAGTGTCGCTTTAGAACACTATTAAAAATCTTTTAGTGTTTATATATGAAAAAACTCGTGAAAAAATGAGTACAAAAAATCACAATCCCAACCAAAAAGAAAGACAATACCGTTAAGGTTGTCAACGAACTGTAGAACGAAGAATAAATGGCGAAAGAAAGCATATTCCACAAACCTTGAGAGATATTAGTAGAGAGCTATAGCTATAGTGGCACACAAGTACTACATTAAGTATATAGTGAGCACTAACACTTCGACTAGTACAACAACAATAACAACTAGTGCCACAATAAGGACTAAAATATTTATTTTAGGGATAAAATAGAATTCAGTAGGGCTTAACAAAAAAAAAAAAAAAAAGAGTGCGGATGAGTGCTACTACACTTTTAACACAAGCAAACACTTTAATGTTAATATCAATATTGAGGCGGTTTTTATATAGAGAACATTTTAAGAACTTCGGAAAGAACTAAGGTAGAACAAATATCGGTGGGAAGAAGAAAAAAAGTCAATATAATTTAAAAAACAAACAGTTTCCATAAAAAAATGTTTTCTTTTTTCAAAACAGCACATTTTGTTAACCAGAACCTTTTCTTAAAAAAGAAAATTCCCTTAAAAAGAGTTTTCTATTAAAAAAGTTCCTTTTATTAAACTACTACCTTTTCTTAAAAAGGTCAAGTTTCTTAAAAAAGGACATTTTCTTACAAAAGGACCCTTTCTTAAAAAAGTCAAGCTTTAAAAAACGACATTTTCTTAAAAGAGTACATTTTCTTAAAAAGTACCTTTTATTAAAAACATACTTTTTCATAAAAAAGTACATTTTATTATAAAAGTACATATTCTTAAAAAAGTAAATTTTCGTAAAAAAGTACCATCCAAGAAATCACATATTAAATATTACCCTTCCTTAAAATGTACATTTTCTTATAAAAATAAATTTTCTTATAAAAGGACTTTTTACAAAAAAGTACCCTTAATCAAAAAGTACCTTTTATTAAAAAAGTACATTTTCTTAAAAAAATTGCCTTTTATTAAAAAAGTTTCTTTTCTTAAAATAATACCTTCTCTTAAAAAAGTAAATTTTCTTAAAAAAGTACCTTTCCAAAAATTACTTTTATTAAAAATTAGCCTTTCTTAAAAAATACCTTTTCTTATTAGAAAGTACCTTCTCTTAAAATAATACATTCTCTTAAGAAAGTAAATTTTCTTAAAAATGTTCGTTTCTAAAAATTACTTTTATTTAAAATTACTCTTCCTTAAAAAGTACCATTACTTTAAAAACTACATTTTCTTATAAAAGTACCTTTTCTTAATAAGTAGCTTTTATTAAAAAAGTTAAATTTTTTAAAATAAGTACATTTAAAAAATTTACTTTTTTTTAAATAGCCCTATCTTAAAAATTACCTTCTCTTAAAAAAATAAATTTTCATAAAAAAGTACCTTTTCTTGAAAAACACTTTTTCTTTAAAAACACCTTTTTTTAATTTTCATAAAAAAGTACCTTTTATTAAAAAAGTACCTTTTCTTAAATAAGTACATTTTATTAAAAAAGTAATTTTTAAAAAAAAGTACATTTTCTTAAAATAATACGAAAAAGTATTATAAGAAAAAGTAAATTTTCTTAAAAAAGTAACATTGTAAAAATTACTTTTATCAAAAAATCAATTTCTTAAAAAGTACCTTTACTTGGAAAAATTAATTTCCTTAAAAATGTACGTTTTCTAAAAAAGTACCTTTTATTAAAGAAGTGTCTTTCTTAGAATAGTACCTTCTCTTAAAAACGTATATTTTCTTAAAAAAATATCTTTCTAAAAATTACTTTTATTAAAAGTTACCCTTTCTTAAAAAGTACCTTTTCTTAAAAAATACCTTTTCTTAAAATGAAATTTTCTTAAAAAGTACCTTTTCTTAAAAAACACATTTTCTTTAAAAACACCATTTTTAAATTTTCATAAAAAAGTAACTTTTATTAAAAAAAGTTCCTTTTTATTAAATAAGTACCTTTTTTAAAAAAATAATTTTTATAAGAAAAAGTATATTTTCTTAAAATAATACGAAAAATATTATAAGAAAAAGTAAATTTTCTTAAAAAAGAAACATTCTAAAAATTACTTTTATTAAAAAATACACTTTCTTAAAAAGTACCTTTACTTAAAAAAAATAAATTTCTTAAACACGTACATATTCTAAAAAAGTACCTTTTATTAAAAAAGTGTCTTTCTTAAAATAGTCCCTTCTCTTAAGAAAGTAAATTTTCTTAAAAGAGGACCTTTCTAAAAATTATTTTTATTAAAAGTTACCCTTTCTTAAAAAATACATTTTCTTATTAAAAAGTACCTTCTCTTAAAATAATACCTTCTCTTAAAAACGTAAATTTTCTTAAAAAAGTACCTTTCTAAAAATTACTTTTATTAAAAATTACTCTTTCTTAAAAAGTACCATTTCTTAAAAAACCAAATTTTCTTATAAAAGTACCTTTTCTTAATAAGTACCTTTTGTTAAAAAAGTTACTTTTCTTTAAAAAGAAGTACCTTTCTAAAATTTACTTTTTTTTAAATATCCCTTTCTTAAAAAGTACCTTCTCTTCTTTTCTTGAAAGACAGATTTTCTTTAAAAACATCATTTTTTAATTTTCATTAAAAAGTAACTTTTATTAAAAAAGTGCCTTTTCTTAAATAAGTACCTTTTATTAAAAAGTAATTGTTATAAAAAAAGTACATTTTCTTAAAATAATACGAAAAATATTATTAGAAAAAGTAAATTTTCTTAAAAGAGTAACATTGTAAAAATTACGTTTATTTAAAAATACCCTTTCTTAAAAAGTACCTTTACTTAAAAAAATTTATTTTCTTAAAAACGTACCTTTTCTAAAAAAGTACCTTTTATTAAAAAAGTGTCTTTCTTAAAATAGTACCTTCTCTTAAAAAATGAAATTTTCTTAAAAAAGTACCTTTCTAAAAATTACTTTTATTAAAAGTTACCCTTTCTTAAAAAGTACCTTTTCTTAAAAAAATTTCTTAAAAAAGTACCTTTTCTAAAAAAAAAATACCTGTTATTACAAAAGTGCCTTTAATTACAAAATTAACTTTTCTTAAAAAAGTACCTTTTCCTAAAAATACATTTTCTTAAAAAAGTAAATTGTTTTAAATAACTACATTTTATTAAAAAAGGAGCTATCGCAAAAAGGAACTTGTTCTTAAAAAATTGATTTGATTGATTCTTGAAAAGTTCCTTCTCCTACAAAAGTAAACTTAAAAAAAATTAATTTTCATACAAATTTTTTAGAAAGTACCGTTACTTAAAAAAATATATATTCTTTAAAAAGTATATTTTTTTAAACAAGTACCCTTAAATAAATAGCTACCATTTTTTAAAAAAGCATGTTATCTGAAAAAAGTAACGTCGCTTTACAAAGTTCCTTTCTTAAAAAAGTAAAGTTTAAAAAACAAGTAATTTTTCTTAAAAAGTAATTTTTCTTGGAACAGTACCTTTTTCTAAATAACTACCTTTAAAAAAAATCTGTTTTCTTAAAAAGTGCTTGGCTTAGAAAAGTTTCTTTTCTTAAAAGAGTAAATTTTCCCCAAAACGTAAATTCTCTAATAAGTAACTCTTCTTGAAAAAAGGATATTTTATCAAAAATGGATATATTTTTAACAAATTACCTTTCCAGTACCCTTTTCTTAAAAAAGTACTTCTTCCTGCAAAATTGCATTTTCTTAAAAAGTATCGCTCTCAAAAAGTGTTATATATTAAAAAGTACTTTTTCTGAAAAATAAAACTTTTTTGGGAAAAGTTCATCTGTTAAAATTCCGTTTCTTAAAGGGGTACCTTTTCTCAAAAATTTACCTTGTCTTAAAAAATGTTATTTTATTAAAATAGTACCGTTTCTTAAAAGTTAATTTTCTTAAAGAAGAACCTTTGCTTAAAAATATACCTTTCCTTAAGAAAGTAATTTTTCTTAAATAAGTTAATTTTTTCTTAAAAAAGTACCTTTTTTAAAAAAGTATTTTTTCATAAAAATTTAACTTTTTTAAAAAGTATCTCTCCTACGAAATATCAAATAGTTTTTAATAATACTTAAAACTGAAATTTTCCAAATTTTCTTCTCAATTCCGCCCTAATACATGTATATTTAGACGCAATGAAAACAGCAAAAAGAAATTGTAAACCAAACTACAATGCGGACGCACTAACAAAGTAAAAGACAAAAGCAAAGTACTTAAGAAAAGAACAAAAAAAAATCGCATAAGGAGTTGAAAATGACATTAAAGTAAACAGACTTTGAAACAAACAAAAAAATCTATACACAATCTATATACAAACATACAAACCAATACCACTTGAACGAGTATCAAACGTAGTGGGCAAAATAAATTGTTAGTAATCAAGATGGGTTTTGAAAATAGAAATTATAAAAAAAAATTATATTTAAAAAAAAAAAGGGAAAATAAATGAAAAAATGTTAAATCTGCCTTTGGTAATGATGATGAAGAATAAGGTCGTGGAAGAACATTATATTCAGCTTTTGGTCTTAATATTGTAAAATAAAAATGCTTGATATTGGTCCAGATAGTCCTCTTTCAGTAAGCACTGATCGCGGCACTGGTAAAGATGTTTAAGTAATTTGATATATTTTTTCAAAAATGTAATTCTCCAAAGCTTTTTTAAGTGAAAAAAAGATCAAGAAATTAAAAACTGTAAATAAATGCACTATTACTCCATTTGATCTCTAGTTTCAGACAAATATCACTCAATTCATGTACCATACGTAATGTCGGATGCTGTTATCAATCTTTCAATATTTAGTTTGAATATGTGCGAAATTAAGGCAACTGATGATTTAAGTAAATTCGATTGTATGAATTGTGAAATTTAGTTCATACAATGGAATTTAGATTTTTCTTAAATTTTATATATAAATAATTTCCTTTATAGTTATAAATCTATATATTAACAAGTGAAAGTTAATTTTTAGTTCTATTTTTAAGCAATATGCGGACACGGAGTTGTGTGGAAATTGGCATAGTTATAGCTCATATTGAGGTGAAGCTGAGAATGGTAAAATTTCTGTTTAATCTGTCTTATAAATATATTAAATTGAATAAAATAAAATATTTAAATAATTCGTTACACCCTGTTTGTGCGAATGATTTAAATTATATATCAGGCGCTCTGTGTTGAATCGTGAATTGCTAAAATTGATTAACATACCTTTAGGCTCATTTAAAAATTCAAAAATTTTTTACATATGTCGCACCTGTACCTCTAAAGTGAGTCAACTCAAAATTTTTCAATTTTCACTTTTTGCAAGAAAACGATACACAGCGATACATATCTATCCACTGTAAAAATCTTACATTGATTTGTCTAGTCTTTCGCAAAAAACAAGTACACTTATAAACCCATTTGCGTTATACGAGTAGCTTTTTTAGAATCCACTAAAAGACATATTTTGAGCTCCACCCAAAAGAATTGTTATTTTTGCTGATCACTGAAAAAATCGCAAAAGCAACTACTGTTGTATATTTATTTTTCGCAATTCTTTACAATAAAACAACTGTTTTTAAAATTTATAATAAATTTAAAAAAAACCGCTTTTTGCCTCTTGAGTTGACTCACTTTAGAGGTACAGGTACGATATATAGATTTAAAAAAAAGCTGGAAGACAAAAATTTTATGAAAAATAATACTTCCTAGAATTTGCACTCGAATTTTTAGTGTTGGGCTATACTAGTTAAGAATAAATACATGTGTATATGTTTGAGTGAGAGACGATGTGAGAAGAAAAATTATATTATAGAGATTATGAAAAACCTTAAAAATGGTATTATAAGTTCGAAAAAGCCAAATGATTTTATATAGCTGTTGAAATATCAAATTTAACTCTCATGATCACTAACACCAGCTAGATTTAGGATAACGAAATCAGTTCTTTAGTTAAACGAATCATAACGTATGAAAGTGTAAAATGGAGTATAAGTTGTTTTAGACCATAAAAATCTCCTGGACCAGAAGGAATTTTTCCAGCCCTACTTATGAATGGTCCGGAATCGTTTAAAATAAAATTGGTTCATATCTTCAGGGCCACTGTTGCACTTAGATTTATTCCAACTAGGTGGACCAAGGTGAAGGTTATATTTCTTCCCATATAGACTAATCTGCCTTTCATCCTTCATGCTGGAGAAACTGATTGACCTCTATAGTCGCAATGCAAATAATGTTCACTTTGCCTATCAAAAGGGTAAATCAACGATCACAGCTGTCCAAAAATTAACTAGAATGATTGAAAAAACTCTGGAGTTGAAGGGTATAACCTTATGTTTGATTATGAACATAGAAGTTGCTTTTGACAAGGCCAGCTTTCAATCTATGGAAGGAGCGCTGATCAGATTGGACTCGGATCCAGTAGACGAATAGAGGCCAATCATGGAAATGAAGAGGGAAGTATTAGCACTATGAAGGGTGCCCTCAAAGGGGCATACTTTCCCCATTACTATGGTCAATTTTGGTGGATGATCTAACTGTAAAACTAAATAACAATGGTTTTACCACTGTAGGTTATGCAGATGATATTAGAGTGTTGGTAGCTGGAACACATGACCTGATAATTGGGGAACAAATGCCAAATGCACTCAGACTTACATTAATCCCAATAAAACCACAATTATACCGTTCACTAGAAGAAGAAATTTATGCATGCCCTCACTTCACATAAGGAACACGGTGGTTCAACTCAAGGAGGAGGTAAAATATCTAGGAGTCATACTTGATGTGGCCCTATGCTCCTCATAGGAGTGACAGGACTTAATATAATATACATATACATCATACTTGATAAAACACTCACCTGGAACACTCACTTAGACTCTATAATAAATAAGACTATAAAGGCAATATGGGCTAGCAAACAACTACTAAGGCAAATCGTGGGGCCAATCTCTCCGGGTATTTTATAAGGCTCAGTAGTAATGTGGCAGAACACAAATCAGACTGGAACCCGCTTAAAATTATCCAAGGTACAGAGATCAGCATGTTTGAACATCACAGGAGCAATGAGAACCACTCCAATGGTAGCTACGGAGGTTATCTTAAATCTCACACAGCTGCACTTACCAATTCAGGGAGAAGCTTCTAAATAAGCTATTGACCTTCACAGACTCCACAAATTTAAGGACGGTGATCACATAGGACATATGAAGATCCTTGATAAAGCCAAAAATATCAATGATATGACTATATGTAGTGATCAGATAAATCCTGTATTGGATCTTGAAAAGAGCTACATAGTTCATATCCCAAGCAAATTCGATTGGGAATCTAATCCTGCATGGCTATATGAAGACACCCAGAAGTGGTACACTGATGGATCCAACACAACAGAAGGAGTAGAAGCAGGGGTTTATGGACCGAGATGCAAGCTCCACTTTCCCCTATGTAATGTATCCACAATATTTACACCAGAATTATATGCACTATATACAGCTACTGCAAAACTAATGGAAAGAAACCTGATAACGACGAAGATAAATCTAATGTCGGATTGCCAGGTTGTCCTAAAAGCACTGGACAAATCAATATATAACCATAAATTCGTCCTCGAAAGCCATAGGGCCCTAAATAAACTAGCTGAACATAATAAGGTGATGTACTAGTATGTGGGGCACTCATAGGGCACTATGCATGCAATTACATTCTATATAAAATGCTGATGACCGAACGTGCAGTAACTGCCTGGAGGACGATGATACCATGGAACATATAAAGGGTCCGCCATATAACTTTTTTTTTTTTGAAAATGCTATAAAAAAAACTACTGAATATTATCTCAAATTTCTTTTTTTATTTGAAAGTACAATCTTTTCGGTTAGTAATGGAAAATAATTTCATTCAAATGGCTGCCTCGGCTGGCCATGCAGTAGTCTACACGATCGGTCCAATTTTTAAGCACATTATCGATTGTGTGCAGCTGTATTTCACCAATGGCTTCACGAATATTGTCCTTTAAAGCGTCAATTGTCTCTGGCTTGTTGGTGAAACACTTATCTTTGAGGGCACTGCACAAATAATAGTCCAACGGTGTCAAATCGCAGCTCCGAGGTGGCCAAACGACATCAGCTCTGCGGCTGATAATGCGATCTTCAAAAACAGGGCGCAAAACATCGAGTGTAGCTTCGGCTATGTGGCACGTAGCGCCGTCCTGTTGAAACCAAATGTTGCCAATATCCTCCTCTTCAATTTTTGTGAACAAAAATTCGTTCAACATGGCCCGATAACGATCACCATTGACTGTAACGGCCACTCCTTGCTCATTTTCGAAGAAAAATGGCCCAATTATGCCTCTGGACCAAAATCCGCACCAAACAGTGACTCGTTTTGGGTTTATCGGCTTTTCAATGTATGCGTGCGGGTTTTCTGTGCCCCAAATGCGACAATTTTGCTAGTTTACATACCCGCCAAGATCAAAATGAGCTTCATCTGAAAAGATGATTTTTTTTTTTTGGCAAAATCGCTTTGGTTTATCGATGAGGATGCCAGTTTCTTTCACTTTTTTCACAAGATAACGAACATATGGAGCTGACAGTTCTTCTCTTCTTCCAAAATCCGTACGCAATTTTCGCACACATTCTGCAACATTACCATGATTTTCAAAGTAATGTCGCAATATTTCCCAGCGTTGTTCAAGCGTATGCACAACCATATTCGTTCAGCGGAAGGATAAAACTAATTATCTGTCAAATCAGACATGAGCTAAGTGTTACCATTCACGAAATAAGCACTAGTTGAAAAAAAAAAAGTTAGATGGCGAATCCTTTAGTTGCAAAATGTTCAGCATCCAAGGCGTAGACCCTTTGGCGAATCTGTAGTTAGGCAGGAAACATACAAATCATTGGCGGCGAAGGACATCATCAAGTTTCTAAACGCTGTAATGGATTATGATAAAAAGGACAAAAACAATACTGAAAGAGGGTGTACAATAGATGTACTTGGTCGCAGTTCAGGAGAAGATAAAACTCAACCTGAAGATATCGTAAATCGTAACACCAGTTAGGTAAGGTTTGGGTTCGCAAATAAGGTTGATAAATCTTCCAGATGGTGGTGGCAGCACTAAGAGCAAATTTCATAGCACAGTAATTTGATTGTAAGAGATCAAGCACCTTATTGGTGGTGGCATCAATAGTTTCGTCCTTCGGTATTCAAACCAATATTTTTACCAGACTCCTCTTAATGGTTGACCACCTCAGTATTATTTATACCGGAATTTTCAGCTAAAGCTTAAGAGAATGCTTCAGAAGCTAAACGTATACTGTTCCAAACCAGGTCGGGTATCGGCAAAAGCTCCGGCTATGGCACGTTCAATACCGTTTAAATAATTATCGGTAGCACCGAATATGTCAATTGTAGAGACACGGAAATGTTTTCCTCCATTGCTACAATGCTGCTAAAATAGACGGACAGACGGACATAGCTTGTTATAAGGATTAAGATTTAAAATATTTTATGGGGTCCATATTTGGGTCCAATTCCAACAAAGGACACGACAAACCTATATTTACCATCTGCGCACTGGTGTACAGGGTACTGATATGGAGGCGTAGTTTTATATCTGTTGGTGCAATAAGAAGAAATATGAGGACAAATTGTTTTTTTTTCGACCTCAATTCGAACAAGGTTGAAAAACAGGAAAAATCGAAATCGGTGTAAAAAAAGGTGGGCCTAAAAACATGACCAAAAACTCATTTTATACACCTAACACAGCGTGTTATAAGTTGAAATTAACATAACAACAATCGAAAATCAGAATATATCAATGGGTATCTTCTGTACCTTAGACCAATTGCCTCACTCTCTGTAACTTTCAAAAAAATTTCAGATATTGGCTAGCGCTTTGTGCCGTACTTATTTTTTTTTTTTTTTTTTTTTTTTTTTTTGTTCGCTATGTATCTTCATTCACTTAATAATATTAAAATAAAATATTTTTAGTGATTAAAATAAAATGATTTTTTTTTTTGTATATTGTCAATTCATTCAAATTTAAATAGTGAATTCGGATTCATTTTTTTTTTAGTTTTTAACAATTTGCATTCAAATAAGAACAATTACATTTACACAGTTAACCATACATACACACAAATTTACTCCTACTCACTTATAACAGGAAGATAGGCCGAGTCTCAGATATGAAATTTAATGAAACTTCTTCTAACAAAAAAAGTTTTTTTCTTTCTGTGAAATGAAACATAGGTTAATATTGAAAAATCCCTAACGATTTTAATCTTCGATTAAAGATTGCTCTGAGCCACCTTCCCTTTGAGATACAACTATCACCAGTAAGTTGATGAATGTTTTAAACAAACATAATGAAAAAAAAGAAATAATTCAGATGTATATGAAATTTTATAAAATTAAAAAAAAAAAACAGTTAGAGTGTTAAATTCGGCTGTGTCGAATCTTTGATACCCTCCACCTGGGTTTTATATCTTGACTTATTGCACTATTTATAAGAAATGTTAACAAAATATTCGAAAAAGTCAAAAATTTGATGTTTACACACTGAATTTGTAGCATTTTTTTTTAGGTGTCTCCAAATTTTAGATTATATCTTGGCACAGATTTACACGATTTAGCCCGTTTTAAGTACTAACGTGACAAAAACGATGGCAAATAATCCTGTCCCAATTTTGCTCAGGTCGATACTGTATTATGTAAATGAGCTTGATTAAGACTGACAGACAGACGGGCATCGCTATATCGACTCGAGTTATTATAAGGATCAGGAATATATATATATATACTTTATTTTTCGATGCGTTACAAACGTGATGACAAATTGGAATACACCCTCTGCACAGTGGTGTGGAGGGTATAAAAATGAACAAGCTTTTAACTAAATGTATACATAAAACTACCATAAAATATACATACGTACATTCAAATTCTATACATATATTCATGTATTCATACAAACAGCTACATATACACATACACACACACACACACACACAGACACACACACATAAAAAACAACAACTGGAACACTTAAAAGGATTTAAACAAATTTGCACGTTACATGGACGGAATTGTTAAATACTGCAAGAGCAACAAACAAATAACAACAAAAAAGTAAAGAACCAACTGAATGAAATAAAATAAAAGTTTTTAAAATAGAGCAGAATATAAAAAAAAAGAAAACTTTTATGTTTTAAATAAAACTTAAACATAAATGTAAATCAGTATGTGAATGTATGCGAGTGCGAGTGCTTATGTGCATTATAAAATAGACAAAATGCATTTTTTGTAAATAAGCACATACTTATACAGAAAAATATTTGCACAACAAATTTGTAAAAACGACTGAGAAAATTATACTAAATATACAGGGAAAACAAAAAACGAATAAAAAAAAAAACAAGTAAGCAAATTATAGTCGATCTAGCCCGACTATACGATACCCTATACCATGGTTAAGAGACCATATCTCTTCGGTCCAACTAATTGGATATAGCAAATACGCATAAACCAAATTTGAATGGCATTTTTATTAATTTTTTTCACTGCAGATATGAAAAAGTTCATATCGGATACTATATTTATATGGGGACTAGGTCGAAAAATGGACCGATCCTGACCATATTTGATAAAGTCACTTATACTTTGAAAAAAATATATACAAACCAAATTTGAGAAAAATCTGTGAAATAATTTTACTTTTTGATAGATTTAAGTGAAGATCGGGAAGCAGTTCTGTTTGGGGCCTATGACTAAGAATTTTCCTATAGGGAGTATTTTTGAACTACTGATTAATGGATGTAATAAACACATACAAACCTAATTTGACTGAGATCTATATGATAATTTGAAACTAATGGCAATTTATGTCGATTTCATAGGGGTCATTTGTATTGGGGCTAGGTCTGAACATGGACCGATTCTCACCAATTTCAATAGCGTTCATCCCATGGCCGATGGAAGCTTATATACCAAATTTGATCAAAATATATTCATATTTGCGACGTGTAGTTTGATTACAAGCTTTACATGGACACACAGACGGACGGACATTGCTATTTCGACTCAAAAATTGATTCTGAGTCGATCGGTATAATTAAAGATGGGTCCAGGACGAATATTTTTGGTTGTTACAAACAGCAGCACAAAGTCATTATACCCAAACCACATAATGGTATAGGGTATAAAAATTGTACCAGCTCTTTCATTTTGGAAATAGAACAACACCATTCCACTTAGGGGTTACTTAGAGCACTATTCCTTCAATGCATGAGTATTCATATTTATTATACCCTATACCACTATGTGGTTTGGGTATAATGACTTTGTGCTGCTGTTTGTAACAACCAAAAATATTTGACCTAGACCCATCTTTAATTATACCGATCGAATCAGAATCACTTTCTGAGTTGATTTAACAATGTCCGTCCGTCCGTCCGTCCGTCCGTCCGTCTGTGTGTCCATGTAAAGCTTGTAATCAAACTGCAGGTCGCAAATATGAATATATTTTGATGAAATTTGGTATATAAGCTTTTATCGGCCATGGGATGAACGCTATTGAAATTGGTGAGAATCGGTCCATGTTCAGACCTAGCCCCCATACAAATTACCCATATGAAATTGACATAAATTGCCATAAGATCCAAATTGTCATATAGATCTTACTCAAATTGGGTTTGTATGCGTTCATTACATCCAATAATGAGTAGTCCAAAAATGATCCCTTTGACCCCATATAGAGCTGCTTCCCGATCTTCACTTAAATCTATTAAAAAACAAAAATATTGCACTGATTCTTCTCAAATTTTGTTTGTATATATTTTTGCAAAATACAAGAGACTTTACCAAACATGATCAGGATCGGTCCATTTTTGGACCAAGTCCCTATATAGATATAGCATCCGATATGAACTTTTTCATATCTGCAGCCAAAAAAATTAATAAAAATCCCACTCAAATTTGGTTTTTGCTTATTTTCTATGTCCAGTTAGTTGGGCCTAAGAGATAGGGTTTCTAAACGCATGGTATAGGGTATCGTATAGTCGGTCTAGACCAACTATAATTTTCTTACTTGTATTTTTATAGAGAGGATTTTTGAAACATCCTACAATATCCTAAATTCTTATTTATCTTCTTAAATAGTTACTTCACATAAAAATATTACTTTAAAGTTAATGTAATGCTTTTGCACCATTCCAAAAATCCTCTTCATCACTTGATCAACTTTAAGTCGATTTAGCGATGTCAGTGCATTAGTTCGTTTGTGCTATTAAGTTACTGAGCTCACCAACTTTGTTTCGTATCTGTCGATTTTTAATCCTTGAGTTGTGACGGCCTTGATCGATCATTAATCCCTTTAAATTGACTGGGGTCGTATTTTATTTAACAGACCTTCCAAAATGGGTGTTGGTGTGATGTCCAGCAGATAACTAACTTACAGGTCAACAGATCAGCAGAATAGCTGGATTTTATAGCCTTTGTATAAAATCTATCCCAACGGAACTGTTGAGAATAGGATCGTCATTCACAGAATTACGATTTTTACTCTTATAAACTTTCGACTATTTGTATCAACGGTTAGTGACCTACGAGAAATATCTCAATTTTTAGAAGATATGGACGTTACCCAAAAAAGTAGGACATTCTTCTCTAAAAAGTGGACAATTTTTTTAATAAATTATTTTTGCTTAAAACCACAAAAAAATAAAAAAAAAAAAATATTCCCACTTAAAAAAACATAAGAAATCATTCACTAAAATTCTAAAATTAGAGATTTAATGAATTTTTACACATTAAGTTTATGTTTAATTGCTTATTTCATTTTTGGGAAGAAAACTTTAACATTCACAACAGCTGATATGAAGTGATGTCAACGTGCTGCTTTTCGCACTACTACATGGAGTGAAAAATCCATGGTCTAACAATGAAAAACCGGTTTTTTGGATTTCAAATTATTTTTACTCTTCGACGTAATTTCCGCTAAGTGAAATGCACTTCTTCCAACGATCCTCTTACATCTTGATGCCCTTGAAAAACATACGATTTGTCAAACTCTTCAAAATAGGCTTCCGTCTCTGATATGACTTTTTCTGTTTTGTTTCTTTGGGAACAAATAGTAATCGCTGGGGGCCAGATCTGGAGAATACTGGTGGTGGGGAAGCAATTCGTAATGTAAGGACTACAATTTTTCTGAAGCCAAAGCAGATAAATGCGCCGGTGCATTATCATGATGGTACAAGATTTATTAATTTTTTATTAATGAAAATCCTAATGTAACAAAATTTAAAATCTTATAAAACAACATTAGTCATAACAAATTAATTTTCAATAAGAAGAATGTATGTAAGTTTAATTTATAATTAAAATTAGAAGAATAATATAAAATAAAATATAATATAAAATATATAAAAACTAAAATAAAAATGTAAAAATAAAATGTAAAAATATCCTGCACAGCAGAAAAAAATTATATAGAAATTAAAATTAAATTAACTAAAGAAATTAAAATGAAGTATTAAAAATCAATTGAGAAAAAGTTTAAATAGTTCTTTCTTAAATGATGTTGTATTTGATATTTTGTGAAGTTGATTATTTAAAGTATGTAACGAGTTCCAAAGACGTACGACATTTACAAAAAAGTGTCTTTCGGATATTAGTCTATTGTACAATATTGGTACAAGACAGTTATTACGGTTAGATCTTGTAAATAGTAATCGCTCGAAAAGGTAAACGGGTTATTTAGTGAAAATAATTTTATGAACCATAAGTAAAGTTCTAAATTTAAGATAGTCTTCAAATGAAATGCCATAAATTTTATTTAGAAAAGCGGAGATACTATCATATTTGCGTAAACCGTAAACATATCTAACTACACTTTTAAAGACGCGTGTAAGTTTACCCATGTCTGCACTATCACAACCTGACAACAATTCACAGCCATATAAAAGCGTAGGTAAGATAAACGATTTTGCAAGAACAAATCTAATTTTCGGCGGTGTGAAGTACTGAGAAGACCAAAGACTACGGAGAATACTATAAACTTTTCCAGAAGCTTTGTTGATTTGATCATTCCACGTTAGGGTATTATTAAAAATCATTCCAAGGTTTATAGCATTCGCAACGTAGGCGATATCCACTCCATTAATACTAACATTCGGAAGACAAGTGGTATCATATATCTTTTTAAAAATAACAAGGCACTGAGATTTTTTCGGATTTAAGGTAAGACAATTCAACCTAGCCCATTCAAATACGTGGTTCAGTTCAGTATTCAGGTTCTGTACACAATTTTCCACATCTCGTACATTACATGATGTGTATAACTGAACGTCATCAGCGTACATGTGCATTAATTACGCGTGGTAGATCATTTATGTAAATAGAAAACAAAAGAGGGCCAAGTATAGACCCCTGCGGAACAACCCTACTTAAAGACGCAGAGGTAGACGACTTGTCTTTAGAGACAACTACTTGCTCTCTATGCCGAAGGTAAGAGCTAATCAATTTAGAGGAGGTTTCAGAATAACCAAAAATATGTTTAAGCTTTTTAACAAGAATATCATGGTCCACTGAGTCAAAATCTTTAGAGTGGTCCAATAAAGTCAAAAAAGCAATATTACCACTGTCAACGATATAACGAAGATCTTCCGATACATCAATTAAAGTAGCGATACACCCTCTTTTCCTGCGAAAACCAGATTGCTTAGATGATAAAAGATTATTATTGGATATATGTTCATTCATTTGTTTGCTCATAATTTTTTCGAAAACTTTCGAAAGAAAAGGAAGTACGGAATTTGGCCTGTACTCTTTATTAGATTTCGGCAAAGGAATTACTTTTGCCCATTTCCACAAATCAGGGAAAAGAGATTTTGTAAAAATAGTGTTAAAAATATGAGTGATATAGGGTGAAACCTGTGGTAAAATAGCTTTAATAAATATTGGATTCATACCGTCTAGACCAATAGATTTTGACTTTATGGAAAGAAAAGCTTCCAGAACATCTTCCTGGTTAACGCAGGAAAAACTAAGTGAAGAATCAAGATTGCAATCTGGTAGATTTGCATAAGAGTCAGAACGAAGAGGAGTTGAAAATTATTTCTTATTTAAGCGGGGTGGTTTTTCGTTATTTCTTTATCCAATCTGTCCAATAACTCAACATAGTACTTGGCAGTTATTGTTTTTCCTAACTCCAAGTAATGAATAAATACTATACCTCGTGTATCCCAAAAAACACTGTCTATTGCCTTGGTACCCAATTGTTGAGTCTTTGGCCGCTTAGGTTGGCTTTTGTACTATCATAACCACTCCGCAGACAGTTTATTGGACTCTGGTGTATAATAGTGAATCCAGTACTCATCCACTGTTATAAATCAACGTAAAATTTCAGTTGAGTTTACTTCAAACATCTCCAAAGCATACTTTGAATCATGAACACGTTTCAGTTTTTTTCAGCTGTTAAAAATCGTGGCACCCATCGAAAAAATGTTTTCATATTTAATCTTATGATACTGGCAATCTCATTCACTTTAACCTTTCGATCATCCAATTCAACCTGATGCACTTCTCCTATGTGTTCTTCGGTAACTGCCCCATTTGCATGACTAGGACGATCTGTTTAAATTCGGAATACCACCTTCTAACCATTGAATAATGAATATCAATCCATTCTCTTCTTTTTCCCACCAAAAAACAATGTTCAGTCAAAACACGAAACCCTTTGCAATCCATTTTTTCTCAAACTTTAAAAGCAGCAAAATTTTTATAATAGAAACTTTTTTCTACTTAATGAAATGCCATGTAATTTTGAAACAATTTTTCTTACTGTTGGCCCTACTAAATAAACCAAAAATTTGGCACTATTTCACGCCATCTCTATGTGAGGCCACGTACTTTTCACTCAATGTAGTACAAATAGTACTTTTTTTATTCGAAATATACGCCTTTTTACGCATTGTTTAAAATTTGTGTACGTGTTCTGCTCTCAAAAAGTTGGCATCACTGCTGAAATGCTTCATATTTTGGCAATCAAAGTAAGTGATACCAAGTTATTTGAAAGAACAGCGACAATACAGCGATAACAACAATTCACAAGGTTTGATGCAATAAAAAAAATATAAATGGTTAAAAGTGCAAAAAGTTATACAACTCCGAACATTTGCTGAAAAAGAAGTAAGACTGTCCCGGATGCCCTAAAAAAGAGGATGGTGTCCGGGCAAAAGAGGACGGATGGCAACGCTATATGTGAAGAACCCGACGATTGCAATTATACATGTATTTCTTATAGAACACAAAACTATAAGTGAGCCGTATTTCTTTCCAGCTGCCCTCTCTTATATTTAGGAGGTAACAGAAGGTAGAAAAAAGTGTCAGTTTTTTTTAGAGTTATTGTGAACACGATTGTGCTTAAATGATCCAGATGTTATACCCTCCACGCCACTGTGCAGAGGGTACATATCAGTTTGGCATTCCATTTGTAACGCATCGAACAATTTATTTTCGATTTAGAAAGGTACATATATTCTTGATCCTTGTAACAACTCGAGTTGATATAGCGATGTCCGTCTGTCTGTCGGTTAAATTCACCGTTATTCACAAAAAAAAACGGTTACCTGGATAAAATTAGGACAATATTGTTTGTCATTATTTCGAGCCGGTTGGTATTGAATTAAGGGCTGTAAGTCCACTATATGAGGAATGGCGTGTAAAAATGTAAAGATACTGTCATATAAAAAGCCACAAATAGTGAAAAATACTCATACCAAACAGAACACGTGCATATAAATGCATATGTACATTAGAGTGGTCCTTAAAAAATGAAAACGCGATTTTGGGAATAGGCGGGGTCCAGTTTGTGACCTTTCAATATAAAACTAATAAATGTGAAGTTTGGGGACAATCGTACAATTACACATACAGGGCGGGCCAAAAGTCACCATGGGATTTCCAAATTCAATAACTTTTTCGTTTGTTACTTTTGTTATTTTTTATTTTTTTCAGATTATATAAATAAACGTGGATAATAAATAATGAGGAGGTTCACAACTGAACGGAGAATCAGAATAATAGAATTTTGTTATATAAATCATCGATCAATTATTTTAACACAAAGAGCATATCGTCGCCATTTTACCGTCAGAATTGCGCCCTCTGATGCAGTGATCGTCACCACCAACGTGGCACCGTAAGAGATTTGCCTCGAACCGCTAGACCACGTTTAATTCGCCCTGCAGAAAATATTGAACGTGTAGAGCAAAGTATTAACGAACAACCAGAAACATCTGCTAGGAGGCGTTTTGCTTAGCTAGGAATGTCTCTTACGTCACGACGTCGCATTTTGAAAAAGATTTACTGTTATTCCCATATAGGGTGCAATTTGATGTTTGCAACAAACAAAAATTTTACCTAGATCCAACTTTTATTATTCTGCTTCGATTTAGCGATGTCCGTCCATCCATCCGTCCGCCTGTCTGTCCGTCCGTTTGTGCGTCCCTGTAAACCTTGTAGTCAAACTACAGGTCGCAACTATAAATATATTTTGATGACAAACGCAATTGAAATTGGAGAAAATCGGTGAATGTTCAGCATAGTCCCCACACAAATAACCCTTAAAGTGGTCGTAAGATTCAGTATATCATATGTAGATATACCGATAACATTTTGTGTATCTTTGCTTATACCCACTAAATGGTAGTGCAAAAATAAACCCTGTGGAATCATTTTTAGTCATAGTTCCCATATAAAGCTTATCCATATCTTCACTTAAATCTATCAAAAAGCAAAAATATTGCATCGTTTTATTTTTATACCCTCCACTCCAGTGTGCAGAGGGTATATATAAGTTTGTCATTCCGTTTGTAATAAATAGAAAAAAAATTTTGGACCCCATAAAATATATATATTTGTGATCCTTATAACAACCGGAGTTGATATAGCGATGTCCGTCTGTCTGTCTGTCCATCTGTCCGTCTGTCCGTCTGTCCGTCTGTGGAAATCACGATGACGGCATCAATCGGGCAGCTAGGGTACTCGTTGATATAAAAAATAATTCACTAATATCCTGAGAAGTTTGCTATTTAAAATCGTCCAAATTTGAATGAAGAACTAAAGAAAGTCTTGAAAAAATATAATTTTCTATGTTGTTCTTGTAACGAAAAATTAGAAAAATTTAAAAGTTTCCATTGTTTTGGCATCACTAAAAAATTTGTTAGATCATTTCTGTCATTGCCACGAGCCTGCCTGCAAAATAGATCGATTGGGTCACGGAAAAGTGGTTAAAAGCGATCCAAAATTTTTTCGACAAGCAGACACTACGAGTTAATATAAAGGGAGTAAAAATTCACTAACATTTAAACCAAATAATGCTAAAATACCTAGTTGTTAATAAAAAAAAAAACAATTGGGCAATTCACAATGGGTAATGTATCGTTGTATCTGTTGTATCGTGTATCACTTTACAATAGTGTAAAATTGTTGTTGGTAATTTTCACTTCAAAATCTGATACGCAATCCAACTTCATTTGCTATGTTTAGTAAATGTTGTATATTGTATCATAACATATCAGTTCCAAGTGAATACCAGTTTTTATGAAAAAGAAAAAACAAATACATAGAATTTTATCAGCATAAATAATTATAAAATAAAATATGGCAAATAATGCAAATAACGCATATACATCGATAAGTTTATTTATATAAAAATTAATGTTTATATTTTTAATATGTATTTTCTCTTTTAGTACCAACCAAAACATTTAACATGTTTTTTTCATTATAAATTAAAAAGCAAGAGGTACGTAACTAAAACTCCAGGGTATATCTCACGACCAAAAAGCAAACACTGACAAGTGTTTTCTATTATACAAAATAGCAGAAGCGACGAAGCGATCTTTCCTCGTTGGATCGAAAATTACAAAAGAAAGCGTTTTACAATATGAAAATACAACTGAGTGTTCACAACAAATGACTGTATTGTGTATTTCAATACAACATACAATATACAACACCTATTGTGAATTGCCCAAATGTAAATTTAGCAAAAAAAAAATTTATGTATTAATTTATTTAAAGAGAAAAACACAAAAATAACGTTTGATGTTGTATTTTTTGTGTGTAATATTTACATATACATACATACACATATTAAATAATACAAATAATATACATATATCATATATATGTATGTATGTATGTATATTCATAGTAACTGCATGTTAGAAATAAATCGGTATATTATTTTATTTACATAAAATTCTGCAATAATTTGTTGTGGGGAAAATACATTTCTTTTGCATTAAGAGAGTGTCACTTCATTTTGCTCAGCGTGACTATGCCACAGTAGATGGCGCCACAATTTTTGTTCTAATTAGCTTTGCAATAGTTATTTCTATTTCAACATGAATGTCAATATTTTCAACTAGATATTATACAGAACAATGTTAAGAGTATACACGGGCTGGTCTTTTATTTCATAATTTTTTTCATTATTCATTTACAAATATGAACATAAGTTTGGCATGTTAACTTTTTGTTGTCTTTACAAAATAGAGTTACCGAGTTCATCAATGAGTTTTTTGCTTTCAAAACAGTTCTACATAGTTATATAGAACTATTATTCTGCTTTACCTACAAAATATCTGATTGCGATTACATCTAATATTTAAAAACTGTTTATAATTAATAAAGCATTATTATTCACATAAATACAAAATTGCACTTTTTAAATTTTCCATTCAAATTTAAGAAAATATCAATTCAAATAAAAACTGAAATTAAAATTTCCAATTATAAATTACAAAATATTAATTGAATTTCAGAAAATCATATCAAAACGTCGGAAATAATAATTTTAAATTTAGAAGACATCAATTGCATCTTTAATATATAAATTTTATTCGTTAAACACAAATTGAAATTCCAAAAAAAAACCAAATATGTTTACATTTAAAAATGTTTACATTTAAAAAAAAATATTGCCATTCAGGAGATATTAATAGCTTTTCAGTACCGCGATTCAGTAACTTCTTTTAACGATAGCCGAATCGTAAAAAAAGAAAATTGCAAAATTATCAGTAAAATTTTTAAACGATATTCGCTATTGTTAAAGTCAGCTTTTGTTGTTATCTAAACGACAACCATTTTTGTGTTGTTTATTCAATCGATAAAAACTTAAATTTTTAGGTTGAAATGTCGTCGTACATAAATAAAAATCATAAAATAGTGAAAATATTTTGATTTTATTAAAAATCTTTTTTATAACGGGTGATTTTTTAAGAGCTTGATAACTTTTTTTTAAAAAAAAACGCATAAAATTTGCAAAATCTCATCGGTTCTTTATTTGAAACGTTAGATTGGTCCATGACATTTACTTTTTGAAGATAATTTCATTTAAATGTTGACCGCGGCTGCGTCTTAGGTGGTCCATTCGGAAAGTCCAATTTTGGGCAACTTTTTCGAGCATTTCGGCCGGAATAGCCCGAATTTCTTCGGAAATGTTGTCTTCCAAAGCTGGAATAGTTGCTGGGTTATTTCTGTAGACTTTAGACTTGACGTAGCCCCACAAAAAATAGTCTAAAGGCGTCAAATCGCATGATCTTGGTGGCCAACTTACCGGTCCATTTCTTGAGATGAATTGTTCTCCGAAGTTTTCCCTCAAAATGGCCATAGAATCGCGAGCTGTGTGGCATGTAGCGCCATCTTGTTGAAACCACATGTCAACCAAGTTCAGTTCTTCCATTTTTGGCAACAAAAAGTTTGTTAGCATCGAACGATAGCGATCGCCATTCACCGTAACGTTGCGTCCAACAGCATCTTTGAAAAAATACGGTCCAATGATTCCACCAGCGTACAAACCACACCAAACAGTGCATTTTTCGGGATGCATGGGCAGTTCTTGAACGGCTTCTGGTTGCTCTTCACTCCAAATATGGCAATTTTGCTTATTTACGAAGCCATTCAACCAGAAATGAGCCTCATCGCTGAACAAAATTTGTCGATAAAAAAGCGGATTTTCTGCCAACTTTTCTAGGGCCCATTCACTGAAAATTAGACGTTGTGGCAGATCGTTCGGCTTCAGTTCTTGCACGAGCTGTATTTTATACGGTTTTACACCAAGATCTTTGCGTAAAATCTTCCATGTGGTCGAACAACACAAACCCAATTGCTGCGAACGGCGACGAATCGACATTTCACGGTCTTCAGTAACACTCTCAGAAACAGACGCAATATTCTCTTCTGTACGCACTGTACGCATTCGTGTGGTTGGTTTAATGTCCAATAAAGTAAACTGAGTGCGAAACTTGGTCACAATCGCATTAATTGTTTGCTCACTTGGTCGATTATGTAGACCATAAATCGGACGTAAAGCGCGAAACACATTTCGAACCGAACACTGATTTTGGTAATAAAATTCAATGATTTGCAAGCGTTGCTCGTTAGTAAGTCTATTCATGATGAAATGTCAAAGCATACTGAGCATCTTTCTCTTTGACACCATGTCTGAAATCCCACGTGATCTGTCAAATACTAATGCATGAAAATCCTAACCTCAAAAAAATCACCCGTTATAAATAAAAAAATTAAATAGCATATTCAATTCATTATTTCATTTTCAAATAAATAAACAGAAATATTAGTAAAAAAAAAATAAAGATATTAAATATAAACATAAAATCATCCTGTCAAACACGAAGTAATTTGTTTTTTTCTATTCTTTGTGTTTTTCGCTTATTTTGACAGAGGTGCCACTAGTTTACAATTTAAATAAATAGAAAAACAGATTTGTCGACTGTCGTTAAGATGTATGTACTTAGTGAATCACTTAATCCTTAGTGCAAACAACAATAGCTGTCGATATATTTTGTGATTGTCAGATCGTTGAATTTGAAATTTACAGAATCGCACTACAGAAAATATTAATTTAAATTCAATGAATTTAAAAAAACCTCAAATGATATTTAAGAATTGCTAACATAAAAATTGTTACATAAGTAAACGTAATTTGATGAGAATGTTATTTTTTATATATAAATTTTCACAATTTTTTTTGGATGAAAATTTGAAGTTTTTCAGAAAATAAAGATAACATTAAATTATTTTATTTAAAATGTTTGGGACTTTTAGTTTTTTGCGTTTGGCATCCCTAATTTGATTATTTATTATTATAAATTTATTCTCTATGTTTTCAAAATATGGCAATATTTTAAAAAAAACTTGAGAGAGCTTTTTTTTTTTTGTTATTATTTTGTTACTCCATCCGACCTATATGGCCACAATGAAGAAATATTAGGCCAGTTAAAAGAAACTATACAGCCATCTCCAATTAGCACAATTTAAACAACCATTACCTTTGCAATGGAGGTTAGGGCGAGCTATTTAATTAGCAAAAACTAAATTAAAAGAGATGTTATGTCATATAACCGGAAACGCAGGCATATAGTTATATAACCTAAATGTATGTCGATCACAACCACAATGACCAAAAAGCAAACACCGAAATAAATCCGAAATAATAGAAAAGAAGAAAACCAACCCAAAGAATTTTCTTAAATAATTTGTTGGTATTAAGTTTAACAAATTGTTTACTTTTTCCAATATTTTGCTTACATTTATTATCAATACTCAAACCGAGGTGGAGGGTATTAAAGACTCGGCACAGCCGAATTTAACACTCTTACTTGTTTAAATTTGGTTTATAAATGTTTTTACGAATATGACCATCGGTCTACTTTTGACCTAGACCCCATATAAAAATAACATCAGATATGAACTTTTTCATATCTGCACACCATTTAATAACAATAGTTCGAGTTTTGGCAGATTTTTCTCGAAAAGATCTCTTAAGTTTAATGCTGGTAACGCTACACATGAAATATAGGCAGTATAGGCTTTAATAATTTTAGTTCTATAATATGTATAAAAAAAACTAAATTTGTGAATATTTAAAAAATTATACGAAAAATAAATTTTTTATAATTTTTTAAACCAATATGGTGCAGTTTCCAACCACGCAAAAAATTAAAGCTTTTTTAACATCTTATATGTAAATATGGTGTTTTGTCTCTTTGTTTGTTTGTTTAAGCTAATTTCAAGAGCCATGTAAAAATGGGCGGGATCCGACCAGTGGGCGTGGCAACCACTGTAATTAATTACGTAGTTATTAATGTGGGTAGTCGAACAAAAAATGGGTGGGTTTATATCAATAGGCGTGCACCCCCATTTTAGTAATGTTTAATTTCATATATCTGTAGTACTGTAGTATTAAATGGCTTGGGACTTTGTGCTAGTTCATGAGTTATTAGTGTGAGTAGTCGCCCAAAAATAAGCGTGACCGGAGCTATGGGCCTGGCACCGTCCATAAAAAGTAAATATATAATACCATATAACTCGAGTACTGTAAAAGGAAATCCTTGACATTTTGTACTAGTCAGTGAGTAGTCAGCTAAAAATGGGCGGTCTAGGATTAGTAGCGCCTCCTATACAAATAATACTGTGAAAGCGGCAGTCTTGTGAAAAAATTGTGGAAAATATGTTCTGTGTCGCCAAAAATCAAAAATCTCCAAAACAAAAAATCGCAAATAACAAAAATCGCCTAACTGAAAAATCGCCAAAATCAAAAATTGCAAAAAACAAATATTGAAAAAAAAAAACAAAAATCGCTAAAGTCAGAAATCGCCAAAACCGAAAATCGCGAATAAAAAAAAAGCAAAAAACAAAAATTGAAAAAAATTAAAAATACATATTAGCAAAATCGAAAATCGTGAATAACCAAAATCACGAAAATCAAAAATTGCCAAAACCAAAAATCGCCAAAACCGAAAATCGCGAATAACAAAAATCTCGAAAATCAAAAATTACCAAAATCAAAAAATGCAAAAACACAAAACTTAAAAAAAATCGGCAAAGTAAAAATCGCCAAAACCGAAAATAGCAAATAACAAAAATCACTAAATTCAAAAATCACCTGAATAGAATTATTGCCAAATCGAAAATCGCTAACAACAAAAACCGCCAAAATTAAAAATCGCAAAAATCAAAAATCGGCAAAATAAAAAATTGCAAAAATCAGAAATCGTCAAAACCAAAAATCGCCAAAATCTTTAATTCCAAAAATCGACAAAATCAAAGATAGACAAAAATAATTCAAATAGTTTTCCATAAAATGTATTCTCAGTTTTTTATTTCGTTAGCGAAGCACATCGTAGTATTATACAAAATTTTATATTATTCGAAATAAATCATCTCATGGAAGTGTTTTTAATACTTTCTTTAAGCAACTAGGCAAAAACTATTGCTTTCTGAAATTTATCTTAGTTTAAAGATCACATTCTAGATTTAATTATTTCTGAACAGAATTATTTATTCTAAATTTTGGGTAAATTGTTTTTAATTTTATTAAAAATTTTTGAAGCATTTTTTGGTATTACAGTTGCATTGTAACATAAATTTGAAAAAAATTGGTAATTTCAATACATTTTCAATATTTTTTCAAATGAAAAAAGAAGAGAGTAAAAACTGCAGAGATATACACATTACAAGAAAAAAATTTAAACGAGTGCACAAGAAATTTTCGAAACCCTTAAAAACGAAACCTTCTTAAGAATTTAATTTTCGACATATTTTCTTATTGTCTCATCATCATCGAATCTTGTTGATAAAAAAATTTTTGAAGTGATAATGAAATATTTTGCTGTGATACTGTCACACAAAAGTTTCGAATCCCTTTCGCAAAACTATTCTTCATTCAACACATCCGTCATTGAGTTGAATGTCAGGTGTTTAAATACTTTTCCTAAACATGTTGGTCAGTTGTCATTATGTAAATTTTTATTTGATGGCATTTCAAATAAAGTGTGTTTTTAATTATATATTTTTTTTTTTGTTTGTTTGCGAATTTTTCACAAATTTTCAGAGCTTTACATAAATACTTCAATTAAAATCATTTGTAAACAGGTGCGAATGATGTCTGGACATTTGTGATAAACATTTGTAATTTGAACAAAAAAATAAAATACATCAAACATTTAAAACAAAATTCATAAATTAACAAATGTGTTATTTTCATGTGATAGTATGAAATTTAAATTATATTTCTGTAAAATAAAATTTAAGGAAAATTATTTAGAATTAATATTTAGTATTTTTAACTTCGCATGCATGAATTTGATGGAACATGCTGTGCGTTACAGTATTGGAAACTGTAATCAAACATCCGGCATCCTGTATATTATGGATGCTTTACGATATGTATTTTAGAGCTGACTTCTGGAGGATATAAAAGTTTTTATATTTGATTACTGAAACACTCAAACACTGCAAAAAAAATTAATTAATAATTAATAATTTATAATTTATAATTTATAATTTATAATTTATAATTTATAATTTATAATTTATAATTTATAATTTATAATTTATAATTTATAATTTATAATTTATAATTCATAATTTATAATTTATAATTTATAATTTATAATTTATAATTTATAATTTATAATTTATAATTTATAATTTATAATTTATAATTTATAATTTATAATTTATAATTTATAATTTATAATTTATAATTTATAATTTATAATTTATAATTTATAATTTATAATTTAAAATTTATAATTTATAATTTATAATTTATAATTTATAATTTATAATTTATAATTTATAATTTAAAATTTATAATTTATAATTTATAATTTATAATTTATAATTTATAATTTATAATTTATAATTTATAATTTATAATTTATAATTTATAATTTATAATTTATAATTTATAATTTATAATTTATAATTTATAATTTATAATTTATAATTTATAATTTATAATTTATAATTTATAATTTATAATTTATAATTTATAATTTATAATTTATAATTTATAATTTATAATTTATAATTTATAATTTATAATTTATAATTTATAATTTATAATTTATAATTTATAATTTATAATTTATAATTTATAATTTATAATTTATAATTTATAATTTATAATTTATAATTTATAATTTATAATTTATAATTTATAATTTATAATTTATAATTTATAATTTATAATTTATAATTTATAATTTATAATTTATAATTTATAATTTATAATTTATAATTTATAATTTATAATTTATAATTTATAATTTATAATTTATAATTTATAATTTATAATTTATAATTTATAATTTATAATTTATAATTTATAATTTATAATTTATAATTTATAATTTATAATTTATAATTTATAATTTATAATTTATAATTTATAATTTATAATTTATAATTTATAATTTATAATTTATAATTTATAATTTATAATTTATAATTTATAATTTATAATTTATAATTTATAATTTATAATTTATAATTTATAATTTATAATTTATAATTTATAATTTATAATTTATAATTTATAATTTATAATTTATAATTTATAATTTATAATTTATAATTTATAATTTATAATTTATAATTTATAATTTATAATTTATAATTTATAATTTATAATTTTAATTTTAAATTTTTAACTTAAAATTTTTAATTTTTAATTTTTAGTTTTTAATTTTTAATTTTTAATTTTTAATTTTAAATTTAAGATTTAAAATTTTTAATATTTAATTTTTATTTTTAATTTTTATTAACTTTTAATTTTTAATATTTAATTTTTAATTTTAACGACAAATAATAATAACGATAAATAATAATAAGAATTACAACATATACAAAATATCTTAAGAATAACAACAAACACACCGAAACATTTTATATTTTCAAGAGATTTTTCAAAGTTTCATTCATAACTCGTGACTCCTTTGACCAATTTTGACGATGTTAAATAACAATCCCTTTGAGATATTAATAAACGATTTTATACAAAAATTAACAGTCGAGTTTAGATATTAATGGCGTGATCGTGATTTACATACGGACAGACGGACAGACGGGCATCGCTAAACCTCGATGGATAATCGTTTGATAATCGTTTCAAATGTAACAGAGTGCGTTTGAGATAATGTCGAATTAGAGCGTCTGAAAATCTTTGAATGATATTAATGTAATTTTGCTTTGCACTGAACGTCGTATATCCTATATTGATTTTTAAGATTTTCTTCTCAGAAATCATGGATTATAAGATTTTTTAAAATTTACAGAAATGTTCAGAAAATTTTATAATTTATTGAATAAAGGTACAATATTTTTCTGAAATTTTCAAAGGTAAATTAACAAAAATATAAGTCTTTGAAAACACATCTTAAAATTAAGTATTTTTTGGCTATTTAAAGAAAAATTTTCTGTAATTATGAGACTGTTTTTATTATGTAATGATTTTTCGAAATATTGGACAAATCTACAAAATTTTTTTTTAAGAATTATTTTTAAAAAAATGTTCCTTATATAAAATTTCTATGAAATAAAGTCTGTGAAAAAATAAATTGAAAATAAAATGAAATAACTACATGGGTATTATAATAAAGCCTTTCGACCTCGAATTGAAAAGTAAAAAAAGGATTATTGTGAAACATGAAATTTTGAGTTATTATCGAGAATCAATAATTCTATTTTTAGTCAGTTCGAAGTAAGTATGGAATTCATTTGAAATAAAATTTACTCTTTTGCGGTCTAATTTAGAAATTAAATATTGTTATCTATTAAATAAAATGTTTTAGTTTAACATTTTTTTGAAATACCGATCCGGCAAACATTGTTCTGCATAAAGTAATTATTTTATTATCAGATTTCTTTTGAAATGCATTTTAATATGAAACTCAATATGTTATTTTAAATATATGTAGATTCTATTTCGATTTAATAAATTTATTTGTTTCACATAATACTATCTTCATTTTATTAAATAACTTACTGTAACCCGATGCACTTCGTTACAACCATCATAACGAAATAAAAAACTGGGAAATCATTTTGTAAAAAATTTTTTTATTTATTTATGGTGATTTTTGATTTTATGGATTTTTGATCTTTGATTTGTTGTCGATTTTGGAAATTGGCAATTTTTAATTTTTTGCGATTTCTGATGTTGGCGATTTTTGTTTTTTTGCGATTTTTAATTTTGAGAATTTTTGTGTTTTGCGGTTTTTAATTTTAGCGATTTTTGTTGTTCACGATTTCCAGTTTCGGTAATTTTTTATTTTTGCGATTTTCGTAATTTGCTATTTTCGGTTTTGGTTATTTTTGATTTTGGTGATTTTATATTTTGGCGATTTTTAGAGATTTTCGGTGTTGGCGATTCTTGACTTTGGCAATTTTTGTTTTTATGACTTTTGATTTTTGGCGATTTTGTTTTTTACGATTTTTGATGTTGACGATTTTTTATTTGACGATTATTGTCATTCCCGATTTTCGGTTTGGAAATTTTTGACCTAGGCGGTTAGTATTTTACTTGCGATTTTTAATTTCTGGCCATATTTGTTTTTTGGGATTTTTGATTTCGGCGATTTTTGATTTTGTGAATTTTTGTTATTCGCGATTTTCGGGTTTGATAATATTTGATTTTGGCGATTTTTGTTGTTCACGACTTCCGGTCTGGCAATTTTTGATTTTAGCGATTTTTTATTTTTGGCGGTTTTTGCTATTATCGATTTTTAATTATGTCGATTTTTGTTTTTGGCGATTTTTGATTTTCTCGAGTTTTGTTTTTCGCGATTTTCGGTTTTGGCGATTTGTGACTTTGGCGATTTTTGTTATTTCTATTTTTTTTTTAAGGCCAGCGGGAAACTCACTAGTCGGAGGGTTACAAGAAAACATAAATTTTTAGTAACTAACAACTCAAATTGTGTTGAATGGAATTCTGTGCAACACATATACTGCTATTTGTTCATACTAGCAGTGTTCAGCCCTCGAAATTCGAGTGCAAATTCTAGGAAAATTAATTTTTTCATTTAATTATTAATTTTGCAAGAGCCTAAATTAATGCTAATCAATTTTAGCCAATTCAAAATTCAAAACTTTTTAAATAATTACCACACTTCTCTTAGGCCTGACATTAGGTGATTGTGTTTAAGCGCTGACCAAAAAGTGCAACTACGAGTGTATGTGAAGGTTTATGGTTCAAACCTCACAGCCGCCCTAAGTAGAAAAATTTCATATAGAAACAATCTATTCAATTAAAACATAACAATTACCATAAATGTTCAATAAATAAATCGCTGATGAAGTCTGAAATGCCAGAAACCGGTCCGATTAAGAATACAGTGTAGTTATGAGTTTTTGAAATATATGCTTTCTTCTTCTTCTTTACCACGCACCATTGGAAGGAAAAGTCATTAAATTTCAATATAAATATTTGTTAAATATACAGAAGATGTATAAATTGGTTTGTTAATAAGTAATTTTAAAGGAGCTTAAAGGTACGCTAATCAATTTTAGTACAATTCACAATATTTATAATAACACACACACAGTATGTGTTTTATGTATGTTTTAGTAACAAGTTTAAATAAGCATTACTACAAAAAAAAAACCTTTTCGGACGTTGCAAACCTGTAAATCTGGTGGACAGCTAAAAAGGAATACCTTTCAAATAAGGTATGTTTGGTCAAAATCGGTTATTACAGTTTTTATATCGGTCACAAGAAATAGCCTTGCTTTTAATATTGTAGACATTTTACTAATAAGTTTTAAAAATTACGCTTGACTAAACAATTACCTTTAGATTACTTAAATAAAGGCAGGCCTCATTTTCAATACTTTTGCAATGATTAGCTAATGGTTTTTGAAAAGCTTCAAAATCAAAACAACATATCTTTTAAAGTTTTCCTTTAAATAAATTCTAGAATAAAAAAATAGAACACTTTTCATAATTTTCTCTGAACTCTTACAATTAATGACAGAAAGGTTAATTGAAATTTTATCTTTGAACTCCATCAACAGCAGCAACAACAGAAAATTTAAACATACGGCATTGTTATTCAAACGCTGGTTGTTGCTTTTTTCTTTTATCAAAATCACTTTGAATAAAAATGTTTTACTCTTTTTTCCAGTTAAATGAAACAAAAATGAGTTTCAAACATGCTTTGGTGTAGTTGAATCTAAATAATTGCAATAAAAATACAATCCTACTACATTCAAAGTCCATTTGTGTAAAATTTAAAAATGAATTAAATTCAAATGCCCCTGTTTGTATTTTTGTTTTTAGACCTTCTACAAAGGCTTTGCTATAAAAAAAATTTTAAAGCATTTTGCAATTCCATATACGAGTAGATATATATGAAATATGTAGATATAATTTACATAAAATGTCTAAAAATATTTCTATTTTGAGATGCAAATTTATGCAAAACGTGTCAATGTGCTAACAACCAGCCTAATTTTCAATGAAAAATAGGCGTAAAAAAATAGTATACGATAGACTGGAAACACAAATTTATTTTATGCAGACATATATATATATACATATATACGTCTATAATAGTAACACGAATTTAACATTTCAACTGAATGAAGATTTATTCAAACTAAATATAAAATTCTTGGTTGAAACGAATTTTGGCTACCCTTTATTTGTTGTTTGCGACTAAAAGTCGTTATGCTTTAATATATTTGGAAATTTCCACGAAATTCTTTCCTTAAAGTAAGTTCATTTTTATAGCTGTTTCAGTAAAGTGCGTTTGTCTACACCACAAATCGGGAAGTTTTAAATGGCATTAATTGCACTATTTAACCTCATATGAAAAAATAAAAAATCACCTAAAAATCATAAATGAAGGAGAAGGCTTTCATTTGATACCGAAATCGGTATTGAAAGACGACTATAACTACTTAAATTTATTTTTATTAAAATTAGTCCTTTGAAATTGCAGACTTGATTAGCCCTCTTCTCCACAAAATGCAAGATTACTATATTCAACCCACCGGAATTAAATGTTATATGTGGCAATACTGATCTTTATTAAAATATTTAACTCATCTCTATTGTAATAAGAATTGTATTAATTAGGACCCCTAACAAATACATATTTTGGTAGAACGAAAACAATTCAAATTAAGTCTAATTCTTTCCAGAATCAACTAAAGTGATTTGGCTATAATTAAATACGGGTTATTACATTGGCGACGAGAATAAAAAAATTGATATTTGGCATTAGTACTTATAACCGAAAATAAAATAAAATTGTATTGTATCTTACCGATTGAATCGGGATTTTTGAAAAACGTCTAATGTGAACACTTGAGGTAGCTCGACTTATCTAGATGATACCGATTCTAATCATTTTGTTACAGTCACTTTGTTTTGTGAGATGGCGGAGGTTATAAGACCTTTCCTTTGTGATGCAATAGAGAAGCCTCTACTACACCACGAATGGGAGAAATGGTTAAGATCGTTTGGACTTTATTTACTGATGACGTCAAGAAAGCGAATAAGCTTTTCCACCTAGGCGGCCCTCAGTTGCAAGAAGTAATATTAAACATTCCTGGAGCCCTTGGGGGCTACCAGTAACACCCTTGTTTGGGGAGTAACTGGCAGAAACCTGGCAGTGGCCAGGTAACAAACCCTCACCAAAGGCGGTAGTGTGGTAGCATAGCTACGCAATGGATACTCGTATACAAACATATTTGTTTCAAAGTTGTTCTATATTTTAGTTTGTTATATTGGAAGAGGCTTAAATAGTATAACCTTTGCTTGAATTCTCATTTGGTTGTTTTCGGCAAATATATATGAATTTAACTTTTTACCAAACAAACTATCTACTGCTTTTGGTTACTGATAAGGCTTGGTGACTCTTCCCGAAACAGCTGTATAACCTGTCATGCAGAATATTGATCAATTTTTTGAAACAATGTTTTTGCTTTATTTAAAGTAAAAACATTCGATCTTGAGCCTGAATAATTTCAAATTCAATCATTAAGTCCGATAATTTTGCGTCAGCCGCCATACTCACAAGATTACTGCAAATTAGTTGAAGACTTAGATGATGGAACATGATTGGAAAACGGGACCAGGAATGGGTGGGTCCGCTACACTGACAAGATATCATTACGAAGAAGTTGGATGCAAGAGTGTTGGGTTGAAGACGAGTCAAAGGTGCTTGAGGTAGCGCAATACAGCGTCCAAGATGAGACGGAGTCGGAGACTAATTGAAAAGCTAGTTTGGAACGTTATCGATAGCATCACCCTCGCATGATAGCGAGAATAAGTAAGAATAAGCGTAGTAGAGAGAAGATGGGTCCTTAGTTGAAAAAAGAGTTCGGAAAGCTATCGATGTCACCTCGCATGTGCAGCCATAGGGGTGATAGATGTAACACGAAGAAGGACTGTAGTAGACGAAAGTGTTGAAACGATGGACCAGTAATTGAAAAACGATTTTGGAAAGCTACCAATATCATATCGCATGTGCAGCCATAGCAATGGCAGAGGTAGCGGGAAGAAGGAGTGTAGTAGATGACAGTATTATCAAGAAATGTCAAGAGAGGTCAGGAAATGTGTGTGTTCTTCCAAGTTCTGCTGAAGATCGACAAGGAAGCGTTGAACGCTTAAATGGCGGCTGTGGTGGCCCAAAATCGCGGGAAGAGCACAGCTCGACGTGGCATTGCATCAATTGGATGATGCGACCCATAGAGCAACAGGGTTTTAGATCGGCCCGATCCTTCAGCAAAGGATGGAGTTATGCCAAACACATTTCTCCTAAATTGCGAACTGTTTATGACAGGACTTTGGATAAACGCATAGTATCTGTTTAATCACCATTAGGTAAGTTTTCAAGACATGAGCTCACTTAACACAAGAGACTTATTCCTGGGGCCCTAGTGCAAAGTAACGGTAAATTTTATGACTTTGTAGTTGAAAAATTAATATTTCTCACCAAAAAGAAATGCAATATTTAAAACACATTTGTTTCGGAATATAACTCCTATTGAGGGCGAAAATTTCATCAAGTTTTTGCTTCGGTTTCGGCAACAATTAACAAAATGTAAATTCAGCAAAATGAAGGAATTTGAAGAAATTTCATTGAAAGATAAAATAATAGATTCATGGGCACTCCTCAATTTTAAAAAAAAGATTGCTAGAAATTGTAGATATTTGCCAGGTGTACCAGTAGATCAACAAAACTTCCAGTAGTATGCTGCTGTGCACCGAGAAGGAGCAAGTAAATAGAGTTTTCACAAAAATCAATGCTCAATCCAATTCGTCAATCAAATGCAGTTGAAGTGGAACAAAGGTACATTTATCAAATTCTCCTGAGTACTCTGCCAGGAATGCAAAATTCAACATGTGTTCGTTTCTGGGACATTTTGCAATAAAATGTAGGATAAACCTGTCTCTATTGTAATAAAAATTCTATTAGTTATGATCTCTAACAGATACATATTTTTGTAGAACGAAAACAATTCAAATAAAGTTTATTTTTCTACGGCACAACTAAAGCGATTTGGCTATAATTAGAAGTGTACGAGTAGATAAATAAAACTTCCAGTAGTATGCTGCTGTGCACTGAGAAGGAGCAAGTAAATAGAGTTTTCACAAAAATCAATGCTCAATCCTATTCGGCAATCAAGTGCAGTTGATGTGGAAGAAAGGTACATATATCAAATTCTCCTGAGTACTCTGCCAGGAATATCAGAATTCAACATGTGTTCGTTTCTGGGACATTTTGCAATAAAATGTAGGACAAAACTGTCTCTATTGTAATGCTCGAGATATATGATATTGAATAATTATTTTGTATGGGAGATGCCATGCCCACTTATCCAAACCAGCTCTCTGTCGGCATCCATTTTAAGAGGTGACTTCACATAAATTTGCAAAGCTCTCCCTGTCATGGTACACAATATATGTGATATTAAAAGTTCACTTTGTATGGTAGGTGCCACGGCTATTAAACATATAAAAAAAAGTTGTATGGCCTATAGATCCTTCCAGATACACAGTAAGATTCTATACAAATTACAGGAAGATCGGTCCAATGGTTGAGCCTTGTAAAGAGTCCGCCATCTAACGTTCTTTTTTTCAACTAGTGCTTATTTCGTGAATGGTAACACTTAGCTCATGTCTGATTTGACAGATAATAAGTTTTATCCTTCCGATGAACGAATATGGTTGTGTGTACGCTTCAACAACGCTGAGAAATATTGCGACATTACTTTGAAAATCATGGTAATGTTGCAGAATGTGTGCGAAAATTGCATACGGATTTTGGAAGAAGAGAAGCACCGTCAGCTCCGTATGTTCGTTATCTTGTGAAAAAAGTGAAAGAAACTGGCATCCTCATCGATAAACCAAAGCGTGAAAAGCCAAAAACAGTGCGTACACCCGAGAATATTGCTGCTGTGGCAGAAAGTGTGCGTGAAGCGCCATCAACATCGATTCACCGCCGTTCTCAAGAATTGAACATTTTGGAGGCATCATTGAGACGACTTTTGCATAAAGACCTTGGTGTGACGCCATAGAAAGTCCAATTGGTTCAGGAGTTGAATCCAACTGACCATACAATGCGTTTTCGCTTCGCTAAGTGGGCCTGTGATCGACTTACAAAAGATGCGGATTTTGCCAAAAAAAAATCATCTTTTCAGATGAAGCTCATTTTGATCTTGGCGGGTATGTAAACAAGCAAAATTGTCGCTTTTGGGGCACAGAAAACCCGCACGCATACATTGAAAAGCCGATACACCCAAAATGAGTCACTGTTTGGTGCGGATTTTGGTCCAGAGGCATAATTGGGCCATTTTTCTTCGAAAATGAGCAAGGAGTGGCCGTTACAGTCAATGGCGATCGTTATCGGGCCATGGTGAACGAATTTTTGTTCACAAAAATTGAAGAGGAGGATACTGGCAACATTTGGTTTCAACAAGACGGCGCTACGTGCCACACAGACGAAGCTAAATTCGATGTTTTGCGCCCCGTTTTAAAAGATCGCATTATCAGCCGCAGAGCTGATGTCGTTTGGCCACCTCGGAGCTGCGATTTGACACCGTTGGACTATTATTTGTGGGGTGCCCTCAAAGATAAGTGTTACGCCAACAAGCCAGAGACAATTGACGCTTTAAAGGACAATATTCGTGAAGCCATTGGTGAAATACAGCTGCACACAATCGATAATGTGCTTAAAAATTGGACCGATCGTGTAGGCTACTGCATGGCCAGCCGAGGCAGCCATTTGAATGAAATTGTTTTCCATTATTAACCGGAAGGATCGTACTTTCAAATAAAAAAAGAAATTTGAGATAATATTCAGTAGTTTTTTTTTATAGCGTTTTCAAAAAAAAAAGAAGTTATTTGACGGACCCTTTATAAGCTACAGACAAACAAGCATGCATACTTTCGCTTTTATATGCAGTTTGTTAAGAAAATCTTTGCACAATAGAAAAATATAGTATGATTGGTAGTTGTGTCGCAGGTTAAAATCAGGATTTTTGATAAAATAATGACAAAAAAAGTTTTTTTTTTTTTAACTAACTAACCGCTAGTGTTCGACAACTCGTTTTTTTTAACCGGAAATTTCGTATAAGTTCACGTACAAATTTTATCAATATAATAGTTCGATATATAAATATTAATTGTGTAGGTCCTGTTTGTTATAAAACGATTCCATAGCTATTGATATCCCTGCCCAGAGCCCTTATATGAACCCCATTGAAAATTTGTGAGTCCATCTAAACAAAAAGGGTGGCAAAAGGTCGCTAGCAAATAGAAAAAATTTATTAACGAAGAGTGGGGAAAAATACCTGCAGAGTATAATATTCCAAGGATTATTCACTGAATGCGCAGATTAGTAATTGATGCTCAAGGTGGATACAGAAAACATTAGCTACTAAAAACCCATAACGAATAATAAATTAAACATTTTGTCGAAAAATTTTACCACAGAAATTGTACTATCGTACTTATTTAATTTTCATTAGAATATTTTTTATTGAAGTTGTAGTTTTGTTTTTGTATTTATTATATTTATAAACACTAGCAGATTCCAGCGCTCGAAATTCGAGTAAAATTTCTATGCAGCTTTATTTTTCAACTTTGCCAATTCACAAACCAACACTTTTATGATTTATTATTATTGTGAATGAAGATAATAAACTCATTAACAAACACATTAACAAATTTTATAAAACACACATAGCATTGGTATAACTTTATGTATGTGTTAGTAGTAACTTTAAATGCAATTTACTCAAAATAAAGGAAAAAATTTAAAAATCTGTAAATCTACAAAACGGCGAAAAATAAATACCTTTAAAATTGTATACGCTTGGCCAAAATGGGGATAAAACGGTAGAACCAAAATCGCTCACAAGAAATCGCCTAGCCTATTAATATTATAGATATATAACAGCTACGATGAAAAAATAAATAAAAAGGTTGGTTATTTGAATCAGAAATCAATGTTTTTTTTAAAGTTTTTCATTTTTTTTCCTCATGTATAAAGATTTTAATGACAAGCTGTATATAGATTAAATTCAAAGGATTTTCATTTCAACGCACATGTGAACCAAACGAAATACTTAACTTACTTAAATAAATCTTCTTTTAAAGTAGAGTACATCAAAAATTAAAAAAAAAAAAATCGTAAATAATGAGAACACCCTTAAAATACTACTTACTACGTAGTTACTTAAGCAAACACATTGCAAACAATAACATTCGCGATGGTAACATTGCAATTTTGCATCATTGTACACATCCATACATAATCGTACATATACACCCATTCACATCCATTCATGTATGCGTGACGTTGTCAGTTAGACTTTTAGTCAAAACGTCAGTCAATCCTTTAAGTGGAACACGCCAAATTCAATAGAGTAATGTCAGTTTTTTGTTACTTGTTTCTTTTTGTATATTTTTTTGACAAGCAACTACTTACAGAATATTTTTGTTGTTGTTGCTGTTGTTGGTAAGTATGTTTTATTTATAAGGCACTTTTCCCTTCATTTGTTCATTATACTCGCTTCTTTTGCTGGCTTTTTTTTGTTTTTTTTGACTAAACATACAAATACGAAACTGGGTGTTGTTTAGAATAGCAGCAAAACTAATCTGTTAATAGAAACATTAACGAGTTACAACGTAATGTTTTTGAAACATGCAATTTTCAGCAGTGTTGTTGCAGTTACATGCTAAAAGTCAAAATAGGAATTTTCTGCAACCTGTTTGGGTTTTTAACTGCTTAAGTTTAAGTATTTCAAAATAAAATTAATTACTTCATGAAATATTCGTAGAAATTTGTCAAAAACAGTTTGAGGATTAAGACCAACAGGATTGAAAGAAAAAAAAACACTTTACTACTCTCACTAATGACAAAAAAGACTTAGTATTATGTGTAGAAGAGAAAAAAGTATACCAGAATTTCCGTGAAAATATATTTAGCATTTTTCGGTTTCTATTGGTTCTGCAAATTTCATACAAATTGAAGGACATAATGCAGAAATTCTATGATAACTTTCATTCCAGGAAGCAATCAAATTAGAAATCTTAAGGCACACATATTTCGGAATTATAACAATCAGCGCCAGATGAAAAAATTGCACGCTTCAATTAAAGTTAACTGCCGAACATAGATCTTGCAATGAATATGGAAAATAAATGTAGGCTCTTTTCAATATTTTAGAATTAGCAAAAACCCCTTAAAATAAATGAGTGGAAGCGTCAGGTGTACAAGTAAGTTTCTACCGTTTGGCAAAAGATCGCGCCACCAGTAATTTATGCTAAAATTTTTAAAAGTAAAAGGTTGCTATCGTCCAGCTAGATATCTAACAACAATATAATCTTGAAAATTTACCGAATTTATTATCAGAATCATATATGTTTCTCTTACGGTACGATTTACGATATACGATGTTGTTGGGTTGAGTGTTATTCCCTCCTGCACTGCGACCTCTTTCAGATTCTTGTTCTCCTGTTATACTAGTTCATTACAGCGTTTAGGAACCTGATGATATCCTTCACCGCCAACGTTTTGTATGCCTCCTCCCTGATTTCAGATTCGCCAAAAAGTTTGTGCCTTAGATATGCAAACGCTGCACACTTTTCCAGTATATGTTCCATGGTTTCAACATCATCCAGGCAGTATCTGCACGTTTGATTTTCAGCAAAATGCATTTTATATAGGATGTAGTTGCACGCATAATGTCCTGTGAGTGCCCCACATAGGAGTCTTAGATTGGATCTGTTCAATATTAGGGCATCTCTGCTCCTTTTTTCGCTTCGATTCTCTTACGGTAACTTTTGAAAATAATTTGAAAATATCTACTACACAGCTCAGAAACATCGACGGCTTGTAGAAGAAGGCTACCTTAAATGGGAACAATTATCATGAGTGGCTTCAAAGTTTAAGGATGAATAACTGCACAACGAAGACACAGAACGTAGAGGAATGCCGAAAGTATACGTAGATGCGGAATTGGAAGCATTGTTGGAACAAGAAGACTTGCTGACACCTCATTTGCAAACATGATAGTCAGATTTGTTTAATACCTTGCGACAACTATCTTCATGGGAAGCATAATTCTGGGATTCTCATCCCCAAAGGAAATATAATTAAGTCAAATCAACTTTATAGAAACAAATTTGTCTTCTTCTAAAATTAAGACAATGTAACAAACTTATACCTTGTAGCACAATTCGTTAGATTCCACTGGTTCTAAATGTAGGTATATTTTTTTCGGCACTAATACAACTAGACCTTACGCATAGATGGTGGCAGTAGTTTGAAAAAATTAATTCTGTGAAAAGTGGCAACCTTATAAAACATATGTTTTAAGTTTCAGGGCGCCACGTTGTGTAGTATTTTTTATGGAGACATCTAAAACGGTCATAGTGAATTTGTAAATATGGAAAATATTGGTCACCAATAATTTTATTTTAAAGGTCTCAATCCAATCAATATTAAAGCCGGGGGAATCAGCTGCTTCGTTTACAACTATAAAATGTTTTGTGGCAGAGTTTAACCGAGGCCGTACAGAATAACAAGACGGACACCATAGTGGTGTACCAATAGAGGTGGCCATGCCAAAAACGGTTAAGAAAATCCACAAATGAGCTAGCTGAAGTGCATTTCAAAAAGTACTATACAGTGCATATTGACCAAAAATTTGGAGATGAGAAAGCTGTCCGCAAGATGGATGCCGCGTTTGTTCACAATATAAGAAAAACAGCGCCCTCAAGATGTATTAATAGAGTCTTCAGCGATGTTTCACTATGGATGACACATGGGTCTACCTCTTCATTATCTAGACAAAGGAACAATCAAAACAGTAGACTGAAATGAGATAATCGCGTCCAAAGTATACGAAGAGAGTTGCATCTGCAGGCAAGGTTATGGTGTTTTTTGGATGCAAGCGGTAAAAATTTTATTGATTATCTTCATTAAGGAGGAAAAAAATCAACGACGAGTATTATTGCAGCACTTAAGTGATTGAATTAAGGAAAAAAGAGAATGCATCAGTTCACACATCCATTATTGCGATAGCCAAAATCCAGGTTCGGTGGTAAAATATTTACTAACAATGAAGCGATGGAGTCTGCGGTTGATGGCTATTTTAAGAAACTAGTCAGTTGTAACTATAGACAGGGTCTCGAAGCCTTTAAGTATCGCTGGGAAAAGAGTATCAAGCTGAAAGGAGATTTCGCTAAGAAATAAAAAAAAATTGTTCCCAAATTGTTTCTGCTTTCATTGTCAGGTAGGTTTGTTCTGGGGCCGCCGTCGTAGTGGCCTTAAGCCTTTTTTCCATTGTAAACAAAAAATATTATGTAGTAAGTTTTTGGAGTAGGTTTTTTGAAAATCAAATAATTTTTTCAAAATTTCGTAATTCAAAATATTTTAGTAAAATTGTCATTAATACTTAAAATTTAAGTGTATGGATACTTTTTGTAGCCAGTGTATCCATTAATATTATAGTCTAGATTGATATTTTTCAAATGCCAGTGGAATCAGCAAGACCTCTAATTGCAATGCAGTTTTAGATAGAAATTATTATTTCTATAAAAAAAGCATCATAGCTTTTATGAAAATACAATAAATGACAAATCTATAATATTAATAAGCAAGGCGATTTCTTGTGACATATTCTACACCTTCAATTAATAACCGATTTTGCCAAAAAAAAATATAGCATTTGACAGGTATTTCTTTGCAGATTTTCACCGTATTTACAGATGTGCACCATCTGTATAAAAAAACTATACAATGCTGTGTGTGTGTTTATTAAATTTGTGTTGAGTTGCGAATTAGCTACAATTAACTAGCATACCTTTAGGCTCTTATAAAATTATTTATGAATAAAAAAATTAGATTCACTAGAATTTGCACACGAATTTTGAAGGCTGGGCTCTACTAGTTCTGTATTAAAAAGCTACTTTTTAAGGAAATTAACTTTTTCCAGAAAAGTTGTTTTATAAAGAAATTTTATAAAAGTAAAACTTGTTTTCGCTTTGTTTATATTTTACACATACATAAAACACGCATTTCTGTGGTCACAAGTATTAACCGCCTAAGTGGAAAATCATGCTTTTGAGAAAAATAACTTTTTATATATGTAAATGTAATGGGGCTTCATTACGACTTAGGTCGGAATGTTTTCATTAATAACTTTTTAATAACCAGTGTTAGAGAAATGGTGATTTCACGTAAATATTAAACGTTGTAAATAGAACATGATTGCAAAGATAACCCAAATCGTCGAATAACATGCTTTCGAGAAAAATTACGTTTTATATAAATGTAATGGGGCTTCATTACGACTTAGGCCAGTATGTTTTCATTAATAACTTTTTATTAAACAGTGTTAGATAAATGGGTATTTCACGTAAATATAAAGCGTTTTTAGTAGAATATGATAGCATACAAACTCAAATAGTTCTTAAGTCGACTTAGGCGGTTATAGCTTGTGACCACAAATTTAAGCTTTTAATAAAGATATGGCTAAAATTTAGTTACATACCTTTAGGTTTTTATAAAATTATTTATGAATTAAAAAATAAAATTTCGAAATTCGAGGGCTGGGCTCTACTAGTTATAATAAATAATATTCTAAAAATAAAAACAATTAAATTTAAAATTAAAAAGTGTCAGAATGTAAAGCTTAATTACACTGTCCACCAAAGACTTGATAGCCTAGTAGTGTAGTTCGTCAGTGGATGTTCTTTTCCCATCCATGACTCTCTTATTGTTCAATGGTTTCTCGGCCATTTCGGAATTTCGTTTCTTCAGCAGAAATTTCACTCCGCAAACTCAATTTAATTGAACTTCTTTATTTTACAAAGTCAACCATTTTTCAAATCCACAAATTCACTTTTAGTTGTTACAAAAACGAGTTTCACCGAATATTATTCCACAACCACCATATTCACCTGATTTAAAAGATTGTGACTTCGATAAATAAAAAGACAATTTTAATTAGATAGAGGAGATAAAAGTCAATTGGCTTTGAAGACAATTCCGGTAAACAATTTTAACAACTGTTTCAAAGATGGGAAACATCGTTGGCAAAAAACGTTGGCATAAGTGTATCGTATCAAAGGGGGGTTATTTTGAAGGTGAAGTTATCTATTAAGAGATTTGTTTTCATATCAAAAATCATATTTTTATTTGAACACATTCATGTGACCCCAAAGCTAAATTCATTATTTCTTTTCTCTCTCTCAAAATGAATGTTTTAATACATTATGCACGGTTATTAAAATGCCAAATGGGGAGAAGTGCACACGCCTTTTGTATCACGTTTGAAACCCATCACAAAATTGCGTGCTTTATGCAAGATTAGTTAATATTTTCACAATCAATAGTAGTGATATAAAACTAATTAACAGTTAGTTGACCCAACGCACGACGTGGTGGAATATGAAAAAAAAAAAAACGATATAAAAAAAAATATTTCAACCACTTGTGTTTAGAATTCACTAGAAACCAGATTCAATAGAAATGAACAAAAACAAAACAACTGCAAAAAGGGCCGCTGTTTCATCATGTACTAAACATAATAATTGCAGCAGACACATAAATAAGTACCAAACTGAAACCAATAAAAACCTGCTCACCGTACACACTCCATCACTAACACACACCACCAGCTCATTGAACTTTTTCAACAACTCTGTAGAGTCGTGAATGCAACAAGAAACCTAACACTAACACATACACCTTTAACAAATCCAGTAAATGGTGAAGAGAAAACGTATGAGAATTTATGAAATAAATGACTTTAACGTCAAGTGAGATTGGAAATTAGTAGAGCAGTCTTTTTGCTGAATGCACGCTTACACAGGCATGTCTATGCCATGTTTGTGTGCCATGAGCGTCAGGATATAACCGGCAACATAAGGGTGTCAAAAATGTGGAGAACAACACAACTATTTTCACATTACAATGCAATTATAACGAGCTACAGGCAGCCATCTCTAACCAATGCAGAATGGCAGGCAAGCTGGCATTACAAATACAACCATCTAGAGAGACAAACAGACAAACAGGCATACAAGTCAAACAAGTATCATAGATTAGAACAGTGTTATTAGTAGTGGTGATGATGTCAATGGCGACAACGACAACGTCAGCTTAGTGGATGTTATTGGTGTTGTTGTTGGTGTGAAAAGGTTTGAAAAGTAATGGAACACAATCAAACCCTTCCCTTTACTAGCAACAACAAGTAAGAAAATTATAGTCGGTCTAGACCGACTATACGATACCCTATACCATGCGTTTAGAAACCCTATCTCTTAGGCCCAACTAACTGGACTTTGAAAATAAGCAAAAACCAAATTTGAGTGGGATTTTTATTAATTTTTTTGGCTCCAGATATGAAAAAGTTCATATCGGATGCTATATCTATAAAGGGACTAGGTCCAAAAATGGACCGATCCTGATCATGTTTGGTAAAGTCTCTTGTATTTTGCAAATATATGTACAAACAAAATTTGAGAAGAATCAGTGCAATATTTTTTTTTTTAATAGATTTAAGTGAAGATCGGGAAGCAGCTCTATATGGGGTCAAAGGGATCATTTTTGGACTACTCATTAGTGGATATAATGAACGCATACAAACCCAATTTGAGTAAGATCTATATGACAATTTGAATCTTATGACAATTTATGTCGATTTCATATGGGTAATTTGTATGGGGGCTAGGTCTGAACATGGACCGATTCTCACCAATTTCAATAGCGTTCATTCCATGGCCGGTAGAAGCTTATATACCAAATTTCATCAAAATATATTCATATTTGCGATCTGCAGTTTGATTACAAGCTTTACATGGACACACAGACGGACGGACGGACGGACGGACGGACGGACGGACGGACGGACGGACGGACGGACATTGTTAAATCAACTCAGAAAGTGATTCTGATTCGATCGGTATAATTAAAGATGGGTCTAGGTCAAATATTTTTGGTTGTTACAAACAGCAGCACAAAGTCATTATACCCAAACCACATAGTGGTATAGGGTATAAAAACAACAACAGCACCAGCAACAATATAATAAACGTTTGGCTTAAGTCGAGTAATAGCAAGGTGGAAAGTTAACTATTTTTCTTTTATGATATTTACGTTTAACAGTGATTTTTGCCTTGTGTCGTGCATGTAGCAAAGAGTTTTGTGCAACAATGCCCAGTGGGTGAGGCCTGCATTACCCAGGTTGTTGCTGCAACCATATTAGGGCAGTTCACCCAACACATTTTGTTTTCTCAACGCTTAAATCGCAATACGTATTCCTATAGCCGAAAAGGATTTTTTTTTAGAATTTTTTCAGATTTCTTGGAGAGCGACCCCATGGCTGAAACGAGTACTGATGTTATAAAAAAAAAATTGTTTATAAAATAATTTTTTTCTATTTTTTCTCTTGTTATTTTATGAAAAAACCACTTTGTGCGCACTAAAAATTTTTAGTTTAAGTGCAACTGATTTAACATTTAAAAATTCAGTATTTCATCAATACTTCGAACGATATGCAACAGCGATGCCAACTTAGCGGTTTTAGCGTTAGATTTAGCGCTTCGGGATGACTCAAAAAGCGATCTTTTTCCATTTAGATTTTTTCCATTTAAATTGGCTCTATCCGGTCTTAATTTTATGTGCTTTAAGGGACCATAACAGTTAATGTTAAACAGATTTATATATATGTGACCTTGCGTTTAAAAGATAAAAAAAGCCCGCTGAATAGTTTCAGCTTTAGTGGTTCAATTTTATCGGCGATATCTATATATAAAGGGTGATTTTTTAAGAGCTATAGGAAAGTTTTCAAAAAAAAAAAACACATAAAATTCAGAAAAATGCATGAAATCTTTATTTGAATTGATAGTACGGTCCATATAATTTAATGTTTGAAGATTATTTCATGCAAATGTTGACCGTGACTGCGCCTCAAATGGTCCATCCGCTTAGTCCAATTTTGGCATACTCTTCCCAACATTTCGGCCGGTATCTGACGAATAAATGCTTCAATATCGTCTTCCAATGCGTCAATTGCAGCGGGATTGTCTGTATAGACATGAGCTTTAACATAGCCCCACAAAAAATAGTCTAAAGGCGTTAAATCGGACGATCTAGGCGGCCAATTGACCGGTCCCGAACGTGAAATAAAATGTTCACCGAACTCGCCTCTCAATAAGTCCGTTGTTGCGCGTGCTGTGTGGCATGTGGCACCGTCTTGTTGAATCCACATGTCATGCAAGTCAAGCTCTTGCATTTTGGGCAAAAAAAAATTGGATATCATCTCTCGGTAGCGCTCACCATTCAAAGTTACGTTACAATTCGCATCATCTTTGAAGAAGTACGGTCCAATGATGCCACCAGCCCATAAACCGCACCAAACTGTGACTTTTTTCTGGATGCATTGGTAGCTCTTCCAATGCTTCTGTAAATTTGGTGCGAAATTTATTAACAATAGCCACTTCAGTGGGTCGATTAAACTGACCATAAAATGGAAGAAGCGCGCGATGAACTTTCTTAACAGAGCACGCATTTTGATAATAAAATTCAATAACTTGCAAGCGTTGTTCGTTTTTAAGACGATTCATGGTTAAATTATAGACCAAACTGAAGATGTTTGACAATGAAACAAAACACGAAACGTGCGTCAGCTGTTTAAACCAGTGTTGCCAAAAAGATAAAAGCTAAAAAATCACCCTTTATCTATATTCAGAGACGTCAAGTATTGGTCCAGCTTCACACTTGGACGGAACAGGCAAACAGATGAAAAAAATCCACATAAAGTTAGCATTAAAAAAAAATCGCTTACGGAATTTTCGAGATATGGCGATTTTTTGTTTTTGGCAATTTTTTCCTTTTTTTTAATTTCTTTTATTTTTTTGTGCCATTATTTTTCTTTTCTCTTATTGGCGATTTTTTTTTTTTTTGATAATAAAAATAAATTTGGCTCCAAAGTACTTGATAGACCGTACTGAAGAAAAGAAAAAAAAATCTTTTAAGCGGTTTTCAAATAACGGGCATTTTAATTCTTTGTACTTTTTTTGTTAGGTTAGGTTTGATTGATAAGAGGAGCTATGTAAATACATAGCTCATATCCGTTGTGTCCGGATATACAACAAAGCCAGCAGGTCGGCTTGTTGTGCGCTCTACATCTCTACGTTCATCTGGTTATTTACCCCTCTACTAACTTAGCAATTCCGTTTCATCAGCAAATTTCCTGAGTGTTTTCCAACTTATCCTCCTAAGACCCGTCAAGCTTGGTAGGATGTCGTTGGATAGATATCTGACCCTTGTTCTCGCCAATGCAGGACAATAACAAAGGTAGTGTTCTACGTTTTCGTTATCCTCTCCGCAAGCTCTACAAGTGGCCGATTCCGTCCGTTCTATACGGTATAGGTGAGCCCTCAGCTTAGAGCGTCCAGTGAGGATGCCAATTATCCTACTAAGTTCTCCCCTACTCAGATTAAGGATTTCCTTACTTTTCGCAGTGTTGGGAGTACACCATACTATCTTTGTCAGTCTCTTCCCAAATTGATATATGCGAACTGGTCGCCCAGTCTGCCAGTTCAAATTTGAGAGACTTGAAAGGTATTGGGTTTTCCAAATTGACTCTATCCAGGAAAGAACCCTTCCAGGCCAATTCGTCAGCAATCTCGTTTCCCATTATACCAGTGTGTCCTGGGATCCAAACGATTTGGAGTCTGCCTCTTCTGAAGAAGTTTGCAATCTCTTCCTTACACTCGAGGATAGTCCTTGATCTAGTTTTGTCCACGGATATCGCTTTGATGCCGCTAGACATTCCGTAAAATTTTTTTTTTGTTAGTTTTATGTTTATTTTTAACTGCTTTTTTAATTTCTTTATTTTTTATTATATAGTAATCTTTTGCTTATGCTTCTTTTTATTTTTTTTTTTATTCATTTAATTTTAAATTAATACTAAATAAAAATAATAAATAAATTATAAATTTAATAAATTATATTAAAAGGCACTGCGATTTCTAATGACACCTTCTACGCTTTTAGTTACCAACTGATTTTGGCAAAAAATATACCATTTGAGAGGTATTTATTTGCAGATTTTCACCATATATGCAGATGTGCACCATCCGATATATTTTTTTGAGTAAAATTCTTTTAAGTTGCTACCAACACATATTTAATTTTCAAATAAAAACTATGTGGAGTGTTGATTAAGTTTGTGTTGAGCAGTGAATTGGATAAAATTGATTAGCATGCTTTAAGGCTGTTATAAAATCATTTGTAAATGAAAAAATTAAATTTTCTAGAATTTGCACTTGAATTTCGAGGTCTGGGCTCTGCGAGTTGTATTAATTACTTAGCCAATTGTATTCAAAAATAGCTCCTTTCAACAATTGTATTCAAAAACAGCTCCTTTTCACCGGGGACTCTTCTAAATTTGATCCATGCTGTCTTCAAATCTGAGTGCGCAGATTCAATTGCTTGTTCACTCCTCGATAACAAATTGGAATTGGTTTTAGAACGAAACTAAATTTATCATATATTAATTTACAAAGTCCGAAGTATTTTCTAAGGGTTCAATATTCTTCGCTGCATTCATATCCGGAGGATTAATTTCGGGAGCTGCAGTATTTTCTTTTGTACATTTCAATACTTATCTCAGTCTAAAGCGATTTTTGGCAAAAACAAAATACAAAAAAAAATAAAATGGCCATTACTGGAAACCGCTCCAACGATTTTTTCTTTTTGTTTCTTTCAATAGTCTGCATTGAATACTTTCAAGCCCAACTTTAGTATACCTTATACCACTATGTGGTCCGAGTATAATGACTTTGTGCTAATGTTTGTAACTACTACTACCGTCTGTGTGTCCATGTAAACTTTGTAATCAAACTAAAGCTCGCAAATATGAATACATTTTGATGAAATTTAATATGTAGGCTCTATCGGCCATACGATGAATGCTATTGAGATTGGTGAAAATCGGTTAACATTGAAACCTACTTCCCATACAAATGACTTCTATGAGATCGACTGAAATGCCCATAACATCCAAATTATCATAAAGATCTCGGTCAAAATGGGGTTATGTATGTTTATTATATCCATTTATCACTATTTCAAAAATAAAACCTATGCGACAATTCTTATTCATAGCCTCCATATAAAGCTGCTGCCCGATCTTCACTTAAATCTATACAAAAACACAAATATTGCGCAGATTTTTCTTAAATTTTATATGTTTTTGCGAAAAAAAATAAGTGACTTTGTCATATGCGGTCAGGATAGGTTAATTTCTCGACCAACTCCCCATATAAATATAGTATCCGATATGAACTTCCTCATATCCGAAAGCAAAAAAAAAAAAAAAAATACTAACAATACCACTGAAATTTGGTTTATGTTTATTTTGTATATCTAATTAGTTGCACCTAAGAGTTAGGATCTCTAAACGCATGGTATAGAGTACCCTATAGTCGGTCTAGATGGACTATAATTTTCTTACTTTTTTTCTTTTGAAGTGATTTATCTGACTTTGTGAAAATAAAGCATCACAGAAAAAAATTATGTTCCATAACCCAATTTTCTGCATCAATTCAATTTAACTGACTCCGTACCGACCTATAAGAATTTATATTTGATAGCTGAAAAAATCTCTAAAAAAACCCCTTGCGCTGAATTGCCCTAATGTACATAGTTTTTGTTTTCTTATTAGCTATTGTTTTTTAAGTTAAGTAAGTACTTATCCGTGGTTAGTTCTCTCGATACCAGTTGCACTAAAAATCACACTGCCTCATGAGTAAAGTCATTGACGACTATGAGGTTAACGATAAAAGAAATATTATAACATAGAAAAAAAAAGACATAATAAGCCGGTGAACAATTATGTGAAAGGAATAAAGTGACACACCATAAACTCTATCAAGGCAGAACAAGCTCTTGTCCAACATAGAGTTTTTAATAAAGAAAGATTCTAACTAAACCATTTTTTGATAATCGAGAAACTCGTTCGAAGGACCATTCTGGCTTATACTTTAGAGAGCTATAATTGCCAATTTATTTAAATTTTCATTTGATTCTCTATACGAAGAAAAAAAAATCGGGTAAATTCAACAGTTTAATTATACAACACAATATCCTACAAAAGAGAAAAACTAAAAACGTCGGTTAGAGCAGATATTCCACACAAAAAAAAAAAAAAAAAAAATGCCACTAGCAATAACACACTTATTACAAACTTTGCACCAATTTTATTTTTTTACCCATTGGCTTTATGCAATGATACACAGTCTTCTTTCCTATTATACCTAAAGCTTAATCCTTGCTTTGCTAGACGAGATACCAGCAACAGCACATAAGAGTTCAACTAAAAAAAAGGAAAAAAATAAAAAATAAGAAAAATCTTCTATGAAATAATGGTAGTTAGTTTCGTTAATACTAGATGGTGGAAGTTTTGCAACAACGTATGCCTTCTTTTATCCACTGATTCATATATAAGGTTATGTGATCTATGTTGGAAAATACAGAAAAAAAATATAATTCCTTAAACTGTATGTAAATGCAAAGGCGAATAATAGCTGCAAATGCTGTGCTTTTTTATGCTTAGTTGGTATACTTCATTACAAAAATTGGGTATGATAGATATATTGTAGAATCTGTGACATAAAAAATCTGCTCTAGTGATAATGATAAAAATAACTGAGGTCAGGAAACATACAGCACGTAACAATGAAAGGCCGCAAGTCACTAATTTATTATATTATAGCCTCCAATAACTCTCGAACTTTTTTACAAAGATGACTCAGGCAGTAGGTGTTTCATTTGAGGTTGCTATAGCTATTAAGAAATCAGATACTCTTGATGTTCTGGGCATGAAAATTCAATTTGATGGCCGTTGGAACGATCATATTTTTGAAGTCTCGAAATAAGCACTAAACTGTCTTGATTTTCTAAAGCGGTACAAAAATTACTTTACTCCTTATGATGTCCTTAAAATCTATATCCGATCGAAAACAGAATACAACTACCATATATGGGTAGGAGCTTCAAAGTCTATTTTGGAGCTACTGGATATTCAAAAGGAGGGCGTTAGAGCTCATTAACGACAGTGGGGTATCCAATTCCATTGAGTCATTGAAACATCGTCGGAATGCGGGTTGTGTAACACTATTCTATAGGTACTACCATGGGAAATGTTGTTTCTAAAATTAGCGAACACACTAAATGCCCTAGTTTCAGCTGACTCTACCTGCCTCTCTAATGGACCACATCCATTTTAGTCTATTGTCGAGTTGATGGTATTTGAAATATACTGTCCACAGAAGTCTTTCCTGGCAATTACAATCTAGAAAATTTAAGTCAAATATATACAAACACAACTCTCTCGATTTTCCTTCCCATAACCTATTTTCTTAAAACCAACACAATGCACTACTTTTCTAGGGGACTCCCCTGCATAATGGTTAGTAAGAAAAAAATTACACTTGTATTTGTATATGACAAATTTATCCAAGCTATGGGTACCGCAATTGCTCAAACTCGACCATAAGCGCAACCGTAAGACCACTCCAAAAAAGCGTTCGCCGATATTCCTTTCGTAATTGAAGATGATAACTAGATCCATCAGGGCGAAACAGAAACCCAGAAGTTGTCATAGCCGTAGGCTTCTCCGGGACAACGTGAATCATAAAAGGTCATGACAATAGTTTTCGTACTGTTACCCTATGTAGGATATTCCCCAGGATTACCTTTCGTCGACTATTTCCTGCTTCCAAATCTCTAGAGATAGCACAGAGGTAAGAGATATTGCTCGAATGAAGAGCTCATTACTGAAAAAATAACGAATTTGAGGACCTTAAGGAAACCTATAAATTGGCAGGAATAACAGAAATTGAAAAGACGCTAAAAGGAGTTAAAATGAGGAGTAAAGCGTTTTTTGCCTAAAAATTATATTTTTCCACTCAGTTATCGTTCCACACTGCTTCGGTAAGCTTTTTATTCACAACCTTTATTTAGTTTAGTGTCTCTTTTACGATCTGCCTCTATTAAGGCTTTTTGTTCTTTCAATTCTGACGTTGACTTTATATAGTGCTCACAGATCTGGTGAACGGGAAAATTATTCCACGCAGCTTTTCATAACATCGAAAAATGCTCCTATAGAGAAGTTAAGTCCAGTTCAAATAAAAATATGGTATCTCTTTCGGAATGCATGGCAAAACAGTTTCCTTTTGGTAGCCTACTCGCTTTGATGGAACGTCTCATATACCAGAACTTCATAAAAACATAATTACTGAATAGTGGAGATGCACTCAAAAAGACCATCACCACTATTAAAAGGATGTCAAGGCAGGGGTACCTGCTACGTAAACTTAGTGGGTAGACCAAACTTATTTTAGGGAAAACTTGCATTATGGGTAGCACGCACGGATTAAAAATATATGATAACCTTAAGAAGATAAGGATAAATTGGAATGATAGGATAAGAATAGAAAAAAGAAGATTGTCAGCTATCTGCACGCCCGAACCACTCGGATCTCCATTTGAAGTCAGCAAAAATGCTCAATGGAATATTTATTATGCAGCCCAGATTATCAACGAATATTTGCGATAATTACCTAAGCCAAGGATGTTGCACTAACTCCTCCTCGTCCACATGCATACAGCTCTTACAGAACTTGACTTCTGGGACACCTATGCGTTTGGCCATCAGCCCTGTTACACAGTGCTCAGTGAGCAGTTCCACATTGCCCTTGTTATTTATGATTTTGTTGGGACCATAGCACCTGGAGCTAAAATTGAGGTACCTAAAATATCAGTACCAATTGTTCACTCCAACGCTTCGGAGTCCTTTTATGTGCACTCCTCAGCCAACTCGTTCCTCATGACCCCAATATGTCCTGGTGTGCTGTCCGATTCGGTTTAGAGATCCACCACATTCTCTATCACATTTTCACCTCCCTTATTTTCCTGATTGATAATGTTTGGAAATCAGCAAGACTCGTAATTTAGCTGACCATATGATCGGTGATTATCAATCGCCCAAACTGTATGTTTTCTTCAGTTTTAAAAGTCTACAAGTAACAACTTGTTTAATGTTTTTTTTTTTTTTTTTACTGATTTGCCTTTTACTCCTCTAGGATATGAATATTTAAATTTGTGTGTGCCAGTGTGTAGTCATAGCATGCTGCTACTTAAACTTGGTTATGGCTACAATTTAAACCATTTAAGTATAAATCCATATGCAGTTTCTGTTCTTTTCCTCTTTTATTTTTGTTTTGCTTTGTGGTGCACAATGATACAGATCCCTTTTTTGTTCCTTCCTAGTATTTTTTAACTTTTATTTATGACTCTCTAGTTTGTTATGGTTATTATTGCAATCCATATATACTTAGCTATAGCGCGGTTAGAAGCCTTTCTAATATATGCAACGGTTCCATTACAACATCAAAAAACACTTGCATTTAAATATGTGTTAAAGTAAATGTGTTCGGTCCATGTAAACGCCTTACTTAAATCACATATACATATATTTTGGAATATGTGGCAAGGGTTAAAAGTTTATATTACTTTAGATGGTATTTACTTTTCTTTTATTCCTCTTCCATAGCTACTTTGCTGCTGCGTTAGTTGCAGTAAATATTGCATTTAATATAAATTAATGTGCTCATCTATATACGTACTTAGTTATAAGAAACTGCGTAGATTATAAACTTAATAAATTAAAAATGTAGTTTAAGTTAGCGCTAAAATCAAGAACATATTGCACAGTTTATCCAGTTCATTTTTAATTGTGTTCTTTGATTATTGCTAGCGTTATTGCAAATGTGGTTCAGTTTTAGATTTCTAGTTGAAATTCAATGCGAAGTAGCTATAAAAAGTAGTTAAAGTTTTTATAGCTATAAATTGTATTAGAAAAGTGGTACAAACCAATGGGAATCACAGTAATAAATCAAAAAGTGTGTTCTGTTTGTTTTATTTATTTATTTTTTTTTTCGTTAACACTGGAATGACCGTGGCTTCGTTGGGCAATTAAAATAAATTTGCGAGGATCTTATTAACATCAAGTATTACAGAATTAGTTCAATGATGAAGAAGTTTTTTTTTTTGAGAAAATGTAGTTTTTTAAGAAAATGTAACTGTAGTTTTTTAAGAAAATGTAACTATGGGGACTAGGTCTGAACATGGAGCGATTTTCACCAGTTTCAATAGCGTTCATCCGATGAAAGCTTATATACCAAATTTCATGAAAATATATTCATATTTGCGACCTGTACTTTTATTAAAAGGTTTACATGGACAAGGTCTCACAGACAGACAAACAGAGAGAAGGAGGGACGGACATCGCTAACTCGACGCAGAAAGTGATTTTGAGTCGATCAGTATAATAAAAGATGGGTTTAGGTAAAATATTTTTGGTAGTTATAAACATCAGCACAAAGTCATTAAACCCTGACCACATAGTGGCATAGGGTACTTTTAACAATGTTCAGAAAATACACATATCAAACACACAATGTTCTGTTCTAAAGCAGCCAACACATATTTTTATTTCCATATCAATTATGTGTGCTTCTAAATTTTGTACGGTGCCAGACACAATCATGATTGTGTTTCGTTTTAATACTTCGTTATCTACACGAACATTTTTCTATCACGTATTTTATTTTTCGAACACATACAAACTACACAAATTCGAGTGTAGCTTTATTTTAAGTTCGTGTTCTTGCTCGCGTTATAAAAAAATAAAAATAAAGAGATAATAATAAAAACAAAAAAAATAAAAATAAAAAGATAGTAATAAAATAGAAAACATAGAAATTTTATTTGTTGTTTATGAATTAATTTCGTTTTTTTTATTATTTTTTTAATTTTAATTTTTTTTTTTATTTTTATTACCTTTATTATTATTTTTATTTTTTTATAACTGCCAATGAATTATTTTAGATCTTTTTAATAAATTTGGTTGTTGTCGTTTTTATAGGGGTGTATCAGCTTTTTCCGATCGCGAGTGGATAATGTTTTAATTTTTAGATCTACGCGTTCAAGAACATGTTCTTTTTTTTTTAGCAGTACACATGCAAGAATATGAACTTAAAATAAAGCTACGCTCGAGTTTGTGCGGTTTATGCGTGTTCGAAACAAAACAAAAAAACGTGATAGAAACATGTTCGTGTACATAACGAAATACTAAAATGAAACACAGTCATGATTGTGTTCGTCACCGTACAAAATTTAGAAACACACATAATTGATATAAAAATATAAATATGTTATATGTACGAGTTTTTTATTCCGTGTGTGCGTTTTTTTTTTTTTTTTTGAAGTCTGCTTTTTTAACAAAACGTATATTTTTTAACAATAATTTCTTTAAACAAAAGTACTTTTTTCAAGAAACGATACTTCTTAAAAAATATGATTTTTAAAAAAAAAATTATTTTTCAGAAAAGATAATTATTTTCAGAATAGGTACTTTTACATTAAAATGTATTTTAATAAAAGGTAATTCTCAAGAAAATTTTCTTATTTAGGAAGACGTAATTCTAAGAAAATTTACCTTTTTTGATATAGGGTACTATATTATGAGAAGCTAATTTTTATAAAAAGTACTTTTTATAATAATTACAATTTGTAATAAACGGTTTTTTATAAAAAGTGTTTTTTCATGAAAATTTAATTTTTTACAAAAAGTACTTTTTACAGAAATACTATAAGGGGTAGTTTTTTATAGAAGGTGCTTTTTACAAAAGTACTATACCACTATGTGGTTTGGGTGTAATGACTTTGTGCTGCTGTTTGTAACTACCACAAATATTTGATCTAGACCCATCTTTTATTATACCGATCAGCTCAGAATCACTTTCTGAATCGTTTTTAGCAATGTCCGTCCGTCCGTCCGTCTGTGTGTCTATGTAATACAAGGTCACAAATATCAATATATTTTGATGAAATTTGGTATATAAACCGCCATCGGCCATAGGATTAACGCTATTGAAGTTGGTGAAAATCGGTTCATTTTCGGACCCAGTCCCCATACAAATGACCCCTATGAAATCGACATAAATTGCCATAAGATCCAAACCATCACATAGATCTTAGTAAAATTGGGTTTGTTTGTTACTGTATCCATTAATCAGTAGTTCAAAAAAATCCCTTATAGATTTGCTTCCCGATCTTCACTTAAATCTATCAAAAAACGAAAATATTGCACAGATTTCTCTCAAATTTGGTTTCTGTATATTTTTTCAAAATATAAGTCACCTTACCAAATATGGTCGGGATCGGTCCATTTTTCGACCTAGTCCCCATACAAATATAGCACCCTATATGAACTTTTTCATATCTGCAGCCAAAAAAATAATAAAAATTTCACTCCAATTTGGTTTATGCTTATTTTCAATATCGAATTAGTTGGACCGAAGAGATTGGGTCGCTAAACTATGGTATAGGGTATCGTATGGTCGGTCTAGATCGACTATAATTTCTTACTTGTTTTTATATAAGGTCATTTCTCATAAAAGTTACTTTTCTTATTAAGGGGACTTCTTTTCTTTATAAGAGGTACTTCTTTAAATAGGACTTGCATTTATATAAAATATACTTTTTGATAAAAGGTTCATTCCATAAATGGTACTTTTAATAACAGGTACTTTTCTATAAAAGTTATTTTTTGTAAAAGGTATTTTTTTCTAAAAAGTAATTTTTTTATAAAAGGTGCATTTTTGTAAAAAATGCTTGTTTAAAAAAAGGTTATTTTTTTGTAAAAGTGCTTTTTTATAAAAATGTAATTTCTAGTGAAAAGTACTTGTTTTAAAAAGTAATCTTTTTATAAAAGGTATTTTTTTTTTGTATCAAAAAAAAGTTATTTTTTATATATGATCATTTTATTTTAAGAGGTACTTTTTAATTAAAAGGTACTTTTCTAAAAAATATATTTTTTATAAACTTTTTAAGAAAGACAACTTTTAGAAGAAAAGTTTTTGTTAATAAAAGGTACCTTTTTATAAAATTTACTTTTTTATCAGATACTTTTTTATGTAAGATACTTTCTTTATAAGGTAATTTTTTATGAAGGGTACTTATTTATAAAAGGCGTTTTTTACAAATGATACGTTTTTATAAAAAAAATTTCTGTAAAGAGTAATTTTTTATAAAAGGTTCTTTATTTGTAAAAAGTACTTTTCCTATATAAAAGGTATTTAAAAAAAAAATATTTTTCAAGAGGTTCTTTTAAGAGGTAATTTTTATAAATGAACTTTTTAAAGAAAAGTTTTTTGTTAATAAGAGGTTTTTATATAAAATTTAATTTTTTATGAAATAAATTTTTTGTTAATAAGAGGTTTTTATAAAAATTTAATTTTTTATGAAAGTTAGTTGCTTGTATGTCATTTTTTTATAAAAGATGCTTTTTTATAAAAGTTAATTTTTTGCGAAAGGTACTTTTTTTGATAAAATATACTTTTTGGTAAAAATAACTCTTATTTTAGAAGGTAGTTTTTTTAGACTTTTGTTTTAAAGAAACTTTTTTAATGAGAGGTACTTTATTTTTAAATGTATTGTTTATAAAGTGCACTATTTAGTAAAAGTAAAATATATACTTTTTGAAGAAAATTTACAAAAATTAAAATTACAAAAGGAACTTTTTCAAGGTAAGTTTTTAATAAAATTGACATTTTATAAGAGGTAATTTTTTATATAGAGTACTTTTTAATAAAAGAACCTTTTGTATAAAAGGGTTAGTAATACCAATCAAGGAAGAAGCACGTCACCGGCTTCAAATTAATTTTTGTGATGATCCCAAAGAGGGTCGAAATATTGAAAACGTCAGTGTTAAAATAAATATAAAGAGGAAAACTCAAATCAATGAGCGTTTTTATTGACCATTAGCCTGAATATCAAGCATATAGGTATTTTTTTTTTTTATAAAAAGTACATTTTATACATTTCTTTTTATAAAAGGTACTTTTTCTATACAACTAATTTTTTATAAAAGGCATTTTTTTTTTTTTTTTGAAAAGGAACTTTTTTATAAAAGGCACTTCAGTTGTAAAGGGTACTTTTTTTTATAAAAAGTACTTTTTATAAAAAATACTTTTCTATACGACGTACTTTTCTACAAAACTAAATTTTTTTTTGTAAAAGAAACTTTTTTAAAAAAGGTATTTTTTGGAGAAAAATTACACTTATAAGAAAGGGATTTATTTAAGGTAATTTTTAAAAAAAATTTACTTTTTATAAGAGGTACTTTTTTATAAGAGGTACTTTCTAATAAAAGATACTTTTGTATTAAAGATTTTTTTTTATAAAAAACACTTCGTTAGAAGGAACTTTTTCTATACCACGTACTCTTTTATAAAAAAAATTTTTTTTTTGTAAGAGGAACTATTTTATAAAAGGCATTCTTTTTTGAAGGAAACTTTTTTATAAACGGTATTGTTTGCAGAAAAATTACACTTATAAGAAAATTAATGTTTTTAAGGTAATTTTTAATAAAATTTACTTTTTGTAAGATGTGTTTTTATATAAGGTACTTTTTAATAAAAGATCCTTTGTATAAAAGGCTTAAAAATGAAAATCAAGGGAGAAGCACGTCACCGGCTTCAAATTAAATTTTGTGTTGTTTTAAAGTCAATTTCCTGATGATGATCCTGAAAAATGGTCGAGATATTGAAAAGGTCAGTATTAAAATAATATAAAGTGGAAAATTCCAATCAATGAGCGTTTTTATTGACCATTAGCCTGAATATCAACAAAACCTATTGGTAGTAACTTTATAAAAAGTACTTTTTCTCCATGACGAATTTTTTATAAAAGGCATTTTTTTTTTGGTAAAAGGGACTTTTTTATAAAAGTCACTTTAGTTGTAAAAGGTATTTTTTTTATAAAAAGTACTTTTTTTAAAAGTTAGTTTTCTATACAGCGCACTTTTCTATGAAAAGAATTTTTGTTTTGTAAAAGAAAGTTTTTTAAAAAAGGTATTTTTTGAAGAAAAAATACACTTTTTTATATAAGTTACTTTCAAATAAAAGATACTTTTGTATAAAGTTTTTGTTTTTTATAAAAAGCACTTTTATAAGAGGACGACGTACTTTTTTATAAAAAAAATTTTTTTTTGTTAAAGGAACTATTTTATAAAAGGTGCTTTATCTATACGACGTACTCTTCTATAAAAGGCATTTCTTTTTTTGAAAGAAACTTTTTTTATAAAAGGCATTGTTTGAAGAAAAATTACACTTATGAGAAAATTAATTTTTTTAAGGTAATTTTTTAATAAAATTTACTATTGTATAAGAGGCACTTTTTTATATAAGATACTTTTTAATAAAAGAAAATTTTGCATAAAACACACTTTTTTTATAAAAAGTAATTTTTCTATACGAAGTAAGTTTTTATACCCTATATCACTATGTGGTTTGGGTATAATGACTTTGTGCTGCTGTTTATAACAACCAAAAATATTCGTCTAGACCCATCTTCAATTATACCGATCGACTCAGAATCACTTTTTGAGTCGAAATAGCAATGTCCGTCCGTCTGTGTGTCCATGTTAAGCTATTAATCAAACTACAGGTCGCAAATATGAATATATTTTGATGAAATTTGGCGTATAAGCTTCCATCGGCTATGGGATGAACGCTATTGAAATCGGTACATGTTCAGACCTAGCCCCCATACAAATGACACCTATGAAATCGACATAAATTGTCATAAGTTCCAAATAATCATATAGATCTCAGTCAAATTGGGTTCCTATGTGTTTATTACATCCATTAATCAGTAGTTCAAAAATACTCCCTACTCAAATTTGGTTTATGCTTATTTGCTATATCCAATTAGTTGGACCGAAGAGATAGGGTCTCTTAACCATGGTATAGGGTATCGTATAGTCCGACTATAAATTGCTTACTTGTTATAAAAGGTTTTTTTATAAAAAGTACTTTTGTTGTAAAAGGCATGTTTAAGGAAATATAATTTTTTAAGAAAAATAAAATTTTTAAGAAAAGGAATTTTTTTAGATTTTTTTTTAATAAAGGGTTTTTATAAAATTGACTTTTTAATTTTTACGAGTATATGAGGTACTTTTTTATAGAAGATATTTTTTTATAAAAGATATTTTTTTATAAATTTTGTTATAAAAAGAAGGGACTTTTTTCTGGTATGTACTCTTTTTTTAAAAGGTACTTTTTGATGAAACTACTTTTTTTATTAAATATGCTTTTATTGTACTTTTTAGGCTTTTATAGAATAAGTCCTTTTTAACTAGAAATTCTCTTTGATCAGAACCATTTAATAAAAGGAACTTTTTTTACTATAGCGAAAAGTTGTAATAAAATGAAACATTTTTAATAAAGGGAGCTGGTTTAAAAAAAAATAATTTTTTTCTGCCCATTTCCAATGACTTTTAATACAGCTAATATTATTTGGAATAAGAAAAATTCGGTCTAACTTTTAATTTTTAGTAACAACTTAAGCTGTAGTTTATCAACCTTTATTGATATATTAAAACGAATGTCGTTTTCTTTTCTGGCAAAAATGTTGCATTTTATTTACACTTTTTTCGAAAAGTGTATTTTGTATATAATCTAAATTAAGAGCAACCTTATCTTATACATCAATCGAAAGGTTTCAAAGTGCTGTGTTAATAAAATACAACAAATTTTGATTATTATCCTCTTTGATGTCATGGGGTGAAAATATTCAAAAAAGGGCAAAATTGTGGAAATATTCTCACACTATGACCTGAAAGAAGTCAATGGCTACAATTTTTTGTGATTTATGAGCGCTCGACTTTGAGACCTTTGTATTGATGTATAAAATAAAATGCAACATTTTTTGTCAGAAAAGAAAACGGCATAAGTGTTATATAAATTATTAGTTTTAATGAAAAAGTTTGCTAGTAATAATTTTTTTTTATATTCCAAGTCTGCAATTCGTGTGTTTTCTAGTGTTAATAATATTAAAAAAAAAAAAAATAAAAATATTTATATATAGAAAACTATTCAACATGGTTGTTAACGATTATGTATACGGGTTATTGGTTTGATTTCCTCTTGTATTTTATACACCTTTTTTTATACCTTGCACGATAATAAAATGTGAATCTATATATATGTGGATCATAGCATAACCTTATTGAAAAAGAAAAAATCATTGAAAATGTTATTTTTTGCAATTTGCTTTAATAAATATCGTCGAAAGAAAAACTTCCATTATATGCATCAACCTGTGATTTACGATTCTATGTGGCTGCTGATGTTGCTGTTGTTGCCACTGCAATTGACTGTTTGAATGATACCCTAGTGTTAAGTGAAATTATTGAAAGGTGCTTTTTTCGCTATGGATTGCTGGGTTTTTGCTTATTGCGCTTTTTGTATATTTCTTTTACAATTATACTTTGAGTGTTTATTTAATTTTGTTGAGTTAAGAAGATTCAATCAGGTTGTACAACTTTCATTTAATTTTCAAAATCAATAAAAGGAAGAGAAGTAAAGAGTTGCGTGGAAGTTGCTTTGAAATATATACAATGCGAGTTTCGGGTGAGAAAATTAAAAAAAAAATAGTTTCCAGATCGCTTCGGGGCCGAAAGAGAGTATTGTCTTTTGTTTTTGAATCTTTAAGAGGAAATCAAGTTTTATATTAATACTCAAAATATGAGTAGATCTCTTAACCATTGCTCGGAGTGATAGCTCAATAATCCTTAACAAATTTGCTAGAATAAAAAATTTAAATTTATTTAAATGGACGTCTTGGAAATCAAAGTTAATTCAAATCAATACACACCTGGCAAAAGCTTTTAAAGATAATTAAAAAGTTTATTGTTGTTTATGAAACAAAAAAAAAAAACACTTTTATGACCTTTACACATTGATCAAAAAACCACAAAAAGCTAACCAAAGTTCAAAAAATTCAAAAAAAAAAACAAATTCTAAAACACACGCCTAATATAATGAAAACCTTAAAGAACTTTCCAAGGAATATAACGCACCCTAAGATTTTAATTGAATTTTTCTAAAGCAAACCACACTAAGTAAATACGAGAAATTTATTAAGCTATAAAAATACATAAAAAATGTTAAGAAATGCGAAGAAGTTGAAGAGAAAATAAACTTTTTGGAATAAATAAAAATAATAATGTAAAATTTTTTAACACTAAATCGGCTACACTTGCATAGAAGGTGTACCCCAACACTTCGTTTGAATGCCTAAACCTCCCTTCTGAATAGCAATACATACTCTGAATATCTCACACTCTACATTAAAGACAAACCACACCGACAAACAGACAGGATAACAAATGACTATATTTTCATGCGTTTCTTCGTTTTTTTTTTAAGGGAATCGAAAAAACAGCGTTTGCTTCAATCGATTTTCATGTTTTTTGCATATTACGATAAAACAATAAAATAAAAAGTATAAAAGAAACTTTATAAGTAACAACTTGTTCTTTGGTATACGATGCTTTTACAAAAAAAAAAAATAAATAAAGAAAAAAAAAATATATGGCACTATGAGACGGTGTATTAATGGAATTAAATTTTAAAAAAATTTTTCAATAAAATAATTTTGATTTTTTTATTCTTTTCATGAAAAGGTAATTTTTTAAGGAGAAAGGACTTTTTTAATAAATGGTATTATTTGATAAAAGGTACTCATTTATTAAAAGGTACTTTTTTAATAAAAGGGAATTTTTTCAGAATGAGAACTTTGTCATAAAAAGTTATCTTTACATAAAAAATAGTTTATTCTCAAAAAGTGCTTTTTTCATAAAAGAAAGTTCTTTTCATAAAAAGTACCTATTTAATAAAAGGTACTTTTTTAGTTAAAGGTACTTTTTTTATTAAAAGTTACTTCTTCAATAAAAGGTACTTTGTTAATAAAGTATCTCTTTTTTAATAAAAAGTAATTCTTGTAATAACATCTCTTTTGAATATAAAGTACCTTTCTAATAAAAGGTACATCTTATATATAAAAATGGAGTTTTTTGTGTCTGTATGTTTGTATGGGGCGTAGCACCCTTACACAAAGTAAATATATTTAACATCATGTAAATGAAGTACTATAATAGTGAGAGTTCATAAGTTATCAATATTAATACTCGGAAAAGAAATGGGCGGAATCAGATCAGTGGGCATGTTACCCCCATACATATATTTGGAGTACTGTAACAGTGGGACTTTGTCTGATTTCATAAGTTATTAATGTGAGTAGTTGCCCAAAAAATGGGCGGGATTGGACCAATGGACGTTGAGATGCCTAAAAATATGAAACACTTTGAAAATGACAGTCTTGAAACTTTCAACAAGTACATTAATTCCTAACTAGCAGATTCCAGCCCTCAAAATTCGAGCGCAAATTCTAGGAAATTTTATCAATCAATTATAGCCAACAAAAACAATCTCATTTTTATAACAAACCATTAACAAATTTAATAAATACACATATATCATTATATAATTTTATGTATGTGTATTAGTAGCATCTTTAAATGCAATTTATTCAAAATAAAGGGAAAAATTTAAAAATCTGTAAATCTGGAAAACGGCTAAAAAGAAGAACCTTTCAATTAATGTATGTTTGGTCAAAATCGGGATAAAAATGTAGAACAAAACATCAGTCACAAGAAATCGCCTAGCCTATTAATGTTATAGATGTGAATAGTTGTGGAAAATATATGCGGAATTGCCAAAATTAAAAATCGCCAAAACCGAAAATTGTGAAAAATCGCCAAAATAAAAAATCGTCAAAATAAGAAATCACAACAAGCAAAAATCGTCAATTCAAAAATCGCTAAAACCGAAAATCGCGAACAACAAAAAACGCCAAAAACAAAAATCGGCAAAATCAAAATCCGTAAAAACCATAATCGCCAATGAAAAAAATCGCCAAAACCTAAAATCGCTAAAATCAAGAATTACAAAAAAAAACAAAAATCGCCAAAATAAAAAAATTCAAAAATAAAACAAAAAACGCCAAAGTCAAAAATCGCCAAAAATAAATAAAACAGTTTTCTACAAATATATTCTCAGTTTTTAATTTCGGTTACAGCTAGTCTTTAACAAAAAGTAATTTTTATACCTATATGTGGTCAGGGTATATTGACTTAGCGCTTATGATTGTAACTACCACAAATTTTGCCTCAGACCCATGTTTTCTTATAACGATCAACTCAAAATCACTTTCTGAGTCGATTAGCGATGTCCGTCCGTCCGTCCGTCTGTCAGTCTGCGAGTCCATGAGAATCTTTTAATCAAACTACAGGTCGCATATATGCATATATTTTGATGAAATTTGATATAAAAGTTTCTATCGGTCATAGAACAAACGCTAATGAAACTGATGAAAATCTGCGCACGGTCAGACCTAGTTCCAATACAAATGACCACTATGAGTAGATTTAAATTGCCATAAGATCTCAATTATCACGTAGATCTCGTTCGCACCGGGTTTTTGTGTGTTTATTACATCCACTCAGTGATCCAAAACTAAACTCTATCGGCCAATTCTTAGTCTTAGCCCCAATAAAAGGCTGCTTCCTAATTTTCACTTAAAACTATCAAAAACAAAAAATATTTCACAGAATTTTCTCAAATTTAGTTTGTATTTGCTGTTGAAAAAAATAAGTGACTACCAATTATGGTCAGGATCAGTGCATTTTTTTACCTAATCCAAATGAAAAATCTGCAGCAAATAAAAAATAATAAAAATTCTAATCAGATTTGGGTTATGCTTATTTTGTATACCCAGTTAGTTGGACCTAAAACCAATGACCTAAACGCATGGTATAGGGTATCGCATAGTCGGTCTATACCAACTATAATTTTTTTACTCGTTTAATAAGAAAGTAGCAGAGACCGGCACCCAAAACTCAAGGGCAAATTCTAGGAAATTTAATTTTTTCATAAAATTTTTTTCTTTTAATATTTTATTTTTTATCTATGATGTATATGTAAAATTTATGAATATTTAAATAAAGTTCATTAAATTGTGAATTTGTAAATAAAAGTCATTAAATTTCATTATAATTATTTGTTGAACACACAGAAGATATGTAAATAGGTTTGTTAATAAATAATTTTATAAGAGCCTAAAGGTATGCTAATCAATTTTAGCCAATTACAATTTAACACAGGGCTTTTGATATACAATTTTTGCTAACACATTAACAAATTTAATAAACATACACACATCATGGTAAAGTTGTATGTGTTTTATGTATGTGTTAATAACAACTTTAAATGATTATTACTCTAAACAAATGTACCAGCTGGTGCACATCTGTAATAACGGTGCACAGCTGCAAACAATTACCTTTCAAATGGCATATTTTTTGAGAACTTCGGTTGGTAACTAGAAGCGTAAAAGAGGTCACAAAAAATCGCCTATTAATATCATATATACCACGACGTGGTTGAGTATAATGACTTTGCGCTGATATTTGTGTTTACCAAAAATATTTGATTTAGACCCATCTTTTATTATACCGATCGGATCGTCTATATGCGTCTATCCGCCGGTTCCTCCATCCGTCTGTCCGTCTGTGTCTATATAAGCGTTGCAATCAAATTAAAGGCCGCAAATATGAATATTTATCTATTTATATTAATTACAATACAAAGTAAATTTGTATTCTAATTTGGGTCCAGGGATAAGCCGGGTGACAAAAACCATTTAGTTGGTTTTTTGCAGCGACAGACCAAAGCCTCTGCTGGGAATCGAACATACGACCCCGGCATGAGAGGCGAGCACGCTACCTACTCACCTATCGGGGCGCTTAAAATATGAATATATTTTGATAAAATTTGGATATAATCTTCTAATAGCCATAGGACGAACGCCATTTAAGTTGGTGAAAATCGGTGCATGTTCACACAGGGCACAAATGATGCCTGTGAGATCAACTTAAATAAGTTCCAAATTATTGTATTATTGTATTGCTATCCCTGGTCAATAAGCGCAAGTTCTCACATCACAAAGTTACAAATAACCCAAAACAAGCTATGAAAGCCAACTAGCAGAGCCCACTCCTCGAAATTCGAGGATAATTTATTTATTCACTCAATTATAAATATTTATTAATGAACAAACGTAAGCGTAAGCATTTTATAGTTTTTTATTTGAAGCTTAAGTATGTGTTTTATGTATGTGCTAGTAGCAAAATTAAATGTTCCAGACGGTGCAAGTCTGTAAATATGGTGGACAACTAAAATGAAATACATTCCAAATGGGGTATGCTTTGTCAAAATCGGTTGGTAACTGAAGGCTTAAAATCGGTCACAAGAAATCGCCTTGCCTATTAATGTTATATACAGATGTATAATCTATCGTATAATGTATAATTTTTTCATGATATTATGGATTTGAAATTAGTTTCAGATAACATCAATAGACTTAAACATAATTTCAATATCAGATGTTATAATTCTCGTTACGTTCATATTAATGAGTTAGCAGCATCTAGTTTGTATTTAAGTAGTATATGTAGTATTAATTAAAATTCAAAAAGGTTTTGCCAATTTCTGGTCCAATGGAATATTGTATATTGGTATACACTGCAATGCATAATTATAATTACATTAATTTTTTTTGCTATTTTTCTCAAAATTAAAACCTTTTTTTATACCCTATACCACTATGTGGTTTGGGTATAATTACTTTGTGCTGCTGTTTGTAACAACCAAAAATATTTGACCTAGACCCATCTTTAATTATACCGATCGAATCAGAATCACTTTCTGAGTTGATTTAACAATGTCCGCCCGTCCGTCTGTGTGTCCATGTAAAGCTTGTAATCAAACGGCAGGTCGCAAATATGAATATATTTTGATCAAATTTGGTATGTAAGCTTTTATCGGCCATGGGATGAACGCTATTGAAATTGGTGAGAATCGGTCCATGTTCAGACCTAGCCCCCATACAAATTACCCCTATGAAATCGACATAAATTGCCATAAGATCCAAATTGTCATATAGATCTTACTCAAATTGGGTTTGTATGCGTTCATTACATCCATTAATGAGTAGTCCAAAAATGATCCATTTGATCCCATATAGAGCTGCTTCCCAATCTTCACTTAAATCTATTAAAAACAAAAATATTGCACTGATTCTTATCAAATTTTGTTTGTATATATTTTTGCAAAATAAAAGAGACTTTACCAAACATGATCAGGATCGGTCCATTTTTGGACCTAGTCCCCATATAGATATATCATCCGATATGAACTTTTTCATATCTGCAGCCAAAAAAATTAATAAAAATCCCTCTCAAATTTGGTTTTTGCTTATTTTCTATGTCCAGTTAGTTGGGCCTAAGAGATAGAGTTTCTAAACGCATGGTATAGGGTATCATATAGTCGGTGTAGACCGACTATAATTTTCTTACTTGTTTAAAATTTATAACAGTTTTTAGAGAGTGATAACTGATTTCTTAGTGTGTAAAATTTAAGAGATTATTATTTATTTGATTTAAGAGAAGAATTGTGTAATAATATTTTGTTAGTGCTTCATCTATGATCCTAATAAGATAGATTGTGACCGATGTTTTGTTCTACCGTTTAATTCCGATTTTGACCAAACGTATATTATTTGAAATGTATTTCTTTTTAACCGTTTTGCAGATTTACATATTTTCATTTTTTTCCCGTTATTTTGATGAAATCGCATTTAAAGCTGCTACCAACACATATGTGTGTTTTACTAAATTTGTTAAAGTGTTTGTTAATGACTGTTATTTTAATTCACAATAATAATAAACCATAAAAGTGTTGGTTTGTGAATTGGCTAAGTTGAAAAATAATGCTGCCTAGAAATTACACTCGAATTTCGAGCGCTGGAATCTGCTAGTAACTAAAATTACATATAGGGGTAAACAAAGAAGAATAGCAAATATATAAAAAATAAATAATCGCCACAAAATTGCTCGACTTGAATTCGCTAAAAGGAATTTACAAACCAACTGGAGAAAGTTTGGGCAGTAATCGCTGTTGGTGGTTGGATTGTTTAAACATAAATTTATTTTATAGGTAACTTTTACTGATGGGAAAAAGTTCAAATTTGTTGATCGAGATTGTTTTAGCAGCTGTTGGAGAGACCTCTGGTTTGTGACGCTTTTTGTTTCGAAGGTATGGTCGCTTTGGCATTTCCAAGCACCAGAATGAATTCTTCTGAGTGCATAACGGTATTTAATGAGAAATTGGTACCATTTATTGAAAATAGTAATGAAGAATAATTAATTTTCCAACATGACAATGCATCTACATGCACTGACGATGGAAGGGCTATCTTCAAGAATATATGATATTAGAATGGTCCGCAGGTTCACCTGAAGAGAACCCTGTCGAGAATATTTGAGGAATATCGAGGATTAAAATTGGTAGACAGTATTACTGATCGAAGTATGTAATTATAATTAAATTAAATGGTCATAAAAGAACCAAGATGACTATGCTACATATTACATCACATTTTACTGCAGCAATTTTCCAAAAGAGCTCTCTGTTTTTCGTCCCATAGTGCAGTTATTTGCTGTGAAAACCCTCCCCATCGCTGATGATAATATTCGTTCAAATAAAATAAAGCACCAGAGTTATCAAACAAATAAATATACAATCAATATTAACAAAATATATAAAACAAAGTAAGTATAAGTTCCATTTGTTTCTGTGCTGGGATTCAAGCTCAAAATCCCCAACACTTTATTTTATTACATTTTCATTCATTCATTCAATTCCTTGCAAGTATGGAGATACTAAGCAAATAAAAATTGAGGACTATTGCTTTGGCTATGTATTTCAATTTTTTTTTTTTGGGAAACTAAAATGTATATAAAATGTTGTTTGTTGTTATTGGAAAATTCATTTAAGCATAAAGAGTGTAACATTATTTTTACTATATACGATCTTTCAACTGGAGTTTTTGTTAAATAAGAAAAATTCATCTATTCTTAAATCTAAAAATTATTAACATTTAAAAATTCTTTAAATACTAAAAATTATTATTATCAAAAAAAAAAAAAAAATATTTACAAGAAAAATTTTTGACCTAACTATGTTTTGATCTTAAGAATGATATTTTATCTAAAGCAAATTTTAGAATATTTGGTATTATTGCATTACGAAGCTTGGAAAGATATTAGTATCTGATGGTTACTTCACTGCTGCAGGGTGTCAAATATTCGACATAACCAAAATTAGCTTTGCTTATTTTTACATATATATTTTTTTATTAGTTGCTGTCTGGTTCTGTTTTAGTAAGTGGCTTTTGTTTGTTGCCCTCTGTCTGTGTCCATTTTTGTATGAATCTGTTTACTCGCGGTTACCATATTGATTATTCATTAGAGATTGTGTCATAAAAATTTATAATTTGTAATATTTGAGATAAGACAAACACAAAATTAGTAAAATTTTGAAAATAAAAAAGTATTTGTAAATGTTTTAAGGGTTTGGCTGAAGGTAAAATAAATAATATAAAAAGCAAGTTGTAATAAAAACAAAGTGTCTACAAAGTGTCGAATTGATATAAAAAATATTAAATTAAAGTGACTTTTTCATGTATTTACTAATTGAGGATAAATGTGGCTTTTGTGGAATATGGGAAGTATGTCCAAATAGTGAGGCTTTCGTTGGTCTTAAAATAATGGAAAGGTTCGCAATTTCGATTTTATTTACATCAGAAAACGGATAAAGGACTACTACTGCTACTTTGCAGATGTGAAATTTCATGGTACATACTTATATTTGTCTTGGATCCGTACAAATAGTAATTGTTGACTTAGAAACGGCATTTTAGGCTGCAAACATTTTCTGAACAAATATACAGCCGCGATTCAATGATGAAAGCCTTAAGGCGTCTTTGAATTTTTTATTTTTTATTGACAATATTTTTTTCGATTATCGATAATTTCACCATTGCGATATTCTGCAATCAAGCATTGTTGCGTATTGTTACCACAATATTATAACCAAGATTGTCAATATCAAAAGACAAAAAATGCTACATTTTACATTATGTTTTGATTAAAAAATAATTAACAACAATTTTTGGGCATTTTGATACTTTTTTTATACAATCCACAATGATGCCAGATTTACCCCATTTTAAATTCAAAAATGCTCGAGATAATGATAAACAATATTACTCCAACTTTAGCAAGCTATGTGTTTTATTATGTGAATGAGTGTGATTTCAACAGACAGATGGACGGACGGACATCGCTATACAGACTCGAGTTGTTATAAGGATAAAAAATGTATGTACTTTATCCACAGTGATGTGCAGGGTATAAAAAAAAATGATTTTTATATATTTTTTTTTGTGATACTATTATGAACGGTAAAATCTCCATAATATTTTAACGTAGGATAAATAAATCAAAGCAACAACTGCTTCTTTGAATTTCTTAAAAGATCAACGTTTGATTATTTTTTATTTGACATTTAAAAAATAATTTATAAAATTTATTTCTAAGCCATAGTTCTATAGTTCGTAACATTTTTCCCTTCTTAAGAATCAATGTTATCTCCACGGTATGCCAATCGATCAATATGTACAATTTTAAATTTAGTTTTTGGAGACTTTCGAATTCGATAAACTACGTCATTTATTTTAATTATTGTGTATGGTCCTTCCCTTTAGGTGTTAACTTAGGCGATACTCCGACATTTCTTTGTGGATCATAAAGCCAAACCAAATCATTTTCATTAAAAACTCTAAATGTAGAACAAATGTTGTAATTAAGTTTCATTCGATCGCTTGTTAGTTTAAGTTTATCTCTAGCATTTTCGTGAATTTCTTCTAACCGATTTTTCAATTGACTACCATATTCTGTAGTTGTATTCGATGCTGATGGAGGTGACCCAAAGATTAGTTCTGATAGCAAGCGAACATTAAAACAAAACATCATTTCACTAGGCGTTTTATCGATGGATTCATGCACTGAATTACGATAAGCCAGCAAAAATATTGATATGCGTTTATCCCAAACCGATTGATTATTTTTTATAACTTCTACAAGCAAGTTTTTAATTGTTCGTTTAAAACGTTCTACCATTCCGCCTGACTGCGGATGTAGTGGAGTGGTACGAGTTTTCTTAATGGACATTAAGCTGCACATTTCTTTAAATAATAACGATTCAAAATTTCTTCCTTGATCTGAGTGTAGATCGAGATGTATACTGGATCGTGACATCCAGTTAGTTACAATTACGTCTGCCACAGTTATTGCTTCCTGATTTGGAAGAGGAAATACTTAAACCCACTTCGTAAAATAGTCCATAACAACCAAAATGTATTTATTTCCGAACGTTGAAGTTGGAAATAGTCCAGCTATATCTATTGCCATCCTTTCATTAGGGGCTCCAACCAAATATTGTCGTAAATATGCTCTTGATCTTGTATGAGGTCCCTTTGCTGCTTCATAACTATCACAACGGCTAATAAAATTTTCTACGTTAGTTCTCATATCGGGCCAATAGAAATATTCCATAATTTTAGCCAAAGTTCTGTTTATTCCCATATGTCCACCAAAACTACCACCATGCATTTCAGAAAGGACATCAGCTTTCATGGATGAGGGAAATATGAGTTGCAATTTTGATAATCGACCATTAACATCTTGTCAACGTCGTTTTAGTACACCATTTTCCAATATTAAGGAGTCCCATTGTACCCAAAACATCTTTGTTTTTCTACTACAAGTGCTTATTTTTTCTCTTGATGATCGTTGACCAGACTGCATCCATGCTAAAACTGGAGAAATATGGTAATCCGATGGTTGTTATGTTTGAATATTCTGATCTGTCCACAAATCAGCAGACAACAGTGCCATTCTACGTGGGTAATCTTCTTTTGATTCGTTGTTTAGACAGTGTTTGCAGTTGGGATCAGATGGCCTTCTGGAAAGAGCATCAGCATTTAAATGGTTTCAATCCATCGTGCAATTTCACTTTCTGGATTTTTAAAATTTAGTAACCACTTTTATGCAGCATGATCAGTACGAATTAAAAAATTTGGACTATACAAATATTTGTGGAAATGTTTTACAGCATCTACAATAGCTAGTAATTCTTTACGTGTAACGCTTTGGCTTTGAAAGTTTTCTGCTGTAATAAGAAATAACTTATTCAGCGCCGTTTATATTCTGAGACAAAACTGCACCGATACCATTATTTGAAGCATCAGCATAAGCTAGGGATAGGGAAAGACAAAAAAGCAGTATTTGATAAATAATCTTATAACTTCTGGAACGCTTCTAGTTCTTTTTCTCCTAAGGACCAATTGCGACTTGTTTCAGAAGCCATTTTATGGAGACAAGAGGCAGTTTCAGCAAAATCTTTTACAAACTTACGGTAATATGTACACAGACCCAAAAATGAACTTAATTCATTTTTATTTTTCGGAACTGGCCAAGATTTAATTTACTCTACTTTATCTGGATCAGCGGCAACGTCATCCAGTAAGTCAACGTCATCCTAGGTTAGGTTAGGTTAGGTTGAAAAAGAGGAGCCATGTATACACATAGCTCATATCCGCTTTACCCGGATATACACTTAAGCCAGAAAGTCGGCTTGTTGTGCGCTCTACATCCTCGTGCTCATCCGTTAATCTACTCCTTATTTAACTTAGGAGTTCGGTCTCGATATCAAATCTCCTGAGTGCTTTCCAGCGTATCCCCCTAAGAGCCGCTAGGCCTGGTATGATTTCGTTGGATAAATTTCTGACCCTTGTTCCGGCAAATGCAGGACAGTAACAAAGGTAGTGTTCTAGGGTCTCGTCATCCTCTCCACAAGCTCTGCATGTGGCCGATTCTGCGCGTCCTATACGATATAGATGAGCCCTCAGTTCAGAGTGTCCAGTGAGGATGCCAATAATCCTACTCAGTTCCTTTCTATTTAGACTAAGGATTTCCTTAGTTTTCGAAGTGTTTGGAGAGCCCCATAGTATCTTCGTAGCCTTACCCACGTCAGTTTCCTCCCAAATTGAAGTATGTGAATTAGTTGCCCACTCCGATAGTTTCAATTTGAGAGCCTGGAAAGGTATTGGGTTTTCCAAATTGACACCCTCCAGGAAAGAACCCTTCCTGGCCAGTTCATCTGCAATCTCGTTTCCCATTATACCACTGTGTCCTGGGATCCAAATGATTTCAAGTCTGCCTCTTGTAGTGAAGTTTGCAATTTCTTCCTTACATCTGAGGACAGTCCTTGATCTAGTTTTGTCCGAGGATATAGCCCTGATAGCCGCTAGACTGTCCGAAAATATTTTCACGTCTCCGGGGCTTGGGATTGCCCGTACGTCAATAGATCTTATGCATTCTGTTATCGCGACCACTTCGGCCTAAAGACAGAGTTGTGGTCCGGAATGCGTAGGTGTATGCCATTGGAACGGTCCTCATCATAGAAACCTATACCAGTCCTACCATGCAGACTAGATCCGTCTGTGTAGTAGTGTGACCCTGGAAGGTTTCGTAGAAAATTTTCGTTCAACCAGCTTTCCCTGTCAGGTATCCTTATACTGCAGGGTATGTTTGTCGACACTTCCGCGATTCTATCACAGCTAAAATCCACTGTGTTGAATTCCGGTATCTGGTCCAATATTGTTTGGTGTCTGGTCATATGGTCGGTGATGTATTCCCCTGTTACTCTTAGTCGTAACATGGCCAGAGCTGCCTCATATTTAATTCTAATCTCGATCGGGTGTATAGATAGAATTGTCTCTAAAGCCCTCGTAGATGTAGTCCGTATAGCGCCGCTGATTCCTATGCAGCAGAGGCGTTGTATTTTTTGGAATGGTTTAATATAGCATTTCCTGTTCATTGATGTCCATGTGACTACGGATGCGTAGGTTAGAATTGGTCTAACGACGCTTGTGTAAAGCCAATGAGTCATCCTCGGGTTTAAACCCCATTTTGAACTTATAGCTCTTCTGCAAATGGCCCATATCCGATGAGCCTTCGCGACTTTGCTCTCAATATGGTCCTTCCAAGTGAGCTTTTTGTCGAGAATCACCCCAAGGTATTTCACCGTTTGTGTGACTCTAATCGTTTTGCCCTGGAAGCGGGGTTCATCGAATTCGACTATTTTCGTCTTCCTAGTAAAGAGGCATATTTCAGTCTTTTCCGGGTTCACATTTAATCCCCTTGGTTGTGCCCAATCGTATGCTATTTCGAGTGCATCCGATGCCCTCCTACATAAATTTCTAGGATCTTTCCCCCTTAACAGTATCGCTGCATCGTCTGCGTAGCAGACAGGTTGGAAACCCTTATCGGTTAGAATCCTTCGAAGACTGTTTATAGTCGTCACCCAGAGAAGGGGGGATAGAATTCCCCCTTGAGGTGTCCCACAGCAAACCTTGTCTCTTATTTTAATGCCACCAACCTAGCAACTTATCCATCCATTCCCTAGCATGTGACTGATCCAGGCTTTGATATCCCTGTCGATGTCGAAACGTTCTAGGTAGTGGAGTAGCGTATTTGTTGATACATTGTTAAAAGCTCCTTCTATATCAATGAATATGGCTAGAGTAAAGATTTTTAGAACGAAAGATCTTTCTATGTGGTGAACTACTTCATGAAGCACGTCATCCTAAGTATTTAACTTTATTCTGAAAAAGTTGACACTTTTTAGGGGCTAGTTTCAAATTTGCGCTTCTAAAGACAATCACATCATCTATATACACGAGGCATATTTCCCAATTTTATTCACGCAATACATTCTCCATTAACCGTTGAAATGTCGCAGGCGCATTGCAGAGCCCAAATGGCATAACATTAAAATGCCATAAACCGCTACCAATACTAAACACTGTTTTACGTGTAGAATTATTGCTCATTTCAACCTGCCAATATTCGCTCTTAAGATCTAATGTGGAGAATAACACTGAGCCCGATAACGCATCACATGTGTCATATATTCTTGGAAGCGGATAGCTGTCTTTTTCTATCGCACTGTTTAATGATCGATAATCCACACAGAGTCTAAAAGACCCATATTTTTTTTAACCAACACAACAGGAGAACACCAAGCGCTGTTGGAATGTTCAATGATACCATCATTTTTCATTGTTTCTATTATATTTCGAGCTTCTAAACGTTTAGCTAAAGGAAGGCGCCTAGGTGATAATTTAATAGGCTTATTATCTCCTGTATTGATTTCATGTTTAACAAGTTTCGTTCGCCCATAAATAGAACTTGATGAATTAAAAATATTGCTGTAGTTTTTTATTAACGCAAGTACTTCATTATTTTCCTTTTTAGTTAAATCATCTGACAAATTATGCAGAAGGTCTAAAACTTCTTTGGAAATAGAAACATGTTTGTCATTCTCATTCTTTTGGACAATTGCTAAGACTGGAGTTTCAACTATACCTCATTTTTTAAGCTTTAGTTCGTTTGGTGAAAAGTTGGCAATTCGTACCGAAGCAGTTCCTTTAGGTTCTATTTTAATAATTGTTCTTGCGACCAAAAGACCCTCTGGTAAAGCATTTTCACCTGGTTCTATAAGAAGTGTACATGGTAACATTGAATTATGCTGAACTTTTAATCTACATTCGGAATTTGGTGGAATAATAACATCTTCATTAAGCAAAACATTTATTTTTCCATTAACAACTTCACCAATAAATACAGTAAACACCGATTTTTTGCATTTCATAACATTTAATTGTAAGTCAAGAGAAATATTATTTTTTCTTAAGAAATCTAAACCAAGAATACATTCGTCAATAATACGAGCAACAATAAATGTGTTCTAAAATTTGCAATTTCCAATACATAGTTGTAACATAACTTCTCCTGAAGTTTCTCTTTTTCGTCCGTTAGCTGTTTTGAGTGTGAAAATTTTTGATGCTGTTAGAGTTTTAGTTGACCGCAAATCGGGTCTAATGATTGATCGAGAGGCACCAGTGTCAATAATTATCTGGCTTGTTCTGAATAAAATCTTACCTTGTATCAATAAGCTATTACCACATTGATTAACGTTTTCAGAAATTGTTATATATTCTTGGGCCAAATTTTCCGAATCTAATGGCTGACCCTTTCCATTAGTTCGTGTTCGTTTCCGGTGATCTAAATTTATTACACGGGCTACGAATATGTCCAAATTCACCACATTCCCAACAACGTGCCTTTCTTTTAATTTCTGTTGATCTTTTATATCTCTATATTTGTGTTCTGGATAGGCGATTTTTCTAGCATTTTCCATAGCCAATGCATGAGCTAAAACATCTTGCCCATTCTTCTTGCCACTGAGTAATATATCTTCTTTAATATCAGGATTTTTAATTCCTTGTATGAAAGCATCAACCACCATGCAGTTAATTACATCGGCAGTGAATTCAGGATGCACCATAATAGTTAAACGTTGAACGCCAGAACAAAATTGTTGTTGAGAGCTGTCCTTGATATAAAATTTTGATATTCTCTTCACCAAAACGAATCTCAAGCTGCGACGTTATGAAGACATAATCCTTTAATTTATGGCACAGAAAAGTCTGCAACAAATCAGCAGCGTCTGCTCTAAGAGATACCAAAAGTTGTACTGCTTTGACTTCCTCAGACCATCCGTTTAAATCAGCGGCAGCCTCGAACTGTTTCTTGAATATGCCCCAAGAGTTGACACCATCAAATTGTGGAGTTTTAATTTTAACTCCAGATGGATTAACACAACCCATATTTATGCTTGATAGCTCTTCCTCCAAAATGTCAATTTTCATTTCTAACTCACGATTTTCTTCCAATATACGCTTCCATGCTGTATTAACATTCGATTGTTCTTCGTTGGATGGCAACATATCAGCCATGTAGCTTTCATCTATAGCTCTACGAGTTCGCTTCATTCTGACACCAATGTAACGTAGGATAAATAAATAAAAGAAACAACTGCTTTCTTTGAATTTCTTAAAAGAACAACGTTTTATTATTTTTTATTTGACATCTAAAAAATAATTTATAAAATTTATTTCTAAGCCAACTATAAAAGTTTTTATTTATAGTTCGTAACAATATTAAATTATGATTTGAAAACATTTTCAAATTTAAAATGATTTTTATACAATCTTGATGAATTCAGGATATTTATTTTGTAAAAATGCTCTCAGATTAAAAAGTTTAAAGGTTCAAGTGATATTTTTTAAAGATCACATTACTTCGCATAAAGTGTAAATCCAAACTTTGTATTAAAGTTAACAATTTTTCATAGTAATGCATAATTTATGTATGTACATATACACTGGCTAAAAAAGTATCCGTACACTGGAGGATGAAAATTTTTAATATTAATAAAATATATTGAATTATGATATTTTTATCGTTGACACATTGAACATTTCATTTGTTTAAAAAAAATTTTTTTTTTTGAATAATTTGTTCAAAATGGTTTCAAATATTAGCAAAAATTCACAAGTGTTTTATAACTTTGTAAATTCTAAACGTAATATTTCATCACATCCGACCACTATGAAATTGAGTGGTACTGTGTTTTCAAACGATGTTAGTATTCCAAAGTTTTTGGCCAAATTCTTTGCGTCCACATTTTCCACAATTACGCTAAACAGCACATGATATCCTTATACCATTCCAAGGCTGCCATCAATTAACATTTCATCCGTAGATGTGTTGACTGTTCTTAAGAGCCTAAAATGTATAGAAAGTTTATTTAATCCCAGTCCAGATGCTATTTTCTAGCTGCATCTTAAAAAATTGCACCGAAGTATTAGTTTCCCCGTTAATTCTCATATATAATAACTCCCTTTAATTTGGTTTCTTTCCAAAGTGTTGGAGAAACTCGCTTATTATTCCGCATTATTAATTTGTTTACCGCAGTGATGCTAATAATTAATGCAAAACTAAACGCTATAGCAAAACATCTTGAGAAAATTATAACTGATGTACTATTACACGGAATGTCATCAATTCATTCAACAGCTCAACATGATTTTTGCAAAGGACGGTCTATGGCTACTAATCTAATCCCAACTAGTCCCAAAATATCTACAAGGCGATTCCTTGTGACATATTCTACACCTTCAATTACCAACCGATTTTGACAAAAAATATACTATTTGAAAGATATTTCTTTGCTAATGTTCACCATATTTATAGATGTGCACCATCCGGTACATTCTTTTTTTTAGAGTAAAATGCATTTAAAGTTGCTACCAACACATACATAAAACACATATTTAAGCTTCAAATAAAAAACTATACAATGGTGTGTGTGTGTCTTTATAAAATTTGTATTGAATTGCAAATAGGGCTGGGCTCTGCTAGTTTGATATTTATTTTTCAAATATACGAATATTGTTTCTTATGAATTTTTTTTCCTTTTTTTTATGTTTTTTACCTAAAACGAATTTGTAAAAATCTTTGAACTAAAAGATCTCACATAAAGCTTAGTAATTTGTTAGAAAAAAAAAATAATAATTTAGCTGAGTTAATTATTTTCTTCTTTTTTTCGTAGTAACAATTTTAATTTTAAGTGTACGGATACTTTTTTCAACAAGTGTATGTAATTTCGATATATCTCTTGCTTAGCAGGTCAATATTCAGCATGCAGCAGCAAACAATTGAAAGTAATAGTTACTAAGCTCAGCTCACTACCCGGAATCAGTATAACTCTTGAGCTTTTTAAAGGATTTAACTCATTTACTAATGTTATAAATGTTATGGTTATTTCGAATACATTTTTTTAATGGCTATTTCAAATTTACTTACGATAACTTGAATATATTCAGTGTACATACCTGAAAATGAAAGAAAAATTAATTATTTACCAATTGTGGACAGTGTCAAATACATAAATAAAATACTACATATATGTAAATCTATATAAATACATCATATATAAAATCTTTTTTATACCTTAAAATATCTTCATATTAAGCTAGCTGATAAAAGTTCAAATCTGACTGCAAGTTTTCATCAGAAATCTTTTATAGCATTATCAAAATATGACAGTATCAGTCAGTCTTTAAACATCTTGACAATCATCACTTAAATTCCCAGGGCTAATTATTCCCTTTTAAAATCTAAAGTTATTTAATGCACTTAAAAAGTGTCATTAATCCAAAGCAAACCTCCTCTATGGAAGATTTGAATTTCTGCACAACCCTTAAAATCAAATTTTGACTACTCAATCAATATATATTTTCTCCTTAAGTATTACTGATTAAATAAACATGTGAAATGTCTCAATAAAATATTGACGCATAAGTGTCTCTTAAAATACTTGTCAATCAATTGTTTGTAAATCGGCTTAAAAGTAAAATGAATACGACAACCATACACCAACAAGCTAAAAAAAAAGAAACAAAGCAGTAAAACAGAATCTTAGCAAATTTGAATTGAAACAGTAAATGAGACAGGAGAAAATGTGAAAATTAACACTTAGGCAGGAATAACATACATATGCTCTATATGTATATGTAATACTTGGATATATTTGGAAACTGAACTTAAAGGAATTTAATCTTTTGGGAAAAATGGGTTGTTACCACTAAATTTTAAAGAATGCTAATATCTGTGGTCACAAGCATTAACCGCCGAAGTCGAAAATCATTCTTTTGAGAAGAATAATTTCTTATATAAATGTAATGGGACTTCATTACGACTTAGGTCAGTATGTTTTCATTAATAACTTTTTAATAAACAGTGTAAGAGAAATGGTGATTTCACGTAAATATAAAGAATATGATAGCATACATAACACAAATCGTTCTGAAGTCGACTTAGGCAGTTATCGCTTGTGACCACAGATTTATGTATATCCAAAACAGAATGTACTTTCTGTGTGTAGTATTTTGAATTAAAATCAATACCGCCCTTGGACTTAAGACAAAATCTAATAGCATAAATCACTTTTAATGCACTTGGTCCAGATCTTTATATATTTTACATTCCTTGGAAAACATTATACGAACTAATATTTTAATATACACATATATACCTTTAAAAATTCACATATCAAGTGGGCATGTCACCTCTCATGCAAAGTGATTTGTCAATATCAAATGACTGGGGCATTATGACAGGAAAGGCATTGAAAATTTACGCTTATGTGCTCCTAGGGTTAAAATTATCCAAAATTCCGCAGTATTTGCAAAATATTTGAATTTTTTGACTTAATCGTCTTATACTAGCTTGGGGTCATTTGTGGCGCAAAGTCCAAATGAGTTAATCGCGTCTAATTATAAAACCATGCATTTATAAAAATCGGTAAAATATAGCACAATTTTATTTCCCAACCCATAGTAAGGCTTTCGTCTAGTTTACTAGAACAATTAATTTTTCTAAATATGCCAAAGTTCAAAGTTTGGCCTCGGCAAGGAATAAGTTAACGTTACTCGATTTATTCCAAATTTCTGGCATGGAAGACTTGCACATTTGCTTATTATATTTTAAGCGTCGCATCTTAAAATTCAACAGCACTTACAAAATATTTGAATCTTTTGAATAAATAGTCTTTTATTAGCTTGGGGTCATATGTGACCCCAATTCCAAATGGGATAATGGGGTCATATAATTTGTTTCCGAAACTCCTAGGCTATTAAAATAAAATATAACATTTAAAAGTAGAAAACTGATAAATTGTGTGCAATTATCATAATTTTTTTTTTTGTTTGGCACCAGAAATTCTTAAAACAAAAAATATATTCTTCATCTAAAATGTTATATCCAAATTAAGATCGAATACCTTTAGCCACCAGCTGCTGTACTAACATACGACGCCAATACAGTCGCACAAAAGTTAAGCAAACAAAAAAAGACAAACTCAGAAAAGATTTGATAAAAGATTTCAATATATGTTTTTTTTATTTCTTTCTTCATCTACTTCGATTTAATGCTGGTGCAAAAAATCAGTAAAACCAAGACAATTTAGGAATGACTATGGTAAAATAACAGGAAATATTTGTAATGCAGTTTGTTAAAGCTTTTAGGCACAATAACAACATTCTACTATAAGCATGAGCTTGGAGTACAAGTATGTGTGTAAGTACATACAACATTAAGATGATGTCGGCAATGACAACGTGACATGTGACCGTAAACAGATGTTTTAAGTAGACACATATCTAATGCACCCTCTACTCCGAAAAAAAAACACAGTTGATAAACTAATACATAGATTTTTACTATAACAAGTATGTTGAGATGTTGTATGTATATTGTGATGTACGAAGAAAGGGATTTATATTTGTACACTTTGTATTCAAAATTCAAGTCCAAAAAATTTAAATCATTTTATAAGTATCTAGTAAGTACTAATGCAAAACTCTTTTAAAGGGAAGTATGTCTGAGGGTGAAGAATGGATTTTAGTTTGAAAATAAATTTTTCAAAAAGTGAGATTGTGCCCTTCTTAAAATAAGAAAAATGTTCATTGACTCTGGCTCGATTAAATTTATAAAACATATATTTACATCTATAATATTAATAGGCTAGGTGATTTCTTATGACCGATGTTTTGTTCTACCGTTTTATACCGATTTTCACCAAACGTATATTATTTGAAATGTATTTCTTTTTAGCCGTTTTGCCAATTTAGAGATTTTTAATTTTTTTCTTTTATTCTGAGTAAATTGCATTTAAAGTTGCTATTAACACATACATAAAATTATACAACTATGTGTGTGTTTATTAAATTTGTTAATGTGTTTGTAATAAAAATTTATTTATGGTATCTTTCGTTCCATTGCGCTTAACAGAAAGGTATAGCGGCTTAGAGTCGTCAACTAGTAGAGCAATAGAAATTGATATATGGAAAAATGAAATTCCTTCTTCAACAAAGTATTGCAGACCAATAAAATTTGCATTCAAGAAGGAAACCAAAGATGTCATAACTGAAGAAGTTCAAAAAATAAAAGATCAAATTAAGGAACTTCAACCAGTAATATTTAAATTTGATGACCAAGACATTGAAGTACATTTTAAAATGTGTCTCACAATGATTGATGGAAAAGTTGCACAAGCTTTAACTGGAACAAAGTCAACGTCAAGCTGCATTATATGCCAAAAGACATCAAGTCAATTAAGCCAACCCCCACCAGAAGACGATAGTTTTAAGGAAGCCTACGAATTTGGAATGTCCCCTCTTCATGCTAGAATACGTTTCATGGAGCATATTCTTAAATTGGGTTATGATTTGGAATTTGGAAACAGTGAGAAAAAACAAAGAAAATTAAGAAAAAAGAAAGCAAAAAAAAAAAACACTTTCAACAAAAATATCTACAGCTAGGTCTCGTAATCGACCAACCAAAACAAGGGGAAGGAATCAGAAATTATGGAAATACCGCAAGGAGATTTTTTCCGATCCGGAAACTGCAGCATCTATCGCAGGTGTAGATTATGAATTAATAAGACGATTCAAAATCATATTACAAGTTCTAGAAAGATAAATGCAAAAAAATTTGGAGAGTACGCCAATAAAACAGCTATACTTTATAATGGAAAATACTCTTGGAGATATATGCCATATAGAGCCTAGGGTTTCGGAGAAAAATATTACGACCCCATTAACCATTTTGCCCATTAACCACAAGCTAATAAGAGACAACTTATTAAAAAATTCAAAATTCAATTGCAAAATACTGTAGAATTTTTAAAGCGTTACTTAAAATATTATAGCCAAATAGTATGTCTTCCATTCCTAAAATTTGGGATAAATCCGAGAACATTAACCCACTATTTGACAAGGCCAGCTTTGGATTTTAAGATATTTTTAAATAAATATTACCGAAAACGAGTTTTTCTATTAAACTTGAAGAAACCACTATTTAGAATTTAAGAAAAATAATTAGATTATTTTTTATTTATTTAATCCTTCAGTTCTCCTGGGATCAAAATAATCCATTGTGATATATCTTTGGCGCAATTATCTGCTTATTGCTCGCGAATATAAATTAAAACAACTTTTAACCAATTTTGTTATAAAATTGTTTTATTTTTAAAACCATCCATATGTTGCCAAATAAAATAAGAAAATTTTTGAGGTATAAGCCAACATTGTTAAATTAAACTTGACCTTGTACAGGAAGGATGTTGATTTTTGTATGATTTTACTCCATTTGATCTCTAATGACTTGTGTGTAAAACTGTGTTATAAACAGCATTTTTATGCTCTACACCCGTCTGGTGACTACAAAAAAAAAAAATTCTAAAGATTAACCATTCATAATAACTAGCAGATTCCATCCCTCGAAATTCGAGGGCAAATTCTAGGAAATTTTATTTTTTCATTTAACCTTTATCTCACCCTCAAAAAAACTTACATTGTTTACCCTCGTGTGCCGTTTTCCACACATACGGGATGTCTACGTATTTTGCACTAGCAACATACTTTTTATATCGTATACCACTATGTGGTTTGGGTATAATGACTTTGTGCTGCTGTTTGTAACTAACAAAAATATTTGACTTAGACTTATCTTTTATTATACCGATCTACTCAGAAACACTTTCTGAGAATCACTTTCTGAGTCGATTTAGCGATGTCCGTCCGTCTGTGTGTCCATGTAAACCTTGTAATCAAACTACAGGTCGCAAATATAAATACTCTATATTTTAATGAAATTTGCTGTATAATTTCTTGTCGGTCATAGGATGAAAGCTGTTGAAATTGGTGAAATTTGGTCCATGTTCAGACCTAGTCCCCATACAAATGACCCCTATGAAATCGACATAAGTTGCCATAAGATCCAAATTATCATATAAATCTCAGTCAAATTGGGTTTGTATATGTTAATTATATCCATTAATCACTAGTCTAAAAATAATGTCTACAGGACAATTCTTAGTCATAGGCCCCACATAGAACTGCTTCCCGATCTTCACTTAAATCTTTAAAAAAATAAAAATATTGCACAGATTTTTTCCAAATTTGGTTTGTATATATTTTTTCAAAATATAAGTGACATTACCAATTATGGTCAGGATCGGTCCATTTTTCAACCTAGTCCCCATATAAATATAGCACCCGATATAAACTTTTTCATATCTGCAGCCGAAAAAATTAATAACAACGCCACTCATATTTGGTTTATGTATATTTTATATATCCAATTAGTTGGACCGAAGAGATAGGGTCTCGGACTAGACGTATAGTCCGTATTTATCCTACTTGTTTTTAGTTAAAATCATGATTCACCATCTATAACATATATACGACAATACATAAAAACTAACATACAAAACATACGGTCCAATGCAATTGTGATAAATCTGTTAAGATTTCACATGCCATTACAGTTCCCATCTATGGGACGTTTGGCAAAACAAAAGAGCTTTTTTCACATTACGAGATTTGTAATTGATAAAAGCGATGTTAATGTAGAGAAAGCTATAAATTGGAAAAACCTCTGCTTGTTCGTTCTAACTCTCGTATGAAAAGAAAGAAAAAACATTTCTCATGTTCTTTTCTTTCTAATGTTGAGTTAAATAGTTGATTAAGCATGAGTTGAAGTAATAGACAAAAGGATGCTGAAGATGAACAAGTCGCTTTGTTCGAAAGTAGCTACACCATCCTAGCGCTGTCTTCAATTTTTTCCAAATTTCTCTTACATTGCATAAAGTATTATCTTTTCTAGTATTAGAAAATGTATACATGATCTCGAACCGAACTATAAATAACTAATTATTATTACAACACAAGATCGACAATACATAAAAACTAACAATTATGAAAGACTTTCGAACAAAATATAGTCGCATTAATGCTCTAACTGTGTCAACTGTGATGTTAGTAATTGAAAACCTCAAGCAGACTGGATCACACTGGTCGTCCAAAAACAAGCTGTTTAAATATCAATACCTAACCAGTGCGAAAGAGAGTTGGTCAACAAGTCGGCGTCGTGGTTAAAAATTTGAAAATTCCAAGAAGTTTTCTACAGTGTATCGTCACTGAAGATTTTGGTCTACATGCATATATGTAAAGTTCAATTGACACAAGAACTGAAGGCCAAAATGAAAATGCCCAGTAAAGAGCGTTCTTTGAATGGACTATTGGACATCAAAAAATGAATGCCGATTTTTCGAACAAAATTACACTAAGCCATGAAGGACATTTTTACTTTTATGCCTTCTTAGTCGTCCAAATTGTCGCTTTTGTGATACAGAGAACCGACATGTGTTTGCCACTGTTTGGTGCAAATTTTTTGTTCGCGGCATCATTCATTGGATTATACTCTAAGATATCCATGCTGGATATCATGACATGATGACTGAGCACTTTCTGCCAAATGGTGATATTGATGATATTGATCTGGTTGACATGTAGTTTTAACAAGTCGGAGCCACACGCAATTTAGCTCGTGAAACGATTCAATTACAGTATAAGACATTCCCTCATCGTGAACTCCTGTGCAGCCGTATATAAAAATCTATACAATTTTCTTAGTATTAACGTTTATATATTTTTTTAACTGCATAATTTTTTTTTAATAGAAGAAAAACCTTAAGTTAGTTTTAAAATTTTCATTTTATTGTCTTCTTATTTTCTAAAGAAATATAAAATGCTTAAGAAAGAAATAAGTTTATTTGATTTGTATTGAAAAGAAAATGAAATTTATATTTGCTTTCATGCGTTTCTTTTTCATACATGGCAATTGAAAGCTTAAAATGCACATGATATTTAGTCATCCAAAAATTGAACATAATCTATTTAAAGAGCAAAGTACATTTTCTTCAAACAGCAGCCTTTTCAAAAAAAACTATTTTTCTTAAAAAATGTACTTTTCGTAAAAAAGTAAATTTTCTAAAAAAGGAAATTTTTATCAAAAATTTGATTCCATTTTAAAAATACCTCTTTCTTATAGAAGCATATTTTTGAAAAAGGCACGATTTATCGATAAAGTACTTTTTCTTTAAAAAGTTAGTTTTTTAAAGAAGTAGCTTTTTTAAAAAAGCAATATTCTTTAGAAAGTACTTTTATTTGAAAAGCGTATTTTCTCAAAAAAGGATCTTTTTTAAAAAAGTATCTATTTGAAAGGATCTATTTGAAAAAAGTACCTTTTTTAAAAAGTAGCTTTTCCTAAAAAGTATTTTTTAAAGTAGTTTTCTTTAAATAAACTTACTAATCTTCAGGAAATACCTTTCTTTAAAAAAGTACCTTTTATTTAAAAAGTATATTATAATGTTCGATGATTGCACGCCTATAACGTTCGATGTAAATTTAAGACACTTGTTGTTTTTCTTTGTAAGTCTAAAGCGCCAATCTTTTATTTACAAACAATAACCCTGCTTATAAAGAACTTATGAGAAGTTCTAGACTTCTTCGCTAAAGAGAACTTTCTAAAGTACTCTTAATAATTATTAATACTAACAGAGATGTTCTAACATGCTCTCGATAATTTTAAGTCTATCTTTAATTATTTAGCTAGGTGCGGTTTATAATCTTCAATACTAAGAGAGATGTTCTAACATGCTCTCGATAATTTAATTCTACATTCAATTAGTTAATGGTTTCTTAAATAGTTTCTTAATAGTTTCTTAAAAATTAACTTCTTCATTAAAAAGTACTTTTTCTTAAAACAGTAAACTTTTTAAGGACCAAATTTTCTTTAAAAAAAACATTTTCTTTAAAAAAAATATCTGTTTTCAAAAAGTTCCTTTTCTTAAAAAAGTAATTTTTCCAAAAAAGGACCTTTTCCTGAAAATTATCATTTTTTTAAAAAGTACCTTCTCTAAAAAAGTAAATCTTTTTAAAAAAAAGTACATTTTCCAAAAAGGTGCCTCATTGAAAAAATTACTATTTTATAAAAAAGAACATTTTTGAAAAAAATTTAATTTTTGTTAAAAAGTACCTTTAGAAAAAATGCACCTTTTCAACAAGAGTTTATTTTTCTCAAATAGTACCTTTTGATAAAAAAAAACCTTCACACAACAACTTATTGTTGGTCAACAACAATTCTTTTTTTAGCAAAAACCTTTTTTCTTAAATACCTTTTGTTATAAAAGTATATTTTCTTAAAAAGGCAGCATTATTTTAAGGTATTTTCTTTTTTTTAAACACATACCTCTTTTAGGTAAGTATTTTTTCCGAAAAAAAATATCTTTTTTTTCTTTAAAAATACCTTTTTTAAAAAGTATTTTTCATTAAAAATGCCTTTTTTAAAAAAATATATTTTCTTAGGAACTATGGTACCGCTTTTTCAAGAAGTACTTTTTTCTAAGAATTTACCTCTTTTTAAAATCATTTTCTTCAAAAAGTACTTTTCTTAAAAAAGGACATTTTTTTCAAAAGCAATTGTTCATAAAAAGAACCTTTTGTTAAAAAAGCAACTTTTCTTTAAAAAGTAATTTTTTGAAAATAAAAAATTTATTTTCCTATAAAATTACATTTTCTTAAAAAGATGATTTTCCCTATATAAGTACTTTTCATTGAAAAAGTAACCTTTTATTATAAACTATCTTTCCTTTAGAAAACACATTTTCTTTAAAAAGTTCCCTCTCTTGTAAAAGTACATTTTCTTAATAAAGTACATTTTCGTTAAAAGGTACATCTTCTAAAAAGGTTTATATACGGCTCCTTTATCTTGTCATTTAATATCACTATATATTCGTCTGGTAGTTTTGATCCGGCATGAATTCTGTCTCTTCTTTCACTGATCTTACATAAAACTCCGAGCAATTGCTCCGTTTGAACTGCTTTTCTGACCGAAATAACCGGATCTTTCTTAAATAGTGCCAATATTTTTCTAGCCTTGTTGGGATCGGTATAGGTCTTTCTTCTGTCATTTTTCGAAGTTCTTGTGCTAACAAGACATTTGTTATAATTTTTAATATTCCGGGAAATCATTGCCGAGAAACTTTTGACACTTAAGCATTTATTTTTAAAAGTCCTTTTCGAATTTCTCTTAAATTGTAATATTTCTATACCGCGTAGTGGTATACGTGGTCAGGGAATAAAGCCTTTGTGCTGATGTTTGTAAGTACTAAAAATATTTGACCTAAACCCATCTTTTATTATACCGATCAACTCAGAATCCCTTTCGACTCAGAATCACTTTTTGAGTCGATTTAGAGACCTCCGCTTGTCCGTCCGTCTGCATGTCCATACTAACTTTGTAATCAAACTACAGGTCGCAAATGTGAATATATTTTGATGAAATTTAGTATGTAAGCTTCTATCGGCCATAGAATGTACACTATTGAAAATCGGCGAAAATCGGTTTATGTTCAGACCTAGTCACCATGCAAATGACCGTTATGATATCGACTGAAATTGCCCTAATATCCAAATTGTCATTTGGATCTCGGTCAAATCCGGTTCGTGTATGTGTATTACATACATTTACTAGTAGTCTGCGATTAAACCCTATAGGTCAATTTATAGTCATAGCCGCCATATGAAGCTGATTCCCGATCTTCACCTAAATCTATCAAAACAAAAATATTGCTCACATTTTTCTCAAATTTGGTTTGTTTATGTTTTTGTAAAAAATAAGTGACCCTACCTAATATGGTCCGGATTGGTCCATTTTTCGACCTAGTCCCCATATATATAGCATCCGATATGAACTTTTTCATATCCGAAGCCAAAAAATTAATAAAAATTCCACTCAAATTTGGTTTATGTTTATTTTCTATATCTAATTGGAAATAGGGTCTCTACATGCATAGTATAGGGTATCGTCTGGACCAGCCATGGCCAAACTACGGCTCGCGGGCCATATAAGGCCCGCCAACATATTTTGTGTGGCCCGCTGTGTATAATAAAAAACAGTTTATATGCGCCGCTTAGTTAGTAAAAATTCAAAATATGATGTTCGTTTTTTTTCCAAAACTTCTAGTACAATTTATAGAAAAAACGTTAAAACTCCCTAATATTAGCAATAGTATCACTGAGACGTGTTTTATGAATTGCATCAATATTGAAGTTGAAACTGAAACTTGGGGAACAAAAAGAAAAGTCGATAGTGACTGTCGTGTATTCAATGAATATCGGAAATAAAAATATTTTTTCACGGTGTTTAGGAATTAACCATTATGCCTAATTTGTCGAGCAACGGTTGCAGTTATACAAAAGTACAAATTAAAGAGACATTTCTCTAAATCTGAGTGATGAAGGGCATAAAGCCAATGCCCAGAATCTCGGAAATGTATTGACAAGCTAGCAAAATATTTTCACACGGCAAGATAAACTGCAAGAAGCAGCTACAAAAGCTAGCCTTTTTGTTTTTACAATATTACGAAACACGGTACAAATACACCATACCATGCTGTAGCTTTAGACTAGAGCTGCGATATAAAAGATATTGCACAACTACTGATTTTTGTTTGGTCAATTAATGAGGAACTTGAAATTACACAGGAGCTGTGAAAAATAGAACTACCGGTGCAGAACTTTTTAGCGAAGGTGAGAAATGTCTTTTGAAATGTAACATTAAATGGGAAAATCTTGTTAATGGGACTACCAATGGATTCCCAAACTTAACGGGTTCAAGTATAGGCCTGCTAAGGAGAATTCAAGACAACATTCAACAGCTTATTATGTATTATATATCAACACGCATTGTGTAAAAATGTATTGAAAATAGAACATGTAACTGGTAAATTTTCTTCGATCAAAAGGTATAAAACATAGATAATTCATATCTTTGCTGGAAGAGCTCGACGCTGACTACTCAGCCATGTTCGATTGTTAGGCTTTAGTAAATTTCTGCGACGGGTATGTGATCTTAAAGAAGAAATAATAACCTTATAATATTACCAGAAAAGGAAGACTTTCCTGAGTTAGTCTTTTCAGTCGATCGTACATTTTTTACGTCCTTTAACAAATGAAATTAATCAAAGATTTAATTGTTTTCGTATAATTGAAAATGATTTGTCAATTATTCGTATTCCAATTGCTACTAATGTCCAATGATTCAAGTGCTATTCACCTGAAATTAGTTGATTCAAAATGTATTGCGGCTATGCAAGATTTATTTAATAATCAAACGGACATCTTACCAAATTTTTGTCGTCTTCTATCTTAATGAAGAAAAATACTAAAATATTCGAAATTCGGCAAAAAAAAAAAATTTTTGGTTATAATGAACCAAAATATAAGTCAATCGCGATCTAGGACAAGTGATGAACATTTGTATGCAATACTAAGAATTTCGAACAAGTAATTTTGATTCAGCTACTGAAAAATTAAGCACTAATTGTAAACGACTACATTTATCGCATTCAATAAAGACTTTCTAATTAAATTTGACTACTTTATTTCAGCTTAAAAAAAAATTTTTTTTTTTGGCCCCCGAGTAATTTTCTAATTAGATAATGGCCCGTCAGTCGAAAACTTTGGCCATGGCTGGTTTAGACCGACTGTAATTTTCGTACTTGGTTTGCATTTACTTTAAAGTGAAACAATTATAAAATATTGATGATGCGAATATGTAGATAGACTTACTCCATTATAGTTTCCAACGATATCACGCTTAAAAAAATTAGTAATTTCAATTACGTTAACTTTTGCAATTGAAAATATATGTTACAATTTTTGCGTGGGCAGTCCTTATCATGCAAACCTCTTTTATTAGTAGTCTGAATAGAAGATTTTTATATGAAGTCAATATTTGGGTTAAGGGAAGACTCGAATCTTATAAGAAATACCCATTTTCTTTTGATTAAATTTACTTTTGAATTCTTTTAGATTCACCATTTTTAAAATTTCCTAAGGTTGGCTTGAGGAAATCTACTTAGTAATTTATATGTAAGTATCAGTGCTGACACTACAATGATCTTTAATAAAAAAAAAATACCTTTTTATATTATATTTGTTTAAAGAGTGAGCACTGCAAATCAGTGAGACGCAAACTACAGGATTAATTTTCTTGCTTTTTTTTCAATTTTCATTTGAAGTTGGTGGGGTCTCTACCTCGTTTTATAGTGTGTTTACATCTAAGTCAAATCCAGTACATACGAGATTTCGAGCACAATCTAGGTAATTTTTACTTGATTTCCAATACAAAACAAAATCTAACCCATTACTAGATTTTAGCAAAATCTTACAAAATCTTATCACACTTGGGCAGTACCAAATGATGCCAATGTGTTTTTTTTAATATTGTAGTAGAAAATTACAAGGAAATAACTGAAAAATTGACATTTAAAAATAAAAACAAAAGCAAACAAGTTGAATAAAAAGGAAATGAATTATTAATATTAATAAAAGTGACGAATCTATAATAAAAAAATATTTAGTAATTGAAAAGTTTTAATTTGTTATACTTATATGTGCCCATTCCAATCTGCTATATAATAATTGTGCAAAATGCATATGTTTTTGTTGTTCAAACAATACATTTAACAAATGCTGATGGTTTTTTTTTCGCAAAATTTATATTTCAGCTTGTGCTTTTTTATTCTTGATGCATAATATAATAATAAAATCTGTTCCTTATTAGAATTTTCCATATTTCCACTTTCCTATTGTTTTGTGTATTTTTGGTATTTCTACTTTATATGTTTTATTTTAATCAGCTGTTCATTGTTATGGAAACAAAATATCACAGAATGTCAAAAAAGTTAGACGTAAACGGTATAGATTTTGAAATAGATTTCAACTCAAATCTACTAGATTTTCCTTAGATGCAAACTCACTATTAGAATGCTTTTTCGGTTTTTACGATTTTCATCGTTTTTCTTTTTTAATTAATAAAAAATTATGCAACTTATATGTACATGTTATTGCTTAATGTTTCTAGCAACGAATTTTAGACAAACTTAAAAAGGGCTGTTTAAGCACGGTAAGGCTTAAATAGTTGTAAAACCCTGCTATCCGAGTTGGCCTAGTGTGTAACAAATTCAATATTTTTCTTAATAATTTAAAGAAGACAGACGGTAACAGCTGTAATTCTTATCCGATTTTCATGTAATTTTTTCTTATAGTCCATTCTAGTCCTTCTCCTTTTTAGAAAGGCTATAGATTAACTTCTCTTGAATAGCTATGTTTCCCTTGACAATATGTGTCCTTTGAATGCAACATCTCCCTGTTCATTTCCTGTTTCCATGACACTTGAAAACTTCACTTATGTATTGAAACTAGCTTTACGTACACATACACCCACATATACATAAGGTCAAAAGCATTTTACATGCGCTTTTTTTCCAGAGACTTATTTTCTTTACTTTTTAGAATGTCCCTTTTTCTACAATCCTCGTTTTTTACCTTTAAATAACTCAATTGATTATAAAATAAGTTTAAATTTTTTTGTTGTTGCTATCTTTATCGTATGTTTGTATTCAATGTCTATTTTTAAGCTTGAATAAATTTCCAATTGACTGCATTAACAAAACAAACAGGATGCATCCTCGTTTAAAAACAGAGAATAGCAGAAAAAAAATCAAGATTTTCTGTAGATTTTTTCTTATATTTAACTGATGAAGTAGAAAAAAATATATGTAAATGTATGTAGTTTTTCATATATTATCCCTTCGATTTATCTCATACGTTGTTGCTGCTGCTGTTGTTGTTCTTGTTGTTGTTCTCTTGAATCGAATGTTTGACAATGATTTGACTAAAACTAGTATTTATGTGATTAGAATGGTGATTACAAGTGGATTTTCTATGAGTTTCGTTTTTTTCTTTTAACAATGTTTATCCGGGGTTGCAAAAAAAATCAATTGATTTATAACAAAATGTTTTGAAGAAAAGATTGTAACAACAAAGTTAAACAATGAAAGACAAAGTCTTAAAATATTCTTTAAAGTATATTAAAAGATTTTAGCAACTATCCAGCAATGTAATCTTGTTAAGAATAAAAATTTATCAAAATGTTGCCAAACATGTTCTTCTGCATTTAAAACCATTTAAAGATGGCGGATGAGGATTTCGCTAATGAACACTTTCAATAATTTTAGCATTATCAATGTCTTACAGCAAGACACGAAAATAATTATTTATTTATTGACTTATTTCTTTATTATCTATTTATTGATACGTGAAGGTAAATTTTTGTCCCCCCTTTTAAGCAAAATGCGGGCACGAAGGAGCGTAAAATTTGGCATGGTTACAGTTAATATGGAGGAGTAGTGCGGAGTGATAAAATTTGTATTTAATATGTGTTAAAAATATATTAAATTAAATGAAATAAAATATTAATAAAAAACAATTTTATTAGAGCCTTAAGGCATGCTAATCAATTTTAGCCACTTCACAATTCACTGAATTTAAAACTGTATATTACACGCCCTGTAAAGTAAATTTTTGTCCCCCATTTTAACCATGATGCGGGCACGAAGGTGCGTAAAATTTGGCATGGTTACAGTCCATATAGAGGAGTTGTGCCTAATTATAAAATTTGTGCTCAATATGTGTTAAAAATATATATTAAATTAAATGAAATAAAATATTAATAAAAAATAATTTTATAAGAGCCTAAAGGTATGCTAATCCATTTTAGCCACTTCACAATTCATTGAATTTATAACTGTATATTACACGCCCTGTGTTGAATTATGAATTGCTAAAATTGATTAGCATACCTTTAGGCTTTCACAAAATAAGAACCCATTTATATATTAAGAACCCATTTATATATTTATCATGAAATTTAATCAATTTTATTTAAAAATTCACAATTTAATGAATTGTGAGTTCAAAAACTATTTATTACGAAATATAATGAATTTAATTTAAAGATTCACTATTTATTGCATTTTTTTTTTATATAATGAATGAATGAAAAAATAAAAATTACTAGAATTTGCACTCGAATTTCGAGAGCTGGGCTGCGCTAGTAAATTTTTATTAAACAACCTAAGATAACTTACATATAGAAATGGCAGCTAAGGCCTTCAATTTACAAGTAATATATAGAACTATGTAGATTTAGGGAGCGCAGTGAGAAATAATGAAAATACATTTTAAGGAAAAGTTACCTTTTTAGAGAAAATACCTTTTGAAGAAAAGGCAAATTTCTAAAGAATTAAAAAGAAAACATCAGCAGTGATCTGTCCATTCACAGTAATCATGCAATAATTATATAGAAGGAACTAATTCATATAGCAGGAGAGTAGAAGATTTAAAATAACTGACGCCTGGCTAGTAAAATATAATTCCTCACTTGCTCCGATATCCTTCTGGCCTTTCGAATTACTAACAGAAAAACTTTTGCACTCTGCAATGTTCTGCTATAACGACGAATGTTCGAGTAGCAAGAGAAGTCATACAATTCTGAAATTCTGGAAACACTATTGTAAAGCCCAACGTTGAATCCCCTGCCTCTCTGTAAGATTTCAATGTTAAATCTCTAGCTTTCTGTACTTGAATATAAAATCAATTTTTAAAGCGACCCGGTAGGTGAGTAGGTAGCGTGCTCGCCTATCATGCGGGGGTCGTGGGTTCGATTCCCACCAGAGGCTTTGGATTGTCACTGCAAAAAAAAAAAAAAAAACTAGCCAAATTAGAATCTGCAGACAAGCCACTCGGCTTCGCGGAACTAGGCTTAAAAAAAAAACAAAAAAAAATTATGATCCAATTTAAAAAAAAAAAATATGGAACGGTTCTTTCTTGATATAAGGTACATTTTAAGAAATGGTACTTTTGTTACTTTATCTTTTTGGTCAAAGTACTTTTTTTAAAAAAAAAAAGAAAGAAAATATAATCTATAATATTAATAAGCTAGGCGATTTCTTGGGACTGATGTTTTGCTCTACCGTTTTATCCCGATTTTGACCAAACGTATATTATTTGAAAGGTATTTCTTTTTAGCCGATTTGCAGAATTACAGATTTAAAAATTTGTTCCTCCATTTTATATGTAAATTGCATTTAAAATTGCTACTAACACACACATAAAATTAATGTGTCTGTAATAAAAACGAGTTTGTTTTGTGTGTTGATTTCTGAATTGGCTGTAACAGATTAGCATACTTTTAGGGTCTTTATTTTACGAAAAAATAAAATTTCTTAGAATTTGCGCTCGAATTTCGAGGGTTGGAATCTGCTTGTAATAATTATTTAAAGAAAGGTATAATTTAAAGATATATTCTTAAAAAAATATATAATACATGATGCAGTTTCTTCAAAATTTTTGAAAGATTACTATCAAGTAGAGTATTACCTATTATTGAAAAGAAAAATATCATCCCTGATCATCAGTTTGGCTTTCGTTATAAAAATGAAACACCAGTGCAGTGACACCGATTAGTAAACGTTATAACAGACTCACTGAAAAAAAAATTATACTATTCTGCTGTCTTTTTAGATGTCAAACATGCCTTTGACAAAGTATGGCATATACGTATTTTATACAAACTTAAAAGCCTCTTGCCAACCCCATTTTATCTCCTTTTTAAATCGTATTTATAAAAACGCACATTTTATGCAAAAGTAAGCGATGAAAAATCAAAAATATGTGAAATTAATGCCGGAGTCCCACAAGGGAGTGTATTAGGTCCTGTATTATACACTATAGACACATCAGACATACCTGTAACGGAAAACATCACAATTGCCACCTATGCAGATGACACTGCTATATTAGCGTCAATTAAATCACCAAATGAAGCGTCAACTTTAGTTCAAGACTACCTAAATAAACTACAACTGTGGCTAACGAGATGGAAAATATGTATCAATGCAGAAAAATCACATCACGTTTCTTTCACTCTGAGGAGAGAGGAATGTCCAACATTGTATATAAACGGCTCTCAAATTCCAAAAGCTAACATTGTTAAATATTTAGGCATACACCTTGTGAAGGTTCATGGTTCAAAACCTCACGGCCGCCCTAAGTAGAAAAAATTTTCATATAGAAACAATCTATTCAATTAAAACAAGTAAGAAAATTATAGTCGGTCTAGACCGACTATACGATACCCTATACCATGCGCTTAGAAACCCTATCTCTTAGGCCCAACTAACTGGACATAGAAAATAAGCAAAAACAAAATTTGAGTGGGATTTTTATTAAGTTTTTTGGCTGCAGATATGAAAAAGTTCATATCGGATGCTATATCTATATGGGGACTAGGTCCAAAAATGGACCGATCCTGATCATGGTTGGTAAAGTCTCTTGTATTTTGCAAAAATATATACAAACAAAATCTGAGAAGAATCAGTGCAATATTTTTGTTTTTTAATAGATTTAAGTGAAGATCGGGAAGCAGCTCTATATGGGGCCAAAGGGATCATTTTTGGACTAATCATTAATGGATGTAATGAACGCATACAAAACCCAATTTGAATAAGATCTATATGACAATTTGGATCTTATGGCAAATTATGTCGATTTCATAGGGGTAATTTGTATGGGGGCTAGGTCTGAACATGGACCGATTCTCACCGATTTCAATAGCGTTCATCCCATGGCCGATAAAAGCTTACGTACCAAATTTCATCAAAATGTATTCATATTTGCGACCTGCAGTTTGATTACAAGGTTTACATGGACACACAGACGGACGGACGTACGGACGGACGGACATTGTTAAATCAACTCAGAAAGTGATTCTGATTCGATCGGTATAATTAAAGATGGGTCTAGGTCAAATATTTTTGGTTGTTACAAACAGCAGCACAAAGTCATTATAGCCAAACCACATAGTGGTATAGGGTATAAACATAACAATTAATAAATCAATAAATCGCTGATGAAGGCTGAAATGCCAGAAACCGGTCCGATTAAGAATACAGTGCAGTTATGAATTTTTGAAATATATGCTATAATATTTTTTTTTAACTACTTCTTTTAAAAAAAAGTAAACTTTCTTTTAAAATAAACCTCTTCCTAAAAAAGTGCAATTTCTTAAAAAAGTGTATTTTCTTAAAAACACAATTTTTTTTTTTAAATTACTTTTTTATAAAATAAAATAAAATAATTTTATAATAAAATTGGTTAAAAGTTGTTTTAATCTATATTCGGGAGCTATAAGCAGATAATTGCACCAAAGATATATCGCAATGGATAATTTTGATCTCAGAAGCACTGAGTGGTTAAATAAATATAAATTAACCGAATTATTTTCCTTAAATTCCAAATAGTGGTATCAACGAGTTTAATAGAAAAACTCGTTTTAGGTGATTTTTATTTGAAATTATCTTAAAATCCAAAGCTGGCCTTGGCAAATAAAGGGTAAGTGTTCCCGGATTTATCCCAAGTTTTTGGGACGAAACTTCTACACATTTGGTTATTATATTTTAAGCATCGCATCTAAAAATTGGATAGCACTTACAAAATATTTGAATTTTTTGCATAAATTGTCTTTTATTAGTTTGGGGTCATATGTGACCCCAATTCCAAAAGGGTTAATGGAGTCATATTATTTTTTTCCGAAACCCTAGGCTATTAAGATAAAATATGACATTTAAAAGTGGAAAAATTATGAATTTTTGATACCAAGTATTTAGAAAGAGTACATTTACAGAATATTTCACAAAAATCCAATTTTTCTCGAAATCCGCAAAAATAAAATCCTTGTCAAAAAAGTTCTGGCAGAGAGATTTACTTAAAAATTCACACAGTTAATCTGCAAAATGTATTTCATAAAACCTTAAAGTGTTAGATTCATTTTTTTAAATTTTGTTTAAGAAAATTTTTTCAAACTTAAAAAAGGAGTTTTAAAAATTTTATCAAAAAATTACCAATTTTCGGCCTCAATGCGCAATAGGTTAACAACGCGGTAATAAAACAATACTTCATATCTGAGTACCTTTAAGTATAGAGACCAAAAAAGAATGATGGCTTTAATCAATTTCTCAAAGTTGAAAAAAATGCCATCAAATTTCATGACCTAGTTTTTTTTGGCACAAAAGTGGTCTGGGGAATTTCCTATTTCTTGGCGAGGTTTCATACGATTTTGAAGTTTTATAGCCTTTTGAAAGGAAAATTTAATACTGATCCCGAATTGTGTAAGGGCTTTGCGGAAAACTTAAATTATAGAACGAAATTTTCGTAAAATCTGAAAAGACATCATATTTTCCCCATATAAACACACTTGAAATTTTCAACCGCTTTGCGCCACGACTAAACGTTTTCTGATTGGCCCAAAACTTTGTATTTCTCAGTTTTTTTGCTATTCCCATATTTCTAGGGGGTGAGACCGACAGTTTGAACACTTTTTTTTTATTAAGGGCCACCCTAGTAGTATAATTGGTGTGTGATCCGAACTAAGATCATCACAATCAATAATAGCTAATGAATTACTTGGTATACCAGAACATAGTTATATAATAAAAATTGTTAAGAAACCCATAAGGATTTAGGTTTCGAAATAAAAATGTAAGTTTTCAAAAAAAAATTTCCAGCGCTATCTGGGTACTGGAAAAAGTACTATTTTAAGGAAAGATACTTTCTAAGAATAGGTGCTTGTTAAAAAAATGTACTTATAAATAATTTTTTAAAAAAGATGTATATTTTCACCAAATATACTTTAACAAAATTTTAAGATAGAAACATTCTGACGAAATACACTTCTGTATGAAAAGGATCCTTTTAAAGAAATGGTACTTTTGTAAGAAAGCGCACTTTTTTAAGAGAAGTTGCGATGTTCTATGAAATAGTATTTTTTTTTTTTAAGAAAATGCGCGTTTTTTTTAAAAAGTTACTTTTGAAAAAGGTACGTACTTTTTAAGAAGAGGTACTTTATTATGAAAATATATTTTTCTAAGAAAACATACGTATGAATATTTACTTTTTTTTCAATATGGGACTTTCTTAACCAAAGTTGCTGTTTTAAAAGAAGAATAATTTTTTCAAGAAGGGTACATTTGAGGAAACATATATTTGTAAGAGAAGGCACCATTTTAGGAAAATTTACTTTTAAATGGAAGGTAATTGCTTGAAAATATTTACCTATTACCAACAAAGGTACTTTAGGAAATGTACTCTTTAAAGAAATGTACTTTTTTAATAAAGGGTAATTTTTCAAAAAAATATGTGTTTTATATAAGTGTTAGTAGCAACTTTAAATGAACTAAATGAACCCAAGACTGAACCAGTTTTAATTTGAAAAAACATGGTGCATATTTATAAGGAAATACCTTTCAAATGGTAGATTTTTTTTTTATCAAATTCGGTTGGTAGCTGTGAGCGTAGAAGTTGTCACAAGAAATCGCCTTGCCTATTAATAGTGTAGATACATTAACGATCAATTAAATTTTTGTCTGGCACTGGCTAGGCTTTATAATCAGAATTAGTTTTAAGATTTGAATAATTATTATTAGTTCGCATACAAATAATTAAAGATTCAATAAATAAAATAACGTGAAAAAATCTTCTGGCTAGGACGTTGGTATGGTTCACAATCAGAATAAAGAAAATCGACAACCAAAATGTGTAAGGTTTAGCAACTGTACTTTCGACTGTATGAAAAGAATTTTAATAACGACTAACCAGATTCCATTCTGATAACATATTTATTGTTAATTTTAATCAAGTTGAAATTCGGTTCTTTACTTTATCGCAACTCGTTTGGCAATAAATTCGGTAGCCATATTAAAACTATTTTCTGCAAGCAGTACAATTTTCGGCACTCTAAATATTTTGCTCTCAATTATTTTACTACTATTTATTTATAAAAAAGAAAAAAAAAAATTATTTCACTTAAAAAACAATTTCACTTTATAATTTGCTTTTATGTGTATGATCGTTTATTTTTTTTGTTATTTTTAATTACATACATACGAGCACATCTATAAATATAAACAACAAAAATAATTACCATCTGTTGTTTTACTTGATGGCGTTATAAAATTGCAATCGTTTCAATATTTATACGCGCAACGGGTGCAACTTCCGGTAAGCAAAAATCAAAAAGAACAACAGCAATAACAGAAGAATACACAGCAATAACAACGTCAACAATGAAAATTTAGTAAAAATGCAATAACAGAAAAATAGTACCATTTTAATTCACAGTCATAAGTTCGCAAGCATACTAAAAAAATAACAACAACACAGGTTTATACATACAAACATACACTCACACTCGTATATGAGTGTTTGCATTTGTTAGTGCTATTGTTTTTATAGAATCGTTTGTATGTGTGTTTTCGTTGTATTTTACAAGTGTTTGTTATAAAATGCACAATTACAGCATGTTGTTACCAAACAATATAACACTACACTACTGTTCTCTAAAAAAAAAAACACTATGTTCTATAAGTATTAAGCAAATTTAGATTGTTTTGAAATGAATTAATAAACTTTCATTTCGTGAATTGCAACTGTATTAGAACTGAATTAATGCAAAAAGAGAGCTGAGCTACTCAGGCCTAGGTAATACTTAGGCCAATAACGATCGGTAGGCATGGCATCGGTAGGCGATGGCATGACGGTTTGAAACCAACGCGTTTTATAGGAAGTTTTGAATATAAATCAACGTATCCTTCGCACTGAAATTTTATAAAAATTTCTTCATTTAATAAAATACTAGCAGAACCCAGCCCTCGAAATTAGAGTGCAAATTCATTAAAAAATTTAATTTCTCATTTAATAAATTATTTTATAGGACCCTAAGGTATGCTAATCAATTTTAGCATATTCACAATTCAACACTTTTTATTGTCGTTATTGGTTTATGTCCAAAATTATTTTTCAATTTATCACAGGCCTTTTTTAAAATACATTAACAAATTTAGTAAACACACACAGCATTGCATAATTTTATGTAGGTGAGTAGGTAGCATGCTCGCATATCATGCGGGGGTCGTGGGTTCGATTCCCACCAGAGGCTTTGGTGTGTCGCTGCAAAAAAAAAAAAAAAAACAAGCCAAATTAGAATCTGCAGACAAGCCACTTGGCTTCGCGGAACTATGCTTAAAAAAAAAAATAATTCGGTTAATTTTTATTAAAAAAAAAAAAAAATAAATAAAAATAAAACAATAAGAAAAAAAAAGTAGCAAATTTAAATACATTTTACTCCAAAACAATGTAAAAATTTTAAAAATCTGTAAATCTGGTGGACAGTTAAAAAGAAATACCTTTCAAATGAGGGACATTGGATCCAAATAGGATTAAAACTGACATACTTACATCGGTCACAAGAAATCGCCTTCCCCATTTATATTACAAATTTTAATTATCAAATGCAATACGCATGTTTCTATTTATTTTCAGTTCTGTTAATCGAGTTATTTCTTAAACTACCCTTGATGTGAAACCTTTCTAACCTTAATCTGAAGAATCAATATGTCTTGATTTCGACAAATTCCATGTTATTATTCATTGAATCTTAACTAAATTCATTGCTTATTTAAATCTTGAAACTAAAACTTATTACTAAAACTAGCCAATGCCATGCCAGACAAAATCTAAATTCATCAGTGATGTCAAATCAAATGTGTGTACATGCCTTCAGTTGCTCAACATTATTTACACCGGCTATAAGCTTAAATTAGCATTCGATACTTACTTAATATTAATACTGTATACTCCGTTAACATGTTCTGTCTCGATTCTCATTCAGTTCATTTCTATAACCATGCAATCATCTTGGTTTTGCTTTGGTCAAACCAGACATGTTTTGGTCACCGTTACGTCCATGTGTAAAAACGGACCTCTATCGTGAAAAATATAACGGACTTTCACAGCAGCTTCGGCGGGGTATTCTATGCATTGGTCTTCAATACAACGGTTTCTGCTCTATGTTATGAACAACGATCCTCGGACTTGCTGTTCGACGCAGCAGCCTAAGCAAGCTGTTATTCACAGAATTCCTCTGACTGCCTGCTTTGAAAGCGTCAATTGCAACACAAAGTGCTCCCTGGACTGATTGATCTATACAGTAGTTCTCGGACTGATTGCTTCATTGTCAATCTAACCGAATCGAGAGATCTCGATAATGTTGTATCGATTGTCACCTCGATTTACCACTGATTCTCCGCAACCCTTAATTCATCAATCTTGTTTGCTTGTTTGTTTGTGGTTTATAGGAGACTACACCACTGGACCGATTGTTGTGAAATTTTTACAGTAGGTAAGTGGCTATCCGAAAGGAAAAGTAGGCTATTTTTTTTGTGCGTGGCGGGGGTTATGAAAATTTATGAAGTTCTATGAAAGTGCCGGTCTTGAAACTTTTGACAAGTGCATACATTAATTACCAATGTGATTAGTCGTGGAAAATAGGGCGGAATCGCCAAAATCAAAAATCCCCAAAACCGAAAATCGCGAATAACAAAAATCGCCAAATCAAAAATCGCCAAAATCAAAAAGCGGCAAAATCAAATCAAAAAAAATCGCCAAAATCAAAAATCTCTAAAAACAAAAATCGCCAAAATCAAAAATCATAAAAAAAAAAATCGCGAATAACAAAAATCGACAAAAAAAAAATCACCAGAACCGAAAATCTCTATTAACAAAAATCGTAAAAACAAAAATCGTCAAATACAAAAGGCGCCAAAACCGAAAATCGCGAATAACAAAAATCGTCCAAATGGAAAAACGCCAATAACCAAAATCGCCAAAATCAAAGATCGCACAAAACAGTAAACTTTATATTTAGAAATCGTTAAAATCAAAACCGCCAATATTTGAAATCGCATACACAAAAATCGCCAAATATAAATAAAACAGTGTTCTTCAAGATGTATTCCCAGTTGTCTTAAGTCTAGAGATGGTTTTTTCTACTACTACTGACAAATTATATTTTTAGGATATATTTTGGTTGAGTTATTCACTATCCTGCACTCATATCAGAAGATGTATTACATTTTTAATTTTTTTTTCTTTTTTTTTATTAATCAACACTCAGGGGATGCCCCCTACAGATGCAGTGCATTGTGTTGATCTCAGGAAAGATATAGATATAGGAAGGAGGAAAGAGGGAGTAGTGGTGTGTTCATATTTTTTTTTTTTTTTTTGCAACGACAGAACAAAGCCTCTGGTGGGAATCGAACCCACGACCCCCGTATGGTCGAGCACGCTACCTACTCACCTACCGGGGTGCATATATGCATATATTTTACTGCCAGTTTTTTAAACAATGTTCCGGTATGCTAAATATTCTAGGTCTTAGTATTGTATATGTTAGTCATTTCATAGTTCCATTATCTTTTAGGCAATTTCTCTAGGGTTAGTTTCTTACATCTGAACCTGCAAAACGTGTAATCTATTTGTATATTATTCACTTCCCTTTTCTCAAAGTTCGGTATATGATGATATTTATCCATTAATTTTTCGGCCCTTGGAAACTGAAACATTGGTCAGGAAAGCGGTGAGGAAGCACCGGAACAAATTTGTACATTCACAGTAATCATGCAGTAATTAAAGATTAGCTTCGATAGTTCCTTTTGTCACTGAACTTCGAGAAAAGAATATTTAAAATAACTGCCATCTGGTTAACAAAATATAACTCGTCACTAGCTTTGCTAATTATCAACTGTGTATTCTCCGTTGTTCTGCTATCAGGATGAATATTAGAAATACAAGAGAAGTCACACACAGACTTAAACTAAGAGAGTCGCTGTAAGAGTCAGCTAATAAGCCCAAGGTGGAATCATCTACCTATCCCATTACTAACTGAATTGAAGGCCGATCCCAAATAACTCTCACCATCAAGTCTAGCAGTATAGTTTTCAATATGCCGGTATATCGAGTTCTTATTGAAACTACAAATACTATAATTGCTGCCCGCCATGTGAGTCCGAGCACGCCAATAAACCCATGTTTAGCTTCTGCCCATATTTCGAGAGAAATATCATTCTTTGGCCACATTTTGATTTTTAGTAGTATATTAGCTTCCGGATTCTCGTTGCAAGTACCGTTTCTCTTGATTCCACTAACATTACATCATTTGAGATGGTCTGAGGCAAGAACATGCTGATAGTCCTTCTAAGGCAGTGGTTGACAAAAAAAAAATGGAAATGAGCCGATTCAATAAAGAACGATAATTACTTGCTTAATCCGACATCTGAATCAAAACCTTAATTTGCATTAAACTAGCAGCCAGGGTACCGGAAATTCGGACAAAGTTGAATAATTGGTCCCCAATATACAGTGACGTTTTTCTTTCAAAGCCTATGTTTTCTATTTAAGACTACCAAGCGTTAAAGATAAATATCAACGTGAATTCGGATTTTTGTGTATGTGCCAGGATCAAATTGCCATTGAATTCTCGGAAATAGTGTGCAGAGTTTATAACTAACATACAGTTTTGTTCTATATCTTTCATATGAATGTATTATGTTCATACCGTAACTATTATTTGTTTGCATTTTTATATGGTGCCATGTTATCTTCGATAGATGCTTTGTTTGATTTTTTTTCATCTCAGTTTCAACTGGCAACAGCTTTCTACATCTGTTATTTTATAAAAACAAATACTCACATATATTTAGATGGAATTTTTATGCTATACATACTCGTATGCATAAGTAAAATAAAATCTCACTTGCATGTGGAATATTGTTTTACACAAAATTGTTAAAAATCACAAAAATGTTCAGATAGAAATTCAGATTCTTGGTAAACAACAACAGGTATGATATCAAAATAAAAATTATGATGAAATGTAGATATATGACCATATCAATAATCAATTTAAAACAAGTGTGAGAGTTATAGGCGGGCTAAACCGACTATATTCTATCCTATAGCCAGTGTTTTGGGGGAAGATCTGGAGTCCATGCTGGAAACGATAATTAATAAATATTTCATAAACTAAATTTAAGTGCAATTGTCATACACATAGTTGTTGTCAGTATATATGTAAATATAGTGTTGGCCAGAAAGCAACCAAAATCACTGTTGATCTTTATTGTATTTTTAACCATGGTATTGTTGTTTTTCCAAAACCTTCTTTATTATTTCTTACTCTTTATAACATTACAAAATAATCTAACCCATAAAAACAAAGTTTTTATTAAAACTCTTTCTCTCCTTACGCATATGAGTTTTGAATATCTCCGTGACTGTGCGTGACTGTGTGTGGCTATCTTAAAATTAATCTTTGGCCACAACAAGTCTATGGACAAAGTTTCAGATCCATCGGATGAGGAGAAGTGGGGTTTTAATCTCTCCGTGATTGTGCGTGACTATGTCAAAGTAAATCTTTTTTCACAGCAAGTCTATCGACCGATTTTAAGTCGATCGGATAAGGGAAATTGGGATTTTAATCACTCCGTGACTATGCGTGACTGCGCGTGACTATGTCGAAGTCTTTACAGCAATTACATCGACCAAGTTTCAGATCGGTCGGATGATGGTAAATGACACTTAGACCACTCCGTGACTGTGCGTGACTGTGCGTGACTTAGTCAAAGTTAATCTTTTTCTCACAGCAAGTGTGTGGACCAAGTTTCAGATCGGTCGGAAGAACGTAAATGACATTTAGATCACTCCGTGACTATGCGTGACCATGCATGACTGTACGTGACTAAGTCAAAGTTAATCTTTTTTCACAGCAAGTGTATGGACCAAGTTTCAGATCGATCGGATGAGGTGAAATGACATTTAGATCACTACGTGACTGTGCGTGACCATGCGTGACTGCGTGTGACCAAGTCAAAGTTAATCTTTTTTTCACAGCAAGTGTATGGACCAAGTTTGAGATCGATCGGATGAGGGGAAATGACATTTAGATCACTCCCTGACTATGCGTGGCCATGCGTGGCTATGCGTGACTACACCAAAATTTATCTGTAGTCACGGTAAGACTATGGGCCAAGTTTCAGATCAATTGGATTAGGGGAATGGGGTCCACCCATGCCAGATAATCAGACAGAGAGAGTGTGAGTTAAAAGAAAGAGTTTAAAACAAGTAAGAAAATTATAGTCGGTCTAGACCGACTATACGATACCCTATACCATGCGTTTAGAAACCCTTTCTCTTAGGCCCAACTAACTGGACATAGAAAATAAGCAAAAACCAAATTTGAGTGGAATTTTTATTAATTTTTTTGGCTGCAGATATAAAAAAGTTCATATCGGATGCTATATCTATAAAGGGGCTAGGTCCAAAAATGGACTCATCCTGATCATGTTTGGTAAAGTCTCTTGTATTTTGCAAAAATATGTACAAACAAAATTTGAGAAGAATCAGTGCAATATTTTTGTTTTTTAATAGATTTAACTGAAGATCGGGAAGCAGCTCTATATGGGGTCAAAGGGATCATTTTTGGACTACTCATTAGTGGATGTAATGAACGCATACAAACCCAATTTGAGTAAGATATATATGACAATTTGGATCTTATGTCAATTTATGTCGATTTCATATGGGTAATTTGTATGGGGGCTAGGTCTGAACATGGACCGATTCTCACCAATTTCAATAGCGTTCATCCCATGGCCGATAAAAGCTTATGTACCAAATTTCATCAAAATATATTCATATTTGCGACCTGCAGTTTGATTACAAGCTTTACATGGACACACAGACGGACGGACGGACGGACGGACGGACGGACGGACGGACGGACGGACGGACATTGTTAAATCAACTCAGAAAGTGATTCTGATTCGATCGGTATAATTAAAGATGGGTCTAGGTCAAATATTTTTGGTTGTTACAAACAGCAGCACAAAGTCATTATACCCAAACCACATAGTGGTATAGGGTATAAAAAGGACAAAACTAAAATTGTATACCAAAAGAAACCGTTATATTTCTTTTTTTTTGCAAAAAAAACTAAAATTTCACTATTTCAGTTGGACAAAGCAAAAGCAACAATTAATATTATTCAATATTTAGTGAAGAATCCGTTGTTATTTATAACTTTACGGTATCTACGTGGCATGGATTCAAGAAGGTGGTTGATAATATCAACTGGAATGCTTTTCCACTCAGTTATCAGCGCTTCTTTTAAAGTCTGTTTAGAAGTGAAAGCCCGCCCAGTTATTCGCCGCTATAGAATGCCAAATAAGTTCTCAGTAGCGTGGGCTTAAACGAGCTCCTTTCTTGCAGCGAACAGTGCAAAAGAGTTTTCCATTTTTCAGGCATCCAGTTTTGATATTTTTGTGCAAAATAATATTTTTTTTTGATTTACATCTTTTTCAATTAAATGGAATTCCTAATGATCATTCAAAATTATTGGATTTAATATTTGTTAATGAAGTTACTGAATGTTTTACGAAGCGATCAAACCCTATTTCTATTCCTGAAGATGGATATCACCCTACTATTGAAGTAAATATATCCATTCCATCTGGACTTGTAGACACACCTAAAAAAAGTGTTAAAGTTTTTTGTTTCGTTCAAACGAATTACACTATGTTTAATGAACTTATAAATAATACAAACTGGCATGATTTATTATCGTTATCTACTGGTACAACTCGTGCCATTGATCAAATGACTGAAGCTTTCTATAACAAGATGTATTCTTTTATTGAGTCATGTGTTCCTAAAAAATTTTTGAAAAACCTTTCTGGACCGCCTTGGAATACTAGGAAACTGGCTAGTGTCAAGAATAAAAAAAATAAATATTACAAAAAATATAAGAAAACTGGATCTCTTGTTGATCATGGAAAATACTCCATTTGTCGTGCCGAATATAATACTCTGAATAATTCATGTTATTTAAACTATTTGAACAAAATGAAAAATAATTTTAAACGAAATCCGAAGTCATTCTACAAATTTGCTAACTCTAAGAGAAAAACTAAGGGCTATCCTGCTATTATGAAATTTCTACATAATGAATCCTGTGATGATACTATTGTATGCAATTTATTTGCTGACTTCTTCTCTACTACTTACTCCGATGCAACTTTTGATGATTCTAATGTCTGCTCATATTCACTGACTGCTACTCAAATTATATCCATTCCTTCTCTTGCTATATCTGTGGTTTCTAATGAATTGAAAAAACTTAAATTTTCCTGCTACAGTGGTCCAGATAAAATTCCGTACTGTATTTTAATAAAATGTGCTGATTTTTTAGCTGCACCATTAACACTCATGTTTAATATCTCAATTAAATACGGTTAGTTTCCCATTGTGTGGAAGGATTCATTCCTTATTCCGCTATTCAAATCTGGTAACAAGGCTGATATTACTAATTATCGTGGAATTGCTAAATTAAGTATTATACCAAAAATTTTTGACAAAATTATAACGGATTATCTATGCCATCAAGTAAATACGTTAATTTCTCCCTTCCAACATGGTTTCCAAAAAAGATGTTCAACCTCTACAAATCTATTACAATTTACTACAATTGTCAACCGTGGTTTTCTTGAACGCAAACAAACAGATGCAATTTATACTGACTTCAGCAAGGCTTTTGATAAAGTCAATCATAAGCTTCTTAAGAAATTACATATGATGGGATTTTCAAATCTTTGCGCAAAGTGGATATATTCTTATTTAACCAATAGAACACAAAAAGTATGTTTTAAAAATGTTACTTCAAAGCCGATAGATGTAATGTCGGAAGTACCACAAGGCAGCCATATTGGACCGCTTCTTTTTTCATTGTTTATAAATGATCTTCCGAATGTTATTCGTTTTTCAAACATCTTGATGTATGCGGATGATGTCAAAATTTTCTTCTGTTATAATCAACACTCTGATCTTGTTTTTCTCCAAAATGATTTGAATTCATTTTATTCTTGGTGTAATTTAAATTTAATGGATCTAAACCTTAAAAAGTGTAAACATATGCGTTTCGTCAGAAAGAGGCCGATATCTGTCAACTATGTGCTTGGTGATTATTGTCTCGATAAAGTAGATAACTTTATCGATCTTGGTGTTTTATTGGATCATAAACTGACTTTTGTTCCTCATATAACAATTACTGTCAACAAAGCCAGAGGTGTACTTGGTTTCAAAAAACGTTGGGCTAAAGAGTTTAATGATCCCTATGTCACCAAAACTTTATATACGTCACTTGTGAGACCTATCCTGGAATATGCTTCTATAATTTGGGACCCAGTCTACCAAATTCATGCCGACAGTCTGGCATCTGTGCAGAAACAATTCCTTTTGTTTTGTCTTCGGAGTTTAAACTTCAATCCAAGTAATCTTCCATCCTATACCAGCAGACTTGCCCTTATTAAGCTACCAACTTTAAAAAGCCGGAGAACTATGCTAAATGTTTCGTTTCTTCTTAATATAATTAATGGTGATGTTTGTTCCGCTTTTTTGATTAACAATATATCATTCAACATTCCTCAACGACCAACACGTTACTTCTCACCTTTATCTGTACAGTTCTATAGAGCTAATTATGCAAATGCAGACCCTCTCAGGAGAAAGTGTATTCAATTTAATGAACTTTATAGATTTATTGATTTCTCATTAAATACTAATCTAATTAAAAGTAAAATAATATGCTTTCTAAATTCATGAATATCTATGTACTAAAATTAATTTTAAAATGTTTTTCTTTGTAAATAGTAAATAAATAATAAAAAAAAAAACGAAGCCTACAAATATTGATGTGCTAAGCATTCTAGAGAAATAGAATTGAAATAAGTAAGTTCTACCTTTTTGCCAAATGTTTCTAAGTGAGCAGTGTTTTTTTTTTGCTGGCCTCAAGTTTCGGAAACCTGCTTCTATTGTTCAGCAACAAATAGTCTTTGAATCCATATTTAAACTCATTTAAAATAGTTTTTCATGATTTAAATATTTTTGTACAGTTAATCCGTACAATGTGACGGTCTGTCATTTCATTTGTCTTCCGTGGTGCTCGTCCCAAATTCAATGTTTTTATATTTTTGGTTATTTTATATTTTTTATAAACCGAGATATTATAGGTTTATTAATATAACGCTTTTTAGCTAGATCTATTTAACACTTTCCATTCAAAAAATCCTGATCTAATTAATTTTTTAAGTTTTCGGAGTATTTATCACGATTTTCATAACGCAACTATGATAGATATGATTTTAGAAAAACAACAATAACATTAAAAATAAAATAAAGGTCAATAGTTATTTTGGGTGCTTCTGTTATTTTGGGCGCTTTTGTTCTGACCAATACTGTACGCATATTAGGGAATTTCACCGAAATATTTTTTTTTTCATATTTCCAACTCATAAGGGCAAAATTGGCATATATACTATATACAGCACAAAAAATTGTTAAGTGGGCTGTTACCCTTCAAAAGTTATTTATCTGGCTTTGTGGAAATAAAGCACCAGAGACAAAAAAAAGATAAACATGTATGAAAATTGAGGTCGGTCTAGACCGCCTATACGATACCCCACACCACGTGTTTAGAGACCCTATCTCTTAGGTCCAACTAATTAGATATAGAAAATAAGCATAAATCAAATTTGAGTGACATTGTTATTAATTTCGTTTGCCTTCGGATATGAAAAACTTCATATCGGATGCTATATTTATATGGGGACTAGATCGAAAAATGGACCGATCGTGACCATTTTTGGTAAGGTCACTTATTTTGTGCAAAATTATGAGCATACCAAATTTGAGAAAAATCTGTGCAATATTTTTGTTTTTTGATAGATTTAAGGGAAAATCGGAAATCAAACTCATATGGGGCCGTAACTAAAAATTTTCCTATAGGGTTTATTTTTGGACTACTCATAGATGTATATAATAAGCATACACAAGCCGAGTTTGAGCGAGATCCATATGACAATTTGGATGTTATGGTAATTTAAGTCGATCTCATAGGGGTCATCTGTACGGCGACTGGACTGGACATGAACCGTTTTTCACTAATTTCATTAGCATCTATCCTATCCCTGATACAAGCTTATGTCCTAAATATCATCAAAACATATTCACATTTGCGACCTGTACTTTGATTACAAGGATTACATGGACACACAGACGGACGGACATCGCTAAATCGACTCAGAAAGTGATTCCGAGTCCACATGAATCCGAGTCCATAATGAAACATGAGTGAAGATCAAATATTTTTGGTAGTTATAAACATCAGCTCAAAACCATTACACCCTGACCACATGTTGGTATATGGTATTAAAACGGATGCATTATTGGCAATCGAATCTTCAGGAAGTTATCCCAGGATAACCAATAATGACCTACCCCTACCCACTGCATTACTTCTAAAGTGAAAATAAGGCGTTCTAATAATGTGTTATACAGCTGCTTATATTTCATGCCAGCTCTTTGCACACTGCATTACTTTGAACGCGAAAATAATGAATTCCTAGGCAACTAGCTACCTCCAATGACATCACCGTGTTGAAGCAATGAGCTTATCAGGCAAACTTCAACCAGTTACTCGTACTACTCCTTCTAAAACCCATTATTTGGTAATGTTTTTTTTCCTGGGTAATAACTAAATTTGGGGTTCTGTTAGACTGCAATTATTTTGTTTTAACAGCAATAATTTTGTTTTAACAGTAATTATTTTATCAAAATAATAAAGTGAAGGCTATTAATTACTTTCTGTCGATAAAAGCCGAAATATAGTCATTTTTTTTTCATTATTAGCCAACATTCTGGCGATGCCCCTACCAATGCAGTATATTGTTTGTTCTCAGGGAAATAGGATAATATAAATTTATCCCACATTCTGCTAGTTCGACTGATAAATGAATTTTCTCTATAATGCGTTGTGTGGTCAACTGGCCAATAGAATACAAACGGATGTGATATACTAGAGAAGCGCGTAGAACGAACTGACACCCGGGCATTTGGAACGCGTTCGTTAATATCAGAAGAACATTTTCAATGGTATTATCTATAGAATAATGTTACACAATCCACATTCCAACATTGTTCCAACGAGTCAATGGAATCATTAATGAGCATTAACGCCATTCTTTTAAAACTCTTAAAAATTGATTTGAAGATCCTGCCCACATATGGGAGTTGCATTCCATTTTCGGTCGGAAGTAAGTGGTACAAATTTTAAAGAGATCAGAAAGTAGTCAGCTTTATACAAGTTCGCTTGGCAACTTTGTCTTCTGCATGCATAACTGTTTTTAATAGAATTTCCGTGCATTTAAAAAAAATAGGTTGCCTTTAGCGAACTGACTTTTTTGCTATCTGAGGTTTTTGCGTTTTTGGTTTTTTAGGTAGCAGAGTTTTTGCAATTTTACCTTTTTTGCGATTTTGTTTTCTGCGTTTTTCGGATTTAAGCTTTTGGGAAAAATGATCGAACTTAAATACATTTTAAGAACATTTTTGTATTCCTGTTGCTCCAAAACATATATTCTCAATACCTCAACCATTTCTTAAGGCGTTGAAAAAGGTTTACCTCGCAGGAACAATAGTATGTCATTGGATGCCAAATTAATTCATTATCTAGAGTGTCAAAATCATACACGACTGACAGGTCCTGTAAGAGAGAAAATTTTTGGACGCCCAATTGCTCCTGAAACCTTAAATTTGTGTGAGCAGCCCATACTGATTTTGCAATATAAGTTCGTCTTGGAGTGAACGGAGATCGCGATTGCATATGGAAATCCAGTGAACCACGTTGGCCTCGGATATTGGTTTATACCTAAAAGACGAAGGGACGGCATACCAATAATTATCTAACGGTAAGCTAAACGATTATAGAGGTATGTTTGATAACTACGTGAACTTCTCGTGGGTAATTAAAAATCAACACTACTCCTGTCAACTACCGTTTATTGATAGACTACCATATAATTTTAGCAAGCTGATAATCTCGATAATTATTGCAGACATGGAAAAAATTTGTTCGGAGTATTCATAAAACAGTATTTGTATTTTTTCAGAAAGATTACGATTACTTTCCACTGCCAACGCCAGTGGTTAATAAGTAGCCTACTAAATTGTGACTACGAGGAATCGTTGATAAAATCAATGTAATGACATTGGATGATTAGAGACTGAAAGCGTATGAAGTCTCTTATACTAAGAGCAGCTCACCTGAGTGGCTACATCACATTTTGCATATAGATTTAGATATGTAAAAATCAACCGCATAATGGGTGCCGCGACGGCTCACAATCTTCCATAAGCGTAATCATGTGACTACTTCAGCGAAGTGCTGAAATATGGATCCATCATCATACAACAGAGACCATGAAACAATAAAATCTGTCTACTGACTGCATCAAAGAAGTGGAAAGGTCAGACGGGCGAGCAACACGATCATGGCTACAGTATTTTGCGATGTCATTCACATTGATTACCTTGGAATTGGTGAAACCATCTTCAAAGAATATCATTCACAGCTATCGAATAGATTCGGTATTGGTTTGAAGTAAAAACGATCGCGCTTCCAGAAAAAAAAAAAATTATCTTCCACCATGACAACGCCCCAGTGCACACGTGTGTAGTCGGCATGGTAAATATCCATAAATTCAGCTAAACACTGCTACTCCATTCAGCATATTATCTAGCTTTGGTACCCTGCGACTATTTTCAGTTTTCAAACCTGACTATCTAAGGGGTGTAGGGTAGAGTTTAGAGATAGCACCTTATCCTGTAGGCAGTCGGGCTACGTATTGGCCGTGGTCGCTGAACGGACCTGGTTCTCACCCAAAACCTAACCCTGCACCTTTGGCTCCAAGTGTCACACCCCGGTAAACCATGTCGACTCATGGGCTAAACTTGGTGGAGGGTATCTGGGCCACCCCGAATTATTTGGGTTCTTGGGTTAGGCAGAGAAATTGCGCGGTTGAGCAGGCAGGAACGTGCAACAGGTATGGTAGCGTATAAGCAATTTTAGTGGTAGCGCGCAAAAGCTCCAAGGAGTGAACTGCCTCTGGGCGCCGGCACAAATTTAAAAAAAAAATCCTAGAGCCTTTTTGGTAGCCGAAGAGCCCCCAGGTGGGCGTCTGTTTCCCATGTTAGGGGCGGCCCACGTAGAACGCATGTTCGGTATGCGCATGTAGCAGCCCTACCACCAAACTAGGAAGTAAAAGCCAGCGACCTATGCTTCTGAAATCTCCTAAATATTGCTACTGAATCGTCAAATACGAAGCCTCGAATAACGAACTACACACAATCGGTGACGCTACGTCATGAGACACCCAATGCTCCAGAAGGAGTTAAATAGGACTATATATATATATAAAACTGACTAGATGGCTTAGGAAAAATGCTGGACTAAACATAAAATATTTTTTAATTAAAAAATTCAAAACGGCCCTCGCAATTACATTTCTAGAGCGAAATCAGCCTTTCAAGCCACTTGAAAAAACATTTTGAGCATGTTTAGCATAAAAAATATATTAAACTTTACTATACCGAGGGAAGATTTGGCGGATCGACACTGGTGTTATCCGTTTCTCAAGACATAAATAGTACGTATTATGTATTGGGTGAATACCCTTATTGACTTATGCATTCGTTCATAAACCTCGTCGTCGTTTTCTTATGTTTTTGTATGTTAAACATTTATGAAAATATTATAATTTGCTGCTGTTATCTCGCCCGTATCAATGATTAGAAGGTTGGTTGCTGTGGACGCACGTCCTGTGCAACCCTTTTCCATACAATACAAAAGCAATACACCAGAAGATAAGTTATTTAGTACCTAAACAGAACTCTTTTTGCATATACGATGAATGCATAATACCAACAATCTCCCCACCACTACGAAACACAATTGCGTTTTCTTAACTATCGTCTATAGCTGTTATCAAGATACATAATCTTCATCATGATTACATGCATTATCCCCTTTACTTCGATTATATTCCATGATGATATCTTGTTTTTCTCTACGTTTCTTCAGTTCATTCCAGTTGTGTGTTTGTGTATGCGGATGTTGGGTTAGCTTTTTCAAAATACTATTTCATGCGTCAATGGCTGGCTGTTTCAGGGACAAGAAACACTTGCATCGACCATAACCAACCAACCAGCCAGCCAGTCATCCAGCCTCAGTATCATATTAAATGTTAGGGAAAAAAATTACTCTAACACAAGAAGCATATGAAATGCTAGCAAATATTTTCCAAAGCAATCTTTAACAAAGTGTGCTTAAATTACAAAACCAGTCTTCTCACAAACACACAAAAACAATGGTCGGTCTATCTTCATTTACTCCTTTTTTTTCTATCATCCACTTGTGTGTTGTATGTTTGACTATAGACATGCAGTTATAAGAATACCCAACCTTACACATATATAAGACTACACATTTGATAGCCAAGGAGCACCCACCTCATCCCATTATATGTCCTTTGTTCCTCATCTCTTGTTTAATATTTATCTAAAGGACTTTGTAATTTGTTTCCAAAAGAGTGTATGTTTCATTGACAGCAGCGGGTGTTGCTATAATTTATTCATAAGTGGCATTATGGCGACAGCCATTCATTGTTTTAAGGTTTAATAAACGATATTCGGTTTTAATTGTTTTTCCTTAACAATTATAGATATGAAATATGTAACAATCCGCACGTTGATAATTACATTTACCTCCAAAATAGTGGTGGATTTTGAAGTTTTTGAACTGTATAAAATATGGCTAAAAGTTTTTCCAAACAATTATGTAGAAATCTATTGAATAATCGAAGAAAAGTCTTATTATGCGTCTCCGGGTATGGAGGAGAATTAGAACGTGGCAATACCGTCATAGTGCGATATATCAGAGTGATCAAACATCACACAATAAAATTGTTAAATCCAAAGAAATGGGTCAGAAATAAAGCTTATAACACATAAATAAAAATTGAAGAGTTCATGATCTTTTACCATTGGTAGTTTGGTAGTGATTCAGTTATTTAGCAGAAATTGAGATGGAACTACAAGATGCGCTATCTTTTATGTCGATATCGGAATATTGAATAACTCAAAAAGCTGATTTCCAAACGTAAAATGGCTCTAGGAAATATCACCCAATGAAAAATCGCAAAGAAAATGAGAAATGGCCTAATGAAAAATAGTCCAAAAACAATGGAAAAAAATGAAGTAAGGAAATTATAGTCAGTGTAGACCGACTATACGATACCCTATACCATGGTTTAGAGACCATTAAAAATTAAAAATTAAAAATTAAAATTAAAAATTAAAAATTAAAAATTAAAAAATAAAAATTAAAAATTAAAAATTAAAAATTGAAAATTAAAAATTAAAAATTAAAAATTAAAAATTAAAAATTAAAAATTAAAAATTAAAAATTAAAAATTAAAAATTAAAAATTAAAAATTAAAAATTAAAAATTAAAAATTAAAAATTAAAAATTAAAAATTAAAAATTAAAAATTAAAAATTAAAAATTAAAAATTAAAAATTAAAAATTTAAAATTAAAAATTAAAAATTAAAAATTAAAAATTAAAAATTAAAAATAAAAAATTAAAAATAAAAAATTAAAAATTAAAAATTAAAAATTAAAAATTAAAAATTAAAAATTAAAAATTAAAAATTAAAAATTAAAAATTAAAAATTAAAAATTAAAAATTAAAAATTAAAAATAAAAGTTAAAAATTAAAAATTAAAAATTAAAAATTAAAAATTAAAAATTAAAAATTAAAAATTAAAAATTAAAAATTAAAAATTAAAAATTAAAAATTAAAAATTAAAAATTAAAAATTAAAAATTAAAAATTAAAAATTAAAAATTAAAAATTAAAAATTAAAAATTAAAAATTAAAAATTAAAAATTAAAAATTAAAAACTAAAAATTGAAAATTAAAAATTAAAAATTAAAAATTAAAAATTAAAAATTAAAAATTAAAAATTAAAAATTAAAAATTAAAAATTAAAAATTAAAAATTAAAAATTAAAAATTAAAAATTAAAAATTAAAAATTAAAAATTAAAAATTAAAAATTAAAAATTAAAAATTAAAAATTAAAAATTAAAAATTAAAAATTAAAAATTAAAAATTAAAAATTAAAAATTAAAAATTTAAAATTAAAAATTAAAAATTAAAAATTAAAAATTAAAAATTAAAAATTAAAAATTAAAAATTAAAAATTAAAAATTAAAAATTAAAAATTAAAAATTAAAAATTAAAAATTAAAAATTAAAAATTAAAAATTAAAAATTAAAAATTAAAAATTAAAAATTAAAAATTAAAAATTAAAAATTAAAAATTAAAAATTAAAAATTAAAAATTAAAAATTAAAAATTAAAAATTAAAAATTAAAAATTAAAAATTAAAAATTAAAAATTAAAAATTAAAAATTAAAAATTAAAAATTAAAAATTAAAAATTAAAAATTAAAAATTAAAAATTAAAAATTAAAAATTAAAAATTAAAAATTAAAAATTAAAAATTAAAAATTAAAAATTAAAAATTAAAAATTAAAAATGAAAAATGAAAAATAAAAACTGAAAAATTAAAAATAAAACATGAAAATTAAAAAACAGGAAATGAAAAATGGAATATTAAAAACGAAAAATTAAAAATGAAGAACAAAAAATGAAAAATGGAAAATAAAAAACGAAAAATCAAAAATAAAAAATTTAAAATTGAAAATGAATGAAAAATGAGAAATAAGAAATGAAAAATAAAAAATTAAAAATAAAAAATTAAAAAAGAAAAATGAAAAATAAAAAACGAAAAATTAAAAATTAACCGGTTAAAATAATAAAAATAAATATTTTTATATTAGTAGAGCCCCTGCAGTTGATATCTATAAGTGATACATAGATGATTCTTTCTGTTTTGTTTTAAAAAAGTGCCATACAAAAATCTTTAAGTACTAGATGTTTACACATATCCCCTGTGATCAGACTCACATGAATATTTTTTTTATTAATATCGGATGTATGTAATTTTGTAGACTGAGTGCACCTTATTAACTGCTCAACATTTGAAGATCATATAAATGTCTTAACTAGTGAAGATGAAATTGGAAAATAGGAAGACACTAGTAGCGATGGCTCCATTACTGAAGTTTCTGCAAAGAGAATAAATAACAGCGATGCAATCGAGACACTAGAATGGGCTAGAAATGAAATGAGATGAGATGTTGATCAGAGCGTGGTAAATATATTTCGACGCCAAAGCAAGAAATCAGCTTTCCAGTTAGTAGTAGAGAATAACGAGCAGAAAAGGATTGCCCATTTTTTCAATACATAATTCATATATATGAATTGCATATTATTAACAGACAAGGCAATTTCTTGTGACACATTCTATGCGTTCAATTACTAACCGATTTTGGCAGCAAATATATAATTAGAAAGGTATTTCTTTGTAGATGTTCACCATACTAACAGATGTGGACCTTTTGGTACATTTTTTTGGAGTAAAATTCATTTAAAGTTGCTACTAACACATACATAAGACACATATTTAACCTTCACATAAAAAAGTATGCATTGATATGTGTGTGTTCATTAAATTTGTGTTGCATTGTGAATTGGCTAAAGAATTGATTAGCATACCTTTAGGCTCTTATAAAATTATTTATTAACAAACACAGTTATATATCTTCTATGCGTTCAACAAATATTAATAATGAAATTTAATGAATTTTATTAAAAAATTCACAATTTAATGAATTTTATTTAAATATTCATACATATATATATAAATTTAAAAAAAACATTGAAAGAAAAAAGTTGAATGAGAAAGTAAAATTTCCTAGCATTTGCACTCGAATTTTGTGGGCAGGGCTGTGCTAATGTCAATAAAGATTGTTTACTCATAAAAAACTATTTTCATTTCAAATGCAACAGATACAGATACCTATATTTCACGAATTGAAAATGTGAACAATTCGCAAATTCTTTGAGAATTTATAATAACGCTGTAGAATATTTTCGGCATCATTGTCTTGTGGATGAGAAACTCCAAATCATGGTGAAAGTACTAGGCCAGTATAGTAAAACCTCCAAAGGATTTGGCTTTCTTGGGAGAAACTTTTCTATTTTATGACCTTTTATATTTCCCTTATCTTGATATTTCTTTCACTAGTTTTTCAGGTATAAACATTAAATTTACAGATAAAGAGGAAGTTTGCGTTGCATAAGACCAATGTAAAAACTTGGGTTCCAATCGCGTGTAGTACAAAAACGAACAAAGCATTCTCATGATGCTGTAGTGTATCCAGATATAATTATATATATTTTATACATTATCTCTAGATTTAAAAAATAAAATAATTTCATGAAACAATGGAAATACCCAGATGACAAATTGTAGAACAAAAATTAAATGGGTTTCATGTTTCAATATTTTATGTCATTAAATGCCGAACGCATATTATTTAAATGGCACACTTTAAATTAAATAAACAAAAATAAAAGACTGCAATTTTCGAATTATTTATACATGGTAAAATGGCCATGCAGTAGTATTACGGTGACACATAAAATATTCTGACATACATTTTCCAAGAATATTTATGTGGAATAAGCGAAACGTAAAATTTCAATAGGGAAAATAATTGTAAGATAAATTCGTAATTCTCAATCAATAATTATAACCAATAGAATTCACAATTATCAATTGTGATCATAATAACCAGCTTATAATAAAATCATAATTATGAGATTAAATATCCGACTGCTCCTATCTGCATGGTAGAGCGTTTTAGGCAGTCTGGCTATTTGATATTAAATAAAAGGAATCTCCATCTAAATTTAGAAAATATTATTTTATCAAAATAAATATCCATTTGGAAATATAAAAATGTATTAAATAAAGAACAAAAGTTTAGTATAGGACAAAAACAAAAAATCAAAGGTGTTTCACTTCTACGACGAAAGTACTATTTTCCTCACAATGTAGCGTATACTTTATTATCTACAATGCTAGTAGGCTAGGCGATTTCTTGTGACTGATGTTTTGTTCTACCGTTTTATCCCGATTTGGACCAAACGCATATTATTTGAAAGGTATTTATTTTTAGCCATTTTGCAGATTTACAGATTTTTAAATTTTTTTCTTTATTTTGAGTAATATATGCAATGCGTGTTTTATTAAATTTGCTAATGTGTTTGTTAATGAGTTTTTTATCTTCATTCACAAAAATAACGAACCATAAAAGTGTTGGTTTGTGAATTGGCTAAGTTGAAAAATAAAGCTGCCTAGAAATTGCACTCGAACTTCGAGTGTTGGAATCTGCTAGTAATTATAATATTATAAAACGTATTTTGAATTGTCTTTGGCTTTTATGGCCAAAAATTTTTAGTTATTGACGCCTCATTGGCCAAAATTTTTAAAAAAAAAAGGGGGGAAATGTCAATTTTTTAAGGTTTCATTCCATAAGATTAGTCTAACTTTGTTTTAGTACATGGATATAGTAATAAAAATTATTTAGTGAAGACTTAGCTACAATTTTGTTGAATAATGGAATGTGAAATCATCAATGGTTCTTGAGTTATAGCTGAAAAATATAAAATATCATAAACAAAAGTTTGGCCCGTCAACGCCAAACCCTTTGGCCTAGTACAGCAAGCCTGACTTGGAATGTCGCACTCCCCAGAATGATCTTCTGAAGGTCAAGCATTAAAACGGTGATTATAAGATTTAGGGGCTATGTTAAAGACATTTCACTGACCTGATCTCTTTTATGAACACCTTTTTTCAAAATTGAAAATGGAAATTTTTTTTTATAGTTCGAATTAAAGTTTGTTGCAGTAGTCCCTAATAAAATTCATATCAATATGACTCATGCTATTTATTTTCTGTCTGCTAGCAAAGGTAACTCTAAGCGACTTTGTTTTATGAAAACCAAAACAACAAAAAAAAAAAAAAATCATCTTAAATCATTGCCAAAACTACCTAGACTTAAATAAATATTGTCATAGTTGAGAATAAAACACCATAATCAACTAAAGGGTATAATAAATTTAAACTGTTCCACAACTTAAATAAATTCAAAATTTCGTTCTGTGAATGAGTATAAGTATGTGGATGTGTATGTGTATGTGTGTGTTTATAGGGTTTCCTTCGCTAAGTACGTGTAATAGCATTATCTTTTGTTCCTTGTGTATGTATAAGTATGTTGTTGTCGCATGTATAGGGATGATGAAGTTTTCATTTAAAAATAAATTGTTGCATACTTTGCGGCTGTTAAGCATTTTTTTTTTTGTTTTGTTTGTTTCTTCATGTATGACTCTAAATCTTATTTGAATTATTATCGCAGTATACATGACAGTTGCTGTTTATTCTCTTGATGTTGTTATTGTTGTAGAGCTACATAATCTAACAACATAAGAACTTACAATTGTTGGTGTTTCCTATTGTTGTTATCGTTTTTTTTTTTTAATTTTTTGTTGTTGTTGTTACCAGGACTTGATATCAAGGTATAAAGTTGTTCTTTACACTTGTTTTAAGCTTTTCTTTATTTCTTTGTTGCTGTATTATTTCTTTCGTTCTTTCATTATTTTGCTCTAAGTGCAGGTAGGGCAAAGAGAATAAAGAGCATTAACAAGAGCAGATCCCTAATGTGTTTGTTAAATAATAAATATGTATGTGCATTTAGTTGCAACATTATGTCTGCATTTAATTTGCTACCATTATTCTTTTAACGTTGGTTTTCGTTGTTTTTTTTTTTTTTACAAAATAATAAGATAAGCAATTGTTGGTAGATAAAAATATATTCAGTTAGAAGAAAGAAATAAATATACATACACATATATACAAGGTGTGTAAAAAATATGTATACACTTTGCCAATTATTCGACTTTGGTCTCACTTTATGAAGATTCGGCAGAAGTTTGGTGAAGTTGGAGTATTATGTTTCCAACAAAATGAAGCACCTCAATACTTGCATCGTGAAGATATACGAAATATTGACGAGAATCTTCTAAGCAGATAGCTTAGACGAAGAATTTATGCAGAGTAACCGGCACGTCCACCAGCCACCGGCCATTCAACGTTAAAAAAGAACTTCAGATTTAAATACTTCTGATAATTCTGTAACCCGATGCGCTTCGCTATACCCATCGTAACGAAATAGAAAACGGAATACATTTTGTAGAAAACTATTTTATATTTGGCGATTTTTAACTTTGTCGATTTTTGTTGTTGCTACTTTAGATTTTTGGCGATTTTTGACTTTGGCAGTTATTGTTTTTTGAAATTTTTGTTTTTGGTGATTTTCGTTTTTTACGATTTTTGTTTTTGCTTCTTTGACCTAGGCAATTTGCGTTATTCGCGATTTAATTTTTTTTTGTGAATTTCGACATTGGAGATTTTTGATTTAGACGATTTTTGACTTTGGCGACTTTTTTGTTGTTGCTAATTTTGATTTTAGCAATTTTTTTTCGCTTATTGATTTTGCCGTTTTTGATTTAAGAGATTTTTGAATTTGGCGATTTTGGATTTAGCGATTTTTGTTTTTTGCGATTTTTGATTTTGCCGATTATTAGTTGGCTATTTTTGTTATAAGCGAAGTTCGGTTTCGACGATATTTTAATTTTGGCAATTTTTTTTTTTTTTGCTATTTCTGATTTTGGCACTTTTTTTCGATTATGGATTTTGGCGTTTTTGATTTAGCCGATTTTTGATTTTCGTGACTTTTGTTATTCGCGATTTTCGGTTTCGGTGATTTTTAATTTTGGCGATTTTTGTTTTTTGCGATTTTTGATTTTGCCGATTTTAAATTGGCAATTTTTGTTATACGCGATGTTCGGTTTCGACGATATTTTAATTTTGGTGATTTTTTTTGTTGCTATTTTTGTTTTTGGCACCTTTTTTTCGGTTATTGATTTTGGCGTTTTTGATTTTGCCGATTTTTGATTTTCGTGACTTTTGTTATTCGCGATTTTCGGTTTTGGCGATTTTTAATTTTGGCGATTTTTGTTTTTTTTTTATTAATTTTGTTATTCGCGCTTATCGGTTCTGGCAACTTTTGTTTTTGGCAATTTTGATTTCTTGCGATTTTTGGTCCGATCCCGCCCATCTTGTGTCCGAGTAATCTCATTAATATCTTATGAATTCACGCATAGTCCCAAGGCTTTTGAAATTACAGTAATCCAGATATATAACATTAAATATTTACTTTGTTGGGGGTACCGCGCCCACTTATTTGATCCCGCCCATTTCTTTTCCGAGTACTAACATTGATAACATATGAACTCACACAAAGTCCCAAGGCTTTTGAAACTACAGTACTCTAAATATATGACATTAAATATTTACTTGGTATGGTGGGTGCCACGCCCAGTGATGCGATCCCTCCCATTTTTCCGTGACTCCTCAAATTATTCTAATATGTTTTACAACTCTTGTTGGCGTAGTACTGCAAATATTATATGTGAAAAACTCTGTTTGTGCGGGAGGTGCCATGCCCACTTGAAAAGCCAAAAATTATAGCTTGTTTTTTTTTTCTTTTAGGCAGTTTCTACCGTAAAAACTTCAAGACGATCGGAGCAATGGTTTGGCATCCTTTAAACCACAAACAAATAAGCAAATAAATACACGTTAAAACAAAACTCGTGTTTTATATATGACATATTCATTTGTATTTGCGGTGCCATGCCCACTGCCCTGAACAAACCCATTTTTGTTCGACTAATCACATGAATAAGTAATGGTCTCATGCAAAGTATAGTACTCCAGATATATGACTTTTTATTTACTTTGTATGGGAGGTGCCACGCCCACTGAGCTTATCGCTCCCGTTTTTTTGTTGGACTACTTAAATTAATACTAGCTAACCTCAGATAAATTTTCAAAGCTGTATATACATAGTGGTCGATATATATGATATTGAATAACTACTTTGTATGTGTGGTACCATGTCCACATATCCCATCCCGGCCATTATAGGAATTGCTACTAATATTAATATCAGTTTTGCAAAGCTCTACCATCATAGTACTCAATATAAATATCCAAAAAATAATAAAAAATGTATAGCCTGTAGTTATTTCCACACTTTATAAAAATTTCGGGAAAATCGGTGCCTCCTACCGTCTACAAACAAGCAATAATACATACTTTCGTTTTATATATACTAGCAGATTCCGTCGCTCGAAATTCGAGTGCAATTTCTTGGCAGTTTTATTTTTCAACTTAGCTAATTCACAAACCAACACTTTTTTGGTTTTTTATTATTATGCATGAAGATAACAAACTCATTAACAAACACATTAACATATTTAATAAAACACATAGCATACGTATAATTTTAGGTATGTGTTAGTAGCATTTTTAAATGCAATTTACTCAAAATAAAGGAAAAATTTTAAAAATCTCTAAATCTGCAAAACGGCTTAAATAAATACCTTTCAAATTATATACGTTTGGTCAAAATCGGAATAAAACGGTAGAACAAAACATCGGTCACAAAAAATCGCCCAGCCTATTAATATTATAGATACGTTGTATAATATTATATTATACCAATAACATTTGGAAGGAAAATAAATTTTTTGTAACAAGAAAAATTCTAGGATAATTTTAAAATGCTTACTTTGAAAGGACATTATAGAAATCCCTTTGTCTTAATCCGATAAAATAAAAATTGTTTAAAATTGCCGACAGTTTCATCTTTAATTTGAATGCGCTAAAGGTATCGTAGGATGATACTCGAATTTAATAATTCAATTTAAGTATATGTTTGGGAAAATGTGATTCCTTAAATTTGTAAAGTCCTCTCAAAGGGAAACAAGATCACAACATTTTAAACTCTCAACTTAGTTTCAGATGATTATAATCTGACTCGTATGTCATAACATATATTGCTTTTTTTCGTGAGCGTAATCATTCAAACTGTGTACAAATTTTTTTGCTACACCCTGTATATGATACTAAAGGATACCCTAAGATGTTCTTTAGGAATGCCAGCTATTAATTTGAATTTCAAAGTTTTATGTTATTGTTTATGTACTGCAATTTTTTTTTTATAATTTATATGGGTTACATGTGTTATGTATTCATTGTTCCAGCTGAATGTAAATAGGAATCCTTTATAGTAGTTTTAATAGAACTGAAATGGCTCTGCGACCTCTAGAGCCTGAAATTATTGTCCCACCAGTCAATTCAGTTTTTTTAGTTACTACAGATTATTGAATAACAAATTATTGACCTTAAATTTTTTAATACCGTCTTATTCTGAGCCAGCCAAAGTTCGCCATCTACGACTATGCATCAGATATTTAGGGAAAAAAAGCAAATCCATTTTACTTTCTCGATATTTTGTGAAACTAGTGAATAGGCGAATACCGGTGAATACCGAAACCTAGTCTTGTGTTCAAAATGAATTTTAATTTTTTAAAAAAGCCTTCTTTCAGCTCGATTTAAGTTTTCCAAGGATTCCACTTTTTTGGATCCGTTCTGAAAGTTAATTTATTTATCATTATGTTTAGAAGCAGCAACAAGTAACAATTCATTGAATCCTCAAAGGCAATAACATATCATTTCTGATAAAGTATTTCATTTCGAAAAATTCGTTGGCATTATCCAATTATGTAACAAAAAGCAATTTAGTCATTTATACGTTTTTCCCTAAATCAAAGTGGATTATTCCGCGTACATCCCGGTAATCTTTGTTGATTGCTATGGACAAAGCGTCATTGTGTTGACTCTGCCTTTATTATGCTGAATCCATGTTTTAGCTACAATTGTGCTTCAATGTTGATCAGCAAACATTAATTTGAAATGTACACTCCTTTAAGTTTATGCTCTATCGTAAGTATCAGTGTCTGCCATTTTGCGTACAGCTATATTATACTTAAACTGGTTAGTAGTAGTGCGCCTAAGACAATCGTTAAAAATTAAAGACATTTTAATTTAATATACACAAAATAGTTACTAAGAATTATCTCTTTTAAATTAAAATTAAAATTTGTAATACGAAATATTAAGTAAACTCTTAAAACTACGATCTGTTGGGTTTACATTTTAACTGTTTTTGGGAAAAAAACGAACACATTTTTTTAAAGAAGAAACTAGAACATAATTATAAGTGCAATCGCGGTAAGTGAACATCGTCTAACACGCGGTAGTGTGAACAAAATAATTTTTGCACTGACTGACTCACCTTGTAGCGTGAATAAATCAAAAGACACGATACTGTGAACAACCACAAATTATTTGTTTTTACAGATAAATGTGCATTATAATAACATTCATTGTGTGTGTGAAATTCATTTGTCGAATTTGGGGAAACCCATATTAAGCTCACGTACGCACGAAAATGACTGATTTTGACAGATATGTAGTTAAACTCTAGTTGTTTTTTCTTTTGCGCAACATAAGTCGCATAAAAATTATCTCGAAAAAAGTGGATATCTTAACTTTGCAGTGAAAGGCGGACATTTGAAAGACCCTAAATTAGGAAGTTAGTATTACTTCATTGTCAATACAAGAAAATTTAGATAAGTCAACGATATGCAGCTTAAAAAAAAAAAAAAATTTGATTTTGAAGCGTGTTCTTACTTAGCGCATTCTCGAGGCCAGGAAAAAGACAAACATTGAAAAAACAGAGTTTCCTAAAATGGAAAGATATGTATGTCTACAGATGGTTTGATAGTATGCGGAACAAAAACTGATCAGTAATTGGAATGATTTTGAAGGAGAAGGCCAAGCAATTACACTTAAACTTAACGAAAACAAAAGCAATTTCACTGCGAGTGCTGGCTAGCTTATGCGCTTTAGAAAACGTTTTGGCATTCGACTTTTGAAAGTGACTGGAGATAAACTTTCGTCACAACCTGAGCTAGTGGATACTTTCAAACTGAAACTTTAAGAAAAACAATTGAAGAAATGTAGCTTTGCAAAGATCACTTGTATAATGCCGACGAGTCCGATTTGTACTGGAAGCATTTGCCGACGAAAACTTTTGTGTTAGCTTCAGAAAAGACTGCTCTGGGCACAAAGACGGAAAAGCAACGAGTTACTTTTTTGTGTGACGCGAATGCTTCCGGAACTGCTATGATCAGAAGATGGTAACATAATTGGAATGTTCATGCTACCAAATGTTACCCTCTCTCATTTAACCAATGGACGCAATAAAAATCACAAAGCTTTACTATAGACACAGCCTTTTGGCCTCAGTTGCAGCAAAAATCAAAATTGATAGAAACGATGAAATCTTTATCATTAAAAAATGCTCTAGTGAACGACGCATGAAATCAAGTTAGGTCTGAGATGTTAGCAAAATACTAGAAAAACTTTTTGAGTATTTTGGAACCTGAAAAAGAGGAAGATGACAACAACATTCCATTGCGCGTATTAAGAGAGTGTTTAACTCGGAAATGGAATCACTGATAAATTCAACACTCAATCTTCTGGAAAGTTTTAATCCTGAGGTATCTTTCCATTGCTTCTACTCAACGAAATATTAAATTATATTTGTTTAATTTTTTTAATTAAGGTGGAGTACACCTTACCTATTGTTGCAGAATGGAACTCTGATACTTTTGAAGATGACAAAGCCGAAGAGCACGAACACGAAAAGGAACAAAATGAAGATGTCGACGACCATGACGGCGTCGAAGTTGTAGAAGATAATGTTGACCGGATAAGTACAAACGAAGCAATTGTTATTTTCAATAAAGTGTTGGATTGGGCCGTACAAAAAAAGCGGACCAAAGCGAGGTAAATGTGCTTAAGCGTTTGAGAAAGAATGCTGTACTTAAAAAAGCTGCGCTTTCATTAAAACAACAAAGTATAACCGATTTTTTTTTAAGAAATAAGGGCAAAAAACATTGAGCTCTCATCCATGTAATACGAAAAAGTCTGTTTATGTTAATTATACCCTATACCACTATGTGGTTTGGGTATAATGACTTTGTGCTCCTGTTTGACCTACACCCATCTTTAATTATACCGATCGAATCAGAATCACTATCTGATTTGATTTAACGATGTCTGTCCGTCCGTCCGTCTGTGTGTCCATGTAAAGCTTGTAATCAAACTGCAGGTCGCAAATATGAATATGTTTTGATGAAATTGGGTATTTGATCTTTTATCGGCCATGGGATGAACGCTATTGAAATTGTTGGGAATCGGTCCATGTTCAGACCTAGCTCCCATACAAATGACCTCTATGAAATCAATATATATTGCCATAAGATCCAAATTATCATACAAATCTTAGTCAAATTGGGTTTGTATATATATATTACATCCATTAATCAGTAGCCCAAAAATGATCCTCTTAATCATAGGCCTCGTATAGAGCTTCTTCCCGATTTTCACTTAAATCTATCAAAAAAACAAAAATATTGCACTGATTCTTCTTAAATTTTGTTTGTATATATTTTTACAAAATACAAGAGACTTTACCAAACATCGTCAGGATCGGTCCATTTTTGGGCCAAGTCCCCATATAGATACAGCATCCGATATAAACTTTTTCATATCTGCAGCCGAAAAAATTAATAAAAATCCCACTCAAATTTGGATTATGCTTGTTTTCTATATCCAGTTGGTTGGGTCCAAGAGATAGGGTCTCTAAACGCATGGTATAGGGTATCGTATAGTCGGTCCAGACCGACAATAATTATACCCTATACTATACCACTTGGGTATAATGACTTTGCGCTGCTGTTTCTAACTACCAAAAATATTTGACCTAGACCCATCTTTAATTATACCGATCGAATCAGAATCACTGATTCGATTTAACGATGTCCGTCCGTGTGTCCGTCCGTCTGTGTGTCCATGTAAACTTTGTGATCAAACTGCAGGTCGCAAATATGAATATATTTTGTTGAAATTTGGTACATAAGCTTTAATCGGCCATAGGGTGAACGCTGTTGAAATTGGTGAGAATCGGTCCATGTTCAGACCTAGCCCCCATGCAAATGACCCCTATGAAATCAACATAAATTGCCATAAGATCCAAATTGTCATATAGATCTTACTCAAATTGGGTTTGTATGTGTTTATTACATCCATTAATCAGTAGTCCCAAAATGATCCCTATGGGACAACTCTTAGTCATAGGCCCCATATTGAGCTGCTTCCCGATCTTCACCTAAATCTATCAAAAAACAAAAATATTGCACTGATTCTTCTCAAATTTTGTTTGTATCTATTTTTGCAAAATACAAGAGACCTTACCAAACATGGTCAGGATCGGTCCATTTTTGGGCCTAGTCCACATATAGATATATCATCCGATATGAACTTTTTCATATCTGCAGCCGAAAAAATTAATAAAAATCCCACTCAAATTAGATTTATGCTTATTTTCTATATCCAGTTAGTTGGGCCTAAGAGATAGAGTCTCTAAACGCATGGTATAGGCTATCGTATAGTCGGTCCAGACCCACTATAATTTTCTTACTTGTTATATTTATATTCGTGAACAATCTTGATTTTAATTAGTTCACGTTACAGCGATTGCATTGCACTATGGTTCCAAACATAACTTTTCTTGGCCAAAATTATAAAAATGAAAAAAAAAATTAATTTTTTGGATTGAAATATAATTTTTATGAAAGTTTTAATCCTTTAATGCATTTTTTTTGTGTTATTAACCCTTTACTGCACTGTTTATTAAAAATTTGTTTTATTTATATTAATTCAGTAGTTGGCTGATTTTTTTAAAAATAATATTATATTAACATCTAGTTAACCGAATTCTCTAACTAAGGCCAATTGTTTTTAAGCTTTCCGCTTTTAATGTTTTAAAGAATAAATGAAAAAGGTTAGGTAACCGTAAATAATGCATAATGGACATTGAATGTTGTATTAATTGTTTTCTTTTTAGGTATATTGTTTGGCTATTTTCGAATTTTAAAGATTTCAGCTTTCTTATTGGTTTTTATTCGAATAGAAAAAAAAATAATTACATTTTACACGTTATTACACTGTTTTAACTTATTTATAAAACTAGTTCTAATTATCAAAAATATAATGTTAAATCCATTTAAAAAAATACTATATTTAAAACTCGCTATCTTAAACTAAGTTTTCCTCCTCGTTATCTTCATCTTCATCAGTCATACATTCGTCGTCTTCAGTGTGGTGTTAGGGTAAATATGCTCCTATGGGATCCTCACAACATAATAATTCAACAATTTCTGGTGGAAGTGTTAAACGTTTTCATTGATGAACACGCAGGGATGATATTAGTGGATGTGATGTATCCACTGCTCTGTTACAAACATCAGTGAGATTATCGATGCGGCTGATTTTTCGAGCATGATGCAACCTATCAGATTTATATAATTTATTTCGGGACTCTGCAGCATCTTCTGCAAAATTATCAACCGGCAGTGCAGTATTTTGAATTATTTGCCTCGAGTGTATAAGCACTTTTTGCTGCCGGTTGAAAACAATATATTTCAAATTTGTCTAAATTTAAGGAAAACTGACAAGAGAGGCATATCAATATTATCTTACAACGAAATATTAGTTCCTCTTCGACTTCAGTTATTTTCGAAAACATATTGTGCTCCGCAAATGCTCGAGGAGATGTGTTTCCATCGTTGGTATTACCAGAGCCACCGATTTTTGGAACATCAACGCGTAGAACAAGGCCTGCCCAAAATTCATTTTGAACTTTCTCCTTTTTTGACACAACAATGAAATTATCTTCATCCGATTTGATTTTCCAATTTTTTACGTCACATTTGTAACCCAAATGAAGAATAAATTCAAAACATCTAATCCTGGAGATTAGTGGAGTAATGCCATGCTTCAAATTGTTGCTGCTCGGACGAAATTTTTCGGAATTAAAGTCCATAATTTTAATACAGTCCTTTGGAGTACAACCGCAAATAGGGCAAGTTTGTGTCGATTTAGTTCTGGTAATAATTTTTAAAACTTTTCCGTCGATTACAGTTAGACACAAACTGAACTTAATTTCAACTATTCTGCTTTCTTATGATATAATTTTCAAATTTTTGAGATTTTCAGCTTGTTTTTCTAAATCGTCTTTTTCTTTTAAGATAACGTCGCTTGGTTCTCTAGTAAACTCAAGTTTAAAGGATCTATAAAATCTTGTCGATTGCGGTGTGCGATTATGCAGGAGAGGTTTGCCTGACGAGAGTGCAATATTCTCAGTGGAATAACTGTCGTAGCTAAAATGCATGAAATAGGATTGTTTATACTGAGCTTGGCCAATTCTTCCGTCAAAACCATAACTCAAAATAAATTCTGCAGACATAAAGTTCGTATTTTCGGAATTCATTACAGATATTATGACTTGTTTTTGCAGCTCAACTATTCTTGCAGCCGTGTCGTTTACAAGCCCTTGTAAAGGCACTTTTGCAATACTTTCGCTAACAGTAAAGTTATCAGGCCTACATTTACTTTTTGCCTCGAGAATTTTCTTGTAGGATGGAAATATATGGAAATGTTTCTATGAAAAATTATTTTCAAGAAGAAATGCCAACGCTACATCTTCAGAAAGAGCAATTGGTGTTGCCACATCTTGGGTGCACAATTCTCTAATTTTTGACGGTCTTTTTGGACTTTCTACAGCCTTCTTCAGAACAACTGCCAAATCAATATTTCCTCGTTTACGAGCTGACATTGATGCTGCATTGATAAATAGATTGGTTTCATTTTCGTTAGATTTCACAAGTTCAGCTGCTTCTCTTCTCTTACTTCGATCAGACTTCTGAGAGAATGATAGGCATGGTTGTCCAGCTCCTGACGTACTTGGCTCATCTGAACATACATCCATCGGGCATTCTTCTAATATACTTGCTCTTGGTGTGTTTTGTTTTGTCAATAATAATTCATCGTCCAACCAATCAATTTTTTTTAATAAATGTTTTGTGCGTTTGATTGCATTTTTCGCAATCTCTTTTTAAATTTGAGCAAAACACATTATTTGATGCAAATATTTATTAAAATTATATTATATTTGTTCTTTTCTTTGCCCTCTAAGCCAGTTTTGGAATAAATCCGAATTTTTGAAGGAAAAGTTTTCTGGAAAAAATAATTTTTTTAATCGGCAAGTATCGGGAAGATCTAACACAAGGGAATTAAGGTACAAGTTCTAATCTTCGTTTTCTAATTATTCATACAATTATAGATTTTTATAGTTTTTTTGTAAGTCTACCTAAAGTTAATTTTTTTGCATTACATTTTTTTTCTGGTATGCATGAAAGACTTATTTTTTTTATCATGACGCCAATTTTTTACGCTTTTGTAATATAAAATTGTTATTATACTTAGTGCCTGACAGCCACTGAAAGCAGACTAGCTCGAGAATTTTTGGAAAAATGGAAGAAAAAGTGAATTTCGAGAGCTCATGAAACATATTTTTTTTTTTTTTGGGAAAACCATCAGCAAAACCAAAAAAAGGCTTGACAGATACTAACGTAATTCTGCTTCAAGGGTTAGGAAGTGGTTTACTGAATTCAGTTGTGATGATACCAATGCAAGTGACGCCGAAGCTCAGGTCGCCCAAAAGAGGCTGTCATGATAGAATTCGTCTATAAAATGATATTGGAATGATATTGGTTGATTGACGATGAAGGCGTGTAAGTTTTCTGGGTCTACTGAGCATATACATCACATTTGTCATGTACTTCATCTATACATATACCTGGCGTGATGGGTGCCGCGATCGCAAGAATTTAGGATATAAAATTACCAAAGTTATTACCCACTAGAGATGGATGAACAGTGAAAAGTATTTGAAAAGCGAGAGAAATTCATAAGATCTATTTTGAGAATCATGAATGAAATTTTTTGAAAGACAAATTTTTGCGTTGTTAGGGATGACCACATGTATGTCAAAGAAGACTGCCAACGTCTTTGTTCTAAATATAATTTTGCTTTTGGAGGACAGATTAAGAAACCTCTATTGGCGCTAGAAAGTTCGCTTTGCAATATTTTGTCTGCTAGGCTATTTGTCAACATGAAAAAAGCTGTTTTCACAAGTGTATAGAAAAAAGTGCTTAGAAAAAAAATTAAAGCTTTTTACGTGAGCCTACTATACCCAGTTTTAGCTTTATGATATATCAACTTACAATTTGCACTAGCGAAATAATATTGAATGCACTAAAATAGATATTGGGCTCGAAAAAAGCAATTTGAAGAATTTTCTGGTTTATATTCCAAATTGGTTCTTATTTATGGAAATATCACCTAAGAGATCGATATAAATTGCATTAGGGTCCAGATTGTTATATATGTCGTGATTAAATTTGTCTTCTGAGTGCCAAAATTCGTCACTTAAACTAAAGGGCGTATAACCAAATTAAGTCACAGTCCACATATCAAATAGCCGTCCGATAGTCAGATAAATATATATGAATTGTTCTAAAAATTATATATTTCGTTTGTGTATGTTTTTGGATCACAGGTGTTACCTCTATAATTTTTGGACCTAGTCACCACATAATACCAACTCTTTATATGAATTGTTTAAATATTTTTAATAAAAAGTATTTGACAATCTCACTTAAATTTTGGCTATTAGTGACCTCAATCAGTACGGTTGGACAGACCCTTTTGTGAAGGTTTTTTTTAATTCTTTTTTTTTTTGTAATTAATTTTTTCTTATTAAATATTTCTAATGTGTGAGTTCATTCAAAATTTGCCTAAAGTAACTAGAACACTAATTGATCAACTAAGATTTAATAAATCCAAATACACTAACAAATTTAACATTAATGAACAAAACTAATAAAGAAATATTTTAAATTTTTCTCACAAATATATTCTACGCATACTGATCATTAATTTCGTTGTCTGTGAACAATTTATTAAAACTCTTTATGTCTATTTACTGTATTTTAATAGTTCAACGCGTTTCAAGCGTATGATTTTAATTCAATTACGTAGCAAATGAAATGTGGATACATTTGATTTTGGAACACATAACTGTTGTTGCAATGAAATAATTTACATACGCATTTAAATATTTAAATGGTTTCATATAAATTTGAATGTTAATCCTTTGAATGAACAGACTAGGCCAAAAACTGTGGGCGGCCTCGAGAGGGTAGAAAATATTTTTTTTAATTAAAATTAATTATATAATTATTTTTTTTTTTAATTATTCGAATAAATTCAAGTTAATCGAATAATTTGAAAATTTAAAATTTTATTAAAAATTTCTGAATTGGATTTACTTTTGCTCAGCTCTTAAAGTTTTCAAATTTACTATATCGTTTCTATTTTTTTTTTTTTTAATTATAAGAAGAAATTTGAGTAATCGAATAATTTGAAAATTTTGAATATAGTTTAAATTTTCTGATTTAAATTTTCTTTTGTTCAGTTATTAAAATTTTAAAATTAATTAAATAATTTATTATTTTTTTTTAAATATTCGAATAAATTCGAACTAATCGAATAATTTTAAAATGTAAAATTATATTTAAAATTTTGTATTTGGATTTTTCTGTTCAGCTATTTAAATTTAAAAAATTGTAAAATAATTTCAAAATTTTTTTCATCATTCGAATAAATTAGAGTTAATCGAATAATTTGAAAATTTTAAATTTTATATAAACTTTGATAGTTGCATTTTCAATTGGTCGGAGATAAAAATTTTAAAATTTATTAAATAAATTCCAATTTTTTTTAAATTATTCGAATAAATTCTAGTTACTCGAATAATTGGAAAACTTTTTAGTTAAAATTTATTATTTGGTTTTTAATTTTCCATCATTCGAATAAATTCGAGTTAATCGAATAATTTGAAAGTCTTATGCCCGTTTTCTCAATAGGCGATTATCTTTTATCCCAACGAGAAACTGCCGATTAAAGAAATTTGGTTTTCTCAATGTCTGGTTTGCTTCTATTTTGTCGCAAAGCTAACCGGCACTCATCTGCCAGTTATTTATTTATCGTTCAGATAAATTATTCTCCCAACTTTCATACCAATTTTAAGAGGCATTGCCAACTGAAAATAATTCTTCCAAATTTCATACGTATTTTGAGAGGCATTGCCAACTGAAAATAATGTTTTTGTCGGTACATTGAGAAAACCAAAATTGTTAACCGGCAGTTTATCGGTCCAATAAATTTATGTCCTGGTTAAGTAACATGCAGTTTGACGATACATTGAGAAAACCGGCAATATAGTACAAAATAAAGGAGAAGTATGTAGTAAAATTTTTTTTAATGCTACGCAATCTAATAATTATTACGTAGGAAAACCAAACATTACACCAGAATTGTGAACACATATAAGACAACATTCATTACACCATTCACACCAGGGCAATGAGAGTATATATAAGTTCCATTTCTAGTAATTGGAATACAAAAAATCTGATCCCATAAGATATTCTTGATACTTATAATAAGCGGAGTTGAGAAAGCAATGTCCGTCTGTCCTTCAGTGGAAATTACGATCATGCCTGTAAAAGCTCACATGGGCTGCTCATTTTTACTGAAAATGATACATAGACAAAATCGGTTCCACATGTTGCGAGATGAACAAAAAAAATCGAAAACTATGATTTTTTAAAAGTTCTTGTTATTGTTGTTATTCTAGATTTTGTAATTTGTGTGTCATAGTAGTAATTCTTTTTTTTTCAACACTTTAGATGTATGTTGTTTTTCTTCTAAAGTCCCTAAATTTGAACTTATAGAAATATTTCCTTATTACAAGTTTTTATACCTTATACCACCATAAGGGTATACTATTTTATTATACCGATGGACTTATATCCTTTAGGACCTCCTTGAGTCAATTTAAAGGCGAAGACTAGAAACTTTAGAACATATTAAATAGCGGCAATGTATCGGCAAGAGTTTTGAGTGCCACAAACTTATGATCACAAAATATCTACAATCCAAGAGCATTGAAAAACACGTTGGCTTAAACCGACTATGCAATATCCTATAGCACGAGTTTTCAAAAAAGGTCTTACATCCAACCTTGCTGAGGCTACAATTTAATATAGAAAATAAGAATAAATCAAATTTGAGTGGGACTGCTGTTAATGTGTGCCCTGCAGATATGAAAAACTTATTATTGGTTTACAGTCTTCAATGGGGAATAGGTCTATATTTGGACCGATCACAACCGTATTTATAAAGTCACTTTATTTACTCCGAAACATATACAAACCAAACTTTCGAAGGATCCATGCTATAGTTTTTTTTTTTTTTTTTTGATAAATTTAAGTGAACCAGCAGATTCCAGCCCTCGAAATTCGAGTGCAAATTTCAGGAAATTTTTTTTTTCATTAAACAAAGACCCTTAAGGTATGCTAATCAATTTTAACCAATTCACGAATCAACACAAAAAACAGACTCATTTTTATTACATACATACACTTTAACAAATTTAATAAACACACACATAGCATTGTATAATTTTATGGATATGTTAGTAACAACTTTAAATGCAATTTACTCAAAATAAAGGAAAAAATTAAAAGATCTGTAAATCTGCAAAACCGCTAGAAAGAAATATCTTTCAAATAATATACGTTTGGTCATAATCGGGATAAAAGGGTAGAACAAAACATTGGCCACAAGAAATCGCCTAGCCTATTAATATTATAGATATCGAAAAGCAGCCTCATACGGGGAGTATGTACTAACGGTCCTACAGGGTTAATTTTTTGAGAACTGACTTACTTGAATGATTGTAACAAACAGACATACATATATCAAATTTGATAGATTTTTCTGTTATAATCTATATCTTACGGTAATTTAAGTGTCATTTCAATGGGTGTCATTTGTATAGCGACCGTACCGTACTGTATTTAAAAAATTAGCAATGATTTTGAAAGGCGACTTCCTTACCTTTAAAATGATTGCTGGCGGAGGGTGCTAGGTCCACAGCGGGCTTCAATATATTTTATCAAATTTAAATATTATTTTAGTGCTAACATTACATGTTGCAAATAAAAAGATAATGTGCTGAAATTTGGAACTTAAAGTGTTTTTGACCAAAAGACGAACCCTACTTAAATTTATTAGAATCGGCCCATATATGGACCTAGTCCCCAAACAATTTTTCTTTAGAAATTGGTTTTAATGGCACTGAATGTAGCAAAAGTTATTCTATTGCGATGAAATTTGTATCGTAAGGTTTTATTAGGCCAGTGACGTGATCTTCAAAAAATCTTTGAAATCGGTCCACGTTTGGACCTAGTCCCCGTACAAATATTCTTCAAAATTTGGTAAAAATGCCAATTTTTGCTAATTTCTGTACTATACTTAAAAAATTACAAATTACAAAGATAGTGCAAAAAAAACTCTGTAAAATTTGAATGGAATCGGACCACATTTGAACCTATTTCCCAGATTTTTTTTTATAAAGAAGAACACCCAAATTTCTCAAAATTCCAAATTTCGCAATGAAATTTTATTTATTAACTACTTATAGGACTTATAATTTGTGAACGACGAACACTATTCCAAAGATTTTCCTGGTCTTCCTCTGGTTCGGTCAGTAAATGTATGGGCTTTTTCGAAGATTTTAAACGTCGCGAATTCATTAAGCCGATTTTCATGAATTCATGAAAGTTCTGGTGAAACGTCTACTTCTTTTATAACACCCAATCTAAATGCGCTTTCGTCTTCCGAGCTTATAAATAAATCAAACAATTTAAAACGTTGTGAAGACATTATTGCGCATCACTCTTTTTACTTTTTTCCAAAATATTCTGCGGCCTCTTATTGAGCCAAATGCCAACTCGCCTCAGCACGAAAAGTGGGTCAATTTATATATCAGTCATCAGCACAATATGCCTAGAAGTTTCTATTTATTTTTTAATTTAATTTATTATGCTGAATTCTGTAACCGCTAAAAACCGCTATATGTAGCGCTAGTGAATTTTCGTTTTTTTTTTAATTTTTATGTGCAAATTTTTTATTAAGTTAACTTCATTTTTTAACCTGGCATCAGGTCAAAAGTTTCTAATTGTTGCAAAATACGTACATTATAAATTTTCGACCTTTAAAAAAGAATCCAGGGAGCGCAAGCGGATTTTTTATTGTGCTGAGTTCATTAACAAAATTTTGATGATCATTGCCTTCCAGAATTTGTAATCTATAATGGGCTAGGCGATTTCTTGTGACCGATGTTTTATTCTATCGTTTTATCCCGATTTTTACCAAACGTATATTAGTTGAAAGAAATTTCTTTTTAGCCGTTTTGCAGATTTACAGATTTTTAAATTTTTCCCTTTATTTTGAGTAAACTGCATTTAAAGTTGCTACTAAATGTGTTTGTAATAAAAATGAGTTTGTTTTTTGTGTTGATATGTGAATTGGCTATAATTGATTGGCATAGCTTTAGGGTCTTTATTCAATGAAAAAATAAAATTTCCTAGAATTTGCACTCGAATTTGGAGGGCTGGAAACTGCTAGTTTTTGTTATTACCAATACACCAAATTTACAAAACATTAACAATCTTCTTAACAACACTTCGCCATCCTTTCGTAATCAAAATAAAATATGAAAAAAATTAAAATTTCTGTTTTCAAGCCCAAAAAAAAAAAAAAAAATCGTGAAAAATAATATGAAAATCTGAAAAAATTAGGTAATATTCGGTATTTTGCAGCCTTTAAATTCAGCTATATTACTTTAAAATCGATAAATTTTTTCACTGAGTTATGGCAAAGCAAGTGTACCCATCTGTCCAGTGTATGTCAAGATGTTTTTACAACTTTATAGTTGTTGCGTGCAGACTGGCAACTATATAAGCAGCCAGGTTTACTTTAACTAGTTAGAGTATTATATTCGTGAATCATTTTAGGTAATACCTAAGTAAACGTATTTAAACATTTTTAGTTCTATTCTATCAAAATAGAAAAAACTACGAAAATATAGTATATTTGAAAAACCGAGACTGTAGAAAAAGTAAGCGACAGAATAACACTGTTTTTAAGCTTGTTTTCTAGAAAATAAAAATATCTTTGAAAAACATTATAATCGGTGAACTTGTTTGCGTGCAATTTGATTTCAAAGAGGATATTTTTCAAAATATTTTGAGCCTTTTTATAAAAGCTAAAAAAATTCCAAATTTGCGGAGCTCTATCATCCATAATTTTTATACCATTTTGAAACTGTTTATTGATTCTTAATCTCGATCCTATACATTCATTAATTTTACTAAATAATTCTATCAAATTTTTGATTTTTTCCACGCTATTTGGGAAAAGGCGCCACTGTGCCACACGGACAGACAGACAAACGGAATCGCTAAAGAGACTCCAATAAACGATCGGTGCAATAAAGTGTGGGTTTAGGTCAAATATTATTGGTAATTACAAAATACATAGTGGTGTCTCTAATATAAATAGGCAAGGCGATTTCTTGTGACCGATGTAACTTTGTCAGTTTTGAATCGATTTTGACCAAACATAACTCATTTGAAAGGTACTTCTTTTTAGCTGGGCACTGAATTTACAGATTTACCGCCTGGAACATTTTTTGAATAAAATTCATTTAAATTTGCTACTAACACATTCATAAAATTAAACATAAATTTAACACATACATATATTATACAATTAAATTTGTTAATGTGTTTGCAAAAATTGTATATGAAGAGCCCTGTGTTGAATTGAAAAATAATTTTGGACATAATAAGCGACAATAACGCAATAGAATTTCGTTATGATGATTAGATATCACAAGCCCTGTGTTGAATTGTGGATTTCCTAAAATTAGAATGTCTTTGGGTGGGTAGTTCAAATACCCTGTGTTTTATTTATAATGAAATATATTTAATGAATTACATAGACTAAAGGAACATTGAAAGAAATAAATAGAACGAAAAAATTTAATTTCCTAGAGTTTTCATTGGGATCTGCTAGTAAGTTATAAATAGACAAGTAAGTTATAAATGCCTTAGCTACCACCTAGAGACAGATATAATTGATAAGATGCAGGTTGAGAAAATTTTTCCAAAAATAAATTGTGTTATGTATGGCGGCATTATTTTAAGTTTTTCAGTAGGCAAGCACACACGACACAACGCGAAGTTCCCAACTAAGATTTTATTGTGAGTGGCCCTAACTGAACGTGGTGGTAATGAAAAATATATTCCAACTCTTTTTTTTTAAATATCAACGACGAGATCCAATAATGTTCATTTGAAAACCTAAAGAAATAAAAATTCGAGTTTAAACGAAAAGTAAACAACTCCCTAAATAATCAATCCCCAACTAACACCAATTGAAATTTATTTCGAAAATTTCAAGAGAATCCTATATAGGAATGGTTAAAAAGAGCAAAAAGAGCTCAAAAACGTTAATGCCAAGGGAACTTTTATGGATGAAGTTGTGAAAAAAAAGCGTTCTGAAACCCAAACGATAAATAAGTAACCCCTTTAGTTATTTTTTTGTAATTAGTCGAAATAAATTAATATTTAATCAAAATTATTTCCTTGATTACTACAATTTGATTTTTTCGGTATATTTTTTATGTTACTTCTATTAAAAAAGTTAAAAATTAGATATAAAATTAATCGAATAGTTAATGGTTCAAAATTCTTCAATTAATGGAACAAAGTTAGTTAGTTGAGTGGATGCTTAAAAAAAATCCAGCTACCTTTAGGTTAGTTACATATTTTTTGAAGGGGAAATTTCTTTTTCAGGGTAGTTCGATGAAACGTTTTAAAAAAATTTTCATCTTGGCCCCCGGCCCAGTAGAACCAACAACCAGCATACTTCCCTGTATACATTAACAATGCATGTATGAGTTTTTCGTTAAAAGGCGTGTGTTTTCTACTAAAATGAGCATTTGAATTAGCGAATTATGCACAAAATGGAGTATAGCAAATGTATAGGTTCAATAAACAGATCATACGACCGTAAACATTTAAATTTACTATTTAAAATAAATTATTGAATAACTGAGACAAGCTGAAAAATTAGCTTCGAAATTAATATTCACGGGATAGGCATAATCATAACGAGAAATCTGCTAACACCGAAAAGTGTACATTTTTTCATTTTTAACCTTAAAGTTATTCCAATTTAGAACCATTTGTTATGCAATATTAAAGAAAATTTTGGCTGTACCCTAAACGTGGCATAAGAACTTATAAAAACTAAATTTAATTGCGGCATCCAAAAATGAACATCGTCGTTACCACAACAATAGTTTTTTTTTTCTGTTAATAAAAAACTTTTCACTTTTTCCTATATAAACTCAAGTTATTTGGAACAAAAGCCCAAGTAAATACGAAAAAAAAAATTAAAACTATTCCGTATGAAAGTTTATAGCAAATTCGGAGTTTAATTTCTCTTGGTTCGTTTTTTCTTTTTTTTTTGGTTCGTATAGAATTTTCTTTTTGTTTTTTTGTTCTCATTTTATTTTTTGATAAACTTGTTTCAAATTAATCAAAGTAATTAAAAATTCTTGCAAGGTTTTGCAATGAATTTAATTTTATTGAAGTGCTTTTCAAACATCTAACGAATATGCACACACACACACTCACTATCCTTGACGTATAGAGAAAACGTACGTATGAACGGTATTAAATGTTCATACACATGAAAGTAAATATATGGATGCTTAAAACGCAAAAGGGCATATGACGTATTTTTCATGTCTTAAAACAAAACAGTAAAAATAATTTTTTTTGAATCCATCTGTGCATATTTATGTCAACTAAAGGTACTATCACACGATTTTTACATATGTACTGTCAAATTTTCCCACAGCAAAAGTTGTATACATCGTGTGATACATATGAAACATTGTTTATGTACAATACATGAAGAAAGTCACATGTACATTTTTCAATTAGAACAGGTTCTATTTTTGCACGACAAACATGAAAATACAACACTGCTTGTGGCGAAAGAAAAACAGAGTAAATGTTAAAGATTAATATTGAAAGAAAAATAAATTGTTTAATATTATTTAACAATTAAAAAAATATATAAAATATATAATTTTATAAAACTTTATTTGTAACAATACATTTTTGTAAATTCACAAGTTAAATCAGCTGTTGATTACATTTAGAGGTTATGTCATACGGAAATACATATATACGGAAATATGTAAAACGATATTTTTGACAAACATACGGATAAATTACATATGGATAAAAAAAAGTGACAGTACATGTGTAAAAAACACATCGCATGATATAAGTTCGTTTGTGAATATTCTAACTTGAAAGTATAATTTTTGTTGTGGACAAAGTAACCTTAATTATTAAAGTCTTCTATCGATAAACTGACGTTTATTAAAAATGCAAAAAGTATATTTTCCTTTAAAAAACCATAAAAAGTACATTTTCTTAAAAAACTACCATTTCTTAACAACGCCTTATCTTAAATAAGTACGTTTCCTCAAGAACTTATTTTTTCTTAAAAAAGCTATTCATATTCTTAATTCATAATTTATATCACACTTTTTTAAGAAAATGTATACTTTTACAAAAGGAAGGTACTTTTTGAAAATTCGTTAGTTTTGAACAAAAAACAAAAGGCTTTTTAAGAAGACCCAATTTTTTAAAAAAATTTAATTTTTAAAGAAAAAGTACTTATTGAAGAAAAGGTACTGCTAACAAAAAAGGTACTTTTTAATTAAAAATACTTTTTTAAGAAAAAGTACTTTTTGAAAGATATATTTTAAGGAAAATTTATTTTTTCTACAAACAGCACTTTTTATAATATTTATGGTGTTCTTTTTTAAAACAAAAGTACTTCTTAGACAATGATAATTAAAAAAAGACATTTTTTTAATATTAGGAACTTCTTTTTTTAATGTACTTCTTTAAGAAAAGTTCTTTTCAAAGAAAAGCTCCTATTGTAAGCAATATAACTTTTTTAAGAAAAGGGACTTTTTTATGCCTTTTTAAAATATATTGCTTTTTTAAGAAAAGTTTATTTTTAAAGAATAGGTCCTTTTTAAGAAAAGCTATTTTTTTAAACAAATGTATTTTTTTATATAAGGTACACTTTAATAAAGGTACTTTTTTTTAAAGAACGAGCTATTTTAAGAAAACGTTTTTTTCAAGAAAGAAGTCCGTTTAAATGTTCTTTTGTAAGAAAAAGTCCTTTTTTAAGGAAGCATACTTTTTTAAGAAAGGCAGATTTTTAATAAAAGGCACTTCTGTCATAAAATATACTTTTTTAATAAAAATGCTTTTCAACAAAATGAACTGTTTTTTAATAAAAGGTGTTTTTTTTTTAATTAAAGGTACTTTTTTAAGAAAAGGTAATGTTTTAAGAAAACGATCTTTTTTAAGAAATGTAATTTTCTAGCAAAAGTTATTTTTTAGCAAATCGTACTTGTTGAATAAGCTGTAAACTTTTTAAATCAAATGTACTTTTTTAATAAAAGTTACTTTTTGAATAAGAGTTGATTTCTAAATAAATGGTATTTTTTAAAAAAGGTACATTTTGAATAATGTAATAATGTACTTTTCTAAAAAGTTGTACTTTTTTAATAAGCCGTACTTATTTAATAAAAGGTGCTTTTTGAATAAAATGTACTTTTTGAATGAACTCTTTAAAAAGTATACTTTTTGAATAAAAGTTATTTTTTAATTAAAGTTATTTTTCTTACATTATATTTTAAAAAAGGTACTCCTTTAAAAAACGTGTTTTTTTAAGAAACGGTATTTTTAAAGGAAAAGTAATAAGTAAGTAAGTAAAAAGTAAAGTAAGAAAAAAAAATCTTTTTCAGAAGGCTTCTTACTTAAGAATATGTATGTTTTTTTAGAGGAATTATACTATTCCAGAGGGCATAGTTTTTTAGGAAAATTTACTTTTCAAAGAAGAAAAGCCACTTTTTAAGGAAATGTGCCTGATTTTGCAAAGCCACTTTCTAACTGAAAAAATTAACTTTTTTAAGAAAAAATTTTTAAGAAAACATCCTTTTAAAAGAACAAGTTCTTTTTTAATAAGTTATCAATTATACGTTTCTAAGGCAGGTACTTTTTAAAAATTGTAAATTTTTAAATAAAAATACTTTTATGTAAGAACTAATTTTTTAAGAAAATAAATATAAATTTTTTAATAAAAGGTACTTTAATACGAAAAGTATGTACAATGTACATATGTACATATATGTAAGTATGTATATATTTTTGCGAGCAAAGATACTTTTTAAGGGAAGGTGTTTTTTAAACAAAGTTTTTTTATACAAATTTTTTTAAGTAAAGGTAGTTTTTAGCAAATGGTTCCCTGTAAAGAAATTGGGCCTTTTAAAGAAAACGTACTATTTAAGAACTAGGTAATTTTTTAAATAATTTTTTAATTAATTAATAATTTTTAAAGAAATTTTACTTTTTTAGGAGAATGTTGCTTTTTAAACAAAGGTACTTTTTAAGAAACATTACATTTTTTAAAGAAAATTTAATTTTTTTTAGAAGAGGTACTTTTTGGACAAAGGATACTTTTTTAACAGAACCTTTTGTTTTCTGAAAAAGGGTCCTTTTTTCTTCAGAAAGTACCTTTTTTCAAAAAATACCATATTTTAAAATATCTTTCCTTAAAAAAATTATTATTAAAAAATATATACATATATGGGGGATTTCATGTCAAGTGCACCAACTTTTGAAACCGATGTCTTCCGATCGGGATGAAATTTACACCAAGGTTAGTCCTATTGGCTAGTAGTTTAGACACAATTTTTCAACAATATCGGTCCGGATCTCTGTGAGTTAGAGGGGATCAAAATTTGACATTTTGGCCAAACAGGTGTCTATTCTCATCCATGTACCTATTGTTCTTAGAAAATTTTCTCCCAAAGAGTTTAGATAGCTATTTTTTCAATTTTTCGGAAAAAAATACTTAAAAAAAAAAAAAAAATTGTAGACTTTTTTTTTTTTGCTAAATTAAAGCAATTTTTTCCAAAAAGGGCATTTTTTTTCCCCAAGAAAGCTTAGGATTTTTCCTTTAAGAGCTTTTTGGTCGCTTAGTGGGATGGGATTGGGATATCTATCAAAATAAATGTTTTGTAACTCAAGACAACGGTTTTTCAATTTTTCACAAATGCACTTATTTGAATTTTTTCCTATTTGTGTGTAAAACCTTACAAATAAAACTTATACTGAGAAACTAGACAAACTAAACTTTCCGAAGGTATATAACATACCTAACTAAAGTTTTATACCCTCGATACTGTAATACCCAGAATATGTTAACCTCAGGAAAAAATCGCTTTTTTTCTATAGAAATGTTGAAAAATTATTATTTTTTATTTATTTTTAATAATAATTAAATTAATGTATAATAATAATAATATTAAAAATAAAAAGATAAATAATTTATTAAAAATTTAATCTTAATTGCATTAGATCCATTTATATCATAACTATTTATACCCTATACCACTATGTGGTTTGGGTATAATGACTTTGTGCTGCTGTTTGTAACAACCAAAAATATTTGACCTAAACCCATCTTTAATTATACCGATCGAATCAGAATCATTTTTTGAGTTGATTTAACAATGTCCGTCCGTCCGTCCGTCCGTCCGTCTGTGTGTCCATGTAAAGCTTTTAATCAAACTGCAGGTCGCAAATATGAACATATTTTGATGAAATTTGGTATATAAGCTTTTATCGGCCATGGGATGAACGCTATTGAAATTGGTGAGAATCGGTCCATGTTCAGACCTAGCCCCCATACAAATTACCCCTATGAAATCGATATAAATTGCCATAAGATCCAAATTGTCATATAGATCTTACTCAAATTGGGTTTATATGCGTTCATTACATCCATTAATGAGTAGTCCAAAAATGATCCCTTTGGCCCCATATAGGGCTGCTTCCCGATCTTCACTTAAATCTATTAAAAAACAAAAATATTGCACTGATTCTTCTCAGATTTGGTTTGTATATATTTTTGCAAAATACAAGAGACTTTTCCAAACATGATCAGGATCGGTCCATTTTTGGACCTAGTCCCCATATAGATATAGCATCCGATATGAACTTTTTCATATCTGCAGCCAAAAAAATTAATAAAAAATCCACTCAAATTTGGTTTTTGCTTATTTTCTATGTCCAGTTAGTTGGGCCTAAGAGATAGGGTTTCTAAACGCATGGTATAGGGTATCGTATAGTCGGTCTAGACCGACTATAATTTTCTTACTTGTTTTATACTTAATTTATTGTAACTGATGAAGTATTTAAGTCTTGTAAATTTTTAAATACCCAATCTTTCATCCAGCTTTTTTGTTGCCTTACTGCGTTTTTTTTGTTAATCCTTTCTTGGCGTTACTAGGTTCAGCTGTTGATTTCGCTGCTGGTTTATTTGTTGTCTTTGGAAAGAAATCGCATTGAATAGAGGCAGAAACCTTTTTCAACTTGAGTCTTCCATCGACAAGCGGTATAAAAGCATGGTATTGAGCGGTGCCATCGATTGTTACCGCAGCATCGAATCTGCTCTTCAGTGTTTTCAATGTTTCCTGATGATCCTCTTTGCTACTAAAAACTATTTTAGTTTCTTTACAATAACTCTTTGCCCAATGGAATAAAGCAGTCGCATCTAAGATGCGATCTTAAAGAGAGCACTGGAGGCTATACTTCGCTGCATTTCTTTTAAGGTTTGCTCCAATACCATCACATGCTCCTTTACCATGAGCAGTAGGATGAAAATGCCACTCAGCTGGCATTCCAAAATCTTTTTCATGAGCCATAAGGTTTGCGAAGCTAGTTTTGTTTTTAAAATGTTGACGAGCTCCGTCTGAAATGTAGTATACCTTCTTTACTGTAAATTTAGATTTTAGATATTTTAATATTATCTTCTGGTACTCATAAACTGCAACGGTATCATGTTTTAACTCATCGGATATGATTGCCATACTTTTGTGTTCCAGTTTTTCATATTTCATGTAGTAAATAACTACTGTGAATATAGTTGCTTGGTCGTTATTGAAGTGGAATGCTTTTATGGCATCCTGAAGAACATATTTATAGTTTTCTGCGAAATCATATGAAATAACAAATTCACCAGACTTCAAATGTATCTTCAAATCCTTGAAGAATGACCATTGCTTTTTGACTAAAAAGTCACGGTTTCTCAAGTTTAGCAATCCTGTACACATTTCTTCCACAAAATCATCCATATTTAAAATGATTGTTTAAAATGTGCATCTGTCAGTCTGAATCCAAGAATCAAATTTGACCTCCTCTATATATTCTCGGTCTAAAGAGTTGATTAAATTTTCTTTGATGAATGTGGTTTTCGGGCAATTGGTACATTCACCTAAGTGGCAAGAAATTGTTACAATACGACACATTGTCAATTTAAGGCAATCGCGGTAATCGTGTAAATCTTCTGCCGAATCATCTGTTAAATACTTTACGTTGATTCCTTTAACATCAGTTTAACATTTTCATGGTAAATGCAAACGCGTACTGTGTGAGTTCCGCTGCTTTCTGCCAAAACGCAATGTTTTGGCCTCATTTGGGTTAATTTCGTGAAGCCAATTCTAACATGCTCGTGTTCAGATTGAAATATTGCAAATAACTCCTTCAGGTTACAGAGAATCATTTTCTTCTGTTATGTTATGAAGGTATTTACATACCTTCGGAAAGGTTACTTTGTCTAGTTTCTGAGTATTAGTTTTATTTGTAAGGTTTTACACACAAATAGGAAAAAATTCAAAATAGTGCATTTGTGAAAAATTAAAAAACCGTTGTCTTGAGTTACAAAACATTTATTTTGATAGATATCCCACTCCCATCCCACTAAGCGACCAAAAAGCTCTTAAAGGAAAAATCCTAAACTTTCTTGTGAAAAAATAAAAATGCCCTTTTTGAAAAAAAAGGCAAAAAATGCTTTAATTTAGCAAAAAAAAAGTCTAAAATTTTTTATTTTTTTTTTTTGTATTTTTTTCCGAAATATTGAAGAAATAGCTATCTAAACTATTTGGGAGAAAATTTTCTAAGAACAATAGGTAATAAATTACATGGATGAGAAAAAACACCTGTTTGGCAAAATGTCAAATTTTGATCCCCTCTAACTCAGAGAGATCCGCACCGATCTTATTGAAAAATTGTGTCTAAGCTATTATCCAATAGGACTAACCTTGGTGCAAATTTCATCCCGATCGGAAGACATCGGTTTCAAAAGTTGGTGCACTTGACATGAAACCCCCCATATACTAAAAAGTATGTTATGTTAAACAACAATTTTGTTTGAAGAAGAACAAAACACAAGTTTCTAACAGAAATAATACCGTATTCAAACGGTTTAAAATGGAGTGTAGTATTTTGGTCAGATTCAGTAAATCCAAAAAAGGACAATATTGGAATACAAATAAAATTTATGTACACTGTACGTTCCAACTCAATTAAAACCATTAAAAAAGAATTCTCAATCTTTTCAATCCTTTAATTGTCTGAAAATCATGTTCTGTTTAGGAATTTATTTTGTCTTTCAAGTGATGCAGCATAGACGAATGGCTGGAAAATCAAAAATTTCAAAGAATTTATTAACAAAAAAAAAAATAACAGTTTGAAAAATTATCACTAATACCATCAATGGCATAAAAGATGCCAAATTAAAGATTTGGTCCGTTATCACTTCATATGTATACAGTTTTTTTTTTTTTAACTAAAACAAGTAAGAAAATTATAATCGGTCTAAATCGACTAAACGATACCATATACCATGGTTTAGAGACCCTATCTCTTCGGTCCAACTAATTGGATAAAGAAAATAAGCATAAACAAAATTTGAGTGGCATTGTTATTATTTTTTTTTGCCTGCAGATATGAAAAAAATTCATATGGGGTGCTATATTTGTATGGGGACTAGGTCGAAAAATGGACCGATCATGACCATATTTGGTATAGTCACTTATATTTTGAAAAAATATATACAAACCAAATTTGAGAAAAATTTGTGTAATATCGTTTTTTTTTATAGATTTAATTGAAGATCAGGAAGCAGGTCTGTATGGGGCCTATGACTAAGAATTGTCCTAAAGGGATTATTTTTGAACTACTGATTACTGAATACAATAAACATATACAGACCCAATTTGACTGAGATCTATATGATAATTTGGATCTTATGGCTATTTAATTCGATTTCATAGGGGTCGTTTGTATGGGGACTAGGTTTGCAAATTGGGTCGAGTTTCACCAATTTCAATAGCGTTCATAAAAGCTTATATACCAGATTGCATCAAAATATATACAGATGGACAGACGGACGAACACCACTAAATCGACTCAGAAAGTGATTCTGAGTTGATCGGTATAATAAAAGATGGGTCTAGGTCAAATATTTTTAGTAGTCACAAACAGCAGCACAAAGACATTATAACCAAACCACATAGTGGTATAGGGTATTAAATCCTTCACAATTTAAGAAGCGGGGAATTTACACGCTACGGTGAGAAGCATCACTTATTTAAAGTAATATAGGGTTATGGGGCTCGTTTTTATATCAAGCAGGATGACAGTATAGTCAAAGCAGAACTCTATTTGTTCCTCCCATAACACAACCAGAGAACCTAGTTTGTACAATCGTACGTCTGTTTACCACAATAATAGCTCAAGAATACAATTTATTTTACAGCTTTTACAGGCCTCTGTGTTACACTTTTAAATCTGAAAACATTTTCAAATAAGGCTGATTACAATTTTTCTGTTGAATAACAGATATTTTTTAGAAAAAATACTTTTCTGAAGTGACAGACCACTATCAGTTTAGGAAACTATACGCTATATGGCAAATACATATATGTGTGTGCGTTGGTGCATGGGTGTTTAATATGAACTGAGAAAACTTTTTCCTAAAATCATTTAATCTATTTGTAAATGTAACTCGTGAAAATATCTGCCAATCTCGAGCTATTTTCAATGCTCGTACTTTTATTTTTATGTTCGCCTCACATAGAAAAACTTTTGAATAAACTAAAATCTTCAGTTTTTAGCCATTAAGCTATATACAGTTAACACAAAAACATTTACATATATTCGACACTTAGTCCTCGATAAAAATTTGATTTATTAAAATAATTCAGCTGCAGCAAGGCCTAAACATTGACAGATAGCCAGGAACATGACCAAACTTTTTATTTTAAAATATTTTTTAAAGTTCAGGTTTTAATGATCCATATTAATTTAATCGGTTTTATAATTGATCACAATAATCTCATTGATAAAAAAGAATTCGGTTATAAAGGATTATTAAGTAGAACAGAAAGATTTATCTAACATTTCTTTTAACAGAAATGAATAAACTAAGTTTCCAGTAACTTCAGGTTATGGTGTATGCATCTTACTTATTTTCTGAACACATTTATATGCTGAAAGTAAAACATTAATTTCACCACAACTTTTTAGACAAAAGAAGCGACCCATTTTTACCTCAATCTTCTATTACCATTTCAAATTGTTGATGCTGTTCTATATGTAACTTTTAGCCATTTTTTCTTGTTTGTTAGTAACAATTTTCACTTTAGATGAAGTTTTTCTCATCATTGTCTTGTTTTGTGAAAAACTGCCTTTGTATTGAAGTATATATATATGAGTGTTTGCGTGTATGTGTGTACTTCTGATACAGTTTATGGGTTTAAAAGAGTTTGTTAACAACAAAAAAGTTTTCTATAAATCTTTGTTAAGGCCAAGACAAATGAAATAAGCCAAAGTTAATGAATAAAATCTCGTTTAACCCGGGAAATAGTGTGAAAAATATTAACAACACCGGCAGCAGTTACATCACCATCAATAGAAAAACAAACTTTCTTCTTTAGGCAGGTAATCATGGTTGAATATTAAAATTCGCTGGATTCTGATGTTGTTTGTTTGAAGTATTACATTTTCTTTCTAACAATAACTACAGAAGTATAAAAGGAAAAAAAAAGTTTTAAAGCAATCTTAGGATGATGAAGTGAAAGGCAAATTACTTTATGCAAGAAACTTTAAAAGTGCTTAATGATCTTTTCTAAAAGTACAAATTAGAGTTAGAGAGTTCTTTGGAAAATAAATATTAACAAGATATTTTAAATATTGAACTGTGATGCTCAGATTCAGAATTTTGAATTCAGAATTTTGAAAAGTCTGCACAACAGACATATTCATAGCAAGGTGTTTCTATACAAAATAGATTACAAAATATATTTAGGTAAGTAAATTTGCAATTTTTTAAAGTGTTCAGTAAAGGGTTTAATAAAAATTTTCGTAGACTTCAGAAAGTCGAAGCTTTATCAAAATTTTTAATGTGTAATCGATGACATGAAAAAATTTTGTAAACATAACTGGGATAAGAACAGCACAATCTATTTATTTATTTATTGTGCTTTCTTGTACAACAAAAAATGTTTTCTTATAATAACAGTAGAGGCTTAATTAATTAAAAGCTTAAAATATGCTGATATGAATAAAATTAATTACATATATTAATTGCTACTGAAATAAATTAACATAGCAGATAAAATAGAAATATTTCAAAGATTTTACTGTGCAAATAATCAAAAACTTGTTTTTTAAAAAGTCTTTGCAACCTTCAACTATTAATTATAATATATATTTTCGTTATCACTGACTAAATGACGGACTCTGTAAAGATGTGTGATAAATATTTAATTTTATAAAATTATCACACCAACGTCTAAGTATCAATGTTTATATACAAACAAATATTTGCTAAAAAAAAAGTACATTTTCGTAGAAAGTACTTTACTAAAAAACGTACATTTGCTTAGGAAATACTTGGTCTGAAAAAAGCATCTTACTTAAAAAGTATCTTTTTTGAAAAATTACGTTCTCTCTCTGAATAAAATAAATTTTCTGATAAAATAATTTTTCTAAAAAACATAAATCTTCTTAAAAAGTATTTTTTGTTAAAAATGAACTAATTTTAATGAAATACTTTATCAAAAATACCTTTATTTCATTCAAAAAGGACTTTTGTTTGTTATATTGGAAGAGGCTTAAATAGTATAACTTTTGCTTGAATTCTCATTTGGTTGTTTTCAGCAAATATATATGAATTTAACTTTTTACCAAACAAACTATCTACTGCATTCGGTTACTGATGAGAGTTGGTGACTCTTCCCGAAACAACTGTATAACCTGTCATGCAGAATATAGATCTATTTTTTTAAACAAATATGCCAATGTTTTTGCTTTTTTTTTTTTTTTTTTTTTTTTTTTTTTTATTAATCAACACTCAGGGGATGCCCCCTACAGATGCAGTGCATTGTGTTGATCTTAGGAAAGATATAGATATCGGAAGGAGGAAAGAGAGAGTAGTGTGTTTATTTTTTTTTTTATTTATTTTTTTTTTTTTTGCAGCGACAGACCAAAGCCTCTGGTGGGAATCGAACCCACGACCCCCGCATGGTAGGCGAGCACGCTACCTACTCACCTACCGGGGCGCTTAATTAAGCTAAAACCATTTGATCATGAACCTCAATAATTTCAATCTCAATCAATAAAATAATAAAGGTCGAAAATAAGATTTTTTTATTTCTAGGGAAAATAATAAAATTAAACTTATTTTTTTAAAAAATTATAATTTCTCAAATTAGTATATTTTACTAATTACCTTACTAAGTACCTTTTAGTTGAAGAGTACTTACTATTCAAAAGCGCTTTGTAATAAAAAAAATAACCCAATTTCCCAATTTTCATACTGAAGATTATAATGCACGAAGAGATGTGAATAGAATGATAAAAAGTGCGAAATCGGAGTATTATTCTAGTCGTTTTTATTAGCTGTTGGATCCAAACAGACTTGGAAAGCTATACGTGAAATTGGTGTTGGCAAATCATCGTGTGTGTCTACCAGTGACATAGACATAGAGAAAGTAAACGAGCCCTTTACAAATATTCCCAATGTTCGTCCGAATAAAAGCTTTTATGACCACTGTCCAACTATTTCTGGTAATTGTTTTAACTTTAACTGTGTAAATCAATCGGATGTTCTATGTAATTGTCTCGCGATTAAATCAAATGCAGTTGGGGTTGACAACATTCATCCCAAATTTCTGAAAGCTATTATTCCGCTAATGTTACCCAATATCACGCACATATTCAATAATATTATCACTAAGAGCGTTTATCCCCAAAATTGGAAATATGCGAAAATCATACCTACGCCAAAACCAAACAATGAATACCGACCAATTGCAATATTACCGTATTTGTCAAAAGTTTTTGAACATTTACTCCATGGTCAAATAAGTAATTACGTCAGTAATAATGATTTGTTGACAAATAGGCAATCAGGATTTCGACCACAACACAGCTGCATAACAGCCCTTATTGATGTTTCTGAAGAAATACGTAGCAAAATTGACGATGGAAATATCTCGTTCCTTGTTCTTCTTGACCACTCAAAAGCATTTGATACTGTGGATCATGAAGTTCTCTGCCTGAAGTTGCTTAAATTGTTCAATTTTTCTCCTCTATTTATACGTTTAATGTCATCATATTTATCATCCCGTCGCCAATCTGTATTTGCAAACAATAATATTTCAAGTCCATTGCCTGTTCTGAAAGGAGTTCCACAAGGATCAATACTGGGACCACTACTATTTTCAATTTACATCAACGATTTAGTGCGACATTTACAATACTGAAATGTCCACATGTATGCTGACGACGTACAATTCTATATAAGTAGTGATTTAAGCAACATAAACGATTTTTTGGAAAAACTAAACAGAGATCTGAAACACATTCATGACTGGGCAAATATAAACGGTTTGTGTTTTAATCCTATAAAGTCTAAGTGTTTAATAATAGCTAAGAAAACTTTGAAGTTACCTTTTGAGCCGATTGTAATGCTTAATGATCAAAAAATAGAAATTGTATCAACAGCCAAGAATCTTGGTATCACTTTTAATTCCACTCTCACATGGTGCGACCATATAAATGCTGCTACAGGGAAAACTTATGCAATACTACGGCCACTGTGGAACACCCAGTATATTACACCACTTAAGATTAGAATTTTATTAGCAAAAACCTACTTAATACCAACTCTACTATATGGATGTGAAATATATGCAAGTTGCGATTTTACAAGTGGAAAAAACTAATGTCAACGTATAATGCAATATTAAGATATGTTTTTAATTTAAGAAAATATGACCATATATCTAAATATTCCAAAAAACTATATGGGGTGACTCTTACTGATTTAATGAAAATAAGAACGCTATCACTGCTACACAAAATTATATATACACGTACACCGCCTTACTTTTCCGAAAGATTACTTTTTACACGTTCAACAAGATCAAACGATATCATACACTTAAGATATCGAAGCTCAATATCTGAGTGGCAGTTCTATATTAATTCAGTTCGTCTTTGGAACATGCTACCCTCGTCCATTCAATTTATAAGCAACGCCCAGCAATTTAAGAAAGAACTATTTCAATTTCACTCATAATTAATTAAATGTAATTGATTTCAGCTCTCATTTATATATATATATCTTGTTTCCTTAAAAAAAAAAAAAAAAAAAAAAAACTTATTTCTTTTACATTTATATTTATTTATATATTTCTATTAAATTAACCCATTATGCTTCATATGTATTAACCATTTTTATTTTTTTTTTTATTAATTTTTCATCTTTTTGGGTTTTATTTATTAAATTATTTTTTTTCTGTGTACTATTTTTATACAGTGTATTTTTACACGTACTTATTCATCATTACTTTGTAAAAATTACTTTAATTATAAGATTGTAAATCTTGTTGTAATGGAAAAATAATAAAATATATTAAAATTAAAAAAATTAAATAACCTTTTATTAAACAAGTAAGAAAATTATAGTCGGCGTGGGCCGAATATACGGCACCCTATCACGCGTATAATCCAACTAATTGTATATAGAAAATACACATAAACCAAATTTGAGTGGCATTGTTATTAATTTGTTTGCCTTTGAATATGAAAAATTTGTATCGGATGCTATATTTATATAGAGACTAGATTGAAAAATTTACCGATTATGACCATACTTGGTAAGGTATTTATTTTTTGCAATATCACATACAAACCAAATATGAGAAAAATCTGTGCAATATTTTTGTTTTTTTTATAGATTTAAGTAAAGATCGGGAAGCACCTTTATATGAGGGCTATAGCTAAGAATTTTTCTATAGGGCTTATTTTTTGCACTAAACACAAACAAACCCAACTAGATCGACGTCTATATGATAATTTGGATCTTATGGCAATTTAAGTCGTTTTCATAGGTGTCATTTGTAAGGGGGCTATGTCTGAACATGCGCCGATTTTTGCCAACATACCAAATTGATGAAAATATATTAATATTTGCGACCTCTAGTTTGGTCACGAGGTTTACATGGACACACAGATGAACGGACAGATGGTCAGACGGACGGGCAGACATCGCTAAGTCGACTCAGAAAGTGATTTTGAGTCAATCGGTATAATAAATGATGGACAAATATTGTTGGTAGTTACAAACATCAGCACAAACTCATTATACCCTGAACAGATAGTGGTATAGGGTATAATTAGCAATTCGAAAATAAGTACCTGTTATTAAAATTATAACATGTCGCACCAGTACCTCTAAAGTGAGTCAACTCAAAATTTACAAATTTTCAGTAGAGGCGAAAAAGTTTTTTTTAATATTTACTATAAAATTTAAAAACAATTGTTTAATTGTAAAGGATTGCGAATAATACAACAGTAGTTGTTTTTGCAATTTTTTCAGTGATCATCAAAAATAACAAGTTTTTTTATTGCATTTGATATATATAGTACTATATCATGCCGACAAAACAATAGAAAAAATTAACCAAAATCTTCAAGATTCTTCTGACATTGTTGAGAAGTATACTATTGACTGGAAAATGAAAATTAACACACAAAAATGTGAAACAATTTTATTTAGACCGCCAGTTGACAAATGCAATAGTAACATTAGAAAAAACTGGAAATTGTTTGAAATTAGATCACATTTTCATAATACTATAATAACAAATAAACAAATTGTTAAATATGTAGGTGTTTATTTAGATAAATTTTTATATTTCAATAATCATGTACAAATTATTATTTTACTTAAAGTTTGTAAAGCCTAAGGTCAAAATTATGATGTATCAATCATTAATTAGACCAATCATAACTTATGGATGCCCAATCTGGTTTAACATCTCACCATCTTACATGGAAAAATACGTGTATTCGAAAGAAGGTGTTTAAGAGCTTGTACATCAATATTTAGATCGACGCAAAACAACTATACAAAGTACATATCCAATAAAAAATTGTATAATTCTGCCAATATTATAAGAATCGATAATTTTATTATACATTTAATCAGAAATTACATTTTCAGATGTACATTATGTAGCGAAAACAATTTCATTCTGGCACCCTACTATTCAAATGAAGAATATATATCTGATACCCTGAAAAATGGGTTTGTTCCACCTGAGGCATTTCTATACCTCGATAAGATTAAGAAAATTCAAAATAAAAATGGCATAACAGTCTTTTATCAATTATATAATGATCTAATATATGATGTCAGCATAGCTAACATAGAACATACCTTGAAAAACTCAAAAACTAAAAAATTATGGTGGCTATAAGTATTTATTTATATACCCCTTGTTTTTTTTTTATCCTTTAGACCGTTTGTAAGTTTAAAAAAATATTAAAGTAATGTTTTTAAACAGAATTTTTCCATTACAAAATATCAATAACTTATTCTTCATTTGAAGTAAGGAAACTAGTAATTTATTTTTAAATAAAAATATATTATTATATTAATAATACTCGAGAGCCCGATTTTGGGTCTTTGTATATAGAAAATTATTGTTAACTATTGTTTATTTTAGTTTATGAATTGTTATCCTATTATGAATTAATAAACGTTTTGAAAAAAAAACAAGTTTTTTTAGTGCAACTCAAAATATGTCTTTTAAGTGGATTTTAAAAAAGCTACTCTTATAACACAATTTGGGTTACAGCTGTATTTTTTTTTTTGCGAAAGACCGATGTAAGTTTTTTACAGTGGATAGATATGACCACTGTGTCTCGTTTTCCTGTAAAAAGTGAAAAATGAAAAATTTTGAGTTGACTCACTTTAGAGGTACATGTGCGATATATTAAAAAAATAATTTTCATTAAAAAAGCACCTCTTATTTGAGAAGCACTTGCTTTTAAAAAAGCACCGTTTAATAAAAAAAAGAACATTTCATTAAACAAATTAGAAAATTATAGTCGGTCTAGACCGACTTACTATGCCCTATACCAAAATTTAGAGACCCTATCACTTAGGCCCAATAAATAAGATATAGAAAATAAGCATAAACTAACTTTGAGTAGAATGGTTATTAATTTTGTTTTGTTTTGCTTGCAGACATAAAAAATTCATATCGGATGCTATATTTTTATGGAGACTAGGTCGAAAAATGGGCCGATTCGGACCATATTTAGTAGGGCCCTTATTTACAGCAAAAATATATATATTTTTTTTTATATGGGAGCTATGGCTTAGAATTGTCCTACAGGATTTATTCTAATCAGTAGTCCACATTAACGAATGCATTAGACACACACAAACCCATTTTTAACGAGATCTGTATAATAATTTGGATCTTATTGCAATTTAAGTTGATCTCATAGGGGTCATTGGCATGGGGACTAGGTCTGAATATGCACCGATTTTCACCATTTTTAAAAAACTAGAATATCTAAGAAAACTACCTTTTCTTAAAAGTACCTTTTCTTCAAAAATTACCTTATCTTATAAAGTACCTTTTCTTAAAAAAGTACCTTTTTTTCAAAAATAACCTTTTCTTATAAAGTACCTTTTCTTAAAAAAGTACCATTTACAAAAAGCCTCCTCTTTTTATAAAGGTAATTCTTCTTAAAGTGTAAATTTCTGCAAAAAAGTACCTTTTCTTAAAACAACACATTTTAATTTTTATTAAAAAAGTATTATATTTTCTTAAAATTACCTTTTGTGGAAAAGTACATTATTTATTTCCTTAAAAACCGTTACTTAAAATTTTATACTTTGTTAAAGGAGGTACCTTAAAAATGCCATTTCTTAAAAAAGTAAGTTTTCTTTAAAAAACAACTTTTATTAAGAAAGTACCATTTATATAAATAAGTAAATAATTCTTAAGTTGATACAATGTATGGTATATTTACCGATTTTTATGATTTGATGATTACGCTGATTTTAAAATTTGACGTCATTAACCCGTTTGGGCTTGGCGCCACAAATGACCTCAAGCTAGTATAGGACGATTAGGTAAAAAAAATTCAAATATTTTGCAAAAAAAAGCTAAATTTTTGATCATTTTAACCCTAAGAGCACATAAGGGTAAGTTTTCGTAAAATATTGCACAATTTTATTTCCCAACCCATAGTAAGGGTTTCATCTAGTTTACTATAAAAATCATTTTTTTTTTAAATATGCCAAAATTCAAGGTTTTGCCTCGGCAAGAAATGGGTTAAGTTGTTCGATTTATTCCAAATCTTTAGCATGGAAGACTTGCACACTTCGTTATTATATTTTAGGCGTCACATCTAAAAATTCAACTGCACTTACAAAATATTTGAATTTTTTAATATATTGTCTTTTATTAGCTTGGGGTCATATGTGACCCCAAATCCAAAAGGGATATTGAGATCATATAACTTCTTTTCCAAAACCCTAGGCTATGGGGATGAAATATAACATTTGAAAGTAGAAAAGTGATGAATTTTTGATACAAAGTATTCAGAAGGAGTACATTTACTAAATATTTCACAAAAACCTAATTTTTCTCGAAATCCGCAAAAAAATTCTTTGTAAAAAAATTCCGGCACAGGAATTTACTTAAAAATGTACACAGTTAATCTCTAATGTATATTTAATAAAACCTTAAAGTGCCAGATCAATTTCTTGAATTTTGTTTAAGAAAATTTTTAAAACTTTTTTAAGAAGTTTTCAAAATTTTATCAAAAAAATTTTCCATGTTTGGTCTCACTTCGCAATACGTTAACAACGTGGTAATAAAACAATACCTCATATCTCAGTACTTATACCTACAGGGACCAAAAAAAAAAATTAAGGCTTTAATCTATTTGTCATAGTTGAAAAAATGTTCATCACATTTCATGACCTAGAGTTTTTTCGCACAGAAGTGGTCTGGGTGATTTGTCATTTATTGGCGAGTTTTTATTCGATTCTGAAGCTGTACAGCTTTTTGGAAAGATAATTCAGTACTGATATCGACTCATATAAGAACTTGTCGAAAAAGTTAAACTATAGAACGCAATTTGTGAAAATCTGAAAAAAAGTCATATATTCCCCATATAAACCAAGGTTCAGAAAATACACACATGAAACACACAATGTTCTGTTCAAAAGCAGCCAACACATATCTTTATTTTCATATCAATTATGTGCGTTTCTAAATTTTCTACGGTGCCCAACACAACCATGACTGTGTTCGTTTTAATATTTCGTTATTTACACGAACATTTTTGTATCACGTACTTTTTGTTTCAATCACACATAAAGCACACATATTTGAGTGCTGTTTATTTGAAGTTCATGTTCTGGTACGTGTACTGAAAAAAAAACAGAACATGTAAAATAAACAGGTTCGAGTTCAGTTATATTTTAAGTCGTGTTGCGGCTCGTGTAGTAAGAAAAAACAGAACATGTACAATAAACAGGTTCGAGTTCAGTTATATTTTAAACACGACTTAAACACGACTTAAAATATAACTGAACTCGAACCTGTTTATTGTACATGTTCTGTTTTTTCTTACTACACGAGCCACAACACGACTTAAAATATAACTGAACTCGAACCTGTTTATTGTACATGTTCTGTTTAAACACGACTTAAAATATAACTGAACTCGAACCTGTTTATTGTACATGTTCTGTTTTTTCTTACTACACGAGCCACAACACGACTTAAAATATAACTGAACTCGAACCTGTTTATTGTACATGTTCTGTTTTTTTTTTTCAGTACACGTACCAGTACATGAACTTCAAATAAAGCAACACTAAAAAATGTGTGCTTTATGTGTGATTGAAACAAAAAGTACGTGATACAAAAATGTTCGTGTAAATAACGAAATATTAAAACGAACACAGTCATGGTTGTGTTGGGCACCGAAGAAAATTTAAAAACAAACAAAATTGATACGAAAATAAAAATATGTGTGTGTTGATCTAAGTTATGTTTGTTTACATATACATATGTACGAGTTTTTTATTCAGTGTGTGTTTTTTTCTGAACTCTGATATAAACACACTTGAAATTTTTTTTTTGATTTACCCGAAACTTTTTATTTCTTAGTTTTTTTTTTTTTTGCTATTCGCATATTTTTAGGGTGTGAGACTTTAAATTCGAAAACTTTTTTCCCCCTCCATATAATGAAGGGCGACCCTAAGGTACATATATTTTATTAAATTTGTATCCTTAATTAAAAAATTTGAAATTATTAAAATTTAAATTTTTATTAAAAATAAAAATAATTTTTGTTAAAAAAACATTATGTTAAAAATGTACCTTTTAATAAAATAGTATCTCTAATTAAGAGAGTACCTTTTGTTAAAAAAGTATGTCTTCTTAAAGAAGTAAATTTTTCAAAAAATTACCTTTAATTAAAAAAGTACCTTTTTTTAAAAATCACCTTTTACAAAAAAGAACCTTATATAAAAAAACAACTTTTACTAAATCACCTCTTACTTTAAAGTATCTACTACTAAAAAATTACTTTTTACTAGAAAAGTGTCATAAACATAAAGTACACCTTTTTCTGTCACCTCTTACTAAGATGCTCCCTCCATTACCAAAAAGTTTATTTTACAAGAGATGCAACCTTTACTAAATTACTTCTTACTAAAAAAAGAAGTATCTTCAACTAAAAAACTACCTTCTACTAAAAATTTACCTCCTAGCAAAAAAGTACTTATTTCAAAAAATACACATTCTACTACATCATCTCTTACTAAAAAGTACCTTTTACCAAAAGAGTATCTTTTAAAAAAAATGCAGCTTTTGCTAAGTCACCTCTTACTGGAAAGCTTATCTACAACAACTGTACATTTTAGTAAAATAAGTATATACTAAAAAAGTACCTTAGACTAAAAGAGTACCTTTTACAAAAAAGTGCGTTTTATAAAAAACACCTTTTAGTAAATCACATTTAACCATAAAGTACCTTCTACTAAAAATGTACATTTTATTAAAAAAGTGTCTTTTACAAAAAAATCACCTTTTACTAAAATACCATCTCTGAAAAAAGTGCCTTATTTAATATCTTTTAAAAAAATATAATTTTCTTTAAAAAGTACTAAAAACTATATTTTCTTAAAAAGTACATTTTCTTACAAAGTTCATTTTCTTACAGTACTGCCTTTTATCAAAAAGTATGTTTTCTCAAAAAATTTAAATCTATAATATTAATACGCTAGGCGACTTCTTGTGACTGATGTTTTGTTCTACCGTTTTATCCCGATTTTGATTAAACGTATATTATTTGAAAGGAAGTTCTTTTTAGCCGTTTTGCAGATCTACAGATTTTTTAATTTTTCCCTTTATTTTGAGTAAATTGCACTTAAAATTGCTACAATGCTATGTATGTGTTTATTAAATTTGTTAATGTGTTTGTAATAAAAATGTATTTGTTTTTTGTGTTAGCATACTTTTGGGGTCTTTATTTAATGAAAAAATAAAATTTCCTAAATTTCGAGGGCAGAAATCTGCTAGTTTTCTTAAAAGAGTTCGTTTAATATTAAAAAAAGTATACTGCCTATAAAAAGTTACATTTTCTTACAATAATATATTTATTTAAAAAATTATCATTCAAAGATTATGTGTTGTTATTATTTAAAATCTTTATAAAATCAAATTGGCAAAATAGGGACTTTCCAAAATTTCAAAAATATTTCCTTTTAAAAAAGTACTATGTATTTTGAAACAAAAAAAAAAAAAAAATACATATGTGATATACATATGTTTTTTATTTTTTTTTTTTTGCCCATGAATTTTCAAATAAATTCAGAAAAAAATACTTTTATACAAAATACTTTTGAATTCTTTTTATGACCCGGAATTTATTGAAAAATTGCCACTATTTTGCTAATAAAAGAAATATTTTTAATTTCTAGCTAAAACAGTGGCTGACCACTCTAAATATTTTCACTGAAAGGGCTTTGAATGTTATCGTTTATCTATAAAACCTAATAATGCATAATTCCACTACTTCTATAACTGGCTCTTCAGTAACCACTTTTATTTTGCGCCAAAGAATTTATATTTTGCAACGAAAATATTCAATGTTACACCATCCATGTAAAACATAATGCAGAATAATACAAGTTAACGTTCAAAGAGCAAATTTAACTGAGTGGTAAAAAACAACAATATAAATCTTGCAATAAACTTTGAAGTGACTTAAAGGATTTTATACGTTACGGTATAAAGCGATAGCTTTTTTTTCATACGGTGCAACAAATTAATAGCACTGACCTCGTTTATTTGTCAGTGTCTTTACTATAAGAGTTTTTTTTAGCATTAAAAAAAAACTGCACTAATACATAAATATAAAGTGAAAAAGGAAATGTAAAACTGCAAGCAAATGAAATTGTAATACGATTTAAGGCGAATATATTAATCACTTGTTTTAACATGTGAACTGGATTATTTAATTGATATTCAGAAAGCAAATAACTTTGAAATTGAATTTTGTAAAGCTGCAATAAGTCGATTTTAAACAAAATTTAAGTGTTGAAGAAGTTTAGAGAATATAATTTTAATAATATCAATAGTGTAAGGTATGACCCATATTTTCAAACTGAAAATTTTAATACTTATGTTTATGACTTATTGCATGATACCATAGCCATTCTGTGGATGAAAAATTCCAAGTCAGGGTGAGAGTACTAGGCCAGTGTAGTAAAACCACCAAAGAGTTTGGTGTTCTCAGGCTAAATTTTTTTTTAAATGACCTTTTATATTCTTTTTCCTTATTTTGTTTTTGTTTGTTCAATTTATAAGCTATAACCCAAGGACCAGTAATAAATTCTGATTTCATTTTGCAGCAAGAGGGCACCTGAGGTTTAAATAAATAGTTTTTATAAACATATTCATGATTTATTATTGAAAATATCACATCTCTTCTACTAATAAAAAATTAAAAATAATAACTAGAAGATTCCAGCACTCGAAATTCGAGTGCAAATTCTAGAAAATTTTATTTTTTCATTTAATAAAGACCCTAAAGGTATGCTTCAAAATTCAACTCATTTTAAGTGAAGAAACCAAACTCAACACATTAACATAAACACATTAACAAATTTAATAAACACACACATAGCATTGTATAATTTTATGTATGTGTTAGTAGCAAATTTAAATGATCATAATCCCAAAAAAATATTTCAGACGATGAAAATCTGCAAATCTGGCTAACAGCTAAAGAGAAATATCTTTCAATTGATAATTTTTTTTGTCAAAATCTGGGTAAAACTGTGAAACATACATCGGTCACAAAATATCGCCTTGCCTATTTATATTATAGATAATAATAATAATAATAATAATAATAATAATAATAATAATAATAATAATAATAATAATAATAATAATAATAATAATAATAATAATAATAATAATAATAATAATAATAATAATAATAATAATAATAATAATAATAATAATAATAATAATAATAATAATAATAATAATAATAATAATAATAATAATAATAATAATAATAAAATTAATAATAATAATAATAAAATTAATAATAATAACATGCACATAACAGCCCTCAAAATTCGAGTGCAAATTCTAGGAATTTTTTTTTCATTAAATAAAGACCCTAAAAGTGTGCCAATAAGTTATAGCCAATTCACAAATCAACACAAAAAACAAACTCATTTTTATTACAAACACATTAACAAATTTAATAAACACACACATAGCATTGTATAATTTTATATATGTATTAGTAGCAACTTTAAATGCAATTTACTCAAAATAAAGAAAAAAATTTAAAAATAAATCTGTAAATCTGCAAAACGGCTAAAAAGAAATGCCTTTCAAATATATACGTTTGGTCAAAATCGGGATAACACGGTAGAACAAAACATCAGTCACAAGAAATCGCCTAGCCTATTAATATTAAAGATAATAAACCAAAAAAAGTGTTCGTTTGTGGATTGGCTAAGTTGGGAGATAAAGTTGCCTAGAAATTGCACTCGAATTTCGAGAGTTGGAATCAGCTAGTATTAATAATACGGCCTGCATGTGTTATGTTATTAGAAAAATTTGCTAAAAATGGGAAATAATGACAAGTTCTAGAAAGTTTGATTCATATGCCCATCATTTTTTCCCATGCCCTATAAATTTATATGTTATTTTCCCATTTCAGAACAATTTAAGAACTTTGGCAGCATTTTGCTAGATCATATTTTTGCATATTATTCTCGTAAGGTCATATTTAAGCATAATATATAATACTAATAATCTATAATATTAATAGGCTTAGCCAGTTTTTGTGACCGATGTTTTGTTCTACCGTTTTATCCCGACTTTTACCAAATGTATATTATTTGAAAGGTATTTCTTTTTAGCCGTTTCGCAGATTTACAGATTTTTTAATTTGTTCCTTTATTTTGAGTAAATTGCATTTAAAGTTGCTACTAACACATACATAAAATTATACATATGCTATGTGTGTTTTATTTAATTTGTTAATGTGTTTGCTAATAAGTTTGTTATCTTCATTCACAATAACAATAAACCATAAAAGTGTTGGTTTGTGAATTGGCTAAGTTAAAAAATAAAGTTGCCTAGAAATTGCACTCGAATTTCGAGCGCTGGAATCTGCAAATTCTTATTGTGAGAAAATATTTTAAGAGCATATTTTGCCTAGTTTATTTCAATTTTAACTCGTTGAAAGGAGATTGTTTTTGGTTCAAGAAGAAAAATTTTTGGAAATTTTTTCACAAGTTTTTTTTTTAACCCAAAATCTAGTGATTTACTTAGATTCAGTGAGTTAGAAAATAATATTATGGAGTGCAAATTCTAGGAAATGTTGTTTTTTCATTAATTTTTTTTCTCTTAATATTTTTATATTCCATATATGTATATAAAAAATTTCTCAGTATTTAAATAAAATTCATTAAAATGTGAATTTTTAAATAAAATTCATAAAATTTCATTATAAATATTTGTTGAACGTATAGAAGAAATATGAATGGGATTTTTAATAAATAATTTTATAAGAGTCTAAAGGTATGCTAATCAATTTTAGGGAATTCACAATTCAACACAGGGTTTTTGATATTTAATAAATACACACATAGCATTGTATTATTTTTTATTTGAATCTCAAATATATGTTTTATGTATGTGTTAGAAGTAACTTTAAATGATTATTACTCCAAAAAATGTACCAGATTCTGCAGATCTGTTAGGAAATACTTCTAAAATGATATATTTTTTTTTTGTCAAAATCGGTTGATAATTAAAAGAAGGGGTCACTAAAAATCGCCTTGCCTATTAATTTTATAGATATGCAAAAAAAATTATTTATATTTATTTAATTGCATTATTTCAACAATATGAATATAATTCTTTTATAGTTCAAAAATTATTGCATAATAAAGGTTATAATTAGAACATTTTTAAAAAATAATAAAAATAAAAATTAAAACATTAATACAAACTAGCAGATTCCAGCCCTCGAAATTTGAGCGCAAATTCTAGGAAATTTTATTTTTTCATTAAAGAAAGACCCTAAAAGTATGCTAATCAATTATAGCCAATTCACAAATCAACGCAAAAAAAACTCATTTTTATTACAAACACATTAACACACACATAGCATTGTATAATTTTATGTATGTGTTAGTAGCAATTTTTTAAATGCAGTTTACTCGAAATAAGGGAAAAAATTTAAAAATCTGTAAATCTGCAAAACGGCTAAAAAGAAATACATTTAAAATAATATACGTTTGATCAAAATCGGGATAAAACGGTAGAACAAAACATCGGTCACAAGAAATCGCACAAAATTTAATATTACAAATTTAATAATACCAATGGGGAGGTGATCATCAAGGTCAAGGACTGAAATGAAATATGGGTAGTTAGAAAGGGAAATATTTAATTGTTTCCAGTAATGTATTCGAAAAGTGATTGCTTAAAACTATTTCTCCTTGCATTTAATCTTAAGTTTGTAGGTAAGGTGTTCCAGAGTTTAATGGCATTAACGAAAATGAATCTGCTGGTGTTTAGGTGGCTGTATCGCAGAATAATATATGACTTACATCATGTAGACATACCGCAATCAATTTTCTCATACAGATACGCGGGTGTTTTCTGGTCAAGTAATTTATGTAGGAATAACAACTTCCTCACTCTAAGAAAGTCCACTAAATCGCGACCAATGTCATTTTTCTCCACCCTGTATGCCACTAAACTGCCGCAGACCATAGACATATCGTGTAGCATTAATTAAAGAGACCTGCAGCTTATGCAAAGAGTGAGAGTCCATTTTGCTATAAACTTCAGCGGAATATAAAATTAGTGGAACTATCAACAGAGTTATGAGTTTTCTCTTAGTTTCAGTCCGTGTAAAATTGGAGGGCAATCTAAGGTTATAAAGGGTAAGATACATATTACGTACTATGTTGTTAATATAATCACCAAATGACAGGGTTGAGTTAATATAAAAGCAAAACTATTTTACCTTTTCTACATACTTGAGAGCATAACTCCCTAGGAAAATTCCTGGAAGTAAATCGAAATTAAGTTTGTATCTACTTATTGGTGAAACAGTTGATTTGTTTGAATTAAGCAATAGATTATTCACATCTACCCACTTCCGTATTGCCTCTAAGTCTTTGTTAACTTTGCATTATGCTACGTCGATAGAATCAGTTCGATGAACTCGTACATATTTGCAAACACTAAAAACATTGTTTAGAACAGATCCCTGTGGGACCCCAGGTGTAACCATCTTCGCCCACTATAACCTTCTAAGCTCGCCCGTACAAGTAATTTTTCAAAAGGATTATGGCTGAAGCGGTAAAACCAAAGGGGTGTGTTAATTTACGACAAAGTATCATATGGTTTATGCTATTAAAAGCCTTCGAAAAGTCCAACAAGCAAATAAATGGAAAATTCCCAGAATCATATTCTGGTCTAATGTCATCAATAACATTCACAGCTGTTGTAGTACACGTATGGAAAGAACGAAATCCGGATTGAACTGGAGAGACAGGTTCATTAGTATTAAGGTATGCGGTACTTTGCTTTGACGTAAGAGACTCAAATATTTTCGACAGAACAGAAAGAATGCAAATAAGGCGATAGTCACGAGGACAGGTGGCAAAAGTAACCTTTGCCACAGGAATTACCATACCAATTTATCACAATTTTGGGAAAATCGATGTAGTTAGACAATGATGCGTATGCATAAAGGGTCCTATAATAAAGGGTAATGTAGCCTTCAGGAATTTAATAGATACACCATCTGCGCCAACTGCATTAGATCTAACATATCTAATGGCATAACACACATCCGCTTCGGTAATTCAAAAGTAGTAAAGTCGTTAGCAACAAATTGAAGGTTAGATCTTTTTTGGAGCTGTTTGTCATAGTAGTAGTACAAAATAAATCATTTAACTCATCCGGGTGCTGACAGGAACCGGAAGAACCCCGGGAGTGGATGCCTAATTTCTTAATATTCTTCCATAACTAATCCGATGGTAAGGATGTGTCAAGCATTCGAGCAAATTAATACCTCCTTACTTGACGAGTAACCAAATTGGCCCGATTTCTAGCTTTGTTATACGCCACTCTATTAGAAAACAACGGATGTCATTTCCAAGTATTATAACAACGGTTGTGTTTACGCATGGATCGTCCAACAGTATCATTGTCTCAAAGTGATGAGCAATTTTTCACATAAAAATTTCGTTCTGGAACATATTTATTAAATAAGTCTTGCAAAGAAGTAATAAAAACGTTTATTTTTCCATCAGCTTTGGATTGAAACCAACAGCCACTCAATTTAGTGATGGACAGTTCGGAATATAATGAAGGGAAGTCGACCGAGTTAAAGTCTCTAAGTGTACCACGTCGAAAATATTCAATTTTATTTACTTTTACATTAATGGTGCAAAAGAGAAAGTTATGATCCGTTATAAAGGATAACTGGTCAAACAGAAGTAACAATTCAGAGTCAGAAGTCGAAGTCAAGTCAAGCAAGCTCGGTCTGCAATTAGGGGAAAAACGGGTTGGCGCCTGATCATTCACTATTATAAGGCCAACAGAACTTATGAGGTCAGCTAAATTATCACTTAAACTTTCCCTGGCAAGCATATTTATATTAAAATCACCGCAAGTTATATAGTAATAATATTCAATCAGGTAATGGTTTAGATCCCCACTTTTCTCCCATCTTTTCTACTCTGCTGAAATAAGCTATAACCATTAATATCATAAAATCTCTCAGACACTTCATTGCTAGACCAAGTTTCCGTAACACAAATTACATCCACACATGAGTTTTCAAAGATAGAATTAACATGATCAGCTTTCAAGCCATTTAATAAAAAACTAAATATTTATATAAAAATTTAAATAGAACATTTTCGGTTTTAACAGCATTTTTTAAGCGCCTGAAACATATTTTTGAGATAAAATTTTTGGTTTCTTTCATTGTATAATAAATATTTATTCAAGTCCGTCGTACGTATGAACTATTTTTGATATAAAAAACATCGCTCATACGATCCAGAATGCTTTCTTAGCATTAAAATGAGGAACCAGCAGCGCGATTCAGTTACTTCTTTTAACGATAATCGAATCGTTAAATAAAAGAAAACAACAAAATTATCGATTTTGGTATTCAGTAAAATTTTTAAACGATATTCGCTATTGTTTAAGTCAGCTGCTGTTGTTATCTAAAAGACAACAATTTTTGTGTTGTTTATTCAATCGATAAAAAGTTCAATTTTTAGGTTGAAATGTCGTCATACATAAATAAATATCAGAAAATATTTTGCTTTTATTATAAAAATTGTTTATATAAATAAAAAAAAATTAAATAGCATTTAATTCATTACTTTATATTTAAATAAATAAACAAAAATATTAATTAAAAAAATAAAGAAATTAAACATAAACATAAAATCATCCTGTCAAGCACGAAGTGATTGGTTTTTAAACTATTTCTTTTAACTCATACTCTCTGTCTGTCTGTCTGTCATGGGTGGACCTCATTCCCCCTTATCCGATTGATCAGAAACTTGGCCCATAGTCTTGTCGTAACTACAGATTAATCTTGGGGTAGTCACGCACAGTCACGCGTGGTCACGGAGTGATCTAAATGTAATTTCCCCTCATCCGATCGTTCTCAAACTTGGTCCATACACTTGCTGTGAAAAAACATAAACTTTAACTTAGTCACGCACAGTCACGGAGTGATCTAAAATTCATTTCCCCTCATACGATTGATCTTAAACTTGATCCATACACTTACTGTGAGAAAAAGATTAACTTTGTATTAGTCACGCGCAGTCACGCATGGTCACCCACAGTCACGGAGTGATCTAAATGTCATTTCCACTCATCCGATCGATCTGAAACTTGGTCGATATACTTGCTGTGAAAAAAAGATTAACTTTGATTTAGTCACGCACAGTCACGCATGGTCACGCACAGTCACGGAGTGATATAAATGTCATTTCCCCTCATCCGATCGATCTCAAACTTGGTCAATACACTTGCTGTGAAAAAAAGATTATTTTTATATTTAAATTTATTTATTTGATAATTTCCTGTACAAGATTAAATCTAATTTTAAATTTAGTCACGCGCAGTCACGCATAGTCACGCACAGTCACGGAGTGATTTAAAACCGATTTTCGCTTATCCGATCGATCTAAAGCTTGGTCGATAGACTTGCTGTGAAAAAAGATTAACTTTGACATAGTCATGCACAGTCACGCGTGGTCACGCACAGTCACGGAGTGATCTAAAATTCATTTCCCCTCATACGATCGATCTCAATCTTGATCCATACACTTACTGTGAAAAAAAGATTAACTTTGAATTAGTCACGCGCAGTCACGCATGGTCACGCACAGTCACGGAGTCATCTGAATGTTATTTCCCCTCATCCGACCGATCTGAAACTTGGTCGATATACTTGTTGTAAAGAAAGATCAACTTCGACATAGTCACGCGCAGTCACGCATAGTCGCGCAGACTCACGAAGTGATTTAAAACGGATTTCCCCTTATCCGATCGATCTAAAACTTAGTCGATAGACTTGCTGTTAAAAAAAGGATAATTTTGACATAGTCACGCACAGTCGCGGAGAGATTAAAACCCCACTTCATCTCATCCGACGGATCTGGAACATTGTCCATAGATTTGTTGTGGCCAAAGATTAATTTGAAGATAGTCACACACAGTCACGCACAGTCACGGATATATTCAAAACTCATATGCTTAAGGAAAGAAAGAGTTTTAATAAAATCTTTATTTTTATGGGTTAGATTATTTTCTATTCTTGTTTTGTTTTTCGCTTATTTTGACAATTTAAATAAATAGAAAAATAGATTTGTCGACTATCGTTAAGTTGTACTTAGTGAATCACTTAATCGTTGGTGCAAACAACAAAGGCTGTCGATATATTTTGCGATTGTCAGATAGTTAGAGAATCGTACTACAGGTGAAAACCATCAACAAATCATGGAGGTTGAAAACAGAGTTGAAAATGTTTACGGTGTTCTAGTGTCTCAATTGCTCGTTCTGGCGTTTGTGATTCAAAGAAACCTCCACTCGATGTTATACGCAGGCAAAATGAGTTGGCATTTCTAAAAACAAAATGGCTTGGAATTTTCAACAAGATTTAATGTTTGGTGAAAGGTCGTTTTTGGGGATGAAAAGACTTTTAATCTAGACAACCTGGGAGAATAATAATATAATTTTCATGATATAAGAAAAAATGATCTACTTCTGAGTAGCTGTCAATTAAATGAATATGGTGTCATGGTTAAGAGAGTAATTATGTTATCGAACGGATATCAAACGAATTTGGAGCTTTCCCAAAATAAATGATATTTTTCACCATATCCAAGGATTAAGCAACAAAATAGTACACCAGTACATCATGCTAGCCCTGTAGAATAATTTGTTTCAAATCAAACGTGAAGTTGTTAAACAAGCCACTATACCTTTCAGATATCAATATAATCGTGTCTATGCAATGATTTCAAAGAATGGGTAAAATAAAGATTAACAAATATATTTAAAACAAAAAAATTGGTTGAATTTTTTCTTTATTGCGTCTAATCCTATAAACAAAAAACATACTTTTGTTTTACGAATCAGTTATAAAATATCTTCGTTCCTGAGCGACCCAAGTTATGAAAGCCTATAGAGTTACAATGTATGCTAATATAAGTAAAATTTCAATTATATACTGTAGGATTTGAGACTCTTTATATGTTTATAAATAAATAAGGACAAAGCCAGACATTTCCGTCCAAGATATCCACTAATTATTATTATTTATAGTAAATTATATTTTCGAGGCTAGAACAGACAGACAAGCGTCCTAATCGCCAAAGATTAATTTTATTTATTTATTTCTTATTATTTTAAATTGTATGAAAAATGCTTTTGTTTTATTTTTTTTTTTTAAGTTGTTTGTTATTCAATAAAACAGTACTGAATGAATGATATTTTATTTTGTTTGGCTTTTCAATAAACAAAAATATGACAGAAGACAGTAAGGTATTGAGTGAGAAAAATAAATATACATTGAATTCAAATTATTAAGTAAAAAAATTACATTTTAGTGAATGGAAAAAGAAATAAAAATTCAACTCCATTACAGTCATTATAATAATTATAATAACAAACAAATTGCTATGGAACAAATAGTTATAATAAGTAGTAATGTTTTTTAAAATATTTTAAATAATATATGTAATTACGCCTCTTGCAATACAAAATAAATTTTTTAAGCCTTTTTACCGAAAAATATAATAAAATATATTCTATTTAAAGGACTTATCAATGAATAAAATTGAAACAATTTTTTTTCAATTTTAGGGCATTGCTGTAGCTATGTTCCATAATTCTCACATCGGAATGTTTTCACATGGAACGTATGAAATGACACAAAAACGTTGCGAACTGACACAAAATATTGGTTGTCGCATTCGACTAGTTCTGTAATTTTATTTTGTGAGAAATAGCTGTCACGCAACGTTTTTTCTCATATCTATTGGAAAAATTAGAAAAAAGTGTTTCTGTAAATAAGGCATGTGAGAAGTTTTGAAATTGAACTGTCAAGTTTACTCGCAATTGAAATTGATGTGAAATACGTACTTAAATTCAGTTGCTTAAAATGTTATAACTAAAATATATAAATATTGGAGAAAAGGTAAGAAATATGTTAATTTGTTATTTATCATTTATTTTTAAGTATTTACATTAATTTTTTTTGCAATTAGTCAGAAAGTATAAAGAATTTTCTAAATTAAAAAAAAACATAGGCTTAAGTCTAGTTTAGTGGCGACTCCTCCATTTCTTTAATTTTTTGAAGGGGATAGGGGCTTTTGGTGTTATTTGGGAGAAGTATTTTTTTTTTTGCGGTCGAGCTTATTTTCGGAGTTATGGGCCGACAAAGTTTTGACCGTGATTTGTACATAACTTTGTTACTTATTAAAAATATTAATTAAGTCAATAAATAATAATAATAATATTGCTTTGTAGGGCAAGATTTTTTTATTAGAGTAAAAATTTCCACACAAAAAAATTACTACCCGGTCGGTTTAACAAAAAATATGTTTTCGTGGTAAAAAATCAAGGTCTTACATTACAACAGGTACCAAAAATGGTGAAATGTAGAGAAATTAATGCCTTAAAAGATTCTAATGCCATTTAAGACCCATTTACATGACTACTCAGTCGTGTTATATTCTGGGTTAGTTTCGCCAAAAAATAAATAAAAAGTTTAGGTAAAATCTCCAATAACTCCGGTCCCGAAAAGGCTAAAAGGTCAAAACAAACACCGAAATCAAGCTAGTGGACCCAGCTTTCATTCTGTTGTTTTAAATGCCAACATTATAGAGATCATTTTATGAGATAATGAGACGTTTTCGAAAAAAAATTGTTAAAAAATACAAAAAAATTGATGGGCTCACAATGGGTTTCGAATTTTGAATAACCAAATGAAAGGCACTCAAGTAAGATTTTCAATGATATATATATTGCTGAAATCCGATAATAAGTAACAAAGTCATGTACAAATCAAGGTCAAAGATTTGTCAGTCCATAACTCTGAAAATATTTTTCCTAAAATCATTTCTCCTAAATCACACCAAAAGCCCCTATCCCCTCCAAAAAAAATTAAAAAAAATCGGTTTATAGCCACTAAACTAGACTTGTTTCCTTTGGAAGACCAAATTCTGGCCATTATCAGGACGGATGCCATTGATGGTGATTCGGTTACACCAGAATCAAGAGTAATATTTTAATGTAAGATAATTCTGTATATTGAATATATGTACACTAGGCCGGGTCGATTTGTGGGGAGGCAAAAAAATCGCCCATTGCTCAGTGAAAATCGTATTCTAGGGATCAAAATAAGAAACTTTGACGAAGGAACCATACCTCTAAAACGAATTCTGATGTCCCAACTTTTGACCTGTCTGTCTGTCTCACTTTGACCCATTTAGAGTGCCCCAATCGAGTCCTAATGTATACATCCCTTTTAAAACCAAGGCATCACTGTGATGCATTTTCATGTCGTAAACTTAGTTGTGTGGGTTTTTTATTCAACCCTTTTAAAAAATGAACGTATCACTGTGACACAATTGCAGGTCGTTAAATTGCTTATGTGGGTTTTTAAGCCACCACAATAATTGAAATTACCATTTCATTCTTATTACCTCGTCTCGTAGACCATATATAACGCAAGAGTTTTTGTGAATGCATTAAGTCGTTGTGAAGAACTCAAAGTGTGAAGTGCTAATTTCAGATAAAAAAAAAATAAGTGAAGTGACCATTCCAATTCAAAAAGTTTACAATGAATCCACCATCCTCTACACCACAAGATGAAGCAAAACAACATCAACAACTATCGAAAACCCAATGAGTCATATACCCAAGCATGATGTTACTGTTTTTGGTGTGTCTACTGATTTGACTGATCTTAATTTCCAACCCATCTGGATATCTTGAAATATTATTTTTACTTAAGCGAACGTGCTAAAACAAAACAAAAAAAGTTTTCCTATAAATCATTCACTATTCAAGTACATGATAAGTTGATTGGAATTTAGGAAAAACTTGGTATGGAAATAATGCTGAAAACAAGTGTGTGTAATAAATTGAACAGATTGCTTGACAAATATCAAGACCAAATCAAGAGAAGAAACAAAACCCAACAATTTACAGAGTATGTAAAATTTCTGGAAGCAATTTTTTACATTGGAACATGTAAATGCGATTTGAAGGCAGCTCCATGTGCATGCGGCTTGGTTCCCGAACGCCTCAAAGAGTTTATGCACGATCAACATAATCAGAGAAGACTAACAATGGATGCATTTGTGATGGAAATTGAAGAGCAAGGAGCAACGTGTATGTCATCAATGCCAACATACCAAGATCCCGATGATTCAACATACGCACCGCCACCGGTTCAAGAAGATATGGATAGGAACACAAGTTCACAATACACAGAAAGATACGATTGTTTTAACTTTGCCTTGGTATGTGACAGATTTGGTGTACCTGATAGAACAGCATCAGCATTGGGCACCGCTCTTTTTCAAGATTTTAAAAGATAAGCATGGGAAACCGCTCATCATTGATAAATCGAAAGTTCGCAGAGAAAAAGAGAAATGCAGACAAGAAGTGCTTCGCAAACGGTTAGATGACACAAATTTGTTAGCGTTTTCATTCGATGGCAGAAAAGATGATTCTTTAGAGATAGATAAAATTGATGAGAAGTATCATACTAGGATGGAACATGAAACCGCTGAATACAAAACAACCAAATTAAATGATTTTTTCAACGATAAAAATATATCACTGGATGCATTAATTGGAATATGCACTGACGGTGAGCCAACTAACACTGGCCCACACCGTGGAATTATACGACGATTCGAATTGCTGTTAAAAATACCATTGCATTGGTTCGTTTGCCTTCTGCACTTCAACGAACTTCCGTTTCGGCATTTGTTTGAAGCTTTTGATAAATCAACCAGCACTGGACCGAAATCGCCTACCGGAAAACTGAGCCGTCAAATTGAAACTTGTGAAACTATTCCGGTAAGTTATTGCTATCACTCATTTATTATAATTTTCAACCATTATTAATTATTTTATTATTATATATTTTCAGGTGGTGGACGGCTTCCAGAAAATTGAGTTGCAAAATATGCCCCCTGCTCCAGAAAAAATTTAAGTTTCCACCGATTCGAAGTACTTATACGACATGGCCCATGCAATTTCTAGCGGCGTGGTTTCGGTGGATATGGCTAACATCAAACTAGGGAAAATTGTACATTCTCGGTGGCTCACCAAGGCCGCTAGATTATTACGATTATATGTGACAACGGAAAATCCAGATGCAAATTTAAGAATTCTGGTTGAATGCATAATTAAATGTTATGTATTATGTTTTACAGCTCTGTCGTGTACGGCAGTGCATTATTTTTCAAGTTCATTGGTTGGTCACGATTTCTAGAACCTCGTCTACGCAAAATTGTCAATCAAGTAATTAAAGATAATTCATATTATGCGCATTCGGAAAATATCTTGTTATCAATGTTGTTTGAAAAGCGCGACTGTGCTATCAAGAAAATTCTACGCTATCGAACCGATGTTGACGACCCAACGCAACTTAGAGCTTATAAAAAACCCGATATAAACTTTAGTTGCACAAGTTACACGGAAATGAACAATAAGAAATGACATAAATAACGTATTTGCAACACCATTCACGCGAAGCATTCCGTACGATACATTGAAATAATATTTAAATCAAGATGATCCACCGTTTAATGATCCAAAAATTCCATCACACATACAAGGAACGGAACGACATGTTCAATTGCTAGCTAGCGTTTCCAAGCGGGTTATACCGGAAAATGCAGAGGCTGTTATGGCGACGACATTAGAGAGCCGTGCGAAATTGCCCAGACTTGAAAGTAAAAAAGACTTCAAACAATATTTTTTTTTAGTCGCTTTTCTATAACTAACTTTAATTTTTTTTTTCATTTACATATGTTCTGACTAAATAAATGTCTTAAGAGAAAAAATAGATATTATTATAAATATATAATAAATATTATTATAAATAAATAAATAAAAATAAAGAAAAAAACATAGGCATTTCGCTGATTTTTTCATGTAAAGTGCCAAAACTGGCGATTTTTTTAAATGTTTGTATGGGGAACCCCCCAGGGGAGTTCCAGGGGGTGTTCCACTGGCATGGGTGGATCTGGCCTCCAAACTTAGTGGGGGTCGGTCATACATTTGGACTCGATTGGAGCACTCTAAATGGGTCAAAGTGGGATTTTTCAAAATTTGCCCCTACCCAAAAGTTCGACCCAAATTCTGGAACATCAGAGGTATGGTTTTAGAGGTATGGTTCTTTCGGCAAAGTTTCTTACTTTGATCCCTAGAATACGATTTTCACTGACTTTTAAATCGACCCGCCCTAATGTACACAATGTTTAAAATAATACAATAACTAATTCGAAATTCGAGCGCAAATTCTAGGAAACTTTATTTTTTCATTAAATAACGACCCTAAATGTATGCCAATCAATTATAGCCAATTGACAAATCAACACAAAAAACAAACTCATTTTTATTACAAACACATTAAAAAATTTAATAAACACACACATAGCATTGTACAATTTTATGTATGTGATAGTAGCAACTTTAAATGCAATTTGCTCAAAATAAAGAAAAAAAAAAATAAAAAATCTTCAAATAATACACGTTTGGTCAAAATCGGGATAAAACGGTAGAACAAAACATCAGTCACAAGAAATCGCCTAGCCTATTAATATTATAGATAGTTATAAAAGCAATAACACGTACACTGGGAACATTAAAAAAAACTTTAAAATATCTTCACTAGATAATTGTTCGATCTAACCAGCTTCAAGGCACTTTAGACACTAAACTGAGTAAATAAAAGGTCAGTTTTTACCTGTCAAACGGGTCTTTCTTTGGTCAACTAGTCAGGTAATCCCCATATAAAAAAGAATTAAATTTGAACAAAAGGCTTTTATGTTTGAAAATAGAGTTCCCAGATACTTTTTAGCAAAAAGATGTTAATTCCGAGAAACATTATGTAAAAACCCGTAAAATTCTTAGAATGCTCGTAAACTGGCTCCGACTGGTACCAGCTCGCGTTTTTGTGTCAAAGGCTGTTGTAACTCTGTTTGACTTTAAATAACAACAGTTGTGTATAGAATGTAAATTTTGAAGAACAACTTTAGCTTCCTTTGAGATATTAAGCGTGTTTTTATTATTTACCGTTCTGGAGGTATGGCTCCTTATGTCAGCTTTTTGGCCAAAAATTTGGATTTTTTCAAACTTTGAACGACGAGCGGCACGGGTTAACGTCGTTTAATCGAGCTCAAATGTCGGCCATCTCCATATCTGGAAAGAAGACTCGTTTTGTTGAGTCCGGATGAACAGGATTCCGACATTGCCCTCCCCCCCCCCCCCCCCCCTCTATGAAGTCCGATCACTCTATTGATCAATTTTGAAAGTCAAATTATGTTTTCTGACATAGAAGAAGGTGATAGTTTCAGAAATGTCCGTTTTTTTTCAGTTTTGCAACTTTTATAAATTCACGATTTAGAGATTTCAGAATTTTTAAAAATCTCTCCATTCCAGATTTTGTTACTTTGAGAAATTCAAGATTTTTAAATTTAATTGCTGCTAGAGATCCACGATTTCTAGATTTCGGTAGTATTACAAATACACGACTTCTAGATTTAAGTAATTTCAAAAATCCCCAACATCTAAACTTTCGTGTTACTAAAAATCCTCGATTTCCAGATTATCATACCTTTAGAAATTGCTCAGTTATGGATATTTTATATGTCCCCAATTTCTTATTCCTAGAAATTCTCGTTTTTTGAGTTTTGAAACTTTGGAAATTCTCTATTTCCGAGTTTTGGGACTTTGGAAATTCATGATTATAAAGATTTGATACCTTCAAAAATCCATGACTCCTAAATTGTGGTACTTTTTAAAATCAGGTTTTGAAGAGTTTGTTACTTTTGGACATTCCCGATATATAGGTTTTGGTAAATTTAGAAATATAAGTTGTCTAAATTTTCGTATTTTTATAAATCCACTATTTTAAAGATTTTTGCCTTTTCAAATCCATGATTTATTGATTTAAATACATTTACCCATGATTTCTAGATTTAAATACTTGGAAAAATTCACGACTTGAAGATTTTGTGGCCTTTAAACATCCGCGCTTAATAAATTTTGATAAACTGCATTTCTAGATAATGCTATTTTTAGAAATACACGGTTCCTAAATCCATAAGTTTAAAGATCATCGAAATATAGCTTTTCTTTCTTTTACAAGAAGAAAATTTTTTTAGAATCATTAATCTTTTAAGATTTCCGAAATATCTGCCACTAACTATCATCTAACTGTGCTTTGAATTAATTTGTCTTGTTAAGCCTTTAACTTGTTAAAATTTTTCTAAATACTAGAGTTTAAGGTTGTTCGCCATATACCACATTTATGGCTGTAGGGTGCAAAAAAAAACATTTCTGAAAACAAAGTAGGTCTGTTTTTGTAGCAGTTTAACAAATGCGAGTAGTTTACTAAAGAGCCAGAAGAGTAAAAAACAATAGTGAAGGTAGCGAGCACTTCAAATAAAACCAAAACTTTAATAATGAAAATTTAACATAGTTGACATTTATTTTCTAACAACACAAACAAGTCAAGTAGCTCTCTGGGTCTTCGTTGACGGTATGATGGCTTTACTTTTTAGTTCAGCCCTTGCTGTTATTTTATGCTGTAGGAAACGGAAATGCATTGCAAATGTTACTTTTAAGACATTTAATTTTTCTTCCTTCATGTATCTAGGTCAATTTTATGTGGTTTAGGTTTGGTTAAAAGAAAAACAAGTTTTTCTTTCTTGGTTAATTTCTGTAATTTTCTTTGTTGTTTTTTTTTTTTGTGCAATATTTTTTCTTAAGGTGTGTTTTAAATGTTGAACTATTTTGAAAGACAAAAAAAACGTGTTAAAGCTTTTTAAGTATGCTATAAATTGTGACACATCCGATAAATTGTTTATGGCCGTGGCACACGCAACAACACTAATGACCTGATTTTATTTTAGATTGCCGCTATTAGTTTGGTTGACTAAGACAGAAAAGGAATCTTTAAAACAAATTAAGAAATTATAGCTAACCGAAAAAAAAGTTTAAATACTTTTCTACAAACAGAATTGTATTCTGCCAACACAGGTATTGAATTCTTAAATATTTATAACTGATTATCTTTAACAAACATTTGTAACTGACATGTACCTAATTTATTGCCCATAACAATAGTTTTGTGACTTATCACTGTCAATGGTTTACAATGATTTATAAAATTAATAAAAATTTTCAATTCCTCAAAAAATATATAACACCTGATCTTTGTGTAAATTATTAAATCAAAAAAATAAATAAATAAAAATACTTTACAAATCAAACATCAAAAAATCATTAGCATCTGGTTGATTTGCAACAAAAATAATAATAACAATAACAGTTGTCTGATATGACAGTTTACACAATATGAAATACACTCGAAATATTTTGCGGTTAAAAGAAAATATATACGATATATTAGGGTGGGTCAATTGTTTTTACTCCAAGGGTTCATCGCGATTCTGGTACTATGGGCCTCTTAATCATTTCGGGACTGCCGAAATTTCGATGAAGATATTTTCATTACATTTTCCATAACACTCATTCATTGTTAAAAAAAAATATTGAAAATATATACACCGGGTGGTTTTTTGGGTCGGGAAATCCATATTTCACATTTATTTTTATTTTTAACAGCCGCCAGGGGGCGTTTTCGTGCATTTTTGTGGATTTTTTTCACCTTTTTGGGGAAACTTTACGAAATTATTGCACAAATCGACGAATCTTTGACTTTCCCATATTTAAAATAGCCCAAAATCTTCAGCGCTGAAAATTGTGTGCGGCGCCCATATACGCCCTATATCGATTTCATTCAATTTAAATAAAAAAATTAGTTTTTAATATTGTTCATTCAAAGAGTAAATAAAAAAAACAAATTTTTTAAATTGCTTCCGAATTTTTTTTATATAGGACAACCTGCCCCCCCTCCCCCTCCCTTGAGGATCTTGAATCCGTTCCTAATCGATGTTTCTAGTTAAATAATTTGTTTTCCTTTAGCTTTAATTTCCAAACGAAACCATTTTTTATTTTAAATCCTATCAGAATATTTTTTATAGGGCAGCCGCTGCGGAGAAATTAAACCCTACCCCAACTCGATTTTTCCATGAAAATTATTTTTTTTTAATTCTCATTATAAAATGACTTAGTGCTGATGTCTTCCACTATCAAAATAGTTGACCTTTACTTAGATTTTATTATGTCCGTCCGTCTGTCCGTCTGTCTATTCTCCTCTCCGTCTGTGTGTCCATGCAAAGCTTGTAATCAAACTAAAGGTAGCAAATATAAATATATTCTATCGACCATGGAACAAACGCTATTGAAACTGGTGAAAGTCGGTTGTTATTCTGACCTAGTCTCCATGCAAATGACCCCTATGAGATCGACTTAAATAGCCATACTTTCCGAATTATATAGATCTCGTTCAAATTGGGTTTGTATGTGGTTATCACATCCATTAATTATTAATCTAAAAATAAACCTTGTAGTACAATACTTAGTTATAGCTCCTATATAAAGCTGCTTCCCGATCTTAACTTAAATCCATCATAAAACAAAAGTATTGTACATATTTTCCTCAAATTGGATTTGTATGCGTTTATGCATAATATAAGTGACTTTACCAAATTTGGTCAGGATCGATCCGTTTTCCGACTTAATCCCCATCCTCTGCGGAAAATTTCCCGAAAACAATTTCCCAAATACAATTTCAGGAAAACAATTGCCCGAAAAAACAATTCCCCGAGAAACAATTCCCCGAAAACAATTTCCCGAAATTACAGTTTCCCGAAAACAATTTCCCGAAAACAATTTCCCGAAATTACAATTTCCCGAAATAACAATTTCCCGAAAACAGTTTCCCGAAATTACAATTTCCCTATTTTTAGTTTACAACTTCCCATATATTCTTGATTTCCCCCATAAAAAAACTTGCTGCATAAGATTTCTCGAAAAAGCAATTTCCCGAGTATACGACTTCTCGAAAAAACACTTCCCCCACTTTGCACCGCGCCCTTCCTCTTCCACCCTCCCTCGTCATGCGGACCTATTTATTGGAGTGTCATAAGCTTATTTTTTCATTGTGACTTTGAACACTTCGGTATTCAGACCTCCCGACGGATAACGCTCACTGCTAAAGAAAAAATCGTTAATGAGCTGAAAGATCTTGCCCGGACCACTACATCAAGTGATCATGAACTGATTGCTCGCGCTTCGGCCGGAATTTCTGATGGTATTGTTTTGGAAATGCCATCAACAAGCTATTTGAAGAAATAGTAATTTCGGGAAATTGTGTTCGGGAAATTGTAATTTCGGGAGATTGTATTTTCGGAAAATTGTGTTCGGGAAATTGTAATTTCGGGAAATTGTTATATTGGGGAATTGTGTTCCGGAAATTCTTTTCGGGAAATTGTTTTCGGAAAATTTTCCGCAAATCAATCCCCATATAAACATTGTATCCGATATGAACTTTTTCAAATCCGCAGGCAAAAAAATGATAAAACTCCACGCAGATTTGGGTTATGCTTATTTTTTACATCCAATAAGTTGGGCCTAAGGCCAATTCTCTGAACGCATTGTATAGGGTATCGTATTGTCGGTATATGTGGATTATAATTTCCTTACTTGTCTTATATATAAAATAGTTTTTATTTGAAAACTCTTAAGATATTTTTTTATGGGATCATCCTTAGGGCTGTTTTGAAATCCCCTTCCCATCCAATTTTCCAATAAATAAGTAACAAAGATTTCTACTTTTTTTATACCAAATCGTCTTTTAATTAACTCTCTTCAGAAGTTTCTCAAAAGACTATCGTGGGAGGGTCATGAGGCGCCTTCAAGTATAATTATTCTTTTTATTTTTTTAATTTCTTACTAATTTTATGCATCGAAACTATTTTTAGTATAAAGTATTCTTATAGGGCTATACCACGGGCGCTGTTAAAACCCCTTTCCATTGAGTTCTCCAATAAAATATTTTCTGTTAAATTTTCTTATTCATTCTTACACAAAACCGTTTTCTATTTGAAATGCTATTACAATTTTTATTCAGAGGACTAGGTTTTAGGTTAAATGTGTTGCTCCCCGAAGGCGAGTACACGCGGAGGACATATGGACCATTGAGATACCCTTTAGAAAGTTTTGGAAGGTAGAGATAGGAAAACAGAATATAGAAGTACAGATAGATAATGTAAGGAGTATGCAAAATGAAAGAAAAGTAAAAAAGACCTCTTTCGTCGGCTATGCATCCCTCCTGAATCGATCAGATTCCCTCAAGAATTTAGCAAGGTCTCCGAGTGAGACATCTACTATGCAGCCCAGGTTATAGAAAAATCTTCGCCCTAGATATCTAAGGCGCCGTTCCTTCAGTCCTGGACATTCACGCAGCAAATGTTGCACCGACCTCTTCTCGTCCACATCCATACAGCTCATACTGAAGTCAGCTCTCGGGGCACCTATGCGTTCGGCCATCCGTCTCATTACATAGTGTCTAGTGAGTACTCCTATAAGTAGGCTGATTGTCCCTTTAGCAGTTGTGTCCACCCTGGTATAGCTATTTTAATATCAGTGTCCATCATCCCGCTCAAGGATTCTGAGTCCTTCCATGCACACTCATCAGCCAGCTCGTTTCCTTTGATCTAACGGATCTCGATTTCAGAGCTTCGAGGGCAACAGTTCTGTCCACGAATATATTAATGGTCTTTGGATGTATATCCCGCTCCACAATTATTTTCGTTCCTATGTGAGTTTCTGGAATCTGGGCCTGAAACACGCTACATTTGTCAGGGATTCTCCGAGATACCTGAATGTCAAGTTGCTCAGAGAAGACCCCTAACTCCGCACCCGCTTCGATCTTCGAACCGTCGGTATATACTGAGTTCGCAGCTCTCAGACAGACTCTGACAGACTCTGCGGCCCACTCTTCCCTAGTCAGTATTTGGATCGTAAAATTATCCGCAAAGTCATATCCAGTAACGTATAATCGGTTTCCCGATCAATTTGCCTCCATCCCACTGTCCGCAGGATTTTCTGCATCCCCAAGAGCTTTGGTCCCACTCACATGACTCCCTGGAATGGACAGCCGCTTTCGCTGCGATGCTCTCGATGAAAATATCAATAGGCCTGATGTTCAGCATTACCTCCTGTCCCGAATGTGGTGTCAATCTAATGGCTCCGGTGGTGCCTAAGTAGGTCAATCTCTGTGCCTACACGAGTCTAGAAAGTATGGCCCCTACGTTTACAGCTTTCCACCACATCAGACTACCATGTGTCAAAATAGGTCTAAATATCGCACAGTGGATGATTTGTGACTTAAGACCCCCATATTCTACCAGACGTTCTTCTGCAGGTGTAGAGGGCACATAACGCCTTCTTACTCCTTTCCTCTACGTTACTCGACCAAGAGAGTTTAGAGTGCAGAACAGCACCCAAATACTTCGCCCAGAGTAAAGTCTAAATATCTTCCGTCACGTAAAATAATTGTGCTTAACGAATTTGTTTACGATTTTATTTTTCGATTGTATTTAATCCCACAATTTTTTTTTGCCATCATTTTTTGAGGTTCAGCTGTGAAACCCAAAAATTTTACTTTTTGTAAAGCAATTTTGAATGCCTGTCTTAAAAACGTCATTCACTTCAATCATTTACTTTGTATGAAGTGCAAATAGAAATAAGTATTTCCACACGTGGTGATTAAATGACGAGTGGTGGATACGTCAAAGCCTCATGTATGAGTAGGTGTAAGTGGAAAAGATTAAATATAAAAGAAACAATGTTATTAAAATAAAAATTTGTTGTTATGTTTCGGGTATAACTTAACAAAAGACGTATTTTCAATAAGTTCCATTTTGTCTTCTTACACAAAGCACTTATACATAAATGTAATATGGAGATCTTATAAAGCTTTTTGTGTTGCCTTTCTTTATAATGAAATTGTGTTTTAAATTATGAAAAGATTAAATTATGAAGCATTTTAAATATACAAAAGGTTCAAGGCTGAAAGGAAAAAATTTTAAAGTTCACGTCGAGGGGGATAATTATATTAGGCCGATGTGGGGAAAATTTATTGAGGCCACTTATGAGTTTCAACATACTGTAGCGAATAAATTTGAGCATTCGTTAGAAAAATTTAAGTGAACATCGGCAGGTTACTGGGACTGACACCCGAAATGGTAATGCACTCTTTGTTTTTGTGGTTTTGATATATGTATATAATAATCTGAATCATAGAGCGATTTAGGAGGGTATCATAGGGCACATTTGTATGGGTGTTAGTTTTGAGGATGCACTGATGTAACATCGAAAATTACATTCATAATTTGCATAGAACATAAATATTTAACTGTAATAAAAACACACTGATGAAAATATTCACATTAGCATTGTCCACAGATTTACATGTGCGGACATTTACATGTACAAATTTATGTTATGTCAGTTTATTTATAAAGAAACTCAAACTTTCAATTCTCTACTAGTTCATAAATTTTATAAGATAAGTATTTACACTTGGGTATGGATCGGTAAGTATTGCTTTGGCAAAACACAGTATGAGATATTTTTCTTTTCAGTGACTAAAGAACTCGTGCAATATTTGAAAACAGTGACGCTGGATTCCAGTTGTCACAAATAAATTAATACTACAGTAGCTTTTACTAATTACTTTGCTACTCCAGCGGCTTCGGGTGACTGTTTTCGCAGATCCGGCGGATGCGGTTGATCGCTCTCGCTAACCCAGAGCCTTAATCTGACTCTTTTGCTACTCCAGCGGCTTCGGCTGACTGTCTCAACTAATGTTTATCATCTTTAAAGGCAACACTGAGGTTTCAAGAAAAAGTTACTAAGACGTTGGTCATATCAGTACATTGGTGCCATGTATTACTATACAAAAAGAATCCTTCCGAGTACCGATGAAGCTTCAATCGGTCATGTGATTAATATACTAATAGGTACCTGATTGTGTTAATATCGTCCCTGATCTACGTATTTTCGTACAATCCACAGATTTCTGATATACCAGATTTGAGAAATTACAGTTTCCAGAACTTTTGATAGCCGAGTATCGTAAGCCGAGAAAAATTCGAGTAGAGACAGTTTTTATCATTACATAAGGTTTAAAGAGTTACTGGAATTCGGAGTCATAGCGCAATCATGAAGAAGCTAACACGATAGATCTAAGGCGTGTAGAAGATGCGCATTAATGTTTAGAAAACCACGGAATGCATGTTCTGCAAAGATAGTGGGGAAAGAAAAATCAACCACTTAATAGGTAGCTGTAGATTTCCGGTGTTAAAAAGGGCGTTTAATGAAATTAATTTAAATTAACTTGAGCTATTGAGAGGGGACGCAAGATCTGCTTTCACAAACGTTGTTTGAGGAAAATGTTGATGTCGCAATAACATGCGACTATTACAAAAACCTCACAGTGTGTGGGCATGAGATTGCACTGGAATATCGACAATATAAGCCTGTCGTAGTAGTGAAATAATGGACGCTTCAACTGTTACGTCCCTTCTAGTGCAATCACAGAGAACGGTCTGCTAATAGATGCAGTAACGCGAAGTCCACAAATCATAGCTGCTGATTTCGACTCATTTCATTCAATAGAGTTGGGCAATCTAAGGACAAGCAAAAGGGGACGAATTCACCTTGAAGGATTTTCTGATAGGAACTTGGTAATTTTTTTTTTATTATTGTTGACTTTACTGAGTAATATAATTACCAAACGAAGGATGTGTTAATACATTTAGAGCAGAACGAACAGGATCAAAGGCGGACATTAACTTTGTAAGCAGTACTATTAATTCGAGTAAGTGAACACTACACACACAGTCCTTACTAAGCAATCCAAATCTGAGAAGCAAAATAAAAATATGGGTGGCCGATTACACGAGGCTTCTTACGGATTGGTATCAACAAAATGGATGAAGCTTGCTTTACTTTTTATTTGTATACATCAACATTCAGCTGATGCCTCCCATTAATTCAGTGGACTAAGCTGAGCAGTATTCCTGGATATTTGACTTAAATGTATCTATGTTATAAGTGCTAGGAAAGACCTCAGCGGGAAGTTTATTCAACATTCGGCCTGTGTGGCTAATAGACAAATTTTCGCAGTAATTCGTTGTGTGATCCAGTGGACAATAGACTTAAATGGATGTGACCTACTAGAAGTGCGCAAAGGTGCGAAGAAAATAATGAGCTCTAGGGATGAGTTCACTTATCTCAGCAGAACACTTCCCATTGTAATATCCGACGATGCTCCAATGTGTCACTATAGTTGGTTAGCGTATTGTCATTGCTAAGCACCAACGCCGTCCTTTGCACGCGGTCTAAAAACTTCAAAATAGACTGTAAAGCACTGCCCATATATGGAAGTTGTATTCCATTTTGGTGGGATACAGGTGGAGGTCAGATGAGGTGAAGTATATCTTACTCCAATTTCGGAAACCTATGCACTTGCAAGCCTCTTTCTACAATTGAAAAATGTTTTTATTTCAGCGGAATTCACATGACACTGATGACTTCATGATCCGCCTATAAGTCAATAAACAACATTGGGTCTTGCAAGCATTAAAATCGGCCCTGTTCACTAGACTCCACTCAAAGATTGTCAAAAGGTTTTGGTTGAGTATGTCATTCATTATTGCCTCCTGCCCGCAATCTCCCTAAAGTTCGGCCTTTGATCGAATGAGATTATGAAAGACATATATTTCTGTCATCTGCAGAAGAGTAGATAGGATTGGAAGTTTGACATAGCGGGTCATTGAGAAAAATAAGAAAAAATAAAGCAATGCAACTGATAGAATAGGCCAGATCGTTGGAAGGACTGCACGAGCTTGCAACATTTCGATACCATGTGGAGGAATATCTTTATAAACATTTACCAAATTATTGGTGTGATAAACAGGAAAAAAGAGCGAAGATCAAGCTGCCTAAGAGCAAGAAGTCGAAGAGAGACAAATAGAATACCTAAGGACAATATCAGAAATTAACTATGCAATACGGAAGAGTAAACGAGAGTGTTTGAAACTTATATGTTTAGAAGCCACACAAATCCATGGGGAACGGCTTATAGAGATTTTGTCGCTCAATTGAAGAGTGGTAAATTTCCCATTCTACTGCACCACATTGTGTCATCTTTATTTTCAGATTTTAAGGAAATCCCATTCAGCATTTCCAATAGTTACCAGGTGAATGAATTTACACCCAAAACATTGTCCGAAGTCCTTGAAATAATTAGATAAATATGAGAGCATAAAGCACAGAGACCAGAAGATACACCAAATAAAGTATTAAAACCTGCAGTGAAGAAGGGTACAAACATATTCGTTGAAGAAGTTAGCCGATACCTCTTTCAGTGTTATTTGGCTGAACAGATTTAAGCAGATTTGGCCGCGATGATTCTCCTATGTGCCCTGGGTCATCTAGATGAGTTAGAGGACATAGCACATATTATATTTATATGCCCGAAATTCCAAAACGTGAGCATAAAATTGGAGCCAGAACTAGGTTCAAGTGATTTAGGAGAATATTTTACAGGCAAAATTAAGAGCCGAGAAAAACTGACTGACTAACACGTGGATACTGGCATAGTAGAAGCGCAAGGAAACGAGGGAAGTAAAGGCTCCGCCATCTAACGTTTTTTTTTTTCAACTATGCTTATTTCGTGAATGGTAACACTCAGCTCATGTCTGATTTGACAGATAATTAGTTTTATCCTTCCACTGAACGAATATGGTTGTGTATACGCTTGAACAACGCTGGGAAATATTGCGACATTACTTCGAAAATCATGATAATGTTGCAGAATGTGTGCGAAAATTGCGTACGGATTTTGGAAGAAGAGAAGCACCGTCAGCTCCGTATGTTCGTTATCTTGTGAAAAAAGTGAAAGAAACTGGCATCCTCATCGATAAACCAAAGCGTGAAAAGCCAAAAACAGTGCGTACACCCGAGAATATTGCTGCTGTGGCAGAAAGTGTGCGTGAAGCGCCATCAACATCAATTCACCGTCGTTCTCAAGAACTGAACATTTCGGAGGCATCATTGAGACGAATTTTGCATAAAGACCTTGGTATGACGCCATACAAAGTCCAATTAGTTCAGGAGTTGAAGCCAATTGACCATCCAATGCGTTTTCGCTTCGGTAAGTGGGCCTGCGATCGAATTACAGAAGATGTCGATTTTGCAAAAAAAAATCATCTTTTCAAATAAAGCTCATTTTGTTCTTGGCGGGTATGTAAACAGGCAAAATTGTCGCATTTGGGGCACAGAAAACCCGCACGCATACACTGAAAAGCCGATACACCCAAAACGAGTCACTGTTTGGTGCGGATTTTGGTCCAGAGGCATAACTGGGCCATTTTTCTTCGAAAATGAGCAAGGAGTGGCCGTTACAGTCAACGGCGATCGTTATCGGGCGATGTTAAACGAATTTTGTTTCACAAAAATCGAAGAGGAGGATATTGGCAACATTTGGTTTCAACAGGACGGCGCCACGTGCCACACAGCCGAAGCTACACTCGATGTTTGGCGCCCTGTTTTTGAAGATCGCATTATCAGCCGCAGAGCTGATGTCGTTTGGCCACCTCGGAGCTGCGATTTGATACCGTTGGACTATTATTTGTGGGGTGCCCTCAAAGATAAGTGTTACGCCAACAAGCCAGAGACAATTGAAGCTTTAAAGGACAATATTTGTGAAGCCATTGGTGAAATACAGCTGCACACAATCGATAATGTGCTTAAAAATTGGACCGATCGTGTAGGCTACTGCATGGCCAGCCGAGGCAGCCATTTGAATGAAATTATTTTCCATTATTAACCGGAAGGATAGTGCTTTCAAATAAAAAAAGAAATTTGAGATAATATTGAGTAGTTTTTTTTTTTTATAGCATTTTCAAAATAAAAAAGTTATTTGGCGGACCCTTTAGCTGTGGTGATTAGTTAAGTCTATCCTGCCCTGCGACTTAATAAAAAGAAAGATGGATATGATAAATTCGACTGAGTTACAACCATGAACGCAAACTTATGATATCGTACTTATCAATGCTTAATAACATGATCTGAGGTTTTATTTCTCTCTCGAATTTTCATTGTAGCGCAGAAAATAATAGAGCCGAAAAGCTTGCTTTGTCCTATAGCAAGTGTAGCCAAAAGTGTTTTAGTCCATTTCGCATAATGGCTTCCTATCTGATTCGACTTAAAATGTTGACAATCAATCTCATAAAATCGTCTATATAAAAATTGTAATTTACATAAGCATTAAGGCTTCAATAAAAATATTAAAGTAAGATAAAAAAAATACAACCACCATAACAAATACTTCAACGCAAAGCCGATTTAAATTAACAAATACAAGAAAATTGAGTATTCATATCAATATATATATATATGTGTATATATGTAAAAAACATATTAAAATAATATGTATATTTGTAGGCCGACTGGACTAACTGATTCATTTAATGTTGTCAACATTTTTTTATACTTTGCAAAATACTTGTAGTTGTCCATAATTATGATGATATTGCAAAAAAACAAGTATACAAGTATGTAAGTCTATATAAATAATAAAAAATTCTGAAATTACACGAATGTATATTGGATACAACTGCATATCTCAAATTGTAAAAGGATATACAGGATATTTTATGAATGTTTTTTTTTTCTTTGCTCATCCGCTCATTCATTCGTTCGGTTTCATAATTTATATGACAATTTCATTTAGCCGGTATCGCAAGTATTTACAGAAATAATATTTAAAATGTTAATGAACACGAAGGCGATTAAAAATTATACAAACAAGCAAATAAAGGATAAACTTCAGACCGGGTCGAATATGGTAAATGAAAGCGAAATGTTAACTTATAGTGTTGTTGTGTAAGTCAATTATATACTCGTATACATATATATATATATATATGAACGTATGTATATGTGTCCTTCTTGAAGCTTACCCAAAAATAATCAATAACAAAATAGCAAGTGTGCTTAAGAAAATCTTCTTAAAATTTACTTTGTGATTGATGTACTATAAATAATTCACAACTCTTACTTAAATGGTTATTAAAGTACTGTTCTGTCTTAGAACAATACAAAATTTTGAATTCTCTTTTAAAAAGTATTTTTCAATTTAAATAGATTCCATATAATTTCAAAACTTTTCCTTTCTATGTAAAGGTTGAAATAACGAAGATAAGTGAATGCCCTATGCCAGTGGTCGGCAAACTTTTCAGTGGTAAGATCACCTCAAATAAATTTATTAGTTCGATGGACCATCTTTTTAAAATCATAAATTAGTTTATACTAATGGTCAGAAACAAATTTTTTAAATTCAAATGTGCATTTGTGCGGCACTTATTCCTAATTTGTTACAATTTATAAAACTCGAATTCGCAAAAATATTTTTTAAACCCTAAAAATGAACTGTATTTACGGAAAATGCACAACTCAATTCCACATTATTCTGCAACACTAACGTTTTTATTCGCATCTCACAAGGAAGGTCTCATACGGGGAATCCGCATATCGCCATAAAACTTCTATGAATTATACAATATGAAACAAGTTAGAAAATTATATGCGGTCTAGACTGTGTCGAAAAATAGACCGATTCTGACCATATTTGGCATTGTTACTTATTTTTTGCCAAAACATAAACAAATCAATATAATAAACATACACAAACCCAAATTGAACGAGATATATACATAATAATTTGCATGTTATGGCTATTCAAATCGATCTCGTAGGAGGGACTAGGTGCGAACATGAACCAATTTTCACTAATTTCAACAGCGTTCATCGTATGGCCGACAGACGAGTATATACAAAATTGCATCAAAATATATTCCTATTTGCGATTAAAAGGCTTACATGGATACACAGACAGACGGATTGACAGAAATCGCTAAATCGACTTAGAAAGTAATTCTGAGTGTATCGGTATAATTAAAGATGGGCCTGGGTCAAATAGTAGTTATAAACAACAGCATAAAGCCATTATACCCTGACCACATAAAGGTATAGGGCCGATCTTATATTTATGGTACCATATTTGAGCTAAAGAAACCATATACAAATTGCACAATATATAAAAGAGATTTGCAAGACGCATCCAATATCGATGTTACTTAATAAAACTCTAAAATTTTAGGCGATATTATAGGGTGGTACTTATGAATATTGAACCAAAAAGGACGTTTTTTAAAGCTCGATAGAACTTGAAATTGTAAAAAGTAATAGAAAAAATTACATTCTAATCAAAAAAATATTTTTATTCGAAATAGAAATATATGGCATTAATCTTTGAGTATGATTTCGGATATAACGCTACCGCGAGCATTGTTGGATGTATGTCACGAATAGCACGCAAATGGTGGCCTCCCTAGCGTCAAATGTTGCTGGCTTATCAGCATACACCAGTGACTTCACGTAGTCTCACAGGAAATAGTGGAGAGGTGTCAAATCGCACGACTTTGGAGGCCAATTGGCAGGTCCATTTCTCGAAATCAACTTATAGCCTAATATTGATTTCAATAAGTCGATGAATGCGGTCACGGTGTATCACGTAGCGCCATTCTGCTGAATTAGTTTCATCCATGATTTCAAACAAAAAATCTTAGACCGTGGTGGGGCAATGATCTTCAACGCGAGCTCCAGCTTCATTTTTGAAGAAACAATGTCCGATGATGCCACCAGTGTGTAAATCGCATGTAATGGAGGCTGTAGGATCTGTTGTAGACGGGTAATTGCCGCATTTGTTGAACGAAGTATCCACAGGAGACCAAGAAATACCACTGCATTACCAAAACGATCATTGGACTATTTTTCTTCACAAACGGCGAAACTATCAATAGAAAACAATTTCGGTGGATGTTGACTCATCATGTCTGCACACAGAATGCTCGAAAAGATCTGGCCGGTTACAGAATTCAGTAAAATAAAGCAATTTCTGCAACAATCATTTCCAGGACGTGTAACCAAAAGGGCGACATTGACTGCCCAGTTAGATCTAGACCCTCGGGACTATTTGTGCAGCCATTTGAGGAGAATAGTGTTCACCGACAAGCCTCAGTCCATTCGCGACCCAGTTAACATTTTGTCAGTTATTTTTTTTTTTTATTTCAAAATGTATTGAAAAGTACTTTGATTTTATATTCATTTGTTTTAACACATATTTCCAGTTAACCAAATTTAACCGTTAGGAAATTGCAGCCCGGAGATATGAAAAAGTTAATATCGGATGCTCCATTTATATGGGAACTATGTCAAAAAATAGAACGATCGCGATCATATTTTTGTGAAATTGAACAGAAACTCGATTGTTTTTATTTTAAGGTAAATTGAAAAAATAATGTAACCCACAAAAACAAAGTTTTTATTAAAACTCCTTCTTTCCTTATGCATATGAGTTTTGGGTATCTCCGTGAGTGTGCGTGACTGTGTGTGACAATGTTAAAATTAATCTTTGGCCACAACAAGTCTACGGACAAAGTTTCAGATCGATGGAATAAGGGGAAATCCGTTTTAAATCTCTCCGTGCCTGTGCGTGACTAGTGAGGAGAAATGGGGTTGCCCCACGACAGACAGGCAGAGAGTTTGAGTTAAAAGAAAGAGTTTAAAAATAGCAAGTACTCAAAATCACAAAATCGTCAAATCGTAAAAATGTCAAATCCAATAACCTCCAAAATTGGAAAAAAAAACAACTCAAAATCGCTAAATCTCTAAATTGCAAAAAATTAAAATTGGAACAAAATGGCAAAAACGCAGACAACAACATTGCTAATTCGCTGAAACGGAAATAAATATCGTAAAGACGAACATTTTAATTTTTCTTTTTAATGCAAAAATATAAAACAACTTAAATTTAAAATCGCAAAAACACAAAATCCCAGAAACGAAAAATCACAGCAACGCAAAATCCCAGAAATGAACAATCACAAAAACAAAAAATCGCTAAAATTTAACATCGCAAAATTTTAAAAGGCAAAATTTCCAAAAATAAGTACAAAGTGTGAGTAAAATCTATGCAATATTTTTGTGTTTTGATAGAATTAAGGAAAGATCGGGAAGAACCATGGGGACTACGCCTTAAAATAAAATGGTCTTACGGAGTTTAGTTGTGGAATCCTATTTAATGGATATCATAAACAAATAAACAATATCAATTTAAGTCGATCTCATATGGGTAACTATATGGGGGCTGGATCTGAATTGTACAATACAGTAATTGCGATAGCGATGGTCCTACTACGGAGCAAAGCTTATATACCAAATTTAATGAAAATGTATTTAAATTTTCGACCTATAGTTTGATTACAAGGCTTATATAGACTCACAGGCAGGCGGACAGACAGACAGAAGAACAATTTTCATTTTTCCAGACCTCGAAAATAACTGATGTGTGGAAGTAATTCGTAAAACAGGGAGATAAAGTTTTTTACAACGGAGGCAAGTAAACGCGTTTCTGACTCGTCGTGATCAAAAAAAAAAAAGTAAAAAAATTATAGTCGGTCTAGCCCGACTATACGATACCCTATAGCATGCTTTAGAGACCCTATCTTTTCGGTCCCACTAATTGGATATAGCAAATAAGCATAAATCAAATTTGAGTGGCATTTTTATTAATTTTTTTCGCTGCAGATATGAAAAAGTTCATATCGGGTGCTATATTTATATGGGGACTAGGTCGAAAAATGGACCGATCCTGACCATATTTGGTAAAGTCACTTATACTTTGAAAAAATATATACAAACCAAATTTAAGAAAAATCTGTGCAATATTTTTGTTTTTTGATAGATTTAAGTGTAGATCGGGAAGCAGCTCTATATGGGGCCTATGACTAAGAATTTTCATATAGGGATTATTTTTGAACTACTGATTAATGGATGTAATAAACACATACAAACCCAATTTGACTGAGATCTATATGATAAGTTGGAACTAATGGCAATTTATGTCGATTTCATAGGGGTCATTTGTATGGGGACTAGGTCTGAACAGGGACCGATTCTCACCAATTTCAACAGCGTTCATCCCATGGCCGATAAAAGCTTATGAACCAAATTTCATCAAAATATATTCATATTTTCGACCTGTAGTTTGATTACAAGGACGGACGGACGGGCGGACATTGATATTTCGACTCAAAAAGTGATTCTGAGTCGATTGGTATAATTAAAGATGGGTCTAGGACGAATATTTTTGGTTGTTACAAACAGCAGCACAAAGTCATTATACCCAAACCACATAGTGGTATAGGGTATAATAAAAAAAATGCGGCACCATAGTATGGTGACCATACATCCATGGACACTGCCGCTCATCTAATTAGGTTTAACATTATAATCATTTTTTTATCATCACTCTCAAAAACAATTGCTCAAACATCTAATATATTTAGTTTTATTTGGAAAATGCATGTATAGCGTGAAAAATTAACGGGAATATTGTGCCGTTATCTTAATACATGCTGTACAAACAAATTTTGTTCCAAAACAATGTAATTTTTTGAGGTCATCAGAATAGGTTTATGACTAATTGATTTCGTTTACATTATCACTTGACCGCCAATGGTTTGTTTTAAATATTTTTTTTAATTTTATTTGAAGCTGAAAGGGTCAAAATTAAATTTATGCCGAAAGAGGTCTTACTCAGGACCAAATTTCAAAAAAAAAAATTAAAAAAAGTCAAAATTGTGTAAGTAATTTCTAATGAAATGAAAGTAGTTATGGGAAAACATGAAAGAAGGCACTTACAGAGCCACTTCAGCAACTGAGAGACGAGCGGTCGTTAAATCTGCTTTCAATTCAAAGGACTCAGCACCGAAAATAAAGGAAAAAGTTGGTACTAAAGCTAGCTTTGCGACTGTAAAACACGTCATACGTAATACCAATCAGTTTAAAAGATTGAAATTAAAAAAAACAAGTTTCAAATTGTGGTCGGTCTGGACCGACTAAATGATACCCTATACCATGGTCTAGAGACCCTATCTCTTCCGCCCAACTAATTCGATACAGAAAATAATGAGTGGCATTGTTATTAATTTTTTTTAGCTGCAGATATGAAAAAGTTCATATCGGGTGCTATATATGGGGACCTGGTAGAAAAATGGACCGATCCTGACCATATTTGGTAAAGTCGCTTATATTTTGAAAAAGTATATACAAACCAAATTTGAGAAAAATCTTTTGTTTTTTGATAGATGTGAAGATCGGGAAGCAGCTCTGTATGGGGCCTGCGACTAAGAATTGTCCTATAGGAATTAATTTTGGATTAGTGGATATAATAAACACATACAAACCCAATTTGACTGAGATCTATATGATAATTTTAATCTTATGGCAATTTATGCCGATTTCATAGGGGTATGGGGACTCAACATGGACCGAATTTCACTAATTTCAATAGTGTTCATCCTGTGGTCGATAAAAGCTTACATACCAAATTTCATCAAAACATATTCGTATTTCCGACCTCTAGTTTGATTACAAGGTTTACATGGACACACAGACGGACGGACGGACATAACTAAATCGGTATAATAAAAGATGGCTCTAGATCAAATATTTGTGGTAGTTACGAACAGAAGCACAAAGTCATTATACCCAAACCACATAGTGGTATAGGGTATAAAAACACCACTTAACCCATTACGTAAGGAACTTGGTCTAAAGTTTTATTATATCCATGATCTCCGTAAGGAAGAACTTTACTTAAACCAGAATCATAGCTGTGCAGGTGGTGTAATGGTGTGTGGCACTATATCGTATTACGGTACAATTGAACTGTGGTTCCTTTCAACAAAAATGAATGCTAAAAATTATAAAGGAGTTCTAGAAAAAGCTTTTCCACTCTTTAACAAGAATGTTGGACCAATTTCGTGGACTTTCCAGCATGATTATGCGAATATTCATACTGCAAGGCTGGTGAAACAGCAGATTGATGGACAGGTTGTGCGCTTATTGCTATGACCTCCTTATTCTTTTATTTGTTTAATGTTTAATGTTTAACTAGCACTCGAAATTCGAGTGCAAATTCTAGGAATTTTTTTTTTAATTCAATAAAGACCGTTAAAGTATGATTCACAATTCAACTTATTTTAAATGAAGAAAACAAAAACAACACATTCACACAAACACATTAACAAATCTAATAAACACACACATATCATTGTATAATTTTACGTATGTGTTAGTAACAACTTTAAACGATCATAACTCCAAACAAATGTTTCACACGATGAAAAACTTTAAATCTGGGTAACAGCTAAAAAGAAATATCTTTCAAATGATAAATTCTTTGTCAAAATCGGGGTAAAACTGTGAAACTTACATCGGTCACAAGAAATCGCCTTGCCTATCAATATTATAGATGTTGCTAAACCTATTCTGACGATCTAAAAAAATTACATTGTTTTTGAACAAAATTGCTGTACAGCATGTACTAAGATAACGGCACAATATTCCCGTTAATTTTTTTACACAGATTTCATGCTATACATAAATTTTCCTAATAAAACTAAATATATTAGTAGTTTTTGCAATAGTTTTTGAGAGAGATGATAAAAAAAATTATTATAATGTCAAACCTAATCAGATGAGCGGCAGTGAAATTTATGATGGCCACATCCTGTTGATATCTTTAAGGCTTCGGCAATCTCAGTTACTTTAACATTATGATCATCAATTTAAATTATTGGTTTTTCAGTAACTTCCTCACTTGGATGACCTGGACGTGTTCAAAATTTCTTACTTAAAATTAGGTGTTTGGTATGATGCAGTCTAGAAGTGTTATTGAACATTTGATGTAATCTATAATATTAATAGGCTAGGCGATTTCTTGTGACCGATGTTTTGTTCTACCGTTTTATCCCGATTTTGACCAAAGTATACTATTTGAAAGTTATTTCTTTTGAGCCGTTTTGCAGGTTTACAGATTTTTAAATGTTTTTCTTTATTTTGAGTAAATTGCATTCAGAGTTGCTACTAACACATACATAAAATCATACAGTGCTCTGTGTGTGTTTATTATATTTGTTAATGTGTTTGTAATAAAAATGCGTTTGTTTTTGTGTTGATTTGTGCATTGGGTATAATTGATTAGCATACCTTTAGGGTCTTTATTTAATGAAAAAATAAAATTTCCTAGAATTTGCACTCGAATTTCGAGGGCTGGAATCTGCTAGTATTTATAAAAGAGCTGTTATAAACTATTTTTTATCAATATTTTAGAAATATCTTGCAAAGTCCTGGAATTATTTTTATTTGTCACTAGCGTATGATTTTTTTTATCCACACTTTTAATCTATTAATATCATTTAGTTCTTACAAATCCAAATCCTTTCATTGTGCTGACGTCTACACAAATAATTGAAATGATAAAACCGAAAATGACCAAATTAAATGAAAATTGTCATGCTTTAATTGAATAATGTTACGTTTAATTTATGTTGTTAAAACACACATTTCTTATTTATGATTGTTGTTTTTTTTTTATATACGTATAATAAGTTGTATTTGTAAGTCGTTTGATTTAGTTGGCTTTTACTTGCTTTCTGTATGATTTTCCTTTATGTTGGTTTTTCTTTTTGGTGACAACATTCCCTCTGGCAATCTTGTCAATTACATTGAAATCAATTAAGATGTTGGCAAATATAAAAACAACTACAGCAAAAAAAAAAATTAAAAGCAAGTAAAGGAAGAAAGCTAAGTTTTAACAAATGACACGTACTACATGTAGAACAACATGGTTTTTGGCATGGCCACACATACAAACCCGTACAAAGGCAGACATATAAACATTTTTATTAAAACATAACACGTATTACAGTGGGTACGAAGATTTTGTGAAATCTTTGCAAACCGCCATGTGTGAGATTGTTAGAAAGAGGAGATTTTGTTTGATAAGAAATCTGCAGTAATTCACCCAGATAAGTAGGCAGAATATAAAATATTGTAATAAAAGTTATAGTTAAAGGAAATCAGATTAAGATATTTTCATACGATATGGAACCAAAGGAGTTTATTTGCAGCCAGCTGGGCCATTATCACCATATTAATGCCACTCAGTTCCAAAGGCATTCTAGTTTTTAGATTTCTTGATCAATAATACACAACTAGCAGATGCCAGCGCTCGAAATTCGAGTGCAATTTCTAGACAACTTTATTTTTCAACTTAGCCAATTCACAAACCAACACTTTATTGGTTTATTATTACTATTGTGAATGAAAATAACAAACTCATTAACAAACACCATTAACAAATTTAATAAACACACACATTGCATATGTATAATTTTATGTATGTGTTAGTAGCAATTTTAAATGCAATTTACTCAAAATAAAGGAAAAAATTTAAAAATCTGTAAATCTGGAAAACAGCATAAAAGAAATACCTTTCAAAAAATATATGTTAGGTCAAATGTGGGATAAAACGGTAGAACAAAATATCGGGTACAAAAAATCGCCTAGCCCATTAATATTATAGATTATATAATATAATTGAACTTACTAAAAAGCGGCTTATTTGCTTTCAAAATTGAGACACATCATGTGTAGACTACTGTTACATCATGCCAGTGATGAATTATTGGTAAAAGTCGACACTAACTTAGGTCCTCCAGCGAACGCCGTATAATGTTAAATGAAGATCAACTCCTTTGCAGAGGACAGGTTATAATTATAGACACTTTAAATTTGATTAGCAAGTGTAAAAACTAAAGAACTTGTTACTTAAAAATCAAGAACTGGAGGTAGGCCTTTAGAAAATGCACAAATGTCTATATTAACAATAATTAATCTACAATATTATTAGGCAAGGCGATTCCTTGTGACATATTCTACACCTTCAATTACCAACCGATTTTGACAAAAAATATGCCATTTGAAAGGTATTTCTTTGCTGATGTTCGCTGAATTTACAGATGTGCACCATTTTGTACATTTTTTTTTTTTTAGTAAATTTCATTTAAATGACACAACACACATATTTAAATTTCAAAGAAAAAAATATACAATGATGTGTATATGTTTATTAAATTTATGTTGAATTTTGAATTGGCTGATATTGATTAGCATACCTTTAAGCTCTTATAAAATTATTTGTAAATGAAAAAATAAAATTTCCTAAAAATTTGCACTCGAGTTTCTAGGGCTGGTCTCTGTTAGTCCAATATTAAAATATGTTATGTTAACATGCTCATTACCGACTCGGTGATTCGCTGAATGTGTATCGCTATACGTACATTTTTAGCACACAAAAGAAAACAATTGCAATAAGCAATTGCAATAAGCAAATTCGAAAAACGCCATATCGCAAAATACTCAAAACTACTAAAACTTAAAAACTCAGAATCCTTAAAACTTTAAATCACAAAACCACATAATCGCAGAAAATTAAATTCGTAAAATTTAAAATTCGAAAGAAACAAAATTGCAAAATCAGAAAAACATGAAATGACAAAAATACAAAATCGCTAAATTTAAAATTACGAAAAATCAAAAACGCATAAAACGCACACAAACCATTAATACTTAAAATCGCAAAATGTAAAATTGCAAAAACGCAGAATCGCAAAAACGCAAAATCACAAAATCGCTAATTCTCAAAATGACAAAAACACAAAACTACAATAACGCATAATCATAAAAACGCAAAATTTCTTAAACGCAAACACTCAAAACCGCCAAAATTTGAAATTGTAGAAAACAGATTGTAAAAATGCAAAATCACAACAAAGCAAAATAGCAAAAAACACAAAATCGCTAAAAACTCAAAATCGCAAAAGTGCAAATACACAAAATCGCATATAGTTAAAATTTAATAAAACGCTTAATCACAAAAACGCAAAATCGTGAAACAAAAAATTATAAAAACTTTAATATCGGAGAACCGCAAATATGTAAAATCGAAAAACCACATAATCAAAATTACACATAAACTCTGAAACATAAAATCACAAAAGTCCAAAAACGCAAAAACTTCAAATTGGGAAAAGGCAACAATGCTTAAATGGAAAAAATGTAAAAAACGAATATTGCTATTGATCTAAAACTTAAAATCGCAAAAAACAAAATGTAAAATTCCAAAAAATTAATATCGCAAAAACACAAAATAGCAAGAAAAAATTAATCTAAAATCCCTAGAATTTAAAACCTAAAAAACGTCATTGCAAAATTGCAAAATATAAAATCGCAAAGGCACATAAATTTAAAAACGGAAAATCGCAAAAATTAAAATCGCAAAAATTAGAATCGCAACACACAAAATCGTAAAAACACAACGTCGCAAAAATGGAGAATTTCAAAATCGCAAAGAAATAAAATTGGTGAAACGCATAAACTCGAAATAGCTCAAACTTGATATCGCAAAAATACGAATTCGCAAAATGTTAAGTTGCAGAATAACAAAAACACAAAATTATAAAATCGCGATATCGTTAAAGAACAAAATCGGAAAAGCAGAAAAACACTAAATCCTAAGAATGCAAAATTGCAAAAATACAAAAACGCAACATTGGAACACGCCAAGTCACAAAAACACGTAAAGAGAAAGTAAAACAGAATCACTAAATTTTTTCTAATAAGTTGTAATGTCGTTTTTTGTATTGCTAAGACACAAAAACTCGAAATCGTAAAAACACAAGATAGCAAAATTGCGATAAGTGCAGAAAAATACAAAGAAAAGCCAAAGTCATGTTGGAAAACTATGGTCGGTCTATAACAACTTTACGATACCTTATACCATGATAAGCATAAAAAAAATTTGACATTGTTTGCCGTCGGATATGAAAAAGTTCATATAGAATGCTATATTAATATGGGGAGTAGGTGGAAAAATAGTAAAGTCACTAATTTTTTGCAATACATATACAAACCAGTTTTAAGAAAAGTCTGTGCAATATTTTTTTTTTTTTTTGAGATTTATGGGGGCTATGACTATCGGTAACTACCAAAAATATTTCACCTAGACCCATATTTTATTATACCGATCGACTAAGAATCACTATCAGAATCACCTGGACCCATCTTTTATTATACCGATCGAAACAGAATCACTATCTGATTCGATTTAACGATGTCCGTCCGTCCGTCCGTTTGTGTGTCCATGTAAGCCTTGTAATCAAACTATAGGTCGCAAATATGAAAAAATTTTGATGAAGTTTGGTGTATAAGCTTTTATCAGCCATGGGATGAACTGTATTGAAATTGGTGAAATTCGGTCCATGTTCAGACCTAGTCCCCATATAAATGACCCCTACGAAATCGACATAAATTGCCATAAGATCATATAGATCTTAGTCAAATTGGGTTTATATGCGTTTATTACATCCATTAATGAGTAGATCAAAAATGGTCCCTATGGGACAACTCTTAGTCATAGGCCCTATATAGAGTTGCTTCCCGATCTTCACTTAAATCTATCAAAAAACAAAAATATTGCACTCATTCTTCTCAAATTTTATTTGTATATATTTTTGCAAAATACAAGAGACTTTACCAAACATGGCCAGGATCGGTCCATTTTTGGGACTAGTCCCCATATAGATATAGCATCCGATATAAACTTTTTTATATCTGCAGCCAAAAAAAATAATAAAAATCCCAATCAAATTTGGTTTATGCTTATTTTCTATATCCAGTTAGTTGGGTCTAAGAGATAGGGCCTCTAAACGCATGGTATAGGGTATCATATAGTCGGTCTAGACCGACTATAATTTTCTTACTTTTTATAACTGAATTTAACTATTTTAGTATAGAAAATATTTGGGATTTTTGAAAAAACAAAATGTATTCTTTAATAGGGTTTTTTTTGATTCATCAAGAAATGAAATTATAATTTCGTATTTTTACAATTAAATAAATAAATTAAAAGTCTTAAAAGATCACTCCTACTAATAACATATTAGGTAGATCGAAAAGTTTAGTATAACATTGCTCATACTAGAACCCACCACACAATCGTAAGAACTTGACTTCAGAGAAATATTGATGTAAAATATTTATGGATACTCTCGGGGGACTTATATTTGTATATAAAAATAAATCACCGCTATTGAACTTAATTCCCACTAATTTGTACCACTGTATGTTACATTAAGCAAGACAACCATTTAATGCTAAACACGGTCAAAGAAAATCTTAAAAAATAATTCCATTAGTTATATAAATAAATAAAAGTAATTGACTGACGACTACAACCACAACTGATTTCGACTGCAAAATCCTCTGCATATACTTAAATAAATATACTCCTACACACACATACAGCCATTCAAACAAATACTGAGGTTTTATACTTGAGCGAGTCAGTTTCTAAGACGAAATTTCTCAATGTAAAAAGATGACACACGAAAGGAACATACGACAGCCATAAAAGCAAAGAACAAAAGTTAACGTAAAACGTCAAGGTGAAAAAGTGTCAGGCACAGATTTTGTAATACAGGACTAACAATAATAACAACGAATACTCACTCATACCTATAACCTATACATCAGCTACACATACTCATACCACCACACTTGTGCAAGTTTAAGTGGAAATTTCAGTGATGTAAATATTCAAGCTAAAATGAGGCAATTTTATTGTATGGCTAAGAAGTAGTAGGACTTGGGGTTAGTTTAGTATTTACCATATATGACACTTACACGTGACACAGTTTCTTCGGGTTTGTTTTTGAATAAAGCGTAAAGTTGAAATCGTGACCCGTTGAGATATAAGGGCATCTTTTATGAGAAGAAGAAACAAATGTATTTTACATGCCTTGTTTTGCAAACGAGGGTTGTTTGAGGAATTGGATGGTTGAGCTTTTTAAGCGAATTTATGATTATCGAAAGCTGAGTTTTTTAAGGGAATTAAAGATAGGAGCGGACAACTGAATTGACATTTTCTGAAAATTATAAATCTGGTTCACTTTTTCTTATTTTTGATTAATGAGCTTCTATGTTGAACTTTCAATTCTATCTACTCTTTTGCAGATGACAGCAATATTTGTCATTCATATTCCATCGGTCAAAGGCCAACACTTAGGGAGATTGCTGGTATGGAGCCATATATGAATAACACACGGTTTACGATTTGAGTAATATTCCCTCCTACACTGCGACCAAGTGGATCTATTGTGCACCCTATGTCAGTTTTGTATTCATTCCTGTTTTTTTTTAATCTGTTACAGCATTTAGGAACTGGATGATGTCCTTCACCGCCAATGTTTTACATGTCTCCTCCCTGACTTCAGATTTGCTAAATAGTTTGTGCCTTACGTATGCAAAAGGTGAACATTTTGCCGGTATATGGTCCATGGTTTCATCATATTCCAAACATTATCTATACTTTTATCATCAGCCAAATGTATTTTAACATTTGATTTATCCTCGTCCTTGCCAGGCTTCTTTCAATTAGTTTAGCAGTACCTGCGATGAGTGTATATAATTCAGCTGTAACATCGCGGATTCATTATATAGCGGGATATGGAGTTTGCATCTATTTCCAATTCTTTTTGACTCTTAATCAATACCTTTTGACAAACTCTGCATGGATTCGGGTGAATCGGGTCGATGTTATGCTCGTAAAACCCAATATAGTTTATTTATCCATAGAGAAGTCATGGAGTCATCAATGTCGCCTGTATCCGTGGGTGCTATAGATATTCGGGAATCAAATGCTCTTGATGTTCTGGGCACGAAAATTGAGTATGATGTCCATTGGAATTAACACATGATTCAATTGTCGGAAGAAGCTTTCAAGTGCCCAGGTTTCCTAAATCGGTGTAAGAATTCCTTTAACCCATTTGATCCGCTTACTATTTATACCACCTGTAGCTGACCAAAGAACATTAGAATTACATTCAGCATCTCCTTATATCTGGCAATCACAAGCCTCTCAGTTCGATCTGCCTCCTATGTTTTTCTCTGGTTGGATGTTCGCCGACTTGGATGAATGTAATTCATTCCAATACTCGTCTGGTATATAATTCAGTCACCTGGCCCCTAAATACTTCCATATCCTTTGCGGTACAATTAAGTTTTTTTTTTTTTTTTTTTTTTTTTATAATTCTTTTATTTACAATCTGTTTTTATACAACAATAAGCAAATTTGGTAAAATTAAATAAACTTAACATAATCTGGACACTAATCCAGTTAAATTATTTACAAATTTGTAAAATAGATATCATTTTCTATAAGGTAAATCTAATATATGGTGCCTTTTCAGTCTATTTATTTCCTCACTTTCATCTAATAAGCATATGGCTAATGGGTTACTGTGGTTACTAAGTTTGTCAATGTATCTTGAACTATGTCTATTAATCTCGTCTTGAATTGTAGTAATCTGTAAATCTTTGTAAATATTGTTATTAGTTACGAACCATGGTGCATTTGTTATCAACCGTAGAGTTTTTGATTGGTATCTTTGCAAGATTTCAATATTAGAATTACTAGCTGTCCCCCAAAGCTGTATGCCATAAGTCCAAACTGGTTTCAGTATTGTTTTGTAAATAAGAAGTTTATTGTTAATAGTAAGCTCTGATTTTGGATTAAGAAGCCAATACATTTTTCTTGTTTTTATATTTAATTGTTGCCTTTTTGCTTTAATGTGATCTTTCCAAGTAAGTCTGCGATCCAGGTGAAGACCAAGATATTTAACTTTAGTTTGTTTTGGGATTTGAGTTGCATTTAATGTAAGCACTGAGCAATCTCCTTTTCTTAAAGTAACCGTTACATGGGTAGATTTTTGGGTACTAACTTTTATATTCCATTTCTGTAGCCATAATTCAATATCGTTAAGTTGAGTTTGGATCGTTGCTGAAGCAATATCTGCTTTATCACTTGTTGCTATTAAAGCTGTATCATCAGCATATGTTGCAACTGTTACATTTTCTCGGATAGGCATGTCCGATGTGAATATGGTGTAAAGGACAGGGCCTAAAACACTACCTTGTGGAATTCCCGCTTTAATTGGGCATATATCGGAGGTTTCAGCATTTACTTTTACGTAGAAGAATCTTTGGTTTAAGTATGACTTAATGAAGAAATAATATAGTGATGGAAGTAATTTTTTTAATTTGAATAGAAGTCCCTGGTGCCAAACTCTGTCGAAGGCTTGTTGGATGTCTAAAAACACAGCCGAACAATATTGTTTTCGTTCTAATGCATCCCTTATAATGTTGACTATCCGATGACATTTCACAGGAGTGCCATGATGTTGCCGAAAACCAAATTGGTAGTCTGGAATTATGTTTTTTCTTTCCAGCACTGGTAACAGTCTACTTAAAAATATTCTTTCAAATAATTTAGAAAATGTTGTTAACAGACTAATTGGTCTGTAAGAAGAAATATTGTTTTCCGGTTTGTTTGGTTTTGGTACCATTATCACTTCTGCATATTTCCATTGATTAGGGAAGTGGTATAATCTCAAAATTGAATTAAATATTAGAGATAGAAAAATAATTCCTTTTTTTGAAAGGGCTTTTACAGCTGTAGTAGTTATTTTATCATATCCAGGAGTTTTTCTATTATTTAGAGCTATGATTTCTTTTTGCACTTCTTGTGGAGAAACGTGCTGATTTGGAAGATCCATCTGACAAGGACAGTCTAGGAATTGTTATATTTCATTCATATCGTTATCGCTGTTAATATGAAAAGGCTGGAATATATTTTCCAAGTATTTGGTGTATGCATCTGCTTTTTTTTATCTGTCTTGCACCAGGAGTTATTAAGGTCTTTAATTGGGATATTTCGTTTTACTGGTCGTTTTAAATATTTTGTGGCATTCCAAAGGCAATGTTCATCATTTCTGGATACATTAACGTTAAGGCTTTTGAGAAATTGACTAGTTTCTTCGTTCTTAAATTCCCGAATACGGGTTTTAACTTCGACTGTGGCATGATTAAAATTCCTTTTGTCAATTGGGCTTCTGGTAGATTGCCAAATTCGTCGCAATCTTCTTTTTTGCCTTATTAAAGCTTGAATTTCTGCAGATATAACCACTCTATTTCTATTACTTCCAGCGTTTTCATGGATAGGTGTAGACAAAACTGCCGCTTCATAGATAAGATTCGTAAAACTTTCAACAGCATCATCCACTTCCATGCCATTTTGAGGAGAAGTGGATAGATTATTATTTTTATCAATCCAGTACTTGAAATAATCCATAACAGTTATACTGTGCATATATTCAATATTACAGGTGAATGGTCAGAGCTCAATTCATCACTATCCATAATATCTAACCAACTTCTTGGTATGCCATTATAAACTACAAGGCAAACAAGTCTGGAATTTTGCGTGGATCACTTGGCCAATATGTATGTCTTCCTGTTGATCAGAGAGAGTAATTATATTTTTGGATACACTTGAAAAGTCCACGTCCTTTTGGATTCATGAGCCTTAAGCCCCACTATGTATGTTTGGCATTGTAATCACCACCAACAATAAATCTTGTAGCAATTTTTATAAAAAAATCTTGATAATCGTGACAACTAATGGTATGCCTAGGAGGCGAATATAAGGAATAAATAGAAATATTATTACCATCGCAATTTATTTTTATGCCTGCTGCTTGAATAGAAGGACATTTGTGTTCCTCAAAAACTTCGTAATATATACTGGACTTTATTAAAATAGCAGAACCAGCGTGAGCACTATTGTTGGGATGATTTGCAGCAACTAAGTCGTAACCTCTTATTCGAAAGTAACATCTTGATGTGAAATGCGTTTCAGATACTAATAATATGTCTATGCAGTTTGTATGAAGAAATATTTCAATTTCATTTGCGTGACTGGACAGCCCATTGGCGTTCCATATTGCAATTCTCAAATTTAATTGCATAATTTGGCTATTAAAAGGCTCATCATATTGATGAGTTTATCCATTTTTTCCATTATATTAGAACTACATTACCTTGAATAACTTGGGAGTAAGAAAGTTGATGAACATTTTCATTTGTTTGATTTTTTGTATTATGTTGATTTGATAATTGAGGATAATCCCGGGTGCCGAATGAATAATTGGTGTTTTGTTGTCTTGAAGAAATATTAATTAATATTAATTAATATTAATTAATTAAGTTGACGTACATATTCTTGTGTTGAGCTATGCCATTTAAAAACTTGACCATTACCTACAATGATACTACTCGTACTTCGAGAAGCCTGTTGTGGGTTTTGTTGTTATATTACTTAAGACTGGTACTTTTAAAAGGCCAAATTTCTCAAAAGAAGCATAGAGGGTTCATACAGCAGACTATGTTATATTTTGAGGGTCCCTGTTAATATTTTAGAATGTCTATCATTCGTGCTTTTAGAAACTATTGATATTTTCATCTGGAAGCCCTTAAATTGTGCCTTTTACTTCACCTTTGCATTTTCATTAAGACAATTACTCTTAAAGGTGCTATAACAAGTTGCTGCTTTGAGGAACCAGTACTTTATAAAAACATTCAGATGGATCTATGAACTCCAATATTGTGACATTTGTAAAGGGAAGAGTTCATGAATCACTAGACGTCTAGTTGAGGCAATTACTTTAAAAATCGTCGACAAAATCATAATATAGTTCCTATGACCCACGATAACTTGGATATGAAAAAGCTATCAGCAAAATGGGAGTCGTATTTGCTCATAATCGAGAATAAATGCAATCTTTTGATTGATTCCATAGCTGATTTAGAACTTTTTCGTCCAACATCCTGATGAATTTCTTCACTGATACATAATCGTAGATCTAATATGGACTCACCACTATATAGCTGATATTAAACAGCACTCAAAGAAATACATTTTTACAGGTGAATTCATCTTGAAGGAAGCAAAGATAGCGACTTCGTTAGAAATATGGTCCCGGTTTCTTGTGATAAGCATAGAAGTATCTACACAGATTACTCAAATAAATAAAAAACACAAAATAGAGATTATTATCCATCATTATTAGGCCAATTAAGCGTATATATATATATATTAGTTCCCGTTGATTCTATAAGGAGTATAGGGCCGCAATTCAGCATATAAATGAAGAAAAAAACATTATGCCAAAGCAAAGCAATTTTTTAGCAAGTTAATATATTGGTGCATACTTGTGCAGTTTCGGTGGCCGAAACACACCAATTGAGTTCCAATTTAATGCCGTATCCATCTTGTAGCTCCACCTATTTGCTGCTTCCCAATATAAAGAAATTGCTGGGCGGAAATAGATTTGAGTCGAGGAGGGAGTCATCCGCGCAACAGAAGCCTATTTTGAGACAATTTCGTAATTTCACCTAACGGAGGACATAAAAAAGTTGAAGAATTGATGCACTTCATCTAGACAACATCTAATATTATGAAAGAATTACATCAAGAAAATGTGATTCTCGTTTTTTTTTTTTTGCAAAGACTTATTAACTCCCGCTCGAATTTGTAGGGGTTTGTATTTCCAGAAGCAGACAATTGAAAAGTATATTACTGAAACCTACAAAAGCGATTGTTTGATTCCTTATAAACCGTACCGTAGTGTCCTTAAGTTTTCATGTTAATTTCCCATGACTCGACAGTTCATTGATCTATTGATATTTTGAAAAAACTTTAGTTAGGTCTTTAAGAATTCATGATCATCTTTCTTAAAAATTCACCATTAAAATTTTAAGAATTATTTCATTATTAATGCGGATTGGGAAAAGCGCTTAGTACTATTTTGATAACCACACTATAGTGAGGCTGTGATTAAGTCAAGTTCCGCATATTGTAGCTGTTCGTCAATTGAAAAGGAGTGCAAGCATTCTTTGATAATACTATCCGTAAACAAAAAAGCATATATATTCATATTCAGCTATAAGAAGATGAAAAGGTAGCCGTACGCAAACCATTATAACATCTGAAAAAATCTTCTGATTCCCTATTCATCAGCTCATTTAATCACTGATGAGAATCGATTGCAGACCACTTGTTATTTCGCCAACTGGAGACTGCTAAACAGCATGTCAAAATTAGACAATTACTCGAGAATACTCGTAGGATTTTTAAGGAATCAAAAAGGAATTTAAGGTTTACATTCCCGATATATTCTCTAAGAGAATGTTTCAAATATCTGAAACAAACTATTGATTCCGCATTGACCAGGACCTTTAATCACATATGAGAATCGATTGCAGACTACTTATTGTTTTACCAACTGGATACTGCTAGACAGCATACTTTGCTGTCGAAATTGGACAATTACTCGAGAATACTTGTAGGATTTTGAAGGTGCCAACGAGATGGGGATCACCTGATTTCTCTTAGTCGGATCTAGGAGCTTTACTGGTGTCCAACACTGCCGTTCTCAGAAATTAAGTCACATCTCCATTTTAGTAGTTTTGAAATATTTAGACTTTTCTGACTAGGAAACATGCTAGAAGTGGGGGATGTCACCATTTGGCTTAACGTTTTTCATACAGAGTTGAAAATGGGTCTATTAAAATCAACACAAAAACCAGCAACTCGTTCTCTGTTCCGAACCTGTCCTTATCTCCATTTTGAAATTTTGCCACTTGTGAATCTCTTTCGTAGGACAGCTGAACAGGTATTTTGTTTATGACTTAGTCGGATGGATTTTGACATCATTTTCCACAATCGAGAATGCTACTAGTGCTTCCCAAAGCTCACGACTTATACGCTTAAATTTAAATTTCACGGGCGAAATATTGATGCTTTATGTAAATCCTCAGTCGGCACTTTGTATATTCATCGTCCAGTAATTTGAGAACCTGACAATTAGTTGTCTGAAGATGCAAAGTTTTTATAGGAATATTTCTTAAGTAGAACACGTTTATTGTTATATCTCAGTAATTAAAGAACAACCTCAGGAAATGTTCGTTAGTAAGAAGAACTTTCTGTAAGGGTATGTGTCCCTATGTTTGCTTATACCGAACATGAACATGTATTAATTTTTGAAATACACAGGTTTTAGTTGATGTCATCTTAAGATTATAACATAGTAAATATTACATGAGCTTCCAGCGATTTTATGTCTATACAAGTATTGAAGAGATTTCTGCACACATATTGACCCATTTCATGTATTTTTATTTATTTTAATGTTTAAGAAAACGTGTTCGTTTCATGTTAAAATTAATTTCCAAAATTGACTTAAGTTCTTTTTTGTGTATTGAAAAAGGCCTTAGTCTCTTCCTTTTACCTTGATAATTAAACAGAAATAGCTATTCAAATATTTTAGGAAATCAAAAGGAATCAAAACCCATGACCGTTACTAAAAAGCATCTTAATGTTGATGTTGACTAGTTGCGGTAAATGGATTCCTTAAATTATACATAATTGGAAAATATGGTAAACACAGGCAACATGTCGCATTATTTAATATGGGTTGCTTTCATATATATATCACTATATCTAAAAGTTAATATGTTTATAGAAGCCTAGAAAAGGTTTCAAATTGAAAACGTTAAAAAAAGATTTTTTTTTATTTTTGGACTTTACTTAAAAATACTGTAAATGCAATTTTAAAGGCTTTTTTTAATATAATTATATGCTGTATTACGGAACTGTTAGATACAAACAATGACTGTTACCTTGTTACAAACAATGACTGTTACCTTGAAATATTGAAATGCAATTTAATTTTTCTTTAACTGTGCTTGGGGCATAAACAAATCCCCATATTTAGATGGAATTAAGGTACTTTGAAAGACAACGATTGATTCATTTGGCAAAAGGCATTGAGATATACTCATACGTCCTTTAAAAAATTCTATAACCAAAGCGAAAAAGCTGCTTACCCAGAAACAGGGGTTTAGAGGATATTTGAGTTATATATCGCTTATTAATCTATTGGTTTAAGATAGCATTTTTTGGGAGGTCGCACTTGGTAGGTCCCTCTTTAGGAGCTAAAACATGCAGCGGCCGCCATGAATACATTCACTTAATAAATGACTTAAAGGCACATACCTATTTCTGTAGAAAACTTTTACAATTTCTTCGTTTTTATCTATTCTTTTTGATGCAATAAAGAAAGCTGAAATCAACAACTTTTGTCTTCTAGATTACTTAACTGCATTCTCGGAAGCAAGATATTTAAAGTAATCGTAGGAAGCGCTACGATAGTCCAAAAGAGAAGACATAATCTCAGCTTCCAGAAACCATGAGAATATGAGTTTATGGGATCAAATGATTTTAATAAACCAGGATTGAAAAATTATGAATGCGATTTGGAGATTGAATTTAGGCTCATTACAGAAACCACAAGTTTTGTTTAAAAATATTTAAATATAATTTAAATATGAAATTTTTTTAATAAAAGTTACTTTTTTATAAAATGTAATTTTTTAATAAAAGGTATTTTTTAAGAAAAGATACTTTTTACATTCTAATCAAAAGGTATCTTTTCTTTTTAATAAAATGGACTTTTTATTACAAGAGACTTCTTGAATAAAATAAACTTATTGAATTAAATGTGATTTTAAAAGGAAATAAGCAACATAGAAAGGTACTTTTTAATTAAAGGGTTCATTGTTATCAAAAGGTATATTTTCCATAATAGGTACTTCTTTAACAAAGGTACTTTTTAATAAAATTCACTTTTTTATTAAAAGAGACTTTTTTAATAAAATGGACTTTTTGAATTAAAGGTACTTTTAAAATAAGAGGTGATTTTTTTTAACAATTGTCATTTTTAATAAAAGGTACCTTTTTAATTAAAGGTACTTTTGAATAAAAGTTACCTTTTTTTAAAAAAAAAGGTTTTTTAATAACAGGTACTTTTCAAAAAAAGAGTACTTTTTTAATAAAATGTGCTTTTTTTAATATAAGATACCTTTTTTAAATAAAAATAACTCCTTAACAAACGGTAAATTTTTAATAAAGGTACTTTTATAATAAACGTTATTTTTTTTAACAAAAAGTACTCTTTTTTAATATAAAAGAGGAGGCGCTTTTTTTAATAAAAATAACCCTTTAATAAAAAGCACATTTTTAATAAAACTATTTTTTACAAACGTTATTTTTTATCAAAAATTACTTTAGTACTTTTTTTCGTAAAACCTACTTTTTTAATAAGAAGATCCCTTTAATAAAAAGTTCTTATTTTTAAAAGTTACTTTTTTAATAAACGTTATTTTTTAATAAAAAGTACTAATGAAAAGCACTTTTTAATAAAAGGAATCATTTAATAAAAATTACGATTTAAATTAATGGAACTCTTTAATACAAAGTTCATAGGTATTTTTTTTTAAGGTACTATTTTAATAAAAAGTCCATTCTAATCAAATGATATCTTTTCCATAACACTTGCTTTTTTAACACAAAGTACTTTTTTTAATAAAATTCACTTTTTTATTAAAATATACTTTTTGAAAAAAATATACTTTTTGAATTGTAGGTACTACTAAAATAAGAGCTGGTTTTTTAATAAATGTAATTTGTCAATAAAAGACTATATTTTAATAAGAGCTACTTTTCTAATAAAATGTACTTTTTGAAATAAAAGGTACATTTTAATAAATGTTACTTTTTTAGTAAAAACACTTTATTAATAAGAGGCACTTTTTTTAATAATAAGTATTTTTTCAAGTACTTTAATAAAAAGTAAATTTTTAATAAAAGGTATTTTTTTAATTAAAAATAATTTTTTTAATAAAGTGTACTATTTTAATAAAAACTACTTTTTTTTATTTAACACTTTAATAAAAAGTGCATTTGTAATAAAGGCACTTTTTTAATAAACGTTACTTTCTTAACAAAAATACTTTTTTAAAAAAATTATTTATTTAATAAAAGCTACTTTTTTGTAATAATTAAAAGTGCCTTATTTAATAAAGGTACTTTCTTAATAAAGGTTATTAAAGGTATTTTTTTTAATAAGTGGTACTTTTTTTAATAAAAATTACATTAATAATAAAAGCAAACTTTAATAAAAATCTCTTTTTGAAAAAAAAAAGTATTTCTTAATGTGGTACTCTTTTGCTAAAAAGTCCTTTTGAATAAAAGGTACTTTTTTAATCAAAGCTACTTTTTTAATAAAAGCTACTTTTTTATTATATGGTACTCCTTAAATAAAAAGTTATGTTTTAATAATTTAATAATTAATTACTTTTTTAATTTTTACCAAAAGGTACTTTTTTTTATTTAAATGTACTTTTTTATAAAAGATACTTTTTAAATAAAAGGTAATTTTGTAATAAAAGCTACTTTATTAATAAAATTTAATTTTTTAAGAAAAGTAATTAAGTTGGTATTTTATATTCTTTAAAAACGCCCTCTCTTTTTGTACTTTCAAAATCCCATCTGTGTTAATCTCGTTTCCAAGAGATCATGTGATTGCTAATCTTAGAACTCCTAGGACCCTTCATTTCAAGCTCGACAAAATTTCTTTCATCGTCAGGTAATTTTCTTTAACAATAATTAATTATTTGTTTTTCCCATTCCCACTCTAATTTCCATGCTGTACCACATTTTTTCGTGTGTAAAAATTTCCCTAAGCTGCTTTTTGGTTAAAACCGTATTAATGTATTTTAAAGAGATTTTATTTTTACAAGTTTAATTTTTAATCGCCTTAAAATCTTTGAATTTAATTAAAGCATTTTACATTTTTTTTTTATTTGGTTATTTTGCTACAAGCTTTTTATGCAAAGTTTATTCTATGTACATGATTACAGCTACAAATACATATAATGTGTAATAGAAATGCGGCAACGAAAAAAAAAAAAATAATAATAAAAACTTCAGCCTAGGGGTGATAACACTCACAGGTAGAACCCGAATGAATATTCGATAAATGAGCAAGAGAATTTGAAGAATTTAAGTTAAAAAAACATAAATTTTGAAGCGAATATTGAAATGAAGCAAGGGGAATTTGTTAGAGGGTAGAGGTAGTAACAGGTTATGTGTGATTTTTTCAAGATAAAGAAAAACATAATTCATAAAAAAGTACCACATATTAGAAAAGTAACTTTTATTAAAAACATAACTTTTAATTAATAAAAAACCACTTTTATTAAAAAAGTACCGTTTATTAAAAAGTACTTTTTATTAAAAAAAAGTAACTTTTATTAAAATTAAAAAAGTACCTTTTATTAAAAAGTACTTTTATTTTTTTTTATTATTTTTATTTATTATTTATTTCGAATTCCCATACAACAAGACATAAAATCTTATAATTAAAGTACAGGATTAGTACTAGGTACATAGTGGTAAGGAAATTTAACACTGTATAATAACAATTAAAAATAATAAAAAATATAATAACAAAACAAAATAATAATAAAAAAGTTTATTATAAAAATTAGTTATTTAAAAGCGATTTAAAATAGAAAACCAATTAATTACAGAAATTAAAGATGGCCATTTTAAATTGCATTGCGTTGCTTATGAACTGAATGTTTGAAGGTAACAAAAAGTGAATTTTATTTATGTTAAAAAATGTACCTTTTACTACAAAAGTACCATATATGAAAAAAGTACCTTTAATTGAAGACCTACTTATTTAAAAAAAAAAAAAAAACTTTTTAAAAAATTTACTTTTTCTTAAAAACGTACCAGTTATTAATAAAGTGAATTTTACTAAGTAATTTTTAATAAAAAAGTAAATTTTTTTTAATGTATCTCTTACTATGAAAGTATATTTTATAAAAAATTACCTTTTACTAAAAAATCCCTTTTATTAAAAAAGTGACTTTTGTTAAAAAAGCACCTTTTATTTAAAAGTACCCTATTTAAAAAAAAAATTACCTTTTATGAAATAAGTACCTTTTATTAAAAAGTACTTTTTTAAAAATAAAATTACTTTTTAAAAAATTTACTTTTTCCGAAAAAAGTACCACTTATTAAAAAAGTTAATGTTATTAAAAAAGTGATTTTTATTAAAAAAGGTCCCTTTTTAAAAGTATCTCTTAATAAAAAGTATATTTTACTAAAAATGCACCTTTTACTAAAAAATCCATTTTATTAAAAGAGTACCTTTTGTTAAAAAAGTGCCTTTTATTAAAAAGGTACGCTTTATTGAAAAAGTACCTTTTATAATAAATGATGTTTTTATTTAAAACGTACCTTTTATTAAAAAATTGTCTTTCCTTTCAAAATAACCTTTCCTTAATATAACCTTTTCTTAAAAAAACTACCTTTTCTCAAGAAGGTACATTTTCCTAGAAAGTGCCTTTCATTAGGAATTACTTTTCATTGAAAAAGTCGTTTTTATAAGAAAGGTACTTTTGATATAAAATGATTCAATTAAATGTTTAGTTTTAAATAAAAATTAATGTTTATTGTTCAGCAGATAGTATTTGAATGAATGAAAAATTTTCAGGAAAACAAAATATAAAACTAACAAATATTTCAATACCAAAATAATTATTTTCAATTTAGCAATTGATATATGTAAACAAGGTATAAAATAGAAACATATCAATTCCTCTTCGCCAATTTGTTGTGCACTTCCGGTGAATAAAAAGTAGGTCTTCTTTTTCTTCGGGTTAATCGTCTAACCGAAAATGGCGGATTAAGCTGTGTGGAATTTGTATGTTCTTCATGTGAATAAAGAGGTGGATTAGGATTTAAAATATTATCATTTAAGACTTCAAAACTAGGTTGGGGTTTTTCAACGTGTAGCGTAGAATTTGTATTCGAAAGGAGTTGCGATGCTTCTAAATACTGAAATGATTCAGATGTTTTTGTTTGGTGACTTCTATAAGGACGAAGTTGATTTTTATGACGTTTGACGAATTTGCCATTACCAACATTAACCACATATAACATATTTCCAAAAACTTTTTCAATTTTTCCTTTAATCCATTTATTCCCCCTTCCAAAGTTTCGGAAGTATACTTCTTGACTTAAACAAAATTGTGGTGAAGGTGATGTATTTGATTTTGCGGAAACAGTGGGCTGCAGAAGTGATAATAGTATACGAGGTTGACGCCCATGTAAAAGGTCTGCTGGCGATTTTCCAAAGGCATTTGGAGTGGCTCTGTAAGTTGTGAGATAGGCTAAAAGAGAATTTTGTAAGTTTTTACCATCCATAATTTGTTTCTTCATTGAAGTCTTAAAGGTCCGTACAAACCGTTCAGCTTGACCATTAGACGATGGGTGAAAAGGAGCTGTTGTAAGGTGTTTTATCCCGTGAATCTTGCAAAAATTTTGAAACTCATGTGAAGTAAACTGCGTACCATTATCTGTGACTATACATTCTGGTAATCCCTCAATTGAAAAAATATTCTGGAGTGCCCTAATTGTTGAAAGTGTTGTGCTATTTTCTATTTTCAAAACATAAGGAAATTGTGAAAAAGAGTCTACACAAATGAGCCACATAAATTGTGCGAATGGCCCAGCAAAATCTAAATGAATTCTCTGCCAAGGTTGCGATGCTTGAGGCCACGGTGAAAATTCTTTTGCTGGATTTGAGCTGCACACATTACAGATGGAGCAAGATGAAACTAGGTTTAAAATGTGATCATCGATTTTAGGCCACCAGCAATATCGTCGAGCCAATTGTTTTGTTCTAACGATGCCCCAGTGACCTTCATGCAGAAGTTTGAGAACTTTTCCTTGAATTTGTGTTGGTATTACAACCCTATTGTAATCAGTTTCTAGAATAATTACACCGTTAAAAGCTGTTAAATTTAAACGATGTCGAAAATACGGTAGTATATCTTTTTCATTTATGTTATCAGGCCACTTATTCATTATGTAATGAAATACTTTACTTAAAACTACATCAGTTTTAGTTAAATCTGCTACCATTTTAGCATCCAGTGGAAACTTTTGAAATTGTTCTATAAAATTAACTTCATAAATGTCTTCAGATTTATCAAAATCAAGATCTTCTTTATGAGGAAGTCTGGATAATGCATCACTATTTCCATATGCTTTTGTGTTTTTGTACTGAATTGTGTATGTATAACCAGCTAATATTAAGGCCCACCGTTGTAACCTGTGTGCTGTTGTGACTGGAATTCCTTTTTTAGGATTGAAAATTGATACCAGAGGCTTATGGTCTGTAATTAAAATAAATTTACGGCCATACAAATAATCATGGAACTTTCGAACTCCAAATATAATCGATAAACCTTCTTTTTCAATTTGGCTATAGTTCTTTTGATGATCAGTAAGCGTTTTCGATGCGTGAGCTATTGGACGTTCAGATCCATCCGGATATATATGAGAAATCACTGCGCCGATACCATACGAAGATGCATCAGTGGCTAAGATTATAGGTAATCTTTCATCAAAGTGAACAAGTTTTGTCATTTCAATTATTTGACGTTTTAGCTCCTGGAAAGCTTTTTCTTGTTCATGGCCCCAATGATATTTCTTGTCCTTTTTACGAAGCAAATTCAATGGACCACAAACATCGGAATAATTTCGTATAAAAGTGCAATAATAATTTACTTTTCCCATAAAAGATTGAAGTTCTGCTAAATTAGTTGGTCGTGGTAAATTTTTAATAGCTTCTGTTCCTGACTCAGATTGTTGAATACCTAATCCACTGATCATATGACCCAGATATTCCACTTTAGGTTGCATAAATTTGCATTTTGAAAAATTGCATCGCAAGCCGCTTTCTCTTAATCTTAAAAAAAGTAGTCGAAGATTGTTAAAATGCTCTTCATCATTTTGACCAGTACAGATAATGTCATCTAAATAGTTAACACAACCAGGAATGTCACTAATTGTTTGCTCAATAAAGCGTTGGAATATAGCAGGTGCACTTGCGACACCAAAAGGCAGACGTTGATATTGGTAGAGCCCCAAAGATGTGTTTACAACAAGTAAGGCTTTGGATTCCTCATCCATCTCAATTTGCAAATTGCGTCTGATAAATCAATTTTAGAAAATAGCTTACCATTCTTCAGCTTATGAAATAAATCACGAATTCTTGGAATTGGATATTGCTCTATATCCATCTGAGGATTAATTGTTACTTTAAAATCCCCACAAACCCTGATATTGTTATTTGGTTTAGGTATAATAACAAGTGGTGAAGCCCATTGACTAAATTTTACAGGTTTCCAGATACCTAAATCTGTCAAGCGTTTAGCTTCGGCTTTAAAAGATGCATGGAGAGCATAAGGAATAGGTGTAGGCTTGAAAAATTTTGGTCTTGCATCTTCTTTCATATAAATATGTGCTCTAAATTTATTGCAATGGCCTAATTCACCATTAAATATCTCGCTGAACTCTTCACACAACAACTTAAGCTTTTTGTTTTCTTCTAATCTAAAAATTTGGACACTCTTAAACTCGTCATACCAGTTCAATCCAAAAATATTATTACAATATTCTGAATTGGCAACAATAACTTCTAGGACCTTAGTTTCCTCTCCTAGTTTGACTTTAGCTTGCATTGCACCGAGTATAGGTACCTCTGAATTACCATACCCAAACAATTTTACTGAAGTGTCATGTAATTGTGGTTTGTTTAACAATTTATAACCCGATAAACCGATTATTGAGCGAACTGCTCCTGTGTCAAACTGGAATTTTAATGGCATGTCATTTATAGATAAATATATAAACATCTTGTTGCCTGATCTTGTGATGGTATTGTAAAGAACATTGCAATTTATAACTATATCGTTTTCATTTAAAGTTTTTATTTGACTACGATTACTTTGATTAAAATTTGGAATGGACTTACATACATGTGCAATATGACCGATTCGTTTGCACTTGTAGCATTGGGCTTTCAAATATTTGCAATTACTTTTTTCATGATCCTTAAAACATCCGCTGCATGATGGAAGTTGAGATCTTGCTTGTTGACCATGTCTATTATGCTCTAGCTGAAATTTCTTTTGACGGTGATGTTGCTGCTGAAACTTATTTTGAAATTGATTTGAATTTTTGAATTTTTGTTGCTGCTTCAATGCGAAGATGTCGGCTTCATGTGGTGATGTTTCTTTGATACTATTTAAAGTTTTCCGTGTTGATTCGAAAGTTTCTCCGATTTGCAATACTTCTTGAAGAGAAGGGTCCTCTTTGTGTAATGCAGCTGTTCGCACTGGCTCGTCAGGAGCATATAAAACTATAATATCACGTATTAATTCGTCGACATACTCACTACAACAATTTTCACTTTTGCAAACAAAATTACATTCTCTAGCCATACCTCTTAACTCCGATACCCACTGTTTATACGACTCACCCTCACGTTTTTGCCTCCTGTAGAAATCATATCTAGATTTGATGATGTGCGTCTTTGACTTAAAATGGCCTTCGAGTTTTGCCACAAGATCTTGATACGAGAGTTGCTGAATGATGGATTTACCTACTAATTTTTGGAGTAATCGAAATGTGCTGTCTCCTACCCAGGATAAAAGAAAAGACTTCTTCTTTTCGCTATCTTCCACGTTATAAGCTTTGAAATGCTCCTCTAATTGACTCCTGTATGAATCGAAGTCGTGTTGTTCCTCCTCAAATGCATGAAACCTTGGAACCGCTGTAGTCGTTTCAATTCTGCTGTTTGATGGGCTTATTCCTCGCTGACTAAATAATTGTTGGAAAAATTGTAGCTGTTGCTGTTGCGCCATCATTTGCTGTGTCCATTAATTTTGTCTTGCAAAAATATCTGCTAAAACTTTCTCCATTCTGGTTTCGTTTAAACCTCGTCGCCAATAAAATGATTCAATTAAATGTCTAGTTTTAAATAAAAATTAATGTTTATTGTTCAGCAGATAGTATTTGAATGAATGAAAAATTTTCAGGAAAACAAAATATCAAACTAACAAATATTTCAATACCAAAATAATTATTTTCAATTTAGCAATTGATATATGTAAACAAGGTATAAAATAGAAACATATCATGATAAAATTTACTCTTCCTAAAAAAGTACCATTTATTAATAAAGTGCATTTTATTAAAAAAGCAATTTTTATTAAAAAGGTACCTCTTTCTTAAAAAGATCACGTTTTTAAAAGTATCTCTTAACAAAAAATATCTTCTGTTAACAAAGCACATTTTACTAATAAAAATGCATTTAATAAAAAAGTTCCTTTTATTAGAAATGCACCTTTTATTAAATAAGTATGTTTTTTGAAAAATAATCTTTCCTTAAAATAACATTTTCTTAAAAAGGAACATTTTCTTAAAAAGTACCTTTCATTAGGAAGATACCATTTGTTGAAAAAGTAGTTTCTCTCAAGGAAAGTACTCTTTAAAAAATTACTTTGTCCTAAAAAAAGTACCATTTATTAAAAAAGTGCATTTTATTAAAAATGAATTTTTATTAAAGTACATTTTTATTAAAAAAGTCCCTTTTTGTAAAGTACCACTTAAAAAAAGTATCTTTCATTAAACAAGCATTTTCACTAAAAAAAGTGCCTTTAATAAAAAAGTACATTTTATGAAAACAGTACCATTCATTAGAAAATTACTTTTTAAAAAAAAAGTATATTTAATTAAAAAAGAATAATTTAGTACCTTTTATTTATTAAAAAGCATCATTTATTAAAAAGTACCTTTCATTAAAAAGTACATTTCATTTAAAAGCATCTTTTATTAAAAAATATTTATACCCCATACCACTTTGTGCTCATGTATGTAACTACCAAAAATATTTGACCTAGATTAGCGATGTCCGTCCGTCCGTCCGTCCGTCTGTTTTTAACAAAAGAAATAATTTTCCTAAAAAAGTACGTTCTATTAAAAAAGTAGATTTTATTAAAAAAGTAACTTTTGTACCTTTTATTAAAAGAATACTTTATTCCTTGAAAATTGTTTCTTAAAAATGTTTCATTAAAAACGTACATTTTCCTGCTAACATACCTTTTACTAAAATAGGACTTTTTTTTAAAAGTACATTTTTTAAAGTACCTTTTATAAAATATTTACCTTTTATCAAAAAATTATATCAAATCAAAATAAGTTAAATAAATAAATAAATATTGAAAAAGTACATTTTATTAAAAAAGTACATTTTGTCATAAAGGTACCTTTTATTAAAAAAATACTTTTTTATTAAAAAATATTTTTGTTATTAAATAAATACCTTTTATTTAAAAAAAAGTATATTTTACTAAATAAATCAGCTTGTATGGAAAAAGTACCTTTTTTTATAAATTATCTTTTTTAAAAAACATTTTTTTTAAAGTACCATTTTAAAACAGTCCTTTTGTTAAATAAGTAATTTTCAATTAAAAATATCTTTTAATAAAGTAGTGTTTTTTACCAAAAAGTAACTTTTAAAAGAAGTACCTTTTATAGCGAGACACCTCTTGAAATTGTGAAACACCTCTATTCTTTGGCAGTCTTTGTACAGGCTGTTCAAGATTTTGTACAAAAAAATTTCTTTCTTTCTTAGAAGATGAGTCTGAACAAATGGTTTCTGTTCTATTTCTGAAGAACCACTATCAACATTATTACACTACCACTTAAAGCCCATTGTTCATTATTTTCTTATAATGTCCAATAAAATGGAACATATAAACTACAAATAGCAGCAGTGATAGCAAAATGACCAAAGGCCACTTCGGCATGTTATGCCAAGTAGAATAAACAACAGACTTTTGGCACTTTGACACTACGTTTTGTATACATTGTCGAATGTGGTCATATGTTGGATGACTTGTTTGTTATTATTGGAAAACTAAATGTATGTTTATGTAGATAATAAAATGTCAGACAGAATATATGTGTATTGTTTGAATTTAACCCAATGAAAATCACAAACAAAAGGTATTCCAAAAAAAAAAAAAAAAAAACATCATTAATAATTTGCTAAAGTTTCCCAACCAGTCCTGAAAAACAAAATGATTGATATGAAAAAGAAAATTAAGCTTACTAATGATAATTTGACCAAAATCATTAACAATGCCACCTTATGGTATTTGCGATTTTAAGAGAGAGCTGCGTTACTTAATAGATCGACTGACTCTGCTTGTTTTTTCGATAAATTAAACGTCATTGAATCCGTCAAATAACTGTTCGCTATTGGCTGGATATTGAGTGATAACTCTGAAGATTCCAGCTTAGAAATTAAATATTAATAGCAAAATTTGCTGGGTTTCTTTAACTATTGAAATAAATACACGTAGAATGGTGTTTAAAAACAATGTGCAATTTTTGCCCCAGGCTATTGATATATATCAATGGTTCGCTTATAAGAGTAGGACAGCAACATGCCTTTTTTTGCTATCCAAAAAACAACTCATACTCTCGTATACAATAACTATACAGTTTTTATTTTAGTTGCAAGGAAATGTTTTTTAAGCAAAACGCTACACGTTTTTAATAAAAAAATTTTTTTAATAACAATTATAATACTCTGTTATTAGCAGAAGCCATTTTAATCCTGACTATTAACTGAAAACAGTAGCCACAACCACTATATTATTTTTTGTTTTAGAACATTAATATGAGTTTTGATAATATCATGAAATATTCGTAAGTACTTTTACTTTTGAATATTTGGCAGTTCACAATTTTGTAGGTCGTAAAATTTTAAAACAGTTGCAAAAATTTAGTACTTTTCATATAATTTTTCATTGACCGACTACACGATGCCCTATATCAGCGTTTCGAGAAAGGGTCCTGGACCCAACTTTAGTGATATAGAAAATAAGAATAAATCAAATTTGAGTGGCATTATTATTAATTTGTGGCTTGCTGATATGAAAAACTTCATTCTTGATTTCATGTTCATATGGGAACTAGGTAAAAAAAATGGACCAATCGTGACCATATTTATTAAAGTGACATACTTTTCTCAAAAATTTATACAGCACATTTTCAAAAAATATCTATGAATGTTTTTTTAAACTCTTTCTTTTAACTCATACTTTCTGTCTGTCTGTGGTGGACCCCATTCCCCCTTATCCAATCGATTTGAAACTTGGCCCATAGTCTTGTCGTGACTACAGATTAATTTTGGGGTAGTCGCGCGCAGTCACGCGTGGTCACGCACAGTCACGGAGTGATCTAAATTTCATTTCCCCTCATCCGATCGATCTGAAACTTGGTCGATATACTTGCTGTAAAGAAAGATCAACTTCGACATAATCACACGCAGTCGAAGCATAGTCACGCACAGTCACGGAGTGATTTAAAACCTATTTTCCCTTATCCGATCGATCTAAAGCTTGGTCGATAGACTTGCTGTGAAAAAAAGATTAACTTTGACATAGTCACGCACAGTCACGGAGAGGTTAAAACCCCACTTCCCCTCATCCGATGGATCTGAAACTTTGTCCATAGACCAAAGATTAATTTTAAGATAGTCACACACAGCCACGCACGGTCACGGAGATATTCAAAACTCATATGCATAAGGAAATAAAGAGTTTTAATAAAAACTTTGTTTTTATGGATTTAAGTGAAGATCGGAAATCAGATTTTTATAGGGACCATGACTACAGAATTTAATTTGGTACTACTGATTAGAGGGTACAATATACACATATACCAAATTTTATCGAAATACATATGTAAATACGATAATCTGGATCTTACGACCATTTAAGTCGATGTCATGTGAGTTATTTGTATAGGAGCTAGATCTGAAGTTGCTTCGAATTGCATCAGTTTCAATAGGAATCATCCTATGGCGACGGAAGCTTCATACCAAAGTTCATCAAAATAAATTCATATTTAGCGACCTGTAATTTGATGACAAATATTACATGGACACACAGACGGACAGGAGGACAGACAGACAGACACACGGACGGACGGACGCAAAATCGGGTCAGTCGATATACCTTAACAACATACTGCTATATGTTATGAAGATATATAACAAGTTTAAACAATTTTGTATGATCCCTTTATAAAATTAACTTGGCAAACACACTAACTAACCCTTCTTGGCCAGCGGAGCCTCACATTGAAATTAGTAAGAAATTCACTGCCAATTTGGTTATATTGCGACTAAGTGAATAATTGTTTATAACTTAATTCATGCATTAACATTTCTTATCACGTTTTTACAACTAAAGCCTTAAATTTTAATTGAAAATAAATTGATCTTTTTATTTACACCAAATTTGACCATCATTAGCCCGTAAGGAAACACCTTTTTACAACAATAATTCTACATTTAATGGTCACAAAAGAAAAATTTCATAAAATATAAAATTATACCAACAACCATATCAACTTATCCTGAGAGGCTGTAGCCGGCTGCTATAAAAGACTTTCTTATCTTTATTAACAATTAACACTGGCAAAATTTTGTACTACGAACACTAAGTGGCTTTTATATAATAATAATAACTAGCATAGCCCAGCCCTCGAAGTTCGAGTGCAAATTATAGGACATATTATGAATATTTAAATAAAATTCATTGCATTATTTTTTTTTAATAAAATTCATTAAATTTCGTTATATATATTTGCTGAACACACAGAAGATATATATATGGGTTTGTTAATAAATAATTTTATAAGAGCCTAAAGTTATGTTAATCAATTTTAACCAATTCATAATTCTACAAAAAAATTAATAAACACATATACAGCATTGTATGGTTTTCTATTTGAAGCTTACATATGTGTTTTACGTATGTGTTAGTAGCAACTTTAAATGAATTTTACTGCAAAAAAATATACCAGATGGAGCTCATTTGTAAATATGGTGAACAACTGCAAAGAAATACCTTCCAAATGGTATATTTTTTGTCAAAGTAGGTTGGTAATTGAAGGTGTGAAATATGTCACAAGAAATCTTTTTTGCCTATTAATATTATAGATTTAATAACATTATTAGTGATTTAATAATATTATTAGGTTTTTTTTTAATAAGAAACTAATTAAATTAATATTTTTATAGGGACATTGTAAATTTAACAAAACAATCACGAGATTTTATAACAGAAAATTAACGGCATTGTCAGATGGAAAAAATTGTGTAAATGTGCCTGGTCTGGGTGTTATAACTATGTGTAAACCAGAAATGGGTAATTCAGAAAAAAGATATGCTGAGTTTTAAAAAATATTGCAAGTAAAAGACTAGGCTTTAAAACAAGTAAGAGTATTAAATTCGGCTGTGCCGAATGTTTTATACCCTCCACATGGGTTTCGTATTTACCTTAACCCTTTTGATCAACCCTTAGTGGGTTAATTTCTTTATTATTCTTCTTTATATTCAAAAATATATGTACACATGCTCATTGCACATATGCAAAAAAACAACGGTCTAGGTTTCACTACATGAAGTTGTCAGCATCGTCACACTAACATCATATTTGAATGTATATGCAAACAAAATAAGTCATCATCGTCGTCAACATTGCCTAATAAAATACAACAATTCAAGGTCAACTTTTTACTACATTTTCAAATATGTTAAAGCAAATACAATTGTAACACAGTTAGTTATAGTTAGCATTTGGACGTAGTCAAATCAAGTTGTCGAAATTAAAACATTATATTATAAAACAAATCTAATTGTGTTTCAATCTTTTAGTCTTTTTTAGTAATTAACAGACTTAAAAACCATTAAGTCCTCAACACCTTTCACGACCGAACCTAAACTGCTGGAAGATTTTTTTTTTGTGGATTCGTACTTAACGACCCAACATTTCTGAACAAAAGTGTCTTAAAAAATATTTTTTTTTTCAATTCCTTCAAGGAAAGAATCCATGGGACATATATATGCCATTGGTCGTCAACGGTAAAAATTAATGGGCAACTAATTTACTCTGCTCAAAGCAAGTCAGTGATTTTTGTTTTTATTTTTTATATAAATAACTGTAGCTTTGGTTTTGTATTTATTGTAAATTTTTAGATATGGATCACAGAGAATCGATTACTACTTTTTTAGTTTGTACTAAAAATGGAAAGGAAAATCGGACATGTTCCTTATGTAAAAACCATTTTTGTTTCACAAAAGACCTTAATTGCTTCGAAGATTACCATAATTGATTTTGTATTTTTAAGATATTTAGAATTAACGTTTTTCGAAGTCTTTTTATTTATAGTTTAATTAATTGTTGATCTAATAATATGAATTTTTTTAATTTAATATAAATATAAAATTATGAAACACCTTTTTTACCATTGACGATCAATTGGACATGTATGTCCCGTACAGAAATTTTCTGAATAATAAACCGATTTCAAATATTTTAGTGTTTCTGAAACCCATAAATACTTGTCTATGTTATATCAAAATTTTTTTGGTTCAATAACGTCCGAATTAATGACATCCAAATATGATTAAGAAAAAACATAATTTTCAGATTTTGGAGTCACCGTCTTAGGTCCTGAGAATACATGTGCAAACTTTTTTGATGTGGAATGAAAGATAAAACTATCCTCTCTCGACGCAAGTCAGCTTAAAAAAAATCGGTTGAAAAATGTGGAAAATATAAGATAAAATTAAAGTGGGACATATATATCACATTAGTCGTGAACGGGTTAATATATGGACTTCTTGCATTTTTTATAAGAAATTTAAGTAAAAGATTTTAAAAAGTTAGCAACAAGCGCACTGGTATATTTTAAAGATGTTTTTTTTATATTTTTGGATATATCTTGGCACACTGATGCCCGATAAACCCCATTTTCGACAGCAAAATGCTCGAAATAATACCAAACAATATTGTCATAAACTTACCCAGGTAAATGGTTTATTTTGTGAGTGAGCGTGATTTCAACAGACAGACGGACAGACGGACGAACGGACGGACAGTTTGACATGCATATATCGACTGGACACTTTATGCAGTCGTGTGGTGTGGTATAAAAAAATTTCGAGCATGATTGTCAATTTGGCAATTTTGGCTAGTTCAAACGATTTGATGCACTTAGATTACCAGCAGATTCCAGCGCTCGAAATTCGAGTGCAATTTCTAGGCAGCTTTATTTTTCAACTTAGCCAATTCACAAACCAACACTTTTATGGTTTATTATTATTGTGAATGAAGATAACAAACTCATTAACAAACACATTAACAAATTTAATAAAACACACACAGCATATGTATAATTTTATGTATATGTTAGTAGCAACTTTAAATGCAATTTACTCAAATTAGGGGAAAAAATTTAAAAATCTTTAAATCTGCAAAACGGCTAAAAAGAAATACTTTTCAAATAATATACATTTGGTCAAAATCGGGATAAAATGGTAGGACAAAACATCGGTCACAAGAAATCGCCTAACCTATTAATATTATAGATTAAAGTCTGTAATTCTCTGAAACGGCCACTGAAAAATTAAAAAAAATTTGAAGCAGACAATATCTTAGAGAGGATTCCCAAATATATGTCGACAATAGTCAATTGGATGTATTTAGGAAAATCCAGCCTTTTGCTTAAAACGGACAAGCTGGTTTTTGCCCATTAAAATTGCCAGTATGACTGAGTTCAATGACCATCTGTAAATTTAGAATTTTTTTTGAAATTTCGTTTTAAAATTTGACATACTATTTTTGTTGGCTCTTGCTACCTATTAAGGTACAATATTCTAAAAAAAAAGTCGATTTTCTAGAGTTCCTAAGCAGGGATCTGCCCTTAAGATGTGGCCATCAAAATTATAATCTTTATTTAAACAAAAGGTAACAATTTATTCAAATCTTAATATAATTGGTGGCTTAAAATGTTTTCAAACTCTCATTAAATTGGGGTTATATAATATAATAAATCTTGACTTAATGTTTTATCTTATTTAGACTCAAATCTTGTTTTGAATCATGGCTTAATAGATTATAAAGTCTGGAGGAACATCGGGATTCAAATAGATTAATAGAAAAAAATAGTGAAAGACACGCGGCCGGGCGGCCGGACTTCGCAAAATCGACTCAGAACTTTGTTCTGAGTCAATCGGTATAATAAAATATTTTTCGCAGCTACAAACATCAGCACAGACTCACTATACCCTCACAAAATAATTGATACTAGCATATTCCAGCCCTCGAAATTCGAGCGCAAATTCTAGGAAATTTTATTTTGTTGATAAATGTGAATAGATGTGAATTAAATTTTGATACCCTACTAGCAGATTCCAGCCCTTGAAGATGTGAATTAAATTTTGATACCATACTAGCAGATTCCAGCCCTCGAAATTCGAGCGTAAATTCTAGGAAATTTTATTTTTTCATTAAATAAAGACCCTAAAAGTATGCTAATCAATTATAGCCAATTCACAAATCAACACAAAAAAAACTCATTTTTATTACAAAAACATTAACAAATTTAATAAACACACACATAGCATTGTATAATTTTATGTATGTGTTAGTAGCAAATTTAAATGCAATTTACTCAAAATAAAGAAAAAAAATTAAAAATCAGTAAATCTGCAAAACGGCTAAAAAAAAATACATTTCAAATAATATACGTTTGGTTAAAATCGGGATAAAAGGGTAGAACTAAACAACGGTCACAAGAATTCGCCTAGCCAATTAATATTATAGATAAGTAGGAGCATTTTTCGCTATTGTGAAAACATCTATGGTGAATAAAGAATTTTATCGCAACGGTATTAAGTTAATTTTGACATTGTAGACTTAGCACGTTTGCATATAACTGCAACGGATGTAAGTATGTATATTTATTCTATCATCGATGCAAAGCATTTTTTATACCCTATACCACTATGTGGTTTGGGTATAATGACTTTGTGCTGCTGTTTGTAACAACCAAAAATATTTGACCTAGACCCATCTTTAATTATACCGATCGAAACAGAATCACTTTCTGAGTTGATTTAACAATGTCCGTCCGTCCGTCCGTCCGTCCGTCCGTCCGTCTGTGTGTCCATGTAAAGCTTGTAATCAAACTGCAGGTCGCAAATATAAATATATTTTGATGAAATTTGGTATGTAAGCTTTTATCGGCCATGGGATGAACGCTATTGCAATTGGTGAGAATCGGTCCATGTTCAGACCTAGCCCCCATACAAATTACCCCTATGAAATCGACATAAATTGCCATAAGATCCAAATTGTCATATAGATCTTACTCAAACTGGGTTTGTATGCGTTCACTACATCCATTAATGAGTAGTCCAAAAATGATCCCTTTGGCCCCATATAGAGCTGCTTCCCGATCTTCACTTAAATCTATTAAAAACAAAAATATTGCATTGATTCTTCTCAAATTTTGTTTGTATATATTTTTGCAAAATAAAAGAGACTTTACCAAACATGATCAGGATCGGTCCATTTTTGGACCTAGTCCCCATATAGATATATCATCCGATATGAACTTTTTCATATCTGCAGCCAAAAAAAAAAATAATAAAAATCCCACTCAAATTTGGTTTTTGCCTATTTTCTATGTCCAGTTAGTTGGGCCTAAGAGATAGAGTTTCTAAACGCATGGTATAGGGTATCGTATAGTCGGTCTAGACCGACTATAATTTTCTTACTTGTTTTTTACTACTGTTATTTCTAAGTTGTATATGCAAATTGTATTCTTAATTTCAATTGACATAACATTTACTTGAAAGCATTTACTTGCTATCACTGTAATTTATAAGATTTTTTTCCTTGTTGTGATAGCTATTGAATTTATAATTAAATTAATAAAAAATAAATAAAAATAAAATAAAGTTTCAGAAAATATTATGAAAATTTTCCTTGACTTTAACTTTTAATAAATCCTTTAAATTTTGATAAATTACCTAGCTATATTTATTTACTAAAACAATTCCTTACTTTTATAGAAACAATTCCTAATTTCATGAAATCAAATCAGCCACCTGAAAAACCACAGCAGATTTAAGACTTTAGCAAATATTGTTGTTTGCATTTTCACGTGAATTTCATTTTCATATTCCTTGCAAATTGCATTTCTAGCGCACTTCTTCGCCCCCTCCACAAATATTCGTAACATATGACAGCTCTAGAAGAAACATTTGTACATTGTAGTTGTAATAAAATCCTTAGGGATTAATTCATAATTTCAAATAATATTTTTTTTTTTTTTGCTTTTAACTTTTTGCAATACTATAAATGAACTAATCCAAATACTGCATATGTACATATACAACATCAGGATGACATTTCAACTCCCTCACATACGAACTTAATTGTCATTATTACTTTTAATATTTATCGAGGGTTGTATTCTCATTCTATCTGACATATATTGTTTTCCGTGTATTGTATTCGTATTATTTTCGTTATTAAAAATTAACTTCATATAATGACTTGCTATGCGTATTAAGGCGGCACTAAGTTATTCTTTGAACAAAAAGGCACAACTGATTTTCTTGTTGGAAAATAATTCATTTACTTTAAATTTTGAATTCTAAAGGAACCATGTAAGGTCACATTAAAGACAAAAAAGTGATTGAAAAATTTGTTTTTTGTGGCAAGATATACAAAAGCCTCGGAGATGAAATTCTATCTACTATGAGAAATAAAAATAGTATTCCTAAAGATATTATGGTTCACAAAATTAATTCATATCAAAGAGCTACCAACAAAATTTTTGTGCAGGTCTTTTTGCACAAATAACCAATCCCAACTCCTTGCCTAAAATCGCATAAATATGTAAATTTATATCCAGGAAGAAGAAGATGCTCGCCTTCCTAAATCCGTGAATCCAAATTCAATCTAATGTACATCATATACCAAAACTTTCGAGGTATGAATTCAAAACTTTTTCCACTTAATGCAGTAAAAAAGTTAACAACTCTGAGATATTTTGCCTTAAATACCAATTTATCAGAAGAGATAGAGAAAGTTGTGAAAGGTAATAATCTGGTTAAAAGCAATATGATAATGTAACAAAAACAGGTATGGCCAATTCCATAGCGACAGACATGACATTCAGTGATTCTTCTAATCCAATATTATACAGCAAAAGTTTTTCATATGCAAAATTATGCAGACGAACCTGAACAACGTATTTACCATTAGAAAGAGCGAGAAAGTGTTATTGTTATTAACAATTGGAAGTAAGAAACAGTCGTGACAGACATGACAACAAAAATATCCTTTTAAAGGATGTTTCTAAAACACAGAACAGATCTGAAGTTATTTGTATGACAAATAAGAAACAGTTATAAAAAATATGCTTTCTAAAATAAATTATGGTAAGAAGAAGTATTTCCAATGTGACAGACATGATACTGCCCTTATATTCAAAATTACTTAATTACACTTTTCCTTTCTTACTGGAAGAATAGGAGCTATAAAAATATTCAAAAGTACATCTAACAAACTATTGTCATATTTTTATACCTTTTTCTTTGAAATGGTGTCAATAAGACTTATTTAAATTAAAATTTTAAAATTGGACCTAAGGTTAACCTTTGCATGGAATTACCCGTATAACATGCGTATAGAGACTCTATCCCTTGTGTCCAACAAATTAGATATAAACCAAATTTGAGTGGCATTGTTATTAATTTTTTTGCCATTAAATAGTTCATATCGGACGCTATATCTATATCGGTACTGGTTCGAAAATGGACCGATTCTTACAATGTTTGGTAAGGTCCCTTATTATTGGCAAAAACATATACAAACCAAATTTGAGAAAAATCTGTGAAATATTGCTTGTCCATCGGTATATGCTCGATCAAAATTAGCACAAAATGAAGCTTCTAACGAACCCACCGCCAAACGACCTAGAGTTGACGTCGATAATCAAGTTGATTCAGTTATAGAACCAGATCCTACTTTCATTGAAAAGCCCAATCATCCTGAATGTTCCTGAATGTTTTTCGGCATCTGTACATAAAATATTACCTCCTAAATACAATGGTCCTCGTTGGAATATAGAACCAATGTTGGGTACGGTTACTATATTAATACAGTTACTTAACGGTTAAGCTCTAATACCCTTTATATTAATAGTTAGTTACTCCATTTATTTTAACTCGTTATGTCTGCTTGTCTCTCTGCCAAAAATTTTTTTTATCCCTTTTCTCGTGATCAAATCGAGCTGAAACTTTGCAGGCAGACTCGCGGTGGTGATGAAAATTATAGAACAGAAAATGGGCGAGATGAGATTAGTGGGCGTGGCACGCCCATACAAAGTAAATATTTAATATCATATAACTGGAGTCCTATAATCGAAAAAGTTTGGGACATTGCCTTTGGATCATTTTTTACCCTTTTCCCGTTACCCAATCGCGCTGTAACTTTGCAGGCAGGCTCGTGGCGATTGTTAAACTTAATTTACAAAGTAAGGGAGTATAGTAAAATTTGGTTTTTATGTGTAAGTTTTTTTTTTTTTTTTGACTAGAATATATTATAATTTCTAATATACAGTTTTTTTTTTTTTGATGTGCAAACATCTCTACGCGCAGGGGGGTAAATTTGCATTTCAAAATACAATCACAAAAACAGTGTAACACGTAGTAGGTGAGAGTGGACAGATAACGCTGTGTGACTTATGATTGTATTGGTGAAAAAATTATGATATAACATTGTTTTTTTATGCCACTTTTTTAAAAGCGTCATCTATGTATCACTTATATACGTTTATATTGGGATATTTTTAACGTTTTACAGCAAAGGGTTGTTGAGTTAGCTGAAACCGTTTTTGCTATAAGTGATACATAGATGACGCTTTCTGTTTGATTTTAAAAAATTACATAAAAAATTTTTAATTACTAGATGTTTACACATCTTCCCTGTGATCGGACTCACATGATTTTTTTTATAAAATGATGATGGTCCTTTCATAGAAAGAAACATTTCATTATTTTTCTATTATTAAAGTTGGCTTTCCATTGCTGGGTCATTCTTAAAGAAACAGGTATTCGACTATTAAAATTTTAAGTTAGTTAAGCCATTAAGAGCTCAGAAAATATCAATAACTTGTTATTTTTTGAATTATTTTATCAGCAACATTTAAGGTCAATTCTTTAATCTACAATATTAATGGCCTAGGCGATTTCTTGTGACCGATGTTTTATTCTATCGTTTTATCCCGATTTTGACCAATCGTATATTATTTGAAAGGTATTTCTCTTTAGCCGTTTTCCAGATTTACAGAATTTTAAATTATTGCCTTTATTTTGAGTAAATTGCATTTAAAGTTACTACTAACACATACATAAAATTATACAATGCTATGTGTGTATAAATTTGTTAATGTGTTTGTAATAAAAATGAGTGTGTTTTTTTGTTGATTTGTGAATTGGCTATAATTGTTTAGTATACCTTTAGGGTCTTTATTTAATGAAAAAATAAAATTTCCTAGAATTTGCGCTCAAATTTCGAGGGCTGGAATCTTCATGAGTTTAAATAAATCTTCTCTTGTTTTCTAACTCTAATTTTTTCACCAAAATTTTGAAATGAAACAGCGACTAAGACGGTTAATTCGCCAAGTAAGTATTAGACGAACTGTAGCGCCTATTTCAGCGGCAGCTACAGCTGTAAATAACGAGTCGGTGGTAGCACATGACTTGGACCTCTGGACATGTGGAGTATAACCATGCAAAAAAACTCATGAGAAAAATGCCACAAAGACAACAAAATTACAATTAAAGCTACCACAAACAAAAAAAAAATTTAGAATAACAACAATAACAAAAAAAAAAAAACATAGAAAAATCATAATTTTCAACAGTTTTTTTTTACATTTTCTTTGAAATCTGGGGACCTATTGAACCGATTTTGTTAATATTAAATAGCAGCCTGCTCAGGATGTCTGTGTATGACTGCGTTAAAAATAGGCAACGCTCCTGACCTATTGAGGATGTTACCATGATTTCCGCAGACGGACATCGCTATAAAACTCCGCTTGTTATAAGAACCAAGAATTTATATATTCTGCGGGGTCCAGATTTATCTTTTTCATTATTACAAACGGAAATACAAACCAACTTATATATACTCTATGCTCACTGGTTTTGAGGGAATAAAAAAGGTTCAAAATTAGAAATAATATAATTTTATAAAATTATATTTCTAAAAGCCGTATTTCCTTCGGCTATAAAGAACATTATGTTTGCAGATTTTTTTTGCTTTATCTTATTCTTCGACAGTATTTAACACCAGAATCTACATCTATCATCCATTAATCAATATAAAGTTCTCCGGTCCTGACAAAGTTGAAATTGTGCTATGCTACAGATCCTGACAATGTTTCCAGTTGTATTTTAAATCGTTGGTCACATTTAATGTGTACTAGTAGATTCCAGCTCCCGAAATTCGAGTGCAATTTCTATGCAGCTTTATTTTTCAACTTAGCCAATTCACAAACCAACACTTTTATGGTTTATTATTATTGTGAATGAAGATAACAAACTCATTAACAAACACATTAACAAATTTAATAAAACACAGATAGCATATGTATAATTTGATGTATGTGCTAGTAGAAACTTTAAATGCAATTTACTCAAAACAAAGGGAAAAATTTAAAAATCTGTAAATCTGCAAAACGGCTAAAAAGAAATACTGTTGAAATAATATACGTTTGGTCAAAATCGGAATAAAACGCTACAACAAAACATCGGTCACAAGAAATCGCCTAGCCTATTAATACTATAGATTCCATTAACAAATCCCTAAAGTTGGGTTACATTACTTCCATTTAGAAAGAATTGCTTCTTGTTCCATTGCTTAAGTTTAAATTTTAAGCTGGTATTTTAAATTATGAGGTATTTCTAAATTCAGCGCTATTCCAAAACTACTCGAACTCTGTCATATCTCCAGCGAAATACGGATTCTGCAAATCAGCCTCTACAATAACTATAATGAAATAAACAGATATTTTGTATAAAGATTTTATTAAGTTAATCATGATCTATTGTTGTTTAAGCTTGATCGTGTTGACCCAATTTTGATAATATTTAATAGCAGCCCGCTCAGGATGTTAGTGAATAACCTCCATCAGAAATAGGCTGCTGACCTATTGTGGATGCGACGTGATTTATATAGACGGACAGATGGACATCGCTATATCAGTGGCTCTTAAAATGGCTTGGATCAAACTTGAAAGACAGAAAACAATGATTTCAGTTTCATAACTCGTATTCCAACAACTTGAAAGTATTACCAAGTGAAACTCAATGTTGTCACTAAGGGCCTCTTTCATTTACGCTGTTTATAAATGATCTTCCCTTCTGTATACAGACGATGTGCAAATAATTTTTACCCTTAGCAACTTTGATCAACAATCACTTTTGCAGAATGATATTGATCGTTTAATAATGGATTTAATGTTAAAAAAAGAATATACATGATTTTTATAATTTCATTTCCAAATAATTGTTGCTATACTTCTGAATAGAAAATGAGACTTTTGAAGTCATATTTCGTTAACAAAGCTGCTAGTATATTAGGGTTCACTAAACGGTCTAAATGCAATAAAATAATTAATTAATTAGAAAAAGTTAGCAATGTTTTAATTTAACCCTAAAATTGATTCACACGGTGATTCAAAGTCGATCGGTATAATATGAATTAGCTCTAGCTCGCAAACTTCTAAAGGCCCGACGAAAAACTGATGTGGGGTGTAAAAGTGCCACCTTAATTTACTTCTAGCTCCGATGATTGTGTAAATTTGTAATCGCGTAAAACTACATTTAGTTGTTTTTGTATTTGTACCAGTAATTATTTCTGTGTTTGCCTCTGGGGTATGTTTATCATCGTTTTATTGTTCTGGTGTCAATAGCATAATTGTTCTTATGACATTCAGCCATTGTTATGGTTACTCTCCTAGTGACAAACCAACATTTCGCCTCGTCTTCCTTACTATCCTTACCTTCTTTCACCCGCTGTTGATCGACCTCCTTTCGCTGAGTCTTCGTTTATCCTTCTGTCCATTATTAAGTAAAACAAGTTTTTAATACTATGGGGTATTATCGATAAATTTTGTATGTGTGTGTGTTTGTGTTTATGTTTGCATCTTCATCTCACTGTCGAGGAGAAGTTAAGAGTCTGGCTATTGTTTAGCAAAAATGAAGTTTTAAGGTTAATTTAATTAAAATGGCAGATTATTCCTCAAGAAAACTAAATAATAGAAAAATGCTAGCAGAAGATGAAACAATTGAGAAAAAAAACGAGTTAATACTAAATGTTTATGAAAAGGATAAAGTTTCTCTTTCGGGAAAATGACAATTTTAATTAAATTTTAATGTGATAAATGGCGGTTTGTAACTCTAATGCAGAAGTCAGCGATATTTAATGGTTTCCATTAGACGGTAAAGTTTGGAGTGACATTTTGAATTTTGGTGTTCCACAATAGTTTTAATTATTGAAAATCTAAAATGAAAGCCAAATCGAAAAACAATTCCATATCGACTGAAATTTGGCTTTTTTTTTATCAATACTTACTGAGCCCAGCCCTCGAAATTCGAGCACAAATTCTAGGAAATTTTATTTTGCATTCAAAAATAATTTTCTAAGAGCCTAATCAATTTTAGCCAATTCACAATTCAACATAAATTAATTAAATAGACATAGAGCATTGTATAATTTTTATTCGAAGCTTAAATACGTGTTGTACGCATGTGTTAGTAGCAATTTTAAATTAATTTTACTAAAAAAAAATGTACCAGTAGTGCACATCTGTAAATATGGTGAACATTTTCTTGGAAATGCCTTTCAAATGGTATATTTTTTGTCAAAATCGGTTGGTAATTGAAGGTGTAGGATTTGTCACAAAGAATCGCCTTGCCTATTAATATACACTAGCAGATTCCAGCGCTCGAAATTCGAGAGCAATTTCTAGGCAATTTTATTTCTCAACTTAGCTAATTCACAAACCAACACTTTTTTGGTTTATTATTATTGGGAATGAAGAAAACAAACTCATTAACAAACACATTAACAAATTTAATAAAGACACACATAGCATACGTATAATTTTATGTATGTGTTAGTAGCAACTTTAAATGCAATTTACTCTAAATAAAAGTAAAAATTAAAAAATTTGCAAATCTGGTGAACAGCTAAAAAGAAATACCTTCCAAATAATATACGTTTGGTCCAACTCAGGATAAAACGGTAGAACAAAACATCGGCAACAAGAAATCACCTAGCCTATTAATATTATATATTATCGAAAAATTATTTAAAAAAACAACAAAAAAATATATATATAAAATTTAAGGTACTGTCGCTAAAACTCGCAAAGAAGACAAGCATTTCTTTACATGTGAATGAGGTATAAACAATTGCTTGGGTAGTTGCTATCGAAGGTGGTTACCCCTTTCACTTTAATTTTTTTAATTGCAAGCTAAAATTGGTTAATATTATTGGAAATATGTATAAAAATATGTATAACAAGTAAGCAATTAACAGTCGGTCTAGACCAACTATACGAGTGATCCAATCTCTTAGGTCCAACCAATTAGATTTAGATAATAAGCATTATTTTTTTTGCCTTTGGATATGCAAAAGTTCGTATCGGATGCTGTATCTATATGGGCACTAGGTCGAAAAATGGACCGATCCTGTCTATATTTGGCAACGTCACTTATTTTTTTCAAAAACATACACACACCAAATTTGAGAAAAATCTGTGGTATTTTTTGTCTTTTGATCGATTTAAATGAAGATCGGCTTTACACGGGGGCTGTGACTAAAAATTTTCATAATGGGTTTATTCTTGCACTACTGATTAGTGGATGCATCTATATGGTAATTTGGATATTATGACAAATTAAGTTGACCACTTAGGGGTTATTTGTATGGGGACTAGGTCTCAACAGGAACCGATTTTCACTAATTTCAACAGCATTCATCATACGGCTGATGGAAGCATATATACTAAATTTCATCAAATTCTATTCATATATGCGAACTGTAGTTTGATTACAAAGTTTACAGACGGACGGACATCACTAAACTACCCAGAAAGTGATTCAGATTCGATCGGATCAAACATTTTTGGTAGTTACAAACATCAGCACAAACTCAGTGTAAAAATATCAAACGCACACTTAAACATTTTATAGACAAGAATGATCATAGTATTAACAAGTAAGAAAATTATAGTCTGCCTAGACCGACTATACGATACCCTATACCATGCGTTTCGAAACCCTATCTCTTAGGCCCAACTAACTGGACATAGAAAATAAGCAAAAACCAAATTTGAGTGGGATTTTTATTAATTTTTTTGGCTGCAGATATGAAAAAGTTCATATCGGATGCTATATCTATATGGGGACTAGGTCCAAAAATGGACCAATCCTGATCTTGTTTGTTAAAGTCTCTTGTATTTTGCAAAAATATATACAAACAAAATTTGAGAAGAATCAGTGCATTATTTTTGTTTTTAATAGATTTAAGTGAAGATCGGGAAGCAGTCTATATGGGGCCAAAGTGATCATTTTTGGTTTACTCATTAGTGGATGTAATGAACGCATACAAACCCAATTTGAGTAAGATCTATATGACAATTTGGATCTTATGGCAATTTATGTCGATTTCATAGGGGTTATTTGTATGGGGGCTAGGTCTGAACATGGACCGATTCTCATCAATTTCAATAGCGTTCATCCCGTGGCTGATAAAAGCTTGTATACCGAATTTCATCAAAATATATTGATAAGTACGACCTGCAGTTTGATTACAAAGTTTACATGGACACACAGACGGACGGACGGACGGACGGACATTGTTAAATCAGCTCAAAAAGTGATTGTGATTCGATCGGTATAATTAAAGATGGGTGTAGGTCAAATATTTTTGGTTGTTACAAACAGCAGCACAAAGTCATTATACCCAAACCACATAGTGGTATAGGGTATAAAAATTTCGTAAAGGGTTACACTGAATGGGATTCAAATTAATTTAGTTAGTTTTTTTACCCTATACCACTATGTGGTTTGGGTATAATGACTTTTTGCTGCTGTTTGTAACAACCAAAAATATTTGACCTACACCCATCTTTAATTATACCGATCGAATCAGAATCACTATCTGATTCGAATTAACGATGTCCGTCCGTCCGTCCGTCCGTCTGTGTGTCCATGTAAAGCTTGTAATCAAACTGCAGGTCGCAAATATGAACATATTTCAATGAACTTTGGTACGTAAGCTCCTATCGGCCATAGGATGAACGCTATTGAAATTGGTGAGAATCGGTTCATGTTCAGACCTAGCCCCCATACAAATGACCCCTATAAAATCGACATAAATTGCCATAAGGTCCAAATTATCATATAAATCTTCGTCAAATTGGGTTTGTATGTTTTTATTACATTTATTAATCAGTAGTCCAAAAATGATCCCTATTGGAGAACTATTAGTCATAGGCTGCTTCCCGATATTCACTTAAATCTATCAAAAAACAAAAATATTGCACTGATTTTTCTCAAATTTTCTTTGTATATATTTTTGAAAATATACAAGAGACTTTACCATACATGGTCAGGAACGGTCCATTTTGGGGCCTAGTCCCCATATAGATATATCATCCGATATGCACTTTTTCATATCTGTAGGCAAAAAAATTAATAAAAATCCCACTCAAATTTGGTTTATGCTTATTTTCTATATCCAGTTAGTTGGGCTTGAGAGATATGGTCTCTAAATGCATGGTATAGGGTATCTTATAGTCGGTCTAGACCGACTATAATTTTCTTACTTGTTATATCTATAATATGCCTCCAGAAAGTTTCACTAGCTACAGTTACACGTAAACCAGGTGCACACGAAGTTCGATTCGTCTAGACCAATAATTTTTCTGCAAAACTTGCCAAAATTCTTCCAGAAAGTTTTGGTTAACAAGTTTATTATAACGTCACACCAGTTTTTCAAACTTTTCATGAAAGGCACACGTTTTCGATATGATTTGCTCTATACCGAGCTCTTTCCTAAGTATGATATATTGATTACATAACTAGTTTTAAAAATCATGAGTCTTAGTAAAACCATTTTATCTAAATTATGCATCCCTTACAAACGCCATTGTGTCTACTTTTATTCAAATTAAAATCTCTACATATTTGTTTCGTCTATTCCCAAAGAAAAACTGCCATAGGCAATCAAAATCTTTTTTATACTTTGAAATTAAATTATGAATATAAAAGATTTTTTAAATGCAAAGTAGCATGAATAGTAAAATAAAAAAATATTGTTACGAGCCACCCATTCAATCCTCAGACCCTTAATATTTCATATAAAAAGTCAATAAACTAATAAAATGTTAAGATATATAATGATGATTATTAATTTGATTGAAAAGCTATAAATGAATTTATATGAATCATAACAAAAAAGTTTTTTATACGCAGACACTATGGTTCAAAATTACTGACAATTGTGTTTTTTAATTTGCTTAAGGGTTTGGAAACAATGCTCATACTTCAGCATAGCAGCACATAATAAACCATTAAAGATCATTTTTTTAAGCACTAGATTGAAACCAATTTTAACTTGAATCATTCATTTGAACAAGGCTTTCAAATTATATGATGATTCGAAGGGCCATTTAAAAAATATTCCTTATATTGTAGTTTTTAGCAAATAACACAATACATCTTAATATTCTGTGGTCACAAGCTATAACCGCCTAAGTCGTCTTAAGAACGATTTGAGTTATGAATGCTATCAAAAGTTATTAATGAAAACATACTGACCTATGTCGTAATAAAGCCCCATTACATATATATAACAAGTAAGAAAATTATAGTCGGTCTAGACCGACTATACGATACCCTATACCATGCGTTTAGAAACCCTATCTCTTAGGCCCAACTAACTGGACATAGAAAATAAGCAAAAACCAAATTTGAGTGGGATTTTTATTAATTTTTTTGGCTGCAGATATAAAAAAGTTCATATCGGATGCTATATCTATAAAGGGGCTATGTCCAAAAATGGACCGATCCTGATCATGTTTGGTAAAGTCTCTTGTATTTTGCAAAAATATGTACAAACAGAATTTGAGAAGAATCAGTGCAATATTTTTGTTTTTTAATAGATTTAACTGAAGATCGGGAAGAAGCTCTATATGGGGTCAAAGGGATCATTTTTGGACTACTCATTAGTGGATGTAATGAACGCATACAAACCCAATTTGAGTAAGATCTATATGACAATTTGGATCTTATGGCAATTTATGTCGATTTCATATGGGTAATTTGTATGGGGGCTAGGTCTGAACATGGACCGATTCTCACCAATTTCAATAGCGTTCATCCCATGGCCGATAAAAACTTATATACCAAATTTCATCAAAATATATTCATATTTGCGACCTGCAGTTTGATTACAAGCTTTACATGGACACACAGACGGACGGACGGACGGACGGACGGACGGACGGACGGACGGACGGACATTGTTAAATCAACTCAGAAAGTGATTCTGATTCGATCGGTATAATTAAAGATGGGTCTAGGTCAAATATTTTTGGTTGTTACAAACAGCAGCACAAAGTCATTATACCCAAACCACATAGTGGTATAGGGTATAAAAAGTTATTTTTCTCGAAAGAATGATTTTCGCCGATTTGAGTTATGAATGCTATCATATTTTACTAAAAAATTTTAATATTTACGTAAAGTCCCCATTTCTCTAACACTGCTTTTTAAAAAGATATTAATACAGATATTCTGACCTAAGTCGTATTGAAGCCCCATTACATTTATATAAAAAGCTGTTTTTCTCGAAAGCATGATTTTCGAGTTAGGCGGTTATTGCTTGTGACCACAGATATATAGTTACGTTTTCCCCTGACTCACTGTCTGATTAATGTTTTATTTCATAATTTATTCAAGCATACTTTTAAATATAAATAAAGGAAGTGGTGTCGCATGTAACATTTGCATTTTTCGAAAAAGATAATTTTAATTTAAAAACATGTACCTACTATTTCCTAAAAAGAACGTTTTCTTAAAAATACCCCTTTAAAAAAAATACTAAAGTACATTTTCTTAAAACGGAATTTTTTCCTACAAAATACCTTTTCTATAAAGCAATATTTTCTTTAAATCAAAATTCAATTTCCTAATAAATTTACCATTCTTAAAAAATTGCCTATTCTTATAAGATACATACTTTTTTCTCAGAAGTTTACCTTTTTCATAGCAAATACATTTTCTTATAAAATACTTTTTCTTAAAAAGGTATATTTTCAAAAAAGTGCCTTTTTCTTAAACAATGCGGCAGCTAAAATGGCTCTCCGTTTAAGGAGAAGCACCTTAACATTCAAGTCTCTCGGAAAATCCCAGACAAGAGTAGCGTTTTTCAGGCCGATTTTCATGCAATTCTCATAGCAACGAAAACAACTCTGGAGCGGGATATGGATCCAAAAACTATTAATATTTTCGCTTTCAAAGCTCTTAAATCGAGGGCCGTTAGACCGATGTACGTCAGGGAATGTATCAGGTCACTCGACTAAATCCGGCAACACACGGTGAGGCTGATAAAGGTTCTAGGATGTAATAGGCTGTTCGCGGAATGGCTCAGGATCTTTAAGAGGGACAAGGGACACTATTACTAAAATCCCTCTATCCGAGCTGTCGAATCTAATTGAAGAGGCAGCTGATCTTGAATTAAGGACAAGGCTAACACAACTGACCTCTTTTCCTAAAAATCACATTTTCTTAAAAAAGAAAATTTTATTCACAAAGTCCCGCTTCTTAAAAAAGTTTTTCTTGTTATAAAGTACCTTTTATTAGAAAATTATCTCTTCTGAAAAAATTGTTTCAAAGTATAATTAATCTCTTAACACAGGGGATATTCTTAAAAAGGAACATTTTATTAAAAAAGTACATATCCTTAAAATAGTACATTCTCTCAAAAAAGTACTTTTTGTACAAATATTATTCTTGCTTAAGAAAATAAATTTTCGTTAAAAGTACCTTGTCTTAAAAAGTACAATTTCTGAAAAAGGTAAATTTTCTTAAAATATTAACTTTTTTTAGAAAATACATTTTCTAACAAAAAACATTTTAATTAAAAAGTACATTTCATTACATTTCATTAAAAGTACCTTTTTTAAATGTGCTAATTTTTAAAAAGTAAATTTTAAATTTTTTTTAAATATTTTTTTTTAAACAATTTTATTAAAAAAATTTTTTCTTAAAGAAGTACCTTTTCATAAATAAGTATGTTTTCTAAAAAGTTTCTTTTTTAAAAATGTACCTATTCTAAAAAAGTACCTTTTGTTTTTAAATTACATTTCTAAAAAAGTTGTTTTTCTTAAAAAAAAAAAAAATCCTTTTGTTTAAAAGTCCCGTCTTGCAAACAAGCAGTTTTTCCTAAACAAGCACCTTTTCTTAAAAAAGTACGTTTCTGAAAAAAATACCTCTTCTTATAAAGCAAATTTTCTTACAAAATTACATTTTTTTAAATAAGTACATTTCCTTAAACAAACAAATAAAATTTTTTCTTAAAAGATAACAATTTCTTAAATAAGTATATTTAAAAGAAATTGTCTATATTTAGAAAATGTACATTTTCGCAAAGAACACCTTTTCTGAAAAAAATCTTTTACTAAAAAATTACACTTTCTCAAAAGTACATTAAAAAAATAAAAATTTTTAAACAAGTATCCTTTCTTAAATAATTACCTTGATTATAGAAGTATCCTTTCTTAAAAATTACATTTCCTTTAAAAAGTAAATTTTCTTTAAAAACTACCTTTAATCCAAAAAGCCCTTTCCTACAAAATTGCCCTTTCTTATAAAGGTACCCTTTATAAAAAAGAAGCTACTAATTCTTAAAAATTTTTTATTTTCTTACAATTTTTTTTTCTTAAATTTTCTTTAAAAAACATTTTCATAAAAAATAAATTTTCCGTTTATAGACTACCTTTCCCTACAGAGGTTCCTTTCTACAAAAATTCACATTTTCTTAAATAAGTATATTTACTTACAAATTACCTTTCCTTAAAAAACTAGCTGTTCTCAAAAAAGGCCTTTTATTTGAAAGTAATTTCTTTAAAAATATCTTTCTTAAAAAGTACAGTCTTTTAAAAAATTCCAATGTGTTGAAAAAAACTATATTTTCATGAAGAAGTAAGTGTTCTCGAAAAAATAACTAAATTTCTTCTAATAAAATTAGCTTTTCTTAAGAATTACATTTTCTTAAAAACTACCTTTTCTTAAAAACTAAACTTTTTTAAAAATTATCTTGCTTTACAAGACTACCGTTTATAAAAAAACCATCTTGTCTTCCACAAGAATCTCTTCTTTAAAAAGTATTATGGCTAATTTTAAAAGGACGATTTAGGATCCTACCAAATAACTAATGATAGCAAAACAGTACAAAGAGTTTGAAACAGACTATGAATTGCTATTTTCTATTATACATATATAATATTTATAAAAAATTTTTATTTATACTATTTATTTTATAAACCACATAATTTGGTTCGAAGGACCATTAAAAATTTTATTTAAAAGTTATATATTTTGAGACATTGTTTTTAAAGAAAAACTATCAAAATAATTTCGACTAAAATATTCAACGAGCCCATATACGGACTACTTTCAAAATGTTTTCTAAATACATGATGGTTCGAAGGACCAATAAGTAGCCTACTCTCTTCGTTTAACCTACTTAAGCTCGACACAGAGAAAGCATTTAACATAGAATTGTTCCATGTTTTTAAAATATCTGTTGGTTCAACTTAAGAAAATATATTAAAAATACAAATACTGTTGAATTATAGTGTTTGCAAACAAAAGCAAATATTATCTAGACATTATTATAAACTCATAAACTTACTGTGTACAATGTCTGGCATTTTAATTTTGATAAATTGTAGAAGTTTTTATACACCAATCTTTTTCTTCTTTTTTTTTTTTTTTTGTTGGTAAAGAAATCATACAATTTGGCCAAAATGCAAGAAATTTATAACTACATTTTTTACGAATTAATTTCAAGCTAGAAACGAAAAAAACAAACTAAAAGATAAGGATGCTGAAAACAGAAAGTAAGAAAAATTTTTTGACAAATTATTATAAGAACGAAAAACCGAATAAAATGTGATATTTTTGTTGTAAAGGAAACAAGACGATACATGAGTACTGCAGTGGCACAACTAAATGCGATATTAACATGTACACAACAGGATGTTGTTGTCCATGGCAGCAGTAGCATTATCATCATACAGTTGATTTTGTGCGGTAAATGAAGTCAAAAAGTTATATTTTTTATAATTTGTTACCAAAAAAAAAGAAAGAAACAAGTAAAATGATATAAAATAAACCGCATTATGGAAAATCTTTTAAATTTGAAGGATATAAAGAATAAAAGAATTAATTTCTTAAAAACTGAATACAAAGGACCTTTTCTGAAATATTAAAAAAGAAATAAAAAGTTTTTTGTGGAAATCTAATTGAAAAACAAAGATTTGTTATGGACATTTTTTGCCTAAATTTTTTGAAATTAAAGATTTGTATGAATTATATTGTAATTGTATTTACTTTTTTCTCGCTGTGTATGTGTGCACCAAACTACTACCACTACTACCTTATTATGGTATATCATTGTAACTTTAATATTTGTCTGTCTGTTTGTCTAGTTGCTGTTCATTGGTCTATAAAAACTTTACACAGGCTATGTAACTGATAGGAGAACGTACGCTAAAGCGAATACATTATAATTCTGGAAACAAAAAAATTTTTGATAATAAGGGTCGAAGGACCATTACAATGGCAGACCGGCTAATGGTGATACATCGAATGTTTAAACAAATGTAGATCAAAAATAGTTTGGAAATAGCAAAATGTATTCTAAGGTATTCTAATATATTATAGATATAATATAAAAAAAATTTATATAAACAACGTTGACAATACGGTTCGAAGGACCATTAAAGCACTACGCCGGATTATGTTGTTATTTATTTATATAGAATGTTTTCAATAGAATAACGATCAGAGTTTGACCAAAAACCAAAGCTCTGAAAATTTTTCCATACAATAAACCATTTATTTTATAGGGTCTTCACACTATATTTTTGACAGAATAACCTTGTATTGCTGGGCTACCTTCCCTTATGAATTGTACGAGTCAATTTGTTTGTCTTTGTAAAGTTTTACACGTTGCTAGACTAGACGACGTCAGTGACTGCGTCATTATTTTTGTCAGTTGTTGGCATTTTTTTCCCTTTTGCTTTCACAACAAAAAAGGAGCAGGGATAATTTTTTATTTTTGCAATAAGACACTGGAAAATGTCAGCCAATCTGTTGTAGTATAAACTTCAATAGCAGTTCAATAAATTTCAGCGTACAATCAGCAAGCAAACATATTCATCATCATTATAGAAATGGTCTGTCCCAAGTGCGATAAGGCACAACGACTTTGCAATTTAAGTGTGGGCTGCAGATTTGACCATCAGATTTATACTGGTGTACAGAAAGAGTGGTGAAAAAATTTAAAAATTTCAATAAATCATGTTTTGAAAAACTGTTCTAAATAATTTGTCTGGTATAGAACATGCTGATATTTGCCAAGAAATATAGAGAACGTACTGAGGGAGGGGTCTCAAATGTACTTTCGAACAATAAGAAAGCAATGCCAGTGCCATCTTGCAGCGTTCAAGAATCAGTCATGAGAATCACTCATCATGGTGAGGTGAACGTTTTACGAGGAAACGCAGGACGGTGTCATCTCGGAAGCCCCAGCAGATCGAGATGAAACTTAGTTTTCTCAAAGAAGTCATGGAGTTTTTTTGGACCTGCAGTTTTTTTTATCTGTCCAATCTCAAATTTAGGGGATAAAAAAAGGTACCAAAAATGCCCTTTTTTCTTTTTTTTGCAGTGTTTTCACATTTGGTCCAAAGAATCCGTATACAAGTTGGGCATCAGAGAGATATTTGCAAGGTTTATCCTATAGCATTTAAAACATGACCATTTGTGTTTAAATTCATGAGGTTCTGTCCGTCCACCAAGTGCTAAATTTTGTGCAAAGATCTTCGCCTACACCCGTATAAGATTCACGTAGTGGAGAAATTAAAGTCGCGGAACCATCATATGTGGCGTTCTTTTGCCGATTGGGCGATGAGGCTCATTTTTGGCTTAACGGGTTTGTTAATAAACAAAATTACCTCATTACCTCTTTGGACCTTATTTCTTCAAAAATGAAGCCGGAACCCACGTAACTGTCAATGAGATCGTTACCGCGTCATGATCAATGATTTTTTTTGAAGATATGTATGGCATTGATCCGGGCGAGATGTGATTTCAACTGGATGGTGCTACGTGCCATACGTCGACCGCAATCATCAATTTGTTGAAATCAAAATTTGGCGATAAGTTGATTGCAAGAAATGCACCTGTCAATTGGCGTTCAAGTTTATGCGAGCTTACACCTCTGGATTATTTGGCATGAGGCTGATAAACCAGCTGACATACGGCTGATCAACCAGCTGACATACGGCTGATAAACCAGCTGACATACATGCTTGAAAAACTGTCCGAAAGTTAGACGTGCAGAATATTCTCCGTCAATATCAGCCATAGTGGCCAAATGCACGCAGTTATTCTCAAATTTCTATGCCATGTATTTATCTTTCGAATAATAAAATTTACCTTTTTGTATCATTTTTTACTATTTTAGTATGTCCCGTCGCGCTTTCCTACGATCGACCAAGACTTATTTTCATGTTTTATTTCATAATCAATTTTTCTTACGAAATTTGTATTGTGCAATTAAACTATTTAATTTTATTTATTTTATATTTTTTTTTTTTGTTTCAATATACAGTATTTTTTTTCTCATTCGGTGCACCAATTTTATCGGCGTTCCTACTCTGGAGCAAGATACATATAGCTGCCCATGAAAAGAACATGGATTTTTACAAATTAAATCTGGCAACACCTAATTATTAGCCTTGGATATCATTTGGCAATTTTTCATTTTAGCGATTTTTGATATTGGCGATTTTTTATTTAAGCGATTTTTGATATTTCCCATTTTTTATTTCGAAGACTTTTGTTTTTGGCGATTTTTATTTTTCACGATTTTCGATTTTGGCGATTATTGATTTTGGCGATTTCTTAATTGGCTATTTTTGAATTTGGCGATTCTGCTCATATTATCTTTGCACGCCAACTCAAATTGATAATTAATGTACTTTATTTTCTATATGTGTAGTTGACCTTTGAGTTGTTAATTAATTTGATTTGTTCAGCTTGAGGTCAAATGTTTCAAGGCTGTCACTTTCGTAATACTTCATATTTTTTTTTTGTAATGGAGGTGGCACCTCTAATCCCACTAATCCCATCCCACCCAATTTTTATCGAACTAATCACATAATATCTGATAGGCTCGTGTAAAGTGTCAAGGCTTTTCCTTTTATAGTTCATCAGTTATATGATATTATATATTTATTTTGCATGGGCGGTGCTACGCGCACTACTCCGATCATGCCCATTTTTTGTTCTACTAATCACATAAATATGGGCTCACGCAAAGTCACAAGGCTCTCACTTTTACAGGACTCCAAATGTAATTAATAATTAGAGTACTCCAAATATAACTATAATTAAAAACAAGTAAGAAAATTATAGTCGGTCTAGCCCGACTATACGATACCCTATATCATGGTTTAGAGACCCTATCTCTTCGGTCCAACTAATTGGATATAGCAAATAAGCATAAACCAAATTTGAGTAGCATTTTTATTAATTTTTTTGGCTGCAGATATGAAAAAGTTCATATCGGATGATATGTCTATATGGGGACTAGGTCAAAAAAAAAGGACCGATCCTGACCATATTTGGTAAAGTCACTTACACTTTGAAAAAATATATACAAACCAAATTTGAGAAAAATCTGTGTTATATTTTTGTTTTTTGATAGATTTAAGTGAAGATCGGGAAGCAGCTCTATATGGGGCCTATGACTAAGAATTTCCTATAGGTATAATTTTTGGATAACGCACTAATGGATGTAACGGACACATAAAAACCCAATTTGAATGAGATCTATATGATAATTTGGAACTTAAGGCAATTTATGTCGATTTCATAGGGGTCATTTGTATGGGGACTAGGTCTGAACATGGACCGATTCTCACCAATTTCAATAGCGTTCATCCCATGGCCGATAGAAGATCAAATACCAAATTTCATCAAAATATATTCATATTTGCGACCTGCAGTTTGATTACAAGCTTTACATGGACACACAGACGGACGGACGGACGGACGGACGGACATCGTTAAATCGAATCAGATAGTGATTCTGATTCGATCGGTATAATTAAAGATGGGTGTAGATCAAACATTTTTGGTTGTTACAAACAGCAGCACAAAGTCATTATACCCAAACCACGTAGTGGTATAGGGTATAATTACTTTGTATGGGGAGTGCCACGCCCATTGGTGCAATCTCGCCAAGTTTTTGTATGACTACTCACATTAATATCGTGCAAAGTGTCAAGGCTTTCCCTTTTATAGTACACCAGTTATATGATATTATACATTTACTTTGTATGGTCGGTGCCACGCCCACTGCTCCTATCACGACCATTTTTGGCATGGCTACTAACATAAACAATAGGTGACATCATACAAATTTACAAAGCTCTCTCTGCCATAGTACTCAATATATGCTATATCACTTAATATGGAATGTGCCATGCGTAATAAAAATATTAAAAAATGTAAAGCCTATGTCCATCCTAAAGGACCATTCTAAAAATTAGAACCAACATTTTTAAAATCAGATTAGTAGTTAAAAACACACATTACCTCTTTTTTATATTAGCGTAGATATTTTTATCATTTTAGTATGGGAATATGTCTTAAATTTTCGAAAACCAAACCTACTAAAATTTCAAGGGGTATACATAAATTTAAATTAACACTCCCTTAAATTAAACTCCTTTAAGTCCTCACTGCAACAGTTTTTTTTTCTTCGTTCGTGGTTTAGACTATTTTTCCCGAATCGACTCCTCATGTTTGACGGGACATGAATTAACTTCAGACCGATACATCTCTACAATAGTCTTTTCATTTCGAGGACACACTCTGAATATGCAACATCTTTTATTCCTACTTTACTTTAAGCAAGCCATAAAAAAAGGATTTAGTAATCAAAACGATCATCGTTGATTTTCAATAGAACAGAGATTATGGCACGAATGTTGCATATAAAAATGTCATATTGAATATATATTCATTACAACGACCAAAGAACTGAAATTATGGCAGTAAACAATATAAAGAAAAAACAAAATGCCAGTCCTTTTAGGCATTGCTCGGTTCTTGTAAATACTGTTATAAATATAATGTCTGCATTTCTTATTGCCGCTGTTTCTTTTGTAGCAACTATAAAAAATGATTATTATTATCAATCAGTATTTTTTATTCATTTTTTTTTTTTTTATTCTATAATGAGTGTTGGTAACTTTGTCCTTGTCGTTCGCTCCTTTTAACGTTAATAGTTCCTTATTCATGTTTATAAATGGCTTGATAATAATATACAATTTATAAAAGTTATTGTGCATTCAGAATATTTACATTATATTTTTGTATTTATATTTTTGTAACTTTTTTTTTTGTATTTGTAACTTATGAGACGCTATTCAATTATAATTTTTCATGGCATTCAACTTGAATTAAACAGGTGTATAGATAAACAGATAAAAGTATTGAAATTCATGTCTAATAAGATAACAAAAGGGCATTGTAATATACAGTAGACTTTTAGAGAAGAAAAGAAAATAAAAGAAAGAAATAAAAAGACTCAAAGTTTTATTTTTCTTTGAATTAGTTAAGTAAAATTAGTTATGCAAGTAAAATGCGTTTATAATTCAATTGCAATCGTTGCTCAAAAACTTTTAATTTAAAAACTGCATTATGTCTGTACTAAGATGGTAAGAAAATATCTTAAAAGTGCTATAATGCGAAAATATACAAATTTTTTATTCAGATCGAATTATTTGTTAGGAACATGCCCTTCTAAAACGGGTATTACTAAAAAATAAACATTTGTATTAGTTCTTGTTAGTTATACCATACGTTTGCAGAAAAAAAGCGCGAAACAATACCCCAAAAAGCGCTAAATTACAATGAATCGAACGACTTACAGTGGTGCCATTTGAGTTTTTTCGTTGAACCAATTGAGATAATTAAATAATTTAAAAGGAATATCTACAATATTAATAGGCTAGGCGATTTCTTGTGACCGATGTTTTGTTCTACCGTTTTATCCCGATTTTGACCCAACGTATGTTATTTAAAAGGTATTTCTTTTTGGCCGTTTTGCAAATTTACAGATTTTTTAATTTTTTCCTTTATTTTGAGTAAATTGCATTTAAAGTTGCTACTAACACATACATAAAATTATACAATGCTATGTGTGTGTTTATTTAATTTGTTAATATGTTTAATAAAAATGAGTTTGTTTTCTGGGTTGATTTGCGAATTGGCTATAATTGATTAGCATACCTTTAGGGTCTTTACTTAATGAATTTGCACTCGAACTTCAAGGGCTGGAATCTGCTAGTGATAGATAATTGGCCAACCTATGAAAAGTATTTAACCAGGTGCTACGCTTTCTAGATGTTTACTTATGGGTTATCAAAGTTGAAATTTTTTAACGGCATGAAAAAATCATGTTTATGTTAACTAAAAAACATAATTTTTAACCATTTCATATTTTTTGTGTTTCTTTTTCAAGGGTTATAAAAAAAAGAAAACAAAAAAGATTTTCCGAATTTATTTTTTCTAATTGCTTCAAACTAATTATCACAATTCATAATAGAAGGTATATCTAATAGACTAATAATTTCTGAAATATAATTGTTGGCTTCTGACTCTTTTCGTGACTTCACATGCTGCGAGATGAAATAAGTGGATCGGAAGATGCCGCCAACTTGTTGAAGAGGTCCTCGTTTTGCGTCACCCTTGATGGTTTGAATGTCCTCCAGCATCTATATTTTTCGTAAAATTTGTTGAGGGACTCCTCAGCTTCTTCGGAAAGCTCTCCAATTGGCAAAGACTGATATCCAATTATATATTTCCATGCGCCAACATTTTATGGACTGTCGGAGCTAATTTCTTCATTAGATACATTTCCGCCAAAAGTGATGCAGTTTTCGAAGCATATTCTCCATATGTGACTTTCTCCGAGAAAAGGGACCTAGTGTGTCAAAAAACGGGTTGTGTTAAAAACGGTGGATTCTGGTATCTAAAAGGGTGTAGAAACTCTAAATACATTTTTTTCTCTAAACTTAATTTTCACACACTAGGTCCCTTTTCTCGGAAAAGGTCACATATATTGTAGAATTAACTTTTTCCTTCCTGATTAAAACATTCACGATCGTTCCCAATCTTTTACTGATTTGATTGTTAATTCCAAAAAATCTCCGTACTTGTTGTAGTCTAATTTTAGTCCAACTTCTTTGAAAAATGCATCCTGCATTCGGCTCTTTCTTATCTCTTGCCTATCCTTATCTAATGTAGTTGTATCAAAGTGTTCCTCCTTTTGTAGAAGGGTATAAGCGAATTTTAGCAAAAAAAACTCCCTCTCGTGCAATGGTGAGATTCCATATTCATAACTGCTCTTCCGTTTAGTAGTATCGTTCAAATTTCCGAAGACTTTTGCGTATTTTTGCAAATCAAGTATGACAACGCTGAAGTCGTAAATACATTGAAGATATTTTCTTTTTCAAATTTTCAGCACAGCTGGCTTAATCTAGTAAATTTGTTCTTGAATATTCTCCACCATGATCCTTAATAGTTACGGCGATTCCCTTGAACTGAAACATTATTGGGCTGCAATAATGCAACGATGACGGCCGTGAATTTTTCCAGTGTAGGGAAACATCAGATTGAAGCCGCATAGGAACGACAGATGCCATACCATTTGCTTATAAACACTTTGTCCGGATGATCCATCGCAGTCTCATTTGCCGATTAATAAGCGATTCTCAGTAAGATTTTCCAACTCATTTTCAGGAAGACTCTCTAACAGTCATTTAACTCTATGGTCCATAAAATCCTGCAAATTGACTTTCATATCCTGTATATGTACCTGAATTTACCAGGAATGCACGCCAGTCAATAACTGAAACAATGTCTTTTTTACTTTATTTCAAGGTTCAGAAAATATACACATCAAACAAACAATGTTCTGTTCTAAAGCAGCCATCACATATTTTCTTATTTTCATATCAATTATGTGTGTTTCTAAATTTTGTGCGGTACCGAACACAATCATGACCCTGTTTCGTTTTAATATTTAGTTATCTAGACGAACATTTTCGATCTCGTATTTTTTGCTTCGAATACACATATACCACACAGATTCGAGTGTAACTTTATTTTAGGTTCTTGTTCTTGCACGTGTACTGCTAAAAAAAACAAACTCTTAAACTCTTCCTTTTAACTCATACTCTCTGTCTGTCTGTCTGTCTACCATGGGTGGACCCCATTCCCCCTTATCCAATTGATGTGAAACTTGGCCCATAGTCTTTTCGTGACTACAGATTCATTTTGGGGTAGTCACGCACAGTCACGCGTGATCACGCACAGTCACGGGAGTGATCTACATAAATGTCATTTCCCCTCATCCGATCGATCTGAAATTTGGTCCATACACTTGCTGTGAAAAAAGATTAACTTTGACTCAGTCACGTGCAGTCACGCGCAGTTACGCATGGTCACGCACAGTCACGGAGTGATCTAAATGTCATTTCCCCTCATCCGGTCGATCTGAAATTTAGTCCATACACTTGCTGTAAAGAAAGATCAACTTCGACATAGACACGCGTAGTCACGCATTGTCACGCACAGTCACGGAGTGATTTAAAACCCATTTTTCCTTATCCGATCGACCTAAAACTTGGTCGATACAATTTCTGTGAAAAAAGATTAACTTTGACTTAGTCACGTGCAGTCACGCGCAGTCACGCATGGTCACGCACAGTCACGGAGTGATCTAAATTTGATTTACCCTCATCCGACCGATATGAAACTTGGTCGATATACTTTTTGTAAAGAAAGAGCAACTTCGACATAGTCACGCGCAGTCACGCATAGTCACGCACAGTCACGGAGTGATTTAAAATGGATTTACCCTTATCTGATCGATCTAAAGCTTGGTCGACAGACTTGCTGTGCAAAAAGATTAACTTTGACATAGTCACGCACAGTCACGGAGACATTAAAACCCCACTTCCCCTCATCCGATGGATCTGAAACTTTGTCCATAGACTTGTTGTGGCCAAAGATTAAATTTAAGATAGTCACACACAGTCACACACAGTCACGGAGATATTCAAAACTCATATGCATAAGGAAAGAAAGAGTTTTAAAAAAAACTTTATTTTTATGGGTTTGATTATTTATATTTTACTTAGATTGTCTTAGAATATAAAATAAAATGAATGACTTAAAAACTTCCATACATTTAGAGACAGGCAGACCGTTAGCCGAACTTTAAAATAGTTTTCAAATAATTTTGTTGCAAAAGCCTGGCACACATTCAAAAACACACGAAATGCAAGTAATGTTTTGTGTGCCATAAACATTAATATACATATATTTTATAAGTTTAACAAAATCTCCAAACAACAACACATAAACAAAAAAGAACTCTCTAAGACGTGGAGTAATATTTCAATCAAAACAAGAAATAAATTTTACAGGTTTCAGAAACCAGCATTTACCTACATAGTATACGGAAAGAAAACTACCCAACAAAAAATTGGTCATGTAATTCTTAAAGAGTGTCACTTGGAAAGGAATTGATATCGAGTAATTGTTAAAAGATATAAAATTGATTGAACCAAATAATATATTGATAATTGATAGTAAAATAGATATATAGAAATGAAACAATTAAGAGTGTTTAGTTCGGCTGCGCCGAATCTTTGATACCCTTCACATGGTTTTGATATCTATAATATTAATAGGCTAAGCGATTCCTTGTGACCGATGTTTTGTTCTAACGTTTTATCCCGATTTTGACCAAACGTATATTATTTGAAAGGAATGTCTTTTTAACCATTTTGCAGATTTACGGATTTTTAAATTTATTCCATTATTTTGAGTAAATTGCATTTAAAGTTGCTACTTACACGTACATAAAATTATACGTATGCTATGTGTGTTTTATTGTATTTGTTTATGTGTTTGTTAATAAGTATTTTATCTTCATTCACAATAACAATAAACCTTAAAAGTGTTGGTTTGTGAATTGGCTAAGTTGAAAAATAAAGCTGCTTAGAAATTGCACTCGAATTTCGAGGGCTGGAATCTGTTAGTTTACATTAGTTTACATTAGTATCTGGACTTACTGAACTATTTATTACAAATGTAAAAAAAAATATTTTAAAAAGTAAACAATTTGATATACTTAATACTAAATAATTACAATAGCACACGGAATTTTTAACATTTTTCAGAGGTGCCTTCATATTTTTAAACATATCTTGGCAAAATTATGCCGGATTTACCCCATTTTCAAAAGGAGCTTGACGGAAATAATGGCAAACAATATTGTCATAACTTTACCCAGGTAAATGGTTTATTTTGTGAGTGAGTGTTATTTCAACAGACAGACGGACAGACGGACGCACGGACAGGTTGACAGACGGACATCGCTATATCTATATATCAAGTTGCTAAAAGGATCATTTATTTAAAAGTATTGTGAGATATGTTTACGGTTTATGCAAATATGATACTATCTCCGCTTTTCTAAATTAAATTTATGGCATTTCATTTGAAGACTATCTTAAATTTAGAACTTTACTTATGGTTCATAAAATCATTTTCACTAAAGAACCCGTTTACCTTTTCGAGCGATTACTATTTACAAGATCTAACCCTAATAACTGTCTTGTACCATTATTGTACAATAGACTAATATCCGAAAGACACTTTTTTGTAAATGGCATACGTCTTTGGAACTCGTTACATACTTTAAATAATCAACTTCACAAAATATCAAATACAACATCATTTAAGAAAGAACTATTTAAACTTTTTCTCAATTGATTTTTAATACTTCATTTTAATTTCTTTAGTTAATTTAATTTTTATTTCTATATAATTTTTGCCTGCAGGATATTTTTACACTTTATTTTTACATTTTTATTTTATTTTTTATATATTTTATATTATATTTTATTTTATATTATTCTTCCAATTTTAATTATAAATTAAACTTACATACATTCCTCTTATTGAAAATTAATTTTGGATTTTCATTAATAAAAAATTAATAATAATTAATAAAAAAAAAAAAAAAAAAAGGATCAATAATATATTTATATATTTTATGGGGTCGAAATCGCATTTTTCGATGCGTTGCAAACGGAATGACAAACTCTTATATGCACCCTCTCACAGTGGTGTGGAAGGTACAAAAAAGATTTTGTTTGGCTAGTCTTCTAATCCGTGCTGCTTTGTAATTGGAATAATATTCTGATCTAAAATTAGAGGCTCAGATGAACTTAAAGAAAACAAGTAAGAAAATTATAGTCGGTCTAGACCGACTATACGATACCCTATACCATGCGTTTAGAAACCCTATCTCCTAGGCCCAACTAACTGGACATTGAAAATATGCAAAAACCAAATTTGAGTGGGATTTTTATTAATTTTTTTGGCTGCAGATACGAAAAAGTTCATATCGGATGCTATATCTATAAAGGGACTAAGTCCAAAAATGGACCGATCCTGATCATGTTTGGTAAAGTCTCTTGTATTTTGCAAAAATATGTAAAAACAAAATTTGAGAAGAATCAGTGCAATATTTTTGTTTTTTAATAGATTTAAGTGAAGATCGGGAAGCAGCTCTATATGGGGTCAAAGGGATCATTTTTGGACTACTCATTAGTGGATGTAATGAACGCATACAAACCCAATTTGAGTAAGATCTATATGACAATTTGGATCTTATGGCAATTTATGTCGATTTCATATGGGTAATTTATATGGGGGCTAAGTCTGAACATGGACCGTTCTCACCAATTTCAATAGCGTTCATCCCATGGCCGATAAAAGCTTATATACCAAATTTCATCAAAATATATTCATATTTGCGACCTGCAGTTTGATTACAAGCTTTACATGGACACACAGACGGACGGACGGACGGACGGACGGACGGACGGACATTGTTAAATCAACTCAGAAAGTGATTCTGATTCGATCGGTATAATTAAAGATGGGTCTAGGTCAAATATTTTTGGTTGTTACAAACAGCAGCACAAAGTCATTATACCCAAACCACATAGTGGTATAGGGTATAATAATTATTTTACTAGAATACTTTACAGCGTTGATAATTATGTAATTTGTTTACAACTTATAGCCTCTAACAAATTTTATGCAGGTAAAAAACATAAAAAAAGAATAACACATAAGAAAAAAGTATTCGTACATTTGAAATAATAATAAAAAAAAAAACCAAATTTTCATTAAATATTGATTGAGTTAGTAACTTGTAGGCTATCATTTCCACTCTGTGAGCCGACACTAAAGTATTCTCTTTTCTTAGTTTACCTCACTCATCCCCATTGACGCTTTTTATACCCTATACCACTATGTGGTTTGGGTATAATGACTTTGTGCTGCTGTTTGTAACTAAAAAAAATATTTGACCTAGACCCATCTTTTATTATGCCGATCGACTCAGAATCAGTTTCTGAGTCGATTTAGCGATGACAGTTCGTCAGTCCATTTGTTTGCCCATGTAAAACATGTAATCAAACTACAGGTCGCAAATATGAATATATTTAGATGAAATTTAGTAGGCTTTTATCGACCATAGGATGAACGTTACTGAAGTAGGTGAAAATCGATGCACGCTATGACCTGGTCCCCATAAAAATGACCCCTATGAGATCGACATAAATTGCCATAAGATCCAAATTATCATATAAATCTTAGTCAAATTGGGTTTGTATGTGTTTATTACATCCACTAATCAGTAGTCCAAAAATGATCCCTACGGGACAACTACCAGTCATAGGCCCCATATAGAGCTACTTCTCGATCTTCACCTAAATCTATCAAAAAACAAAAACTTATGCACTGATTCTTCTCAAATTTTGTTTTATATATTTTGCAAAATACAAGAGACTTTACCAAACATGGTCAGGATCGGTCCATTTTTGGGCCTAGTCCCGATAGAGATATAGCATCCGATATGAAGTTTTTCATATCTGCAGCAAAAAAAATAATAAAAATCCCACTCAAATTTGGTTTATGCTTATTTTCTATATCCAGTTAGTTGGACCGACTATAATTTTCTTACTTGTTATAATTTCTTCTGATGTAATTGTATAATGATGGACTCAGCGCTCTAGTAAATCCCACAAGTGATCTATGGGATTAAGATTGGATGAATGGTGTTGTGATTTTTGTCGATTTTTAGTATTGGAAGGCAACCATAGCTTGACAGCTTAATATCTTAACGCCGAAAAAATTCCAAATATTATTCGTTAGCAGATCTAAAAACTTTAAGGGAGAGGAATAATATCAAAGTAAACATATTAATGCCAACGAGGAAAAGGTGGAAAAGCAAATTTTGAAGAAATCATTAAATTTTTAGCCCGCCCTAAAGAATTCATAATGCACCACATAACGCTAATCGAAGAGAACTGAGATCCTAATTCTCTAACACTTTGGCGTTACCTTTTCGATTTTACTTAAACTTTTGTATGATATCCTGTCGATTGGTCGGTTGTTGCGGGGTCGCAGTTACAGATACAATTCTCATCAGCCATAGAAATACATTTCACTTCATTCTGGTAGTCAAAAAACATTGTTGTAGAGATAACAATTAAATACAAAAATTGTCTTAAATAATCGAAATCTAACGTATTTGAATTTCAAGAACTCTTTTAAAATTATACTTCAATGATAACAAAAAGATCTCTCTTATCACTGGACGATAACTTACAATTAAATCTTCCATTTTACTTGAAGTATTATTCACCAGTTGGCAATTTTTATCAGCACATGTAAATATTTTTTTCAATCTAGTTGCCTAAGGCGTTGGGCAACATCTTTAATGTGCGTGTAACAGAAATTTCTTTCCGAAAAAAAAATTGATGGATCTTCTTTGTTCAATGAAATCTGGTATTGTTTAAATAGCCCAATTTATTTTAAGTTGTCTACAAAAACAAGAGTAGCTATAAGGCAATAAAGATATTGACATGAAAGTTGGCTAAGAAGGAAGGAAGTTATCAGCCCAAAAAACTTTGATAAGCCCGCGAAGGTTAAAATGAAAAGTCACCTTTAAAATTTGACACAGTACCATTTATCAAAATTTATATAAAAAATACCTAATCTGAATAAGTGATGTATCATGGCCACCTAATAATTGTTTAAAATATATTTCACTTTAACACATCCAAGCTTTGACAATCAAAATTTTGATCACATCTTAATCCTTAGAAGAACATAAACTGCAATTCCTTGGATGCTCTTTTTTGCTGGGTAACGGAAATAACATGATGTTTCAGCAAGGTGAATGGTGAAGTTATTTGAGCTGAAGCTCTAGTCGAAGGGGAAAGATATAGAAACCTATTTATGGGAATGTGTGTGGTTATGTGTGTGAATATTTATATCTAAATATAAACACGATTGCAAATACGCTTACCAACAATTTAATATCATCGGTATACAACTACATACTTTTAAGGGACTATTAAAAGGAAATGAATGTATATATGTAAATGCATTTGAAATGTGACCGCGTTGCCCCCGTTGTACGAACGTTTTTCGAAAGTCGGATGGTATCACATTTTTTGTGCCACAGCAGATTATACAGCAGCCTCGAAATATAGTGCGATAAGACTACGACGTCTTAATAAAAATCGAACTTTTTCTTACAAAAAAGTTATTAATGATTGCATTTCATAAAAATTGTAGACAAGGTGATGTTTCGAGATACTAGAAAAACATCTAAGAAAAAGTGTGCCCTGGACGAGAATAAAATCAACTGATGAAAAGCACGCTAAGGAAATGAAGCAGAGACAGCGTGGAAGACAAAGAACGAGAAAAACCATCATCGTTGACAATTATGGATATGGATGATACGAGTACTGTTAGTATTCCAAAGGAATCAGTCAAGGTCATTTAAATGATGTACCTCAGATACCTCAAATCTGGATTGTTGCCAAAAACTTTAAAGTTTTATTTATTTTTTATTTTCTGAAACAAAGCGCCGCATTAATATCTCTGACAAAAGCACTTTCTGACAACAAGAATAAAATAAAACACATCATTATAGGTAGTAGATAGTTCGCCTACAAGGCTTATATGGACACACAGACTGGCAAACAGCCGGACTAATATCTAAGTCGGTCAGTGTAATAAAAGGTGCATCTAGGTCAAGAGTTTTTTGGTAGTTACGAAACAGAATAAAAATCGCCACACAATACGATTGTATCAACAGAAACTTACAATCAGCTCAACATTTTCTATCTTGAATTCAGTAATTGACGTATGAATAGAAATATCAGTACTGATCTCCTACGCAAACGAGGATGGGAATGTGGCAAAGTGCTTAGATGTGAAAAACTTCTCTATGAACAACGTCTAAGAACTATAGATTGTCAGTGCTTTCATTTCAACTCTAATAAAGGATGGCCACATATTAACTGACCCGGTAGTAAAGCTAACCTCGTAACAGAAAAATTCGCAAGAACCTCTTTCTTGTGGGAAAGCCATCAACCGCATCCCTAACATGAAGGAGTACCTATACTATATCTAAGATATTCTTTCAAGCCCGTGTTCTTCAGAGGGTTTTTGGAAAGCTAAATATAAGCAAGCCACCGTGTAACGAAAAAGTATTCTTCGATGCTGTCGCGTCCATTGGCAAAAATTTTTAGCGCTCCCTCGTGTTGGAAAAATGATAATCCCAAAAAATGGATTGACTGCCCAAATGCATGGCTTTCGTAGGAGTCATTCTACGGGTGATAGGAACATTGGAGTCAGTCTATTTAAAGATTCAAGGTATTCATTCTGGGTGTGGCACAGCCAACGTTTGTTAAAACTTATTGCTTTTCATGTTGTTAATGAATTCTCTCAAATGCTGAGAGATTGCACTACACGTGTTGTTTTATGTGGGGTCTCAACCACAGAGCTTCAGTTAAATGCATGGGTACCAGAAAGCTTTTTGATTTTACCTTAACTTTTTATTTCTCTCTTCTTAATGACCTTCTATGTCAGACATCCAATCCTATCTACTCTTTTGCAGACGACACCAATATTTTTCACTTATATTTCTTAGATCAAAGGCCAAGCCTCATGGAGATTGGGGGGCATTAGCCAATATATAGATGACAAACTCAATCAAGACCTTTTAACAATCTCTGTGTGGGGTTGAGTGTATATTGTCGATTTGAATGCGCGAAACACTCAATGTTTACTGACCCATAGATGGATCAATAATGCCGTCTGCATGCCGTGTGAATGGTATCGATATTGAGGAATAAGACCCTCTTGCAAATTCTCATGCAGATTCAGTGTGATGTACGTTGGAATAAACGCATTTGGAAGTGCATAGGTTTAATAAATTGGTGTAAAGATTACCTCATATTATCTGATCTCCTTACAATTTATACCAGTTCTACCTGATCAATAGTGGAGCTTCACAGTCTATTTTATAGGTATTACATGGGGCCACCGTTTCCACCCTGTGTGGGGACAATTAGGAGGAGCCAAACCTGGCCAAATTGGTAACGAACCTCACAAAGGCGCTAAAATGGTATCACGGGTAAGCCATAAGCCCTGCGAGGATGAATCAAGGAGGTAGTACGAACAAGAACATACAAGATGTGGCCTGAGGAGGTAAGAACCCTCCCATAGAAATAGCTGTCATATCCCATAATGTGCGATCTACCAAGCCGTCACTGATGAAACAAGGTTTGTAACACGAATTTGAAATGTTGTCGAAGTCTGTATCAGTTCGGATATCGAAGGCAGGAAGAATGGGTGTAGTAGATGGGAGTGTTGAAATGGTGTAACATGAGTCGAAATACGAGTTCGGAAAGCTATTGATGTCATATCGCATATCCATCCATAGGGATAATAAACATAGCAGGAAGAAGGAGTGTGGTAGACGAGAGTATTGTCAAGAATTGTCAAAAGATATGTGTGTTCTTGGAAGTACTGTTGATGATCGACAGGGAAATGATGAATCCTTAAATGGCTTTTTTGGTAACAGCCTTTCGGGGAGCTCGGTACTGGCTGTGGTGGCCCACAATTTCGGAAAGGGCACGGCTCGCACAGTTGGAGTTGTGTTCAATCGGAACCAGAGAGCAACAGAGGGTGCAGTGTAGCCAAACACATCTCTCCTAGTTTATCATGCGTCTTATGACAGAGCGTTGGTGGACGCACAGTATCCTACCCAGTGTTAAGAATACCGTGTGGTTGCGTCGTCAAGAGACTTATATATATTACAATGGGAAGTATTCTTTACATCCTCGCTCATCTGGTATATATCATCTGTTTGTAGTCTATTGCCCAATGAATTCCGCAACACATTTCCATATGTAGAACATACTTTCGGCAGAGGTAAATTTAAGTAAAATATCCTCAAACACTATTCCCTCTTTCCTTCTACCCATAACAATTTTTCCTGATATCAACACAGTGCACTTAGTGTTCATGGGCATTAAAAAAATAATTTTTTTTTTGTAAGGCAACAGAATTTCAATCGTTATTAATCCAAAACCCGGTTATCAATTTTATCGCAATTCGGTTGGAAATAAATTCGGTAGCCGAAATCATCTACCTCTGTATATGTATCTATGCGCGCGGCTTCGAAATAAATGACCAATCAAGCGCATATCGAGCAAGATCGGATCCAAAACTGAAATGATTATGACAAAGCAATACAAAGATCAAGATCGTGTTAACAATATTCCTTGATTATCGTGGTGTGATGCACTATTAATTCCTTTCGCCGGGACAAAATGGTGCAGGGAATATTACTTGGGATTTGTGCGTCGTTTGTGTGAAACTGTTGGAAAAAAGGGGGCAATTTTATGGGTACAATTTTACCTTTTATATGATGTCCAATTCTTATATGAATTTTTCAGATCTAATGTGAAAAATTTGCAAAAAGAGAAGGCCGTTAATTACCTCTTGAATATGAAATCGAGCAACGAAAGATAAGGGCCTCTTACTTCTATAAAATATGCATTTTGATCGCGATCTGCGGGTGCGCCCCAGAGATCTTTTTTCTCAGAGGCATTCGTAAGAATTCGTTCCCCGGACATCAGTGTCCCCTTACGTCGATAATAGTTGGTCACATGCTACCTGTTCTTTATTCAGCAATAACAAACAAATAAGCAGATAATAGTCGCGCTAGGCCGTATAGACTACACTCTATTCTATAATCAGCATTAAAGGGCCAAATTTAAAAAAAATATATCTCGTATGTGATTATGAAATGGGAACTAATTCCAAAAATGTTCCGATCTAGACCGTATTAAGTCAGGTCAATATAAAGAAAAAAAATTTGTAAAAAATATATCAGAATTTTGACGGATTTCATAGAGCTGGGAAGCTGCTTTTTATGGAGACTATGACCAAAATTGGTGTGACACTATTGAATTTTGGCTTGAGGATTTGTGGATATAAGAAATATATTCATACATACAAAATTGGACCATGATATATATGATAAGCGACAGCTCAAGGCATTTCTTGGATATTCAGTAATTTAATAGTGATTGTCACATGGCCAATGAAAGCTCCAATGCCAAATTTTATCAAAACATATTGTCATTTGTGGCCTGTAGTTTGAGTAAAAGGTCGACATGGATCTACAGATAAATGAACAGCCAGACGGACATCGTTAAATCGACACAGAAAGTGATTCCAACACGATACAGATACAGAAAACCGACAAGTAAAAACTAAATTTAGCTGTTAAACGAAAAAATTAGTTTAAAATAACAAAACTTTAGTAACTAAAGTTCCCGGAAAATTGCAACACATGAAAAACATTTAAATTTATACATTTCACCTCACACATATACATATTCAAACTGTCTCACTTCATATCCAAACATACAAATTTTTCCTAGTTAAAAGTTAAAGACAAGGAAAAGGAAATGCTGTTTTTTGTATTAAGTATTACTATTATTGTGAAATTTTCGAGTACTTAATATTGTATACATACAAAAGCTTTTTCAAAACTAGTAATGTAAGACTTTATAGTTTAAGTTCAGGCATCAAGCTGTGTTGTACGTCAGTGCTGACGACAGCAATTGCTAGACACGCAGCCTATAAGTATGACGTACTACAATATTATATATAACACAACAAAAAATATTATAGATACGAAACATAAAACAAAACCTTTAGGAGTTTAAAACTGTTTAGAACATACCAACAGGAAAGGCAGCGTTTTGAAAAGGATTTTGAAAACGAAGTTAAAAAGGGCCAGTTTTTAAGACTTCACATATCCTCCAGTAGAGGACACCATTTAGTTACTAATTAATTGTACACTTTCCTACTTTTTATGTTTAGTAAGCTATTCTACGAAGATAATATCGGCAGAGAGTTTTAATTAAAAGGTACATTTTAATTAAAGTTAGCTCTTCATAATAGAAACTTTTTAATAAAAGTACTATTTAACAAAAGGTACTTTTTTAAAAGAAGGCACTCCTTAATAATAGATACTTTTAAATAATATGTGATTTTTAATGGAAGTTGCTTGTTGTAACATCCTCAAATTTCGAAGTTATTGCCAACAAAAACAAGAACACATTTTTAGGTTTCCTCCACGGTGAAGGACTCCAACTTCGTAAAGCTTCAAACGTTTTTTGTTTTATTTTTCAACGATTTTGGAAAGAGGATTAATTGCTATTTTTATATATTTAAATTTCTTATATGTGTAACAAAGCTATTATACCATATTTTATCAGGAATATCTTAAATTTTAACTTCTTCTAAATCTTTTTCATCTTTATCAACATAGTGGCTTCCAAACACTCTTCATACACAATAATTTGTTATTAAAAGAATTAAATAGCATTTTATTAGCAAACAAATGATAAAAAATTTAATTTCAAATATCTTAAATGTTTTCAAATTAACACAATTTTGTACTTTCAATTCGGGGAACCTGCAATAAAAAATAAACAATTTAATAAAAGCCTAAAAGTATGCTAATAAATTTTAGCCAATTCACAACTCAATACAGGGCTTTTTATATTTACAATAAACATAAACACAGTATGTGTCTTATGTATGTGTTAGTAGCAACTTTAAATGAGCATTACTCTAAAGAAAATATTCCAGATGGTGCCAATCTAAAAATTTGGTGAACAGCTAATACCTTTCAAATGAGATATGTTTGGTCAAAATCGGCTTGTAAATAAAGTTTTTACATTAGTTACATAAAATTGCTTTTCCTATGAAATAATAAAATTCATTAAATTTCATTATAAATATTTGTTGAGCACAAAGAAGATACATATATGTATACATGGGTTTGTTAATAAACAATTTTTAAGGAGCCTAAAGGTATGCTAATCTGTAAATCTAGTGGACAGCTAAAAAGAAATACCTTTCACAATCCCTTATCAACCACAATTTTTATATCGGTCACAAGAACTATCCTTGCCTATTAATATTACAGATGTGTGAGAATAAAATTTAGTCGTTGGACATGACCAAACATCAGAGCTTTGGCCCTTGAGATATGGAGTTGTTCGCCTTATCTTGCTGCATAATAACCTATCGGCAGTTGGTTTTATTATTTCTACGATGACTTCTCGCAAATAAATGGATTTGTGCCATTCTAAATTGACAATTATAAGATGCTCTGATGGAACAGTTGCCAAACGCCGGGTTTTCCAAGTACAAGCACAGTAAGCTTTTGTTCGATTTGGCGCAGCTTGACAGCCACTACAGTCGACTTCTGTTCCTTACTTTAATGCTTATACGCAAACATTCGATCATCATCACATGGTATGAACTAAATTTAACTTTTGATGTAGCAGGGCCATAATTCTGTGGTTTTGTGGAATAACCGCGTATGTCCATTTTTGTCAGTTTTGAGTTAACGATTCCAAATATATTAATTTTTAACGCTCTTTACATGTGTTAAATTTAAAAAAAAAATTATTAACCATTTCTGAGTTTTTTTCTTTAAATAACGACGTAACTTAAATGTTTATTAAATTAATTTGCAGCACTATCGACGTATGTCAACATACGTTTGATCGCTGACAAATTATTATCTCAGAAAGCGACACATAGTGACATACGTTGTTATTAATGAAAAAAATGCAAAACAATTTTGGATTATTTTTCAGTTTATAACCACTTATAAAAACTTGTGTGTTTATTTCTGTTCTTATTTGTCACTATTATTCTTGATACGTTGTTATATTCTCATACTAAGTCCCGTTAGCTTTTTGTTGTTTGCGTTGGTAGTTTTCTTTTTCAAAGAAAATGACTTTTGTGGACATAAGTTGTTTTATCTGCACATACTTTAAGTGTTATTTACATATTGTTTTTTCGTCCTTCTCTAGGATCTATTCCTCTGAAGATTTTTGACTCAAAATTTTATATAAAGTATTTGTTGCCCATATCTAGAGGACTGTTAAATAAATAGCTCTAAAAACTTTATATCGAGCCCATAATTTCAAATATAACGTTTTTTGGCTCCCCTGAACATTTTGATTTTATGACATATGCGGTTATTCTAGAAAACCGCAGAATTTTTAATAATTCGTTGCACCAATCGAGAGGCTCGTATAAGAATTTTACTATGGTATAGCAATATCGTAATATTCATATGCCTATGCGAGTTTTCCAAGGTTTGCTATGTTTCGCCAAGGAATATATCGAATATTGAGCTAATTCTGAGAGTCAGGCGTCTACTCTGAGCAACTCGACACCAGGTATCTCGGAGAATCCCTGACAAATGTAGCGTTTTTCAGGCCCAGATTCACGCAATTCTCATAGCAAAGAAAATAATTCTAGAACGGGATGTGGATCAAAGAACCACTAATATTTTCGTGGACAATCTTGCATCTCTAACAGCACTGAAATCGAAGACCGTTAGATCGACGTGTGAGAGGGAATATATCGGGTTGCTCGACCACAATCCGCAACACACCATGAGGCTGATATGGGTTCCAGGACATAGTGGGTCAAAGGAAACGAGCTGGCGGACGAGTGTGAGCGGATGGGCTCAAAATCTTTGAGCGCCACGATGGACACTGATATTAAGATCCATGAATCCATACTGTTGAATCTAGTTGAAGATGCAGCTGATCTTGAATTAGGACAAGGTGGACACAACTGACTTCTTGCAGAATATCCCAAATCCTATGGTCATTGCTTAATTCAAGGAGGACGAAAGCACTTCTTGCTTTTGGTAATGTGACAGTTAGCCTACTTATAGGAGTACTCACTGACCACTGTGTTATAGGGTGGATGGCTGAACGCATAGGTGTCCCGAGAGCTGACTTCGGTGGGAGCTGTATGAATGTGGACGAGGAGAAGTCAGTGCAACATGTGCTGTATGAATGTCCAGGAATGAAGGAGTGGCACCTTAGATATGTAGGGCAAGGATTCTTCGATTATCTGGGCTGCATTGGAGATGTTTCACGCGGCAACCTTGCGGACTTCTTGGGGGAATGTGGCTGGTTCGGAAAGAATGCACAGCGAACGAAAGAGCTTTTTTTCTATTTTCTTTTCTTTTACATAGTTCTTACATTATCTATCTGCACTTTTATAATCTCTTTTCCTATCTCTACCTTCCGACGCTTTCTAAAATGTATCACAGTGGGCCACAGTCCTCCGTGGGTACTCACGTTTAGGCAAACACTCGATCTAACGTAACATAACCTAATTCTGAGTTGGCAATACCCAAAAGAATCTTCAGTAATATATTTTTAAATTATAGTCACTGTTGACTTGCACAGCAGCAGTCATAAAAAGAACCTCCTGAAACCTTTTTACCTTTTGATTTACTAGTAAATAAAATTAGGAGCGACAAATAAATTTATTGTTAGCAGCGATGGCATATTTATTAAAAGCACGGAAGTGGCTCTTCCTTTAAGGCAGTCATAAGATCGAGAACGGTGCTCTTGCGGACAATGCAAAATCCGTTTAACAATGGCCTGCCCATAGAATGACCGACAAACTTATTATATAGGGCCAATAATGAATTTTGATGGAAAATTGTTATTCCGAATATCTCTTGTGGAAGACTGTCACAGGCAGTACTGAGATATCAGTATATACCGATGGTTGGCATTTAATACAAGAAGCGGACATTGAAACTGTTATTTTAGTCCCATTAGCTGAGCTACCGAATATTATTGAGGAGACAGTTAATGTGGGGACGATATTGACACAACTGGCCACTTGTAGAATAAGCCAGATTATTTTGCAAAATTCAAAGAGAACTAAAACACTTCTTGGATTAGTAAAGGAATGTTTACTGAAAACTAAGTAATGGGGCAGATGGCCGATTGTATAGTTGACCTGGGAGTCGAAAATTGAAAGAGCGGCATGGATGTGGAGGAGGTGGACTGATTGCTACATCTACTGTGAAAATGTGTAGGACTGAAATAATGGCGCCTCTGATATCTAGGGCAAAATTTCTTTGGTAATATGGTCAGCATAGTAAGTGTTCTAGTGGGCGATTTTTCGGCCCATGTTGTGTGGCCCATGTTGCGAAAATAGTGAACAATATTCAATTCCTCTCTTATCTTATCCACTTATATCCAAAATGCAATCAAAATGGGCCCTAAGGCCTACGAGTGCACTCTATTTCTGGCGCAAACGATGACTTCTCAATGACTTTTATATAAGACATCGTTAATTGACTCTCAAAACGTTCAGGTTTCGTATATGTGTCGACATTACTCGTACATTTCGCATATGTGTTGACATTTATTATAAAAGCTCCGACAGGTCATGAACACATCTTATGTGAAGTATTAACACCAGCTGACTTACAACCCAATAAACACATCTGTCACTGTAGTTTAGAAACAGGTTTCAACTGGAGTGTCTAAATGATATACGCTTAACAAAAAATAATTTAATTGTAAGGACGGCTCTGGAAAAATTGTTTTTTTATAATACCATCTTTTTTTAATAAACGTCACAATGCCAACCAATTTCCCACTCAATTTCTCAATTACACATCAGCACATTCTTCAATAAATGAGTTAAATAATTTCTCTATCTCTCTTCAGCTGCTGGCATTAAAAACAATGTCTTGCCTACTTTAAGGGTTTTCAATTTTTTTTTATTTAAATTTTATTTTTTTTTTTTTTTTGTCAAGAAATTTACTTTTAAAATATACCAAATGAACCAATGAAGCACTTAATTTATTTTGAATAATTTTCCCATTTAATTTTATGACACATCTTTTCACTTTTCACATATTCTATAATGGGCCTCTACCTTATAATCTTTCAATCCGTTCCTTAGAAAATATATAAAAACAGTCTATAAAATTTTCATAATGGGCTGTTTATGTATTGTTGGAAAATTATTCATTGAAAAATTGTTGTTATTTTCTACTTGTTATTGCTGTTGTTCTAAGCAATATATACACCCAGACAATTAAGGTTTCACTAAGAGTTTCTATATGTCTACCATACAGCACCAACATACAAATGAACTTTTCATTACACCAAAAACAATTCCAAACTTAAGGGCTGAATGAAGCCTTTTACACTAAAATTTAAAAGAAGCAAGAAGTGATTAGCAAAGAATGTCTAAGTCTTAAACAACAACTTACTCGGCAAAATAATTTCACATACTCATACACCAAAAAAAAAATATATATATATATGTATGTATGAATGGCAAAACATGTTATTATATTAAAAACAAACAAGTTCAAGAAACTTTCCTTACCAAAACATATATATGCTCATAAATAAAATAAGAAATTAAACCCTTTTTTTAAAAGCCAGTCGAGTGTGTTGCCATAAAGTGAAAACCAACATATGACCAGGTTTCTTTTATAGATGTTATAAAAAAAACTTGATTCACTAAAAAACCTCAAAGTGTATGTTTACTTAAATAAATTTTCAAATTATTTTAATTTTTGCGTGAACTTAAAGGGTGGCCTTAGTCTACATTGACACAATTTCCAATAATATTCGAAGAATCTCAATTTTAATAAACAAACAATATCGTTGATAACATTTTCCCAAAAGATTTTCAATTACTTCCCAAATACTGTGGTGGCTTTAACAAAATCAGCTGCCAAAAATTCAGAACATAATTACAACAACTCTTTATTTCCAAATTTGCCATTTGAAATCTGAACGAAAACCTGCATCATAACTCGAGAACTCGGGTAGCGCGAAGGTCAAACGAACGAATAGCTCGAGAAGTAAAAACTAAAATTGTTCATATTTGTAAGCATGCGAAAAGATAAATATAACTACTTAGAACGTTAGAACGTACGTTTTGGAAAAGTCCAAGTAACACAACAACTTTCCATATAAATGTATGAAAGATCATTAACAAAAAATCGTACATAAACAAGGCCCAAATTTAGTAGTGGTTGAGTTAGATATATCCGCAGATTACTTTCCTATAATATTAAAGCATTCTGATAAAAATTGTGAACAATGAACAAATTACTGCTCAAAAAGGATCAGCCCCTTTCCACTTAAAATTATGAAAATATGTTCTTCGTATATGTTTGATGCCTATTTTCAAAAAAATATTCAAGACCACTTGCAAAAAATTAATAGTATTTCAATTTGAACGCATATCAAGAAATACAAAGCATTCTGACAAAACTTTTACCGGGTGGGAATAACAAAAGTTCAGAAATTTTGCAAAAAGTGTAAAATAAATAAAAAATTTTAATTTTTAATGTGCAATCGACTAAATTCACAGATTATGCATTAAAAACTCAAACCCGACCCCTTTTTTATCGTCTGCGGAAAATTTCCCGAAATCAATTTCCCGAAAACAATTTCCCAAATACAATTGCCCGAAAACAATTGCCCGAAAAATCAATTTCCCGAAAACAATTTCCCGAAAACAATTTCCCGAAATTACGATTACCCGAAAAAAAATTCCCGAAATTACAATTTCCCTATTTTTAGTTTACAACTTCCCATATATTCTTGATTTCCCCCATAAAAAAAACTTGCTGCATACGATTTCTTGAAAAAACAATTTCCCGAGTATACGACTTCTCGAAAAAACAATTCCCCCACCCGCACCGCGCCCTTCCTCTTCCACCCTCCCTCTTCATCCGGACCTATTTATTGGAGTGTCATACGCTCATTTTTTCATTGAGACTTTGAACACTTCGGTATTCAGACTTCCCGACGGATAACGCTCACTCCATCACATCCTGCCCATGCAGTAACTGCTACGGAATCGTTACCATCTTGCATAGCGAAGTTTTTTAGTTATTTGTGTTGTAATACTCAGTTAATATGCCACTCAAATTCCTGGATAGCGAAAAAGGTAAACCGAGGTTGCTTTTGAATGGTTTCTTGTATCATGACGACGGTCAGTCCGTTGATTGCGTTTATTGGCGTTGTATCCTTTATCGAGGAAAACATTGTACCGGTAGGGTCATAACAACAATACTATAAAAAAAAGAGGCTCTTCACAATCACAGTGCCGAAGCGGCTTTCGTTGCTAAAGAAAAAATCGTTAATGAGCTCAAAGATCTTGCCCGGACCACTACATCAAGTGGTCATGAGCTGATTGCTCGCGCTTCGGCCGGAATTTCTGATGGTATTGTTTCGGAAATGCCATCAACAACCTCTTTGAAGAAATAGTAATTTCGGGAAATTGTAGTTTCGGGAAATTGTGTTCGGGAAATTGTATTTCGGGAAATTGTAATTTAGGGAAATTGTAATTTCGGGAAATTGTGTTCGGGATATTGTAATTTCCGGAAATTGTCATTTCGGGAAATTGTGTTCGTGAAATTGTAATTTCGGGAAATTGTTTTCGGGAAATTGTTTTCGGAAAATTGTTTTCGGGAAATTGTTTTCGGGAAATTTTCCGCAAATCCTTTTTTATAGAAATATGTGAAAATTAGCACTTGTTTGGACTTTGATGCAATTTTCAAGAAAATTTCCCCCAGTGACTTAATAAAAATTAATACTCCTTAGAGTTATGTACATAAGGAAAATTCTTCCTTCAAGTTTCAACGCATTGGAAAAATTACTACTCGACAAATAACAAAAAAATTGTATGAAAATTATAGTCGGTCTAGACTGGCTATACGATACCCTATACCAGTTGTGCCCACGCTATATGCGCATGGTGCTCATTTGTTTTTGTAAAAGCTATAGGCTGTGTGTTTTAATCAAGGTTCAGAAAATACACACATCAAACACACAATATTCTCTTCTAAAGCAGCCTACACATATTTAAATTTTGTACGGTGCCGAACACATCATGACTGTGTTTCGTTTTAATATTTCGTTATCTACACGAACATTTTTCTATCACGTATTTTTTGTTTCGAACACACATAAACCACACAGATTCGAGTGTAGCTGTATTTTAAGTTCGTTTTCTTGCACGTGTACTTAAAACATTATCCACTCGCGATCGGAAAAAACTAAATTAAGTCATAAACAACATATAAAATTTTTCTGTGATCTATTTTATTACTATCTTTTTTTTATTTTCTTTTTTTTTTTATTATTATCTTTTTATTTTTTTTATAACTGCTAATGAATTATTTTAAATTTTTTTAATAAATTTGGTTGAAACAATTGTTGTCGTTGAAGAACATGTTCTGTTTTTTTAGCAGTACATGTGCAAGAAAACGAATTTAAAATAAGGCTACACTCGTGATAGTGTTGGGCACCGTACAAAATTTAGAAACACACATAATTGATATAAAAATAAAAATATGTGTTTGTTGGTCTGAGCAATGTTTGTTTACATATATATACGAGCTTTTTATTCAGTATGTGTCTTTTTCTGAACTCTGGTTTTAATACACACATAGAGCACTCAGCACTAGCAACACGAAATACACAAACAATTTTGTCTTAATAGTTTCTTTTTTGTCGTTCTTCAGTGTATACACGCAAGTGCAAAGCAACAACACTTTCGTATGCTTTGCTGGTAAATATTGACGACAGCTATCATCACGTAGATTTTGACTTTGTTTAACGTATGATATCGTTTAAAATATTGTGTTTTGAAAAGCATTTGGAAAAAATTGGTGTAAGTTTTAAATTTCAAACCTTTATTATTCACAGAAAAATTATTGTATGATCACTGACAAGGCACATGATTGAAAACATTTATGTGATTTTTTTGTATTCTTTACAAAATGGATTTGCAAAATATATGGGAAAAATATTATTTTTTTTATAATTTTAAGGCTGAAGCACAATGTTTAATACTAGCAGATTCCAGCCCTCGAAATTCGAGCGCAAGTTCTAGGAAATTTTATTTTTTCATTAAATAAAGACCATAAAAGTATGCTAATCAATTATAGCCAATTCACAAATCAACACAAAAACAAACTTATTTTTATTGCAAACACATTAACAAATTTAATAAACACACACATAGCATTGTATAATTTTATGTATGTGTTAGTAGCAACTTTAAATGCAATTTACTCAAAATAAAGGAAAAAATTAAAAAATCCGGAAATCTGCAAAACGGCTAAAAAGAAATGTCTTTCAAATAATTTACGTTTGATCAAAATCGGGATAAAACGGTAGAATAAAACATCAGTCACAAGAAATCGCCTAGCCAATTAATATTATAGATGCTTTCAAATAATTCAAACTAACACTATCTAAGTACAATATTGAAAGGCATTTTAAGACATTTCATGCAGATTGCGTTGCCAATAATATAGAAGGTGGATCAATAGAGCAATTAGTTGCGACTTTAAAAAGTCTTTTTTGGTTCAGGATGCGCAACGTATCTTGGAGTACATTGAAAGTTATGGTGAGGAAATAAACATGCAACGTCTTAATTTTCATTGAAATGATACTTATACTCGACCTATAAAAGCATCCTCTGTTTTTAGCTTAAGAATTCCTCAGAACTTTAAACCGTTTTCTGATGGCATTTGATTAAAAAAGTTTGCAAGGAAATGCTGTCTTGTTTTGGAAAAAGACTCAATTGAAGCAGTTCCTTTGTCACGAAATACAGTGACCCGAAGAATCGAAGAAATTAGCAAGTATGTGGATTCGCTTTTAAAAAATTTATTCAAGTTATGTACATACTTGCATTGGATGAATCATGCGATATTTCTGTCATAAGTCAACTAATATTAGCCGTCAGAATGGTTGACAATAATTTTAATGTAAATGAGGAAATTTTTGCACTGATTCTGCTCCATCCAAATACGAGAGGTATTGACATTTTTGATGCAGTAAACGGAAGGTTGGAAATAAAAACCGAATCAGCTAGAATAACATCCTTATGTACAGATGGTGCTCCCGCAACGCTTTGCAAAAAGGATGGCTTTATTGGACAGTTGATTAAAAATGGTATAAAGGTTCATCAAGAGTCATTGTGTGCTAAATGGATGAATTGTGCCAACACAGTGAGTGTTGTGGTAAAAATAGTGAACAATATTAGAGGTGGACACAATTCGTTAACTCATCGAAAGTTTAGGAAATTCTTTGAGGAATGCAAAAATTAGTATGGAGATCTACATATGTTTACTTATGCCTTGAACGTTTTTTGAAGTGTGAAAGGAAATTATTGAGTTTATAGAATTGGATTTAAAAATTTTGAGCTTTTAGACGAAGTTAAATCTCAAACGATGAGCATAGACTTAAAATTTTTAACGGCCTTAACAAATCACCTAAATTACCTTAATATTTCCCTTCAAGGCAAAAACAAATCTGTTTTTGACTTGGTTGACTTAATCGAAGGTTTTCTTAGAAAGATAGATATTTTGCAATGCGATTCTGAACTTCAAATTTCTAATTTAAGTGGCATTGATTTTTGGAAATTTTTAAAACCAAATAAATTTTATTTTCTTATTCCATATTTAAAAGTGCATTTTCAAAATTAATAATAAAATTAGTAAAAAAAACCAAGCATAGAAGTAGAATGATCAAATGAAAATTTGGAGGCCTTATTAAAATTATCTACAACTGATATTGACATAAATTTTGGCAATTTATTGGAAGGATCATGGAAGACTTAAAGGAAATTTCGATAGGTAAGTATTGGTTTGAAATAAAATTTACACGCACTAACCTATTTTTTTTTTCATTTCAGATAATTTTTACAAAAAATGCAAATCAATTTTTTTTTGCCGTGTACGTATATGAATAATATATACTAGCAGATTCCAGAGCTCGAAATTCGAGTGTAGTTTCTAGGCAGCTTTATTTTTCAACATAGCCAATTCACAAACCAACACTTTTATGGTTTGATATTATTGTGAATGAAGATAACAAACTCAATAACAAATTTAATAAAACACACATAGCATATGTAAAGTTTTATGTATGTGTTAGTAGCAGCTTTAAATGCAATTTACTCAAAATAAAGCACAAAATTTTAAAATCTGTAAATCTGCAAAACGGCCAAAAAGAAATACCTTTCAAATAACACACGTTTGGTCAAAATCGGGATAAAACTGTAGAACAAAACATCGGTCACAAGAAATCGCCTAGCATATTAATATTGTAGATAATAATATTTTTAATGATAGAGTTAAAAGTTAATCAAGCTCAAGATCAACTTTTTTCTCTCTTAATAAAATAAAACCCTTCACATATTTCTGTAAAAAGAATTACCTGTACTCTGCATGATAGATTATACAGCTGTTTCGAGTGGAGTCACCAACCCTCACTAGTAATCAAAAACAGTGGATAGCTTGTTTGGTGAAACCAACCTAATTAGAATCCAAGTAAAGAGTTATACTTTTTAAGCTTTTGCAAATATAACAAACTAAATAAACAACTTTTTTTTAATAGGAAAAAGCTTAAATACTATAATTCTTAGCTAGGTTTCTAATTCGGTTAGGTTAGAGGGTCATTATATTATTAGTGATGCATTTACAATTTACAAAACAAGGTGATTCTATGTCGCTTGGTAAAACATTGAGGTTTGAAATTAACAAACAGTAGAGGCTAATTAATTATTTTCTATTTTTTACAAATGTAAAAATAAAAAATTAATTTCTGATATTCATCATATAATGGTTGAGTTTAAAAATTTAATATTCGATCTTCAGCATATAGTGATTGAGTTAGAAATTGATCATGCTTAAGATAAAATACTTTTTCTTTTAATAATGCAAAACCATCACATATGTGCTTAAAAAATTTATATATATTATGCCATACAGCATTATACAGCTGTTTCGAGTCGAGTCACCAACCCTCAATTTAGATTCATATACCTTTGCTAAAACCAACCTAATGAGAATCCAATCACTATTTAAGCTTTTTCCAATAACTATAGCAAACATTAAACCTTGAGCTTGATTAATTTCTAACTGATAGAGATCGAATGTATGATTATATATTTTTATTGTTATAATTATAATTTTTTTTTTTTTTTTTTTTGATTAACCGTAATTGACTTTATTCATAGATGACCAATTTTTTTTTTTTAATTAACCAACACTCATGGGATGTCCCCTACAGATGCAGTGCATTGTGTTGATCTCAGGAAAATAGGTTTAGGGAGGAAAGAGGGAGGATGTTAATTTTTTAAATATTTTTTTTTTTTTGTTTTTTTACAGCGACAGACCAAGGCCACTGGTGGGAATCGAACCCACGACGCCTCGCATGATAGGCGAGCACGCTATCTACTCACCTACCGGGGCGCTTAAAAAAATCGGTTTCGAAAACCAAGCTATGGGCAATCAACTATGCGAAAAAAATTACATGTTATTTCATGTAATTTTACAAGAAAAATCATAACAAATATAACAAATATATGGACGTAATCTTCTTTAAATTTTCGACATTAATTGTTCCCTTGGCGGGCTACAACTCAAAAAAGATCGGCCAGCCAGTTTCCATACAAAAATTTTAAAAAAGCACTCCTTGCAAGTTGGCATTGATTTTCGAAAAAAAAAAAAATACTTGAAACAAGTTTGTACCTTCTAAAATTGTGAAGACGAGAACTTTTCATCCTTGCAATTTTAAAAACTGTGCTAGCACGAAATACTACTCGAAAAAGATTACCTTCTGGCAAACAAACTGGAAATGGTGTTATAAAAATCATAAGTTATAGTTTTAATAAAATATCTTATAAAAGGGTTGACATAGTTTAAAGTTTAAGTTACGTATAGCTGGAAGCTATTGGTCATTATTAGGCTATCAGCTGTGTTATATGGGCATTTAGCATTTGGGAAAATATTGTTGTTTGTGCGGTGGAATGTTTATTGTAAGTATGAATATCCTTTAAGGCTGTGGGTTACACAAATTATATAGTTGAAAAGTTTGACGAAAATTAATTTTAATTTAAAATATGCTGTTTGATCTTTATGATTTTTTACCACGGTCTTGTAATAGGTAGTGGGATGGATATAGGCTCTTGTAAGTGGTTTCAGGTTATTACTATGTAAAAAAGTTTGTCCTTTTTAGATATCCCCTAATAGCTGAACGTTATTTTAGGATATTTATAGCAAATTCCTAATATTCTTTCAAAACCTAAGGGCACTGTTATACATTCAATATATACTGCCAGAGCCCAGCCCTCGAAGTTCGAGTGCAAATTCTAGGAAATTTCATTTTTTCATTCAACGTATTTCTTTCAATGTTTTTTAATTTATTTAAATCATTAAATTTACTTCATTATAAATATTTGTTGAACACATATAAATAAGAGTCTCAAGGTATTTTCACTACCTTATACGCCACCCAAGGGTATGTTAATTTTATACAATTCACAATTCAACATAGGGCGTGTAATATGTAATTAGTATAATGAAATGCGGTTGCGTTATTGTCATTATTGGTTTATGTCCAAAATTGTTCTTCAATTCAACACAGTGCTTTTCATACACAATTTTTGCAAACACATTAACAAATTTAATACGCACACACACACACAGCATATAATAACTTTATGTATGTGTAAGTAGCAAGTTTAAATAAATTTTCTTTAAAAAAATGTTCCAGATGGTGCAAATCTGTAAATCTGGTGGGCAGCTTAAAAGAAATACCTTTCAAATGAGGTATGTTTGGTAAAAATCGGTGTAAAATCGACAAAGTTACATCGGTCACAATAAATCGCCTTGAGATTATTAAAAATATAGGTTGTTATCGCGGGCCATATCGCAGAATAGCCTCCTATTCTGAAATCCATTTAAATGGTTCGTGATCCATCAATGCTACACGTTGAATATATATTGTGATGTTTGAATGCAGTCAATATATCTGTGGTCACAAGCGATAACCGCCTAAGTCGACTTAAGAATCATTTGAGATATTTATGCTATCATATTCTATTAAAAACGCTTTATATATACGTAAAATTCCCATTTCTCTAATTCTGTTTATTAAAAAGTTATTAACCCATTTGGACCCAAATATAAACTAGAAGAAAAATTTTGAAAATAACTTTATTTCAGTAACTATTAGAAGCCAATTGAACGCTTTACAGTAAAAAATAAAAAAAAATAAATCTTCGTTCTGGAAAAAAATGGCTGTCCTCAAATGGGGCCAATGGGCTTATGTGTAAAAGTTTTCAAAACATCCTTTTTCGATGCAAAGTGTTTTGATACATTTTTTACATTGCCAACGGGCTTTACTGTGGCATACGGCGCATCGTAGTTGGCTTGTCAGCTTTTGAGGGAAGTGCCCAACATTATCTAGATTCATACCTGACACCCCTGATGAAGGCTTGCGCCGCCTACCATCAGCTTTTTCACTGTCTAAACATCTCAAGTAATTTCTGGCTATACTTCGGCGAAACTGGAGCTGGTCCATATTATCTCCGGCAGTCAACAGACGCCAAGCATTACCCACAGACAAATCTAGCATATATGTAAATATAACCCACCACCATTTTTTGCCTCGTACAGCTGATCTGTATACTGCAACTGATTGGTCAGCTTGATCGACACCTCCCATGCCTTTGTTGTAGTTCTGGGAAAAAAGTGATGTTCACGTCTACGTTTCGTTTTTCTGAAGTGCTCCATCTTTTCACCTTGCCCAGAGGATAAACAAAATCGTAATTTGTACCCATGGTACATACGCTATTGTCAAGCCATCGCACGAACAAAATTTGATTGGCTTTATCAAATCGGTAGTCAAATTCTGCACGATCTTCCTTTTCCATATTCTTGATAGACTCAAGTGGACATTTCTTCGTTCTGTTTTCCCTCACGGTACCGGTAGCACGATAACCAGCTTCACGTAAATCTCGCAGCAATGCATGATGGGTGAAAAAGTTGTCGAAATATATGATATGCTCATGTGGTGCAACATTTCAATTATTCAACAAATTCTTGAACACTTTCGATCCTAACGGCTCATTACTTGTTTCTCCTGCTGATTTCCCACAATATACGTCGAAAGCATAACAATAATCATCTGCACTTTCAATCGTCCAATTTTTGTATCCAAACCGTACAGGCTTGCCTCTTATGAATTGCTTTGCTGAATGACGTCCAAAATATTTTATCATTGATTCAGCTATTGAGAGATTTTCGTGAAATACGCCCCACCGCTGGAACTTTTTGATTAGCAAATCAGCAAGAGGTCTTATTTTAAACATCTTATCGAGGGATCCGGAAGCAGCCTCATTGTCGCAGAAATGCAAAAATTTTTTTATTTCCATAAATCTGTTTCTAGACATTGCTTTTGAAATAATTGCAATACTGCAGTCTTCTTCTAGACTCCAGTACAATCGCTCTCGTGAAAGTGAATGATATCCCGTCAAGAGTAGAATACCAAAAAATATTTTGAGCTCATTCACACTGATTTGGAAGTTATCATTATTGTGTTGTGAAGCATACAACTTTGTGTTCAGGATGATCATGTCAAAAACTTCTTCATCAAAAACTTTCTCAAAAATGTTGACTGGTGTTTGACCTATGAGCTCATTTTCAATATTTTCTTTTCGCTTTTGTACGTTGCTTTCCCCTGAGGACTTGTTTGTGTAGGAACCGTCACAGTTACGCCAACGTGGTTCCTTCGTGTCCAATTTGCAGTATCTTTGTAAGGGTTCATCATCACTGCTATCCCATTCATTATTATTTCAATACTCAATCACTTCAACTCTCTCTGGGATGTCACGCGGAAAACCGGTTTCCTGGATGTTATCTTCATCAACTTCTTCTTCATCCGTGAGAATACTCGGTTCGGGAGGAAACGTCACTAAGTCATAACTAGCATCATAATCACCATCTTCGTTAAAAATGCTGTCAATAGCTTCCTCAAGGCCTCGATAATTATTTAAGAAGTTAAACGATCGCTTCGCCATTGTTAAGAAGTCAGTAAAATTACCAATATGTATGAAAACCTTATGACAACTAATTATTTTTCAACTTGGAAAACTACCTTGTTATACATTCAAATCAAAGGGGATTCCCCTAACTGAAGATAACTTGCTATAATACATATGAAATATATATAGTTGCTGTTATCTAGTTATAGGTTTGCAATATACATAGAAGCTGTGCCTGAAACACACTTGCAAAAAGTAAAGAAAAAATATTAGCTATCTGCCCATTGGACCCATTCGGGGACACCATACTAAAATATGTCCCCTTTCGGTCAAACATTGTCATATACTTTCTATTTCAGGATAATTTGAAAAAAAATACTGTATGTAAATAAACCAGGCTGAAAATGTATAACAATACCCACGGAAATATAAAAAAATAATTACGTAGCTTTGATCCATAACCTAGGTCACCAAAGAAATAAATTCAACCAAAAATTTTAATCACTTTAAGCATTGAATCATAACAGCTAATATTTTATTTTGAAGTCACACTCTTTGCCAATGCAAATTCGTTTATAAACAGAATACATCGTGCACAAACTAAATTATATGGGCATATGAAGAACCGTCCTCATATGATTACGCCGGGTCCAAATGGGTTAATGAAAACACTCTCACCTAAGTCTTAATGAAGCCCCATTACATTTATATAAAAAGTTATTTTTCTCAAAAGCATGATTTTCGACTTAGGCGGTTAATGCTTGTGAACACAGATATATTGAACGTGTAACAGTGCCTTGATAGATATCGTAAATTAATTCTACAGCTGCTTTTCAAGACATTTTAACCATTTTTTGATAAGGCATTATTGATTTTAAAAAACCTTTTATATTAATTTTTCAACACAATACGGTAAATTTAAAAATATCACTCCAAAAGAAATTGAATTTTTTCAATTTGACAAAACAATTTTACTCATTCGATTGCAAAGAAAATTGAATTATATGTACAAACCAATCATAAACCCTTATGAAAAACCACAACAACAAGAGCATAAAATGGAATAAAATAAAATCAAAAGCTGATTACATTTTCCACTTAAGTTTCTCATTTATTATGCATTTTTATAAAAAAAAAAGAGAAAAAAACGTAGAAGATATTTCATCATCAACATCTATTATTGCCAATGAACGATAAATACAAAAGAAATACCTTTTTTTCAGCCATCCTAACTATGGATGATATAAATCTATTACATATTCATTATAACAAAAAAACACCATTACACACATGATGTATGCACGAGTATGTACACACATATGTACGCACTAATACCAATATAAAATATATGTAATGAAAAATTTATTGAGAAATGGTCTCTGCAAGATGTACATATTAGTTTGCCTATCAGTTAAGCGAACTTACTTTTATTGTATACTGATGACAATTTCTGAGAATTCCTTTAGGGAGAAAGCCTATCTAATGTTATAAACATACTAACAATAACAAAAAAAAAAAAGGAAAATTAAATAGCTAAAAATGAATGTAATTTGGCAGAAATCCTAACAAAAGCAAAAAAAAAGTTAGAAGAAAGGGTCTGGTGGTTAGATGAAAATAGCAAATCTCTTTCTTAACTTAAACTCAATTTAGTTGTTAAAGAACGAAAATAACGACCCTTGTTCATACAAAAGAAAGAAAAGACAATCATAACCAAGACAACGAATGAATGAAATAAGGATTCATTATTATCGTCATCATCATCATCATCATCATCACTTTTATGAACCCTTTTTTAAGCACGCATACATATGGGTACTTTTATTTATAATCGACGAAGAAGAAAGCCATTTCGGCCGTACCTTCTTTGAATTTGAAAAAAAAAAAAAATTTCGCATATATATTCTTTCTACTTTACTAACAGGAAAGGTCGGTCTCATGGGTCGCGATGAAAATTGGTTATTTTATACACAGAAACAATTACGACAAATCAGTTGACATGGTTAAACACTTTTTTGCAAATACAATTATTTTTTTTTTTTTTTATTGAAAAATCATCAACAACCAGTTTTGTTATTATAATAAAATTTTTGTTACTTAACTTTACTAACACAACTAGCAGATTCCAGCCCTCGAAATTCGAGCGCAAATTCTAGGAAATTTTATTTTTTCATTAAATTAAGACGCTAAAAGTATGCTTATCAATTATAGCCAACTCAAAAATCAGCACAAAAAACAACCTCATTTTTATTACAAACATATTAGAAAATTTAATAAACACATACATAGCATTCTATATATTTATGTATGTGTTAGTAGCAACTTTATGTGCAATTTACTCCAAATAAAAAAAAAAAATCTAAAAATCCGTAAATATACAAAATAGCTAAAAAGAAATACCTTTCAAATATTATATGTCTGGTCAAAATCGGGATAAAACGGTGGAACAAAACATCGGTCACAAAAAATCGCCTCGGCTGTTAATATTATGGATTTATTTTTTAAGAAATGGGTTTGCCATATTGAACAACAAAATTTTTAATAATCAAAAATAATATTTCAATAATATTTCATAAAAAGTAATTATATTGTTACTGCAGCCATTCTGGGAAGTGAGAAATTCCAAGTCTGGGTGAAAGTATTAGGCCAGCAAATAAAAAAAATGGGTTTGGCGTTCTCAGACCATAAATCAAAAACGATTGATGATTTCTCATTTCATTCATTAGTAAATACCAAGTTGAATTAATCTTATCTCTTATCGAGTGAAGTTTAAAAAAAAAAAAATTTCCCCTTTTTACTTCCTTTATATTAACTCGTTGTCTGCTTTTCTGTTGAAAAAAAATGTGGATCGATTTTTAACCCTTTGCATGCAGACTCGTGGCGACGATAAAAATGATCTAGCAATTTTTTTTTGAAAAAAAAAAAAAAATTTGCAAAGTCAAGCCCTCGTAAATCACAAAAAATTCCAGCCATTGACTTCTTTCAGGTCATAGTGTGAGAATATTTCCCAATGTTCCCCTTTTGTCAATATTTTCACCCTATGACTTCCAAGAGGATAATAATCAAATTTTTTTTTGCATTTATGAACACAGCACTTTGAGACCTTTCGATTGATATATAATATAAGGTTGCTCTTAATTCAGAATATAAAAAAAAATACAGTTTTCCAAAAAAGGGCAAAAAAGGGGCGACATTTTTGGTCAGAAAAAAAAACGGCATTAGTTTACATGCAATGGCTTTGGAACACCCGTTCAAAGGCTAGCTAGAGCGAGAAGGCGGCTAAGTAACCTGAATGGTCGAAAGACGTCTCAGGTCAGTAGGAAGAATTTCTGAAACTTAGTTTCTGTAAAGTATCCTGATGGCGCGCAATGGGCGTCTCAGGAAGTAGAAGAAACGCGGATAATCTCTACCTTTGAAAAACTTTACAAATTGCCTGCCTGGAGGTTGCTGGCAGCCCCAGCACCAGGATCGGATGCGGAAGCCTAATAAGCTACCACATCTTAAATAACACTTATTAATGAAACCTCAACTATATTAAACCAAAAACGATCTGATTTACTGATGACAACCTTTAGCATGAAAAAACGGACACGATTTGGAACCTGGAATGTTAGGACGCTGTCTGAACCATCGCGTTTAGAACAACTGTGTAATGAATTTGAAAACTACAAACTTCTCAAACTTCTTTTTTTGGGCCTAAGTGAGGTACGCTGGCCAGAATCTGGTGAAATAACAACCGCCGACGGACACCATCTCCTTTATTCAGGAAAGCCAGCCAATGAGCCAAAATCCTCTGGAGTTGGCATTCTACTTTCGAGAGAAGCGCATAATGCAATCATAGGCTGGAAGCCTTACTCGGACAGAGTAATTTCTGTAAGGTTAGGAACCCGTGCACGTAATGTAACTTGCATACAGTGTTATGCACCTACAGAAGTTTCAGATTATTCCGCCAAAGAAGATTTTTACAGCCTTCTCGATCGTGCAATATCATCATCAAACACCGGTGATATATTGATTGTTATGGGAGACTTTAACGCACAAATAGGTCCCGACAACTCTGGCTTCGAAAATATCATGGGCACACATGCGCTAGGAAGAAGTGATAGGTGGATCTCTGTTCCCACATAAAAACGTACACAAGACCACATGGGTATCATCGGACCATATAACAGAAAACCAAATCGACCACATTACTATCAGCCGAAAATGCCGCGGGTCTTTGTTAGATGTCCGTTGCAAAAGAGGGGCGGATGTTGCAAGCGACCACCACCTGCTTGGTGGAAGTATGCGTATAAAACCGGCGGCAATCAATAAGGCAAATCCATCGCTTCAGAAAAAGTTCAACATACTTAAACTAAGAGATCCCTCAGTGGCTGCAAATTACACTCATGAACTGCAACAAGCCGTTAGAACAACGTCATTTGAACAGCGAAAAGATTGGAATACTATCAAGAAGGTAATAACTGAAGCTGCTAAGAAACACATAGGCTTCAAGGAACAAAGACGCAAACATTGGTTATCTGACGACACTTGGTCCTTGATTATGGAAAGAAAACTAATTAAAGCAGCCATTAACACCGCCTAAACCAGAAACGAGAAAGGAAATTTACGATCACAACACACTGCTATAGACCGTCTTGTTAAGCGAAATGCCCGCAATGACAAACGTGCTTGGACGAACGGAATAGCGTTAGAAGCTCAAGCTGCAGCGGATACAAATCGGTCTGGAGATCTTTATAAGCTCATCAAAAAACTTACTAATAAAGCCACTGTAACAGGAAAGCCTATACAAATTAATGACGGCATACTTATAACATCGAAAGACGAACAGCTAGATCTTTGGGCCGACCACTACTCCTCAATCCTTACTCCGGGACCTAATGGAGATGAGACCATATGCAATTGCGATAACCATAACTATACTGCAAACGTTCCCTTCACAACTCCATCTATTTCTGAGCTGATTTCAGCTATAAAGTTGCTTAAAAATAATAAAAGCCCTGGGCCCGACAACATCTCCCCAGAACTTCTCAAAACAGATCCCTCTTCTTGTGCACAGCTTATTTTGCCCTTAGTAGATGACATATGGCATAATGAAAGAGTTCCTGATGAACTTAAGGAAGGCATGATCATCAACATTCCGAAAAAGGGTAATCTAACTTGCCGTAATAACTGGCGGGGCATAACGTTGCTGAGTATGGTCAACAAAATAATAACCCACATAATTACGTCAAGAATCTCAGACGTACTGACACCTCAACTCAGATGTCAACAAGCTGGCTTTCGTCCAAACAAATCGTGTGTTGACCATGTAAACACTCTCAGAATTATAGTGGAACAGTCGGTCGAATGGCGTTCCCCACTATATCTGGTATTTATTGATTTTGAGAAAGCTTTCGATACTCTAAACCACAACGTTATTTGGAAAGCCTTACAGTGCAAGGGTGTCCCTCCCAAACTAATTGACCTTATAAAGAGCCTATACGCTGATGCCAGTTGCCGCATTGTGCATGAAGGCAAGTTAAGCAGGAGGGTTAAAGTTGGAACGGGAGTTGCGTAATGTCTCCACTCTTATTCAACATCGTATTGGATATTGTCATGAAACAATGTATGGTAGACAATAGAGGTATCTCTTGGGGACTTAATGGAAGATTAGAGGACTTAGAATATGCTGATGACATTTGCCTTCTCTCTCATCGATTCTCTGATATGCAATCAAAGTTACAACTTCTGTCAGACATGGCCTCAAATGCAGACCTTAAAATAAACATTAGGAAGACCAAGGTGATGAGAATAAACGCTGAAAACAACAGCAGATTTACAATTGGTAATGATATACTAGAGGATGTAGAATCTTTCTGTTATCTTGGCTCTATATTAACAACAACTGGCGGCTCGGGCGCAGATATCTCTCACCGTATTAAAAAAGCATCCCAAACTTTCGGCCAACTCAATTATGTATGGAAATCATCCACACTCTCTCGTGGTGTCAAAATCAAACTATTTAACTCGAATGTTCGTTCTACTTTGTTGTACACGGCTGCGAAACATGGAATGCGGCCCCCCCAGACATTCAGGCAATGCAAGTATTTATATACCGATGTCTGAGAAAAATACTTCGGTTGTATTGGCCGCAAAGGATAACCAATGAGAGGCTCTGGTTCGAAACGCAGCAATCTCCTATAACCATTGAAGTACGTAGACGAAAGTGGAACTGAGTAGGTCATACAATAAGAAAAGCCCATCCAGACATTGCTAAAAGTGCCATAGAGTGGAATCCACAAGGTAGTCGTAGAAGAGGACGTCCAGCCCATACATGGAGGCGACAAGTCATAGCTGAAGCAACAACTCTGAACACCAGTTGGAGCGAAGTGAAAAATATTGCGATGGACAGATCAAAATGGAGAGATTTTGTTGGGGCCCTATGCTCCTTATAGGAGTTTCGGGAACATATATATATATTAGTTTACATAGAAAGGGAGTTTTTCAGTATTTTTTTTTTTTTTAATAACATATTTCGGGCATATTACTTTTTGGCATATTACTTTTTGTAGGTAGAGTGGAAGTTATGTATATGTATGAGTGATATTTATAATATTAAATTAAACAAGCATCACTACTTATACCCTATACCATTATGTGGTCTGATCCATCTATTATTATACCAATCGATACAGAATCACTTTCTGATTCGATTTACCAACATCCGTCCGTCCGTCCGTATGTGTGTCCATGTAAACCTTTTAATCAAACTGCAGGACGCAAGTATAAATATATTTTCATGAAATTTGGTATATAAGCTTTCATCGGCCATGGGATGAACGCTATTGAAATTGGTGAGAATCGGTCCATGTTCAGACCTAGCCCCCATAGAAATGAAATATATATGATATCGACTTAATTTTTATGCTTATGGTTCTCAGACCCTTTCTCTAAACGCATGGTATAGAATATCGCATGGTCAGTCTAGATCTATACCTGTAAGTACTCACATATGAAGTATTGTTTTATAACCACCACCTATTAAGAAAATGGAATTTTTTTGGATAAAATTTTGAAAACTCCTTTTTAAAGTTTTGAAAAATTTTCTCCAACAAAATTTAAAAAACCTGATCTGGCTCTTTAAGGTCTTGTTAAATGCATGTTAGAGATTAACGTGGTGAATTTTTGGGTAAATCCCCTCGCCAGAATTTTTTTGACAAGGATTTAATTTTTGCAGATTTCGATAAAAATGGGATTTTTGTAAAATATTCTGTAAATGTACTATTTCTAAATACTTTGTATCAAAAATTCATCACTTTTCTACTTTCAAATGTTGTGTTTTATCTAAAGAGCCTAGGGTTTCGAAAAAAAATATTATGACCTCATTAACCCTTTACGAATTGGGGTCACATATGACCCCAAGCTAATAAAAAAACATTTTATAAAAAAAAATTCATATATTTTGTAAGTGCTATCGAATCTTTAGATGCGACGCTTAAAATGTAATAACTAAATGTGTAGAATTTCCGTTCCTAAAATTTGAGATAAATCCGAGAACGTTAACCCATTATTTGCAAAGGCCAGCATTGGATTTTAAGATATTTGCAATGTTACAATATTTACACACAGACGGAAGGACGGACAGATGGACATTACTAAATCGACTCAGAAAGTGATTCTGAATCGATCGGTATAACAAGAGATGGATCTAGGTCAATTATTATTGGTAGTTACAACCATCAACACAAAGTCATTATACCCTAACCACACAGTGGTATAGGGTAAAAAATTATTTTTTTAGGGTACTTTTTTTAAGAAAATATACTTGATATTTTTTTTTAAGAAGCTGAACTTTTTTATGTAAAAGTTATTTCTTTAACAAAAGTTTCAAGGAATATTCTTTTTTAGAAAATATGCTTTTTAAAGAAAATGTACTTCTACTGAAAGGTACTTTTAAGAAATTATACTTTTTTAGAATATTTACTTTTGTAATAAAAATTTTATATCTAAGTAAATGTACTTTTAGAGAAAATGTACTTTTTGAGAAGAGGAAATTTTTCAAAGCATATATATTTTTTTTAAAATTTGAATTTTAACCTTTTTCAAAAATCTTATATATTAAAAGAATTTATGAATAAACTTTGCATTCAAAATTTTTTTCAATAATTTTCTTCTCTCAAACCTCTATAACTAGAGTTCTAATTAACGTAGGCTGTTGGCATAGGTCTAAGAACACGCAGTGGATCAAGCTCCTTCTTTTGAGCTATTAACTGCTTAAATTCGTTGGGTTTGAGGAAAGTTATGCGTGGAGAATCAACTTTACTTTTACTGTACGTTAACTTCTCTTGGCATATTTTGGCATTGCTGTACGTTAACTTCTCTTGGCAAATTTTGGTATTATATTACAAAAATTAATATAATATAATATAATATAATACTGCGGAGCAGAAGGGGTCCTCTAGTATACTTTTAAGAAAATTTACTTTTTTATGAGGGGTACCCCCTCAGTTTTATGGAAAATTATTTTTTCAAGAAAAAAAAAATCATGTGAGTCCGATCGCAGGGGAGATGTGTAAACATCCAGTAATTAAAGATTTTTTTATAGCACTTTCTTAAAATAAAACAGAAAGCGTATCATTTATAGCAATCAAGTCCAGGGGCTCTGTTAATATAAAAATATTTATTATTATTTATTATTTTAACCGGTTAATTTTTAATTTTTCGTTTTTTATTTTTATTTTCAATTTTTCGTTTTTCATTTTTCGTTTTTATTTTTTATTTTTTTTTTTAATTTTTAATTTTTTATTTTTAATTTTTTATTTTTAATTTTTAATTTTTCATTTTTCAATTTTCATTTTTTATTTTTCATTTTTTATATTTAATTTTTTATTTTTTATTTTTAATTTTTTATATTTTTCATTTTTTATTTTTCATTAATCATTTTTATTTTTAGTTTTTAATTTTTCATTTCTTATTTTTCATGTTTCAATTTTTATTTTTCATTTTTATTTTTCATTTTTTAGTTTAATTTTTTATTATTCATTTTTTATTTTTCATTTTTCCTTTTTATTTCTTTTTTTAATTTTTTATTTTTAATTTTTCATTTTTATTTTTCATTTTTTATTTTTTATTTTTATTTTATTTATTTTTTATTTTTTATTTTTTATTTTTTATTTTTCATTTCCTATTTTTCGTTTTTATTCTTAATTTTTTATTTTTCATTTTTCATTTTTCATTTTTAATTTTTTTTTTAATTTTTTGTTTTTCATTTTTCGTTCTTCGTTTTTCGTTTTTCATTTTTCATTTTTCATTCCTTATTTTTCATTTTTCACTTTTCATTTTTAATTTAGTTTACATTCTTAATTTTTTTATTTTTAATTTTTTATTTTTATTTTTAATTTTAATTTTTTTTTTTTCATTTTTCATTTTTTATTTTTCATTTTTTTATTTTTCGTTTTTGTTTTTCATTTTTCATTATTCATTTTTAATTGTTCGTTTTTCATTTTTCATTTTTTATTTTTCATTTTTATTTTTTATTTTTCATGTTCCATTTTTAATTTTTTATTTTTTATTTTTCATTTTTCATTTTTCATTTTTCATTTTTAATTTTTAACTTTTCATTTTTTATCTTTCATTTTTAATTTTTTATTTTTCATTTTTTATTTTCCATTTCTAGTTTTTCGTTTTTCACTTTTAATTTTTTCTTTCATTTTTTTTATCTTTAATTTTTTATTTTTCATTTCTTTTTTCATCTTTAATTTTTTATTTTTCATTTTTTTTTTTTTCATTTTTTATTTTTGATGTTTAATTTTCAAACGGGTTATCATAATATCATAATATTTTCACCAATACAATCACATTTTGTCCTACGATTCACGTGCTACGCTCACATGCTACGCTCACATGTTACGCTCACATGTTACGCTTACATGTTACGCTGTTTTTGAAATATACCCCCTGCGCGTATAGATGTTTACACATCAAAAAGTTTTTATACACCACTTTTTTTTAAAAATTTTACTTTTTAAGAAAATATACCTTTTTCAGAAAAGATTATTTTTTTTAAGGTGATTTTAATAAAATGTACTTAAAAAAAATAATTATTTAAGAAAAGTTACTTCTTAGGAAGAGGAACTTTTTTCTTTAGAAAATATATATTTTTTTAAAAATTTTATTTTTTGAAAAGAAAATGCTTTTTAAGGGAAAATATATTTTCTTTTTAAGAAAATATTCTTTATAAAAAGTACTTTTTTTAAGAAAATTTACTTTTTTAGGAAGAAGGTACTTATAAGGAAAAATACTCGTTTAAGAAAAAGTGCTTTTTTTTAGAAAATAGTACTAGTATAATTAAACTGACTTTTTTAGTTAGGTACTTTTTTAAGAAAAGGTCGTTTTTTAAAAAAAGTTTTTCTTAGGAAAATTTTCTTTTTTAAGCAAATAGACTTTTTATGAAAATTTATTTTTTAAGAAAATGTGCTTTTTCTTGTACATATCTAGGGCCTTTTTATTATTTTCTATAATCTAAAATTAAAAATCAAGACCATCAAAAATACCGTATAATATATTAGTCCCTCCGGACTTTTCCACTACTTTAAGGCCAACGGGAGACTCACTGATGGGAGGGTTAAAATTTATTCACAGACATTTTGAATACTAATTGATCAGAAGAAATGGTGGCTAGATACAACAGTTTGATTTTCATAGAAGTTGTTGTTATACTTAAGTCAACATTGAATCATTTATCATTTTTAGTCATCACCCCGTATAAAGCTGCTTCCCGATCTTCACTAAAATCGATAACAAAAAAATAAGAAAAATACTGCACAGATTTTTCTCAAATTTGGTTTGTATATATTTTTTTTCGCAAATATGTCAATATTTCACTTCATTTTTTTTCAATTCATTGAATTCCACCCAAATTTGGATTAAGCTTGTTCTATGTCTAATTATTTGGACCCAAGAACTTCTATCTAAACACCTGGTATAGTCGACTATAATTTTCTTAGTTTTCTGCCTATTTTTAAATTTTTATATGTAATCAATAATTTAAGATTTAACATTATTATATCGCATTTTGTCGTGGAGCAGAATTTATGACATTTTTGTGAGCCTCCTCGTATTCACTTAAATCTTTTTAAAACCTAAGAAGCGTGACATAGTGTACTCAAATTTTATGCAGTGGCTGGTAAGTGATCCCATTAAATATAATCCTAATGAAATCATTTTTGAACCTAGTCCCCAAATAACAATCACATCCGATATGAACTTTAATATGTTTGTTGGCCAACAATTCCCGACAATCTTATATAATTGTGAGTATTGACCATTCTTTCCTCTAGGCTCCTTTTCTGAAACTTATGCTATAGGGTATCGAATCGTTGGTTTAAACCGTTTATAAATTTCATTCGGATAACAAATTTCCAATTTTCTTAGATTATTCACAATTTCTTAAAACCTTAATCGCTGGTTCATTCAAGAGTCGTTTCAACCAACTATTTCTTGATTTTGCTTTGTTTAAACTAAACACTAAACAGCATATACTTAAAAAAAAATACTAGGCTAAAATAATACTCAGAATATGAATATATATTCATATATGGGAGATGATAGTAAATCTAATTAGATTTTACCTTCTGCCAGTTATGAGTATAAGCCATATACGTACTTAATAAAGGAATATGAAATAATCTCATTTTCATTTTGCTTCATATAATATTCGATAAATCCTTGCAATGACATCCTGTGGCGGCATTTAACCCGGTCGACGAGTATTACAATTTGCCAAACACACACACATTTGAATTCAGACAGAATGTACGAGTACTAAGGAGTCAGAGCAGAGAAATATCGATAGACATTCACTAACAAGATTCATATAAAGTAATATCCGGTGTATACGACTATGATACTTAACAAACACAAACAAACATACACATATGTATGGAAGAGTATGCTCGTATGATGACAATAAAGTAAAATTTGTGTAGGTAAGTATTGAGTCTCAACTTTGGGTACTTACATGCGTACGAGTTTGTGCATGTTAGAGATGGAAATCGAGTGTATTTTTGTGTCCTTCATACATTTTAAGTACATTTGGCATAAATGGATGGCATATCCCATTTATATTGGTAGTTAAGCGTAAAACCAATCTAAAGTAAAGTCAAATTTATTCCTTTTTTATGTTAGCTAAATACACACGATTACTACATCTACAAGCCCAATAATCGTACAGGCTACTGAAGGCAATCATGAAATGCTGAGAGAATGTTGTATTTGCACGCACAAAATGGGTGCAAAAAAAGGATTCCATTGATTGTCTTCTGTGTTAAGTGCGTGGTTGTACTCGTATGAAACACCAGGCAATCTTGTGACATTTAAAATGTATTGAACAAAGTTTTCTCATAAATACCAATTAATAGCTCAAGATTAAGTTACACATAGAATCAAATCTTTAAGTGTTTAAAACTGGTAGGTAAAGATTTTACATCTATGAAGCAGATTATTTAGCAATCTGCAGCTTAATATAAAATAAAATTATGGATCTATGCATATGAGTCCGGAAATTTACAGAAGACCATAGTATTATATTTCGTGACGTGATAAATGGAACAAAATTTGGTTCCCTGCTTCGACAGAAAACGGAGATATGTAGCCTTCGTTGAAAAATGGATCAAACAAGGATCATTCTAAACCATGACAATGCGATTTTTGAAATTTTAACAAACTCAAAAAACAAAAATCTCCAAAAGCAAAATCGCGAATAACAACAATCAATTAAGCCAAAAATCGCCAAAATCAAAAATAGTTAAAATCAAAAATGTCAAAATCAAAAAGCCAAAAAACAAATATCGGCAAAAAAAAATAGGAAAAAAAAAAACAAAATCAACAAAGTCAAAAATCGCCAAAACCAAATTTGCGAATAACAGAAATCGCCAAATCCCATAATCGCCCAATTCAAAAATTGCCAAAAAACGAAATAAAAACGAATTAAAAATCACAAAAAACAAAAAACGCCAAGTCAAAAATCGACAGAACCGAAAATCGCGAATAAAAAAATCGCCAAAATCAAAAAATGTTAAACTCAAAAATCGCCAAAACATAAATCGCAAAAAACAATAATCGCCAAAGACAAAATTGCCAAGGTTAAAAATCGCCAAAATCAAAAATCGCAAAAGACAATTATCGCCAAATTCAAAAATTGCCAAAATCAAGAACCTACAAAATCAAAAATCGCAAAAAACGAAAATCTCCAAAAGCAAAATCACGAATAACAACAATTAATAAAGCCAAAAATCGCCAAAATTAAAATTGTCAAAATCAAAAAGCGCAAAAAAGCAAATATCGGCAAAAACAAAAATAGGAAAAAAAAACTAAATCGCCAAAGTCAAAAATCGCCAAAAAAACAAAATTCGCGAATAACAAAAATCGCCAAAACTTAAAATTGCCTATTACAAAAATTGCCAAAAAACGAAAATCGGGAATAAAAAATCGCGAAAAACGAAAAATGTCAAACTCAAAAATCGCCAAAATCATAAATCGCAAAAAACAATAATCGCCAAAGCCAAAAATTGTCAAAAATCGACCGAACCGAAAATCGCGAATAAAAAAAATCGCCAAAATCAAAAAATTTCAAACTTAAAAATCGCCAAAGTCATAAATCGCAAAAAACAATAATCGCCAAAGCCAAAAATTGCCAAAATCAAGAACCGACAAAAACGAAAATCTCCAAAAGCAAAATCGCGAATACCAGCAATCAATAAAGCCAAAAATCGCCAAAATCAAAAATACTTAAAATCAAAATTGTCAAAATCAAAAAGCGCAAAAAAGCAAATATCGGCAAAAGCAAGAATAGGAAAAAAACAAAATCGCCAAAGCCAAAAATCGCCAAAACCAAATTCGCGAATAACAGAAATCGCCAAAACCCAAAGTCGCCTAATTCAAAAATTGCCAAAAAAAAAAAAAAAAATTAAAACGAATAAAAAATTACAAAAAACAAAAAACGCCAAAGTCAAAAATCGACCGAACCGAAAATTGCGAATAAAAAAAATCGCCATAATCAAAAGATGTCAAACTCAAAAATCGCTAAAACATAAATCGCAAAAAACAATAATCGCCAAAGTTAAAAATTGCCAAGTTTAAAAATCGCCAAATTCATAAATCGCAAAAAACAATAATCGCCAAAGTCAAAAATTGTCAAAATCAAGAACCGACAAAATCACAAATCGCAAAAACGAAAACCTCCAAAAGCAAAATCGCGAATACCAACAATCAATAAAGCCAAAAATCGCCAAAATCAAAAATAGTTAAAATCAAAATTGTCAAAATCAAAAAGCGCAAATAAACAAATATCGCCAAAAACAAAAATAGAAAAAAAAAAACAAAATCGCCAAAGCCAAAAATCGCCAAAACCAAATTCGCGAATAAGGAAAATGGCCAAGACCCAAAATCACCTAATTCAAAAATTGTCAAATAACGAAAATCGGGAATAAAAAATCGCAAAAAACAAAAAACGCCAAATTCAAAAATGGACCGAACCGAAAATAGCGAATAAAAAAAATCGCCAAAATCAAAAAATGTCAAACTCAAAAATCGTCGAAACACAAATCGCCAAAATCAAAAAACGCAAAAAACAATAATCGCCAAAGTCAAAAATTGCCAAGGTTAAAAATCGCCAAAATCTAAAATCGCAAAAATAAAAATCGACAAAATCAAGAATCGCCAAAAATAAATAAAGTATTTTGTTACGATGCGTTTAGTGAAGCGCATCGGGTTACAGCTAGTATTTATATATTCCGCTGGAGTGCTCTATTTGGACATCGTAAGCTCTAGCTAAGACTAGACATCATCCATGATATAGCAAATTCATTCATTATTCGTTGGTGAGCATCCAACGTCTCACCTCATCCGGACTTCACGAACAGCAACTATTTCACTTCTTTGGCTGCTCTTTTTTTCTGGCTAGTTTCGAGCCTACTTTTGTCAAAATTTAAATAAACTCTTTATATAGCTATCTTTGTTTTATTTATTATACAGACTTATTTGGCCACCCACATTAATTTTGGAAAGCAGGTCTTCTGCTTGCTAATCTTGTGAGGTTATTTGAAGAGCAAAGTGAACGCCTAAACATTCTCAGATCATTGAAGAGCTGAAGGCAAACTCTTATTACGAACTCACTGCTATATCGCCCAAGATGCCAGAAAAAGTTATAGAAAATGCAGCAAAAAGGGCACACGGTTTGGCGTGGCTAGTAGAGGCGACCATTTAATTGATGTTATATTCAAAAAGTAGTCCAAATGGAAAATTTTATTTACGACATATGACTTTAGAATCAAAATGTTAACACTTGGTTTATAAAGGGTTCTTAATTTGGAACATGCAATACTAGAAACTTCAAACTTTGCGCTAACCCACTATTGCACAGAGAGTGTTATCCTATTCTAAACGTTATGTGGCCTCATCGACAATGTAAGTCTTATTGTCTCATTATCAACCGTGGTTACTCTAAGAATATATATTGAGGAAATTCTAGTGATGGAACCAGGAAAATTTTGAAGCAAATTACTTTAAAAAAAAAAACGTACCACTTTTAAAAGATGTACTTTTTGAAAAACAAGAGACTATTTTAAGAAAAGTTACCTTTTTACACATATATACTGCTTCAAAAAATTTAACTTTTTTAAAAAATTTTGCTTCATTAAAAAAGTTCCATGTATAAGAAAAATTACTTTTTTGAGAAAAGCTTACCTTTTTCAAGGAAATCTTCTTTTTTTAAGAAAAGGTACTATTCAAATATAAGTTTTTATTTTTTTTAAAAAATATTTTTTATAAAGAAAGATTTAAGACAAGGATCTTTTTTAATAAGGTATGTTTTTAAAAAATTTACATTTTTATTAAAGGTACTTCTTAAAAGACGGCACTTCTTAATAAAAAACAGTAAAAAGTAATAAAAAGTACTTTTTTTAAACTACTTTCTTTAAATAAATGTTTATTTCTTCCCAGAAAAAGTAGTTTTTTAACGAAAGTACTTTTTTAAAATGCATATTTTACGAAAAAGTATATCCTAAAGAAAGTATACTCTTTAAAGAAAAAGTACTTCTCGAAGAAAGTGAAAAAAGTACATTTTAAAGAAAACGCTATTCTTAAGAAAATGTTCTTTTTTGAAAGAGGTACTTGTATAAAACAGGTGTCTTTTTAAAAGGTACTTTCTTAAGAAAAAGTTTTCTTTTCGGAAAATTTACTTGTTTAAGAAAAGGTTATTTTTAAGAAAGAGTGCTTTTCTAAGAAAAAGTACTTCTTTAAGAAGAAGTACTTTTTAAATTACAAAATGAAAAATAAAAAATGAAAAATAAGAAAAAAATAAAAATTAAAAATAAAAAAAGGAAAATTAAAAATAATAAATGAAAAATAAAATATGAAAATGAAAATTAAAAATAAAAAATGAAAAATAAAAAAAAAAGGGAAATAAAAAATAAAAATAACAAATAAAGACTGAAAAATAAAAAAATGAAAAATAAAAAATTTAAAATTAAAAATTAAAAATAAAAAAATGAAATTACAAAATGAAAAATGAAAAATAAAAAATGAATAATAAAAAAAAAATAAAAAAAGGAAATTTAAAAATAAAATATGAAAATGAAAAATTAAAAATTAAAAATGAAAAATAAAAAAAAATGAAAAAATGAAAAATGAGAAATAAAAAATTAAAAATAAAAGATGAAAACTGAAAAATTAAAAATAAAAAATTTAAAATTAAAAATAAGAAATGAAAAATAAGAAAAAATGAAATTACAAAATGAAAAATGAAAAATAAAAAATGAAAAATAAAAAAAGAAAAATAAAAAAAAAAATAAAAATAAAACATTAAAAATAAAAAAAGGAAATTTAAAAATAATAAATGAAAAATAAAATATGAAAATGAAAAATTAAAAATAAAAAATTAAAATTAAAAAAAAAGTAAAAAATGAAAAATGAGAAATAAAAAATTAAAAATAAAAAATGAAAACTGAAAAATAAAAAACGTAAAATAAAAAATTTTAAATTAAAAATAAAAAATGAAAAATATGATAAAATTAAATTCCAAAATGAAAAATTAAAAATAAAAAATGAAAAATAAAAAAAATAAAAATAAACAATTAAAAATAAAAAATAAAAAAAGGAAAATCAAAAAATAATAAATTAAAAATAAAATATGAAAATTAAAAACTAAAAATCAAAAATGAAAAATAAAAAATGAGAAATAAAAATTGAAAAATAAAAAATGAAAACTGAAAAATAAAAATGAAAAATAAAAAATTTAAAATTAAAAATAAAAAATGAAAAATAAAAAAAAATTAAATTACAAAATGAAAAATGAAAAGTAAAAAATGAAAAATAAAAAATGAAATATAAAAAAAAATAAAAATAAAAAATTAAAAATAAAAAAAAGGAAAATTAAAAATAATAAATGAATAATAAAATAAGAAAATGAAAAATTAAAAAGAAAAAATGAAAAATAAAAAAAAGTAAAAATGAAAAATGAGAAATAAAAAATGAAAAATAAAAAATGAAAACTAAAAATAAAAAATGAAAAATAAAAAATTTAAAATTAAAAATAAAAAAAAATTAAATTACAAAATGAAAAATTAAAAATAAAAAATGAAAAATAAAAAATGAAATATAAAAAAAAAATAAAAATAAAAAACTAAAAATAAAAAAAGGAAAATTAAAAATAATAAATGAAAAATAAAATATGAAAATGAAAAATTAAAAAATGAAAAATGAGAAATAAAAAATAAAAAATAAAAAATGAAAACTGAAAAATAAAAAATTGAAAATAAAAAATTTTAAATTAAAAATAAATAAAAACAAGTACGAAAATTATAGTCGGTCTAGACCGACTATACGATACCCTATACCATGCGTTTAGAAACCCTATCTCTTAGGCCCAACTAACTGGATATTGAAAATAAGCAAAAACCAAATTTGAGTGGGATTTTTATTAATTTTTTTGGCTGCAGATATGAAAAAGTTCATATCGGATGCTATATCTATAAAGGGACTAGGTCCAAAAATGGACCGATCCTGATCATGTTTGGTAAAGTCTCTTGTATTTTGCAAAAATATGTACAAACAAAATTTGAGAAGAATCAGTGCAATAATTTTGTTTTTTAATAGATTTAAGTGAAGATCGGGAAGCAGCTCTATATGGGGTCAAAGGGATCATTTTTGGACTACTTATTAGTGGATGTAATGAACGCATACAAACCCAATTTGAGTAAGATCTATATGACAATTTGGATCTTATGGCAATTTATGTCGATTTCATATGGGTAATTTGTATGGGGGCTAGGTCTGAACATGGACCGATTCTCACCAATTTCAATAGCGTTCATCCCATGGCCGATAAAAGCTTATATACCAAATTTCATCAAAATATATTCATATTTGCGACCTGCAGTTTGATTACAAGCTTTACATGGACACACAGACGGACGGACGGACGGACGGACGGACGGACATTGTTAAATCAACTCAGAAAGTGATTCTGATTCGATCGGTATAATTAAAGATGGGTCTAGGTCAAATATTTTTGGTTGTTACAAACAGCAGCACAAAGTCATTATACCCAAACCACATAGTGGTATAGGGTATAATGAATAATAAGATAAAATTAAATTACAAAATGAAAAATGAAAAATAAAAAATGAAAAATAAAAAATATAAAAATAAAAAATTAAAAATAATAAAAGGAACATTTAGAATATGAATGAAGAAAAAATAAAAATAAAAAATTAAAAATAAAAAAAGGAAAATTAAAAATAATAAATGAAAAATAAAATATGAGAATGACAAATTAAAAATAAAAAATGACAAATAAAAAAAAATAAAAAATGAAAAATGCGAAATAAAAAATGAAAAATAAAAAAATTAAAATTAAAAATAAAAAATGAAAAATAAGAAAAAATTAAATTACAAAATGAAAAATGAAATATAAAAAAATAAAAATAAAAAATTAAAAATAAAAAAAGGAAAATTAAAAATAATAAATGAAAAATAAAATATGAAAAACAAAAAATGAAAAACGAAAAAATTTAGAAATAAAAAATTAAAAAATAAAAATGAAAAACAAAAAATTAAAATAAACAAGTAAGAGTGTTAAATTCGGCTATGCCGAATCTTTGATACCCTCCACCTGGGTTTTACGTTTACATTAATATCTGGACTTCTTGCACTATTTGTAACAAATGTATATAAAATATTTGAATATGTAAACACTTTGATAAACCTATTACTGAATTATTACAACAAATGCTCTGAATTTTCAGCATTTTATAGAGGTGTCTACATATTTTAGGTCATAAATTGGCACAATGACTCCCGATTTATCCCATTTTAATTTTCTTTTTAATATAAATTTTTTAATATAAAGGTGCATTTTATTTTTTACAATCCTTTTCAATTTTCCAGACCTATTATTATAGGGCACATTTGTGAGTCCGCATAGATCAACTTTCAACTCTTACTTGTTTTTATTGTATTAAATCTATCTTTGTGTCTTTAAATTAATTAAAATAATTAAGATGAAAATATTTGACAAATTGTTTTTTTTAGTTACTGATACAAGGCAAAACTAAAACTGCCAAAAATTTCAGTCAAAACTATTTTGAATGTATTTGTTAAATATCGCATAATTTTTTTCAATTTTAAACTTTAAAGTCTTTTTAAGTCTGGTAATAACTCTATAATATGAAGGAAGTAAATATGTGGATTCTTTAATAACAATGACAAGTATAAAACACTGTTTTGTGCATAACATTCAAATATTATAAATTTGAGCATAATTAATTTAGAAACATAATTAATTTTAGAAAAATGTCCGATTCGTTTTTCGATGATGCTGAAAACACATCAAAGAAATACAGAACATAAAGATTTTGCTTCAGTTAGTTGAGAGACGAGAAGCTAATGGATGGCTGGAGCAGGTAAAAGGTGACGACTATAAATGCAAATGCAAGGCTTTTGAAAATATATTAAAATGCGATAAATCAGATCTAAGTATACATGCTTATAACCACTGTTATAAAAAATCTTTTAAACCCAACAGTATTGCCATAATTTGAAATTGTAAAGATGCTAAATTGCAAAAAAAGATGCTTAAACGTACTGGATGCTAAATTTTTTTTTTTTCAAATTTCATTACCTTTATACTGAAAAATTATATACTTATTAATAAATTCTTTGGTTTTTAAATCGAAAAATTAATATAAAACATATGTTTCGATTTATATTTTTTAAATTTTAATTAAAATTATTTTGGATTTCATCTGAAATTTTTATTAACATCAAATTGAGTTTATTTTAAACTTAAATTAAATATTTTTAATTTTAGAGGGATTTTTTTTTTATTTAAAATATAACAGAAATTACATTATCAAAAGATACGATTATATTAGAATAATTGGTTTATGGAATCTAACATTTCTGTGATGTCTTCATCTTCAAGTTCTTCTTGGCTCTGATATTTTTCTGACGATCGACTCTTATCAGCGACATCACTCGGTATATTGTAAGTGTGACAGCACCAATTTTTCAATTTCAATCCTTCTTTTATACGTATTACAGAACATAACAACTCGGATTTTATTCTGTTCGAAGTTTGCTTTTAACTAAAGCTATTAAGCTAAACAAACGTTCAACTTCGGCTTTTGAGAAAGACAAAACTAATATAGACAACACAAATATTGATTCCTAAAATGGATTTTCGCCAATAGAATTTTTCAATCCATACAGAGGTTGTATTCAGTGTTGTATCCCAGTTTTGTTCTGTGATATAACTCCATTGGATTTGAATTTTTTCTGTTTCAGATGATATAAATTTAAACTCTTCTAATATATTGGTTATCTGTTCTTTTACCCGTTTTAATGTGTTTTGTATTGAAAATTTTGGCATTTTTTTAATACAATAATATTTTTTGGCAATCGACTTTCAAATTCATTAAAAACTGTTGTTGGTGTTTACATTCTTCTATTTCAAAATGTTTTGTTATATTTGTTGAAAGAAACGAGCAGAGTGGTAAAAGGAGTAGTACACAAAATTACTGTACTACTCTTTGAGAAATAAAAACATATCAATACCATTAAAAGATGCTAAAAGCAACATTTTATTAATAAAAGATTCTAAGTTAGCATCTAGCATCTTTTGATAAATTTTGGATGCTAAACGACAAAAAAAGTTGCTAAATCTAGCAACTAAAAAGCTAAAACGGCAACACTGAAAACCAAGAACAAATATTCTGTTTGAGTTGTAACATCTCATTTGCAAGCCATTTTAATTAAGCTGCGTTCACACTATGTGTTTTGCTTGTGTTTTTCTTATTGTTTTAGCATATGCAATTTGTACACATAGTGTGAACCCTTTCAAAAACTGTTTATGTACAACACATTTGGCAAAACATATGTAAATTATTCAATTAGAGCAGGTTCTATTTTGGCATGACAACCATATTAAAATACAATACTGCTTGTGGCGAAAGAAAAACAGAGTAAATTATAAAGATAAATATTGAAAGAAAAATAAATTGTTTAATATTAATTAACAATTAAAAAATATAAAAAATATATTACTTTATTTTTAACAATAACTTTTTGTAAATTCACAAATTAAATCAGCTGTTGTTTACATTTAGAGGTTATGTCATACGGAAATACATATGTACGTTTGATCGCAAAATGATGAATTGTATGTAAAACGCCAATTTTGACACACACGCCGAATTACGTATGGATCATAAAACTGAATTTACATATGGAAAATACACATAGTGTAAACACACCTTTAATTGTGTAAATTTTAAATGCACATCTAACCATATCAAAAAGATGAATTAAACAGAATTGCAAAAATATTTTTTTTATAATATCTGTATGTTTTTTATATTATTCTTATGTAATTCTCATGATATTTTTATCTTATTTTTTATTTTTACATAATTGAAATTGTACAAATTAAAAATAAATTTTAAAAAAAGTAGTGTAGGGAAAAAAGGGAATTTTTTTCATAAGCGTAGAGATTTCTGAAAAAATCTCCTGGCATCACTAGTACCTATTAAAAAACAATGTAAAAATTCACAAGACAACGCGACATAGACTTGCTTTGTTCAAAAGCTTCCATAAGACTGAATGAAATTGTTGCTTACTTTACTCTTTGGTGAGTATTTTCATTTTTGTTCGGCTGTATACATATAAGAAGCCAATTTGAGTTCGGTTTACTCGTGCTGCTATGCATATGTTTGTGTGTTAACAAAAATATACGATATCCCAGTCATCATTTCGAAGATTGTTTTAACAAAAAATACCTTACTGTGTCTTCTTCGAGCACTTTTGATAATTAAAAACTGCTTAGTCACATGCGCTATTAGAAAAAGACTAGATAATGATTTTTGCTTTCTCTTAGAAAGTGATTTATAGAAAAATTACATTAAATAAGACTCAAAAATGAGTCGAAACTGATTAGAAAAGCGGATAAAAAGGACTCTCAAGAAGATTCGCGGGTAAGGTAATATTTAATCCCAACAAAAGAATATTTTGTGATCAGCAAAAGGGCGCATTTATAACTGTTTTAATAGCACATATGAGTCAAAAAGACTCTACATGATCATTTATTGCATAAAATGCTTACTGGGATTTTATTCACTATCTGTAGAAACAGGTTTTTTAAGTAAAACAAATCTGCATACAATTTCAATTCTATTTCGTTCACAATGATACGATCAGTTTGTTTACTAGCTACTAGTAAAATAAGAAAATAGTATTATAATACAGCGTAATGATGAATTGTACTTCTCAATTAGTTTATTTTTAATGTGCCATAAGAAGTTCGGTTTGTGCTAAGAAAAGCATGAATATATGTTTCCCAGGGCGAAGCTTCATCATTGCACTATGATTGAGTTGAGCTCCGCGACTATTCATAATGTGAATAGCTCGTGTCAAAAATTTTTGGTAGTTGGGAATGGCGTTTGTGTTAAGAAAAGCATAAACGCATGTTTCCCAGGGCAAGGCTCGATCATTGCACATTGATTGATTGAGCTGAGCTCCGCGGTTATTCTTAATGTGGATAACTGTTGAAACAAAATTTTCGGAATGGCGTTTGCCTCCGTCCCGACATTAAATAACAAAGTTTAAAAATTTATTTTAATTAACATCTTTTTTTAACATCTGACAAAAAATAGTATTTTTCTAAACAACAATTTTTTTTACAGGGTAAATAAATAAATATTTTATGGCTTACCTACCTACCTACTACTTTTGAAAGCAAGTATGCAGGGTTTATACATGTACTAAAAATACAACTCTTAAAACCATACTATTTTTTCAACTCCAAAAATTTCAGAATTTTTTAAAAATAAAATAAAATACCGATTTATTTTAATATGCGCTTATTATGGATATACATATACAAAATATATGAATATTATTTATAGTATTTTGATATTGGCAACAGTAATATGTATGTATCAATTTGTAATATTTTGTGATCTTATAAAAATCGCAGAATATTGATATTGATTTTATATAGTTTCTTTTATTAATTAATTAACTTAAATATTACACCAAAAAATATTGATATTGATGAATTTTTATATTATTAACACAACGACCACAAAAACAACATGCACAGCTATGACAAAATACAAAATTTAAGAAAACAATATAGGAAAACGTCATATTTTTTTTACCTTTTCAGTGATTTCTCGGCACCTATGAAACCTATTGTCACGATTTAAAAACAGGAACCTTTTCAAGATGTTAGTGAATCATTCTCACTAAAAACAAGCGCCCTATCTGCCCTATTGAGGGCGTTATCACAAGAACACATATTCAAATCATATTTTCTCATGACTTTTTAATTCTTCGCTCAATTCTCGGGACCAGATTAACCGATTTGGACGATTTTAAATAGCAAACTTCTCAGGATGTTAGTGAATCATTTTTTATACCAAGGAGCACCCTAGCTATCCGATTGAAGCCGTCATCGTGATTTCCACAGACGGACAGACGGACAGACGGACAGACGGACATCGTTATATCAACTTCGCTTGTTATAAGGATCACAAATATATATATTTTATGGGGTCCAGAATTTTTTTTCTAATTATTACAAACGGAATGACAAACTTATATATACCCTCTGCACACTGGAGTGGAGGGTATAAAAGCAAAAAATTACAAAGAAAAATGAAAAATTAGAAATTGAAAATAAAAAACGAAAAGCAAAATATTAAAAACGAAAAATTAAAAATTAACCAGTTGAAATAATAAATAATAATAAATACTTTTATTAGCAGAGCCCCTGCAGTTGTTTGCTATAAGTGATACATAGATAATAAAAAGATCTTTAATTACTAGATGTTTACACATCTCACCTGTGAACGGACTCACATGATTTTTGTTTTTTAAGAAAAACTTGTATTAATTAATTCTCAAAAGCATGGCCTTCAACGTAATTGATACAGCCAGTGGTGGATGACCATAACTGTATTCCCTTAAGAACTTAGTGGATGTAAAAATGTAAGTAGGTCGTTGTCTCTTTTAAAATCCAGAAGTTACTGTCTTTTGACTAACGTACGTTTCCAGGGAATAGGCTGAATAGGCTACCTATATTGCATTTAATAATTTTCTGCATTCAATGATTTACTTCATTCAGAAGTCCTTTAAATTTATGATACCTGCCACCGCAGTAAAAAGAAAGTGAAGTCACTCTAAATTATCATGAATTACTCACTAACATTGCTTTAAAAAATACCTATTCAGAAGTAAAGCTTTTAATCTGACTTCCATAGAACTAATTAAAATTACATTTATAGCACATCTTTGAATGCTCTTTTTTTGCTAGGAAATAAAGTGATTTCTCAAAAATCATTCTAAATATCTTTCCGGCGAACCACTATGGAAATTTAAATAGTCCTACCGAATAAGTTACTCATACCCAAGCACTTAAAATTTTGCCATGATAGCAATCAAATAATCAAAAATTTAAATTTCCTTCATCAAGCAATATTTATGACTGTAAAATGTTCTTTTGAACTCTACAATGACCATTTGTTATCACATTTTAGAATAAATACAAAGATGGTGTAGTTGTTGTATACAACATGGTTGTTAAGCTGCATACATATGACCCTTTTTATGTGTTGCCAACAGAAATGATGAACATTAACAACAAACAATTATGCTTTTACAAATAATTTAGATTTTCGACAATATTTTATAAATTAACATAATAAAGCTGTTAACAAGAGAAAAAACATAAATTTAAAATATTTATTTATTCCAAGAACAAAAAAGAAAACAGTTAAAACCCTTTCGTTTTTTTTAACACCTTCGCTACCCCGCTCACACATATGAATGTCTGAATATTAACGAAAGACTCTCTGTCAGTGTGTGAATAGAGCATACATAAATAAATATGTTAAATATTATAAATTGGCTTTGAGACCATTAGCATAAAGCCATGAAGATATGTGAAAATAAAATTATGGATATCAAACCAAGAACTTGAGATACGGCCAAGAGATGAAGACTATAGCAAAATAGTTGTTCATACTTAAAGCAGGACAAATTGCCATTACAATGTATTCAGTTAGAATAGTCAAGTAATCTGTTTGTCCATTGCCGCGGAACTTGAGTGTCCGGTGTATTTGTAGAGGTATGGTACGTTTGTTAAAATTTTATTATAACATTCACTTATTTATAAAAGCATATATGCAAAAACATAAATCCCATTTAATATGAACATTGTAAAAATGTATGAAGGATTTTTTTTCGCTTTTTTATTTTATTTTTATACATATTTATTAAACAAATTTTAAGTGAATATCACCACCCCCACCTTTGTGTATTATGATTTGCACACACAATGAATGAATGAATGAATGAATGTTTCAAAAAGGTAGAGTATATTTGGCGGGCGGAGGCTGTATGATTATATTCGTATTGATGGTGGTTGTGTGGTTGTAGTTTGGGGACCTTTGAAGAATAATAATAAAACATATGTTAATATTATAACTTTCAACTCCAATGGTTTTGGATATTTTTATGATATTTTTTTTTTCGTTCTTTATCGTAGTTTATTGTACAATATTTTTGCCTGTGTATGTGTGTCTTTTATGGCCATAATTTATTTTTTCTCTCTTCCCCTGTTTTCCCTTTAAATTATGGTTAAATGCATTATTTTTATTTATACTTAACCCATTCTGTGTATTGTATACCGCTGCTTTCTCAAGTAAATTGAATTGTCAAGTTTAGGCATTTTTATTGTATTTGTATTAAAAAAAAAAGAAAAGTTGAAAACATGAAAGGAATTTTAAATATGTAGTTACACCCTCCTTGTGTTATTATTTGTTTGATTTACAAATTATAAAACTATTGGTAAAACACATCTCCATATTTTTGCTCTACCCTGTAATATAAAAAAAAAAAAAAACGAAACACCAGATGCTATTTTCACTATCACAAAAAGGTATGTGGACAGTGGTTAGAACGGATTATTTTATATCCTCCACTGCATGTAATTTGTCATTTCATTTCTAGCTTACTAAAATATGAATTTGCGATCCCACAAAGTACATAAATAAATCATCATCATAAACCCTTATAACTGGAGTCAACATAGCCATGTCCGTCTGTCCGACCGTCTGTGGAAATTAAGCTCATTTATCAAATAAACCATTTCGCTCGGTGAAACTATCATGATATTGCGTTTTATTAATTTGAAGAGGCTGCTAGTTAAAATGACAAAAATCGGGCAACACTTCAACAATTTATGGCATAACACGTTAGAGTATTAAATTCGGGTGTGCCGAATCGCTGATACCCTACACATGGATTTTAAGATTACGCTAATATTTTATTGCACTATTTATAACAAATGTAAACAAATGATTTTAAAAAGTAAACAGCTTAATAAACTTAATACTAAATTATTACAACAAACACACTGATTTTTTAACACAGTGATATTGACAGTAATATCATAACTTTTCACAGGTAAATGGTGTATTTTGTGAATGAACGTGATTTTGAATGACAGATGGACAGACGGGCGGACAGACAGACGGATACCGGAGTTGCAAATATGTTAGTACAACAAACACACCGAATTTTAAAAATTTTTTAGAGGTGTCTTCACCTTTTTTTATATATCTTAGCACAATGATGTCCAGTTTACCCCGTTTTCAAAAACGACCTGCTTGAATTAATGGCAAATAATACTATCATAACCTTACCCCGGCAAGTGGTTTATTTCGTGAATGAAAGTCATTTCAATAGATAGACGGACGGACGGTCGGATAGACAAAAATCGCTAATGTCGACTTGAGTTATTGTAAGGATGAAGAATACATATAATTTATGGGGTCGCAAAATCAAAATGTACAGGGGAGCCAAAAAACGTTGTATTTGTAATTATGGGCTCGATATAAAGTTTTTAGAGCTTTTTATTTAACAGTCCTGTAGATATGGGCAATAAATACTTTATATGAAATTTTGAGTCAAAAATCTTCAGAGGAATAGATCCTAGAGAAAAACGAAAAAAAGAATATGTAAATAACACTGAAAGTGTGTGAAGATAAAACAACTTATGTCGACAAAAGTCGTTTTCTTTGAAAAAGAAAACAACCAACGCACATTGGGTTGAAATCGCAAAAAATGGAGATTAATTGAATAATGAAAATGAAGTTTTTTAAAAAATACTTATTACTCGATTAAAGAGTACTAAATTCTACATCACTACCGAATATTTCAATATTATATGTTTTTTACTTTTCTTGCTACGTAGCCTTAAAGTTAAGAAATTTTTAAGTTTTTTTCTAATAGTTGTGAAAATTGAAATTTGTCATACTTTAAAGCTAAATATTTTTATTTTTAACAGTCAAAAGTGATACTTTTATTATGGAATCTTCAACGTCAGGTATTTTAACGTAATTTAAAAAAAAAAATGTAACAAAAAATATGTAGAAATATTTTTAACTTTTTTTTTTTAAATATGTTTAAATTTGGGCTATTTTCAAAATATATGTGGAGTTTTAAATGGGAATAGGGTAAAATTGGATAAAAGTGTAAATTGTGTATTAAACTGTAGTATGTTAGCTTTCATATTTATAAAAAAAATGTTGCACGTTTTTGCGCCAATTAAATATATTTAATAAATTAAGAAAATAGCCACTCATAAAAAAGCGGTTCTTGTTGTCTTTAATTTGTTTTGTTCTCGTTTTCGTTGTTATGATTGTTATTGTTGTTATTGTTATACTACAATTTTTTTGTTTGTTGGTAGCAGTGTTGCCATAAGATAAATATGAAATAGTGCTAGGGCATTTAAAAAAAGTTGCTAAACAGCTCTTAAAAATTAATTAAAGGCCCTGCAGAGAAAAAACTAGTAAAATTACTAAACACGCAAAAAATAAAATTATTAAATTTAGAAACAATAAAAAAAAGTTTTAAAAAGAGCTAAACAAAAAAATAGTAAATTTTAAAAATGTTGGTTGCTAGATTGTGCTAGATCTAGCACCCAAGGTGTAAAAATGGCAAGCCTGGTTACTAGTTATTCGTTTTTTTTTGTGTTTGTGAAAACGTCAAATGTACTGAAAGTGCTGTAAAGTTTGTTATTGGGTAATTGGTACAAACAAATACTTTAAGCTTCTGATTTATAATATGCTACTGTCTAAACTTTTTAGGAACAAGCTCCAAAACAGTGTTTTTCTCTCGTCAGAGTCTTTACGATATTTTTCTGAATGCAGACTCTTTGCTATTTAAAGAAAAAATTAATATTTTGAAAGAAGAAATAATAAAACGTACAAACCCTGTTGATATGAAAGATTTTCAAACTAAATTTAATAGTTACGTTTTTGATTTTAAGAGTCGATGGTCTAGATCAAATAGACATGATGGCCGTTTTTGTAGAGATAATAAAAACTGGTTAGATTCTTCCATCTCATTTGTAGTGCACACAAATAAAAGAGGCCGCAAAGAAATGGAGTTTGATGAATGTTCATCAAAATCAAAAACAAAGAAATGCAAGGATATAAGAGATAAGTCATCGCTGTCTGTGTTAGGCTATGCCACTCAAATGAGTTTACGAGCTTCTGGCCATATAGAAGCATCAAAAATATTGAAAGATGTTACTTCTTCCCCATCTAGAGCTGCAAAATATAAGGCAAGTTTGACATCACAAGAACGTGCAAAACAACTAAGTGCAGAATCTGCGCTTATAGTGCTGGCAGAAGCAAAGCTTACTCGTAGCCAGTATAATGTGATTAGAAAAGCTGCTCCGGAGAAGTTTCCTTCTTACACAATCGTCCAACATGCGAAAAAAGATTGTTACCCAATGGAAGACGCAATACGAGTAACCGAAACAACAGCTCAAATAAGTCTGCAAGCTCTTCTTAATCACACTGTTGAGCGTTTAGTTTTACTGCAAAAAGATGTTATTGCCACCTTATCTGATTACGAATTGTCAAAAATTATCTTATACACAAAGTGGGGATTTGATGGAAGCTCCGGACACAGCTCATACAAACAAGCTTTCCATGGTCATGGTGCAAGTGACGCAGCGGTTTTCATAACGTGCATTGTTCCACTTAGAATGGTGTGTCAAAAAAAAGTTATCTGGCAAAATCCTCGCCCATCATCAACAAGATTTTGTAGGCCATTAAAAATTGAATTTGTTAAAGAATTTTTGAGTGTCTCCACACAAGAAAAAAAAAGGGTGGATGAAGAGATAAATGAGCTTGAAAATTCTCTAGTATTCACAGAAGACAGATCTGTAAGCGTAGCTCATAAGCTTATGTTAGTAATGGTAGATGGAAAAGTTTGCAATGCACTCACAGACACAAAATCAACCCAGAGGTGTTATTTATGTGGGTCATCCAGTAAAGATTTTAATAATGTGGAAAGAATGATCGCCAAGGAGGTAAAAACAGTTACGTTGGATTTTGGTCTATCTATATTACATGGTTGGATTCGTTTTTATGAATGTCTTTTACACGTGTCGTATAAATTACCAATAAAAAAATGGCAAGCTAGAACTGATTCCGATAAAACAATAGTTGCTGAAAACAAGAGACGAATTTAAACGGAATTTAGAAATAAAACTGGTCTTATTATAGACCAACCAAAACCCGGCTTCGGCAATTCGAATGATGGCAACACGGCTAGAAGATTTTTTGAAAACGCTAGTATATCAGCAGATATAACGAAAATTGATTTTGAACTAATTGAAAAGATGCACACAATTTTAATTGTTGTATCTTCTGGTCATGAAATCGATGTTGAAAAATTTCGGCAATTATCATATAATACAGCTCGACTTTTTGTAGAGAAATATCCGTGGTTTAACATGCCTCCTACTCTGCATAAGTTTTTAATACATGGTCCAGAAATCATTTCGCACGCTTTATTACCGATTGGCCAACTGTCAGAAGAAGCACAAGAAGCTCGAAATAAGGATTTTAAAAACTACAGAGAAAACTTTTCGCGTAAATGTAGCCGGGAGGAATCGAATCGGGATATACTAAATAGGTTTCTATTAACCTCAGATCCAATTATTTCTGGAAAAATGAAGTTAAATAAAAATAAAATAAAACACCTCCCAAAATCAGCAGTGGAGCTATTAATTTCGCCGTCAATTTTGCCGACAGAAACAGAAATCGCTTATTATATAGATGACGATGATGAGGGTGACGGTGTCGATGGATGGGAATCTGAAGAGTTTGGACATATATTCTAAAAAAACAGGTTAGAAACACTTTACAAAATAAAATGTGTATATTTTTGCTACTTTTTCGATAAAAGGCTATAAATATAATTTTCATTTCTCGAATAATATAGGAAAACAGTACAAAAACCAAGAATAACATCAACAAAATGATTTAATGACTAGACAAGTGTGGGACAAAATGGGTTAAAGTTCCAAAATTGTCATTTTCACTTGGTGGTGTAAGGTACAACACTCATAGCAAATTTCATCAAAATCGGATGTCGTAAGGCTCTCCAGTTGCTTGATTTGAGAAATATTAATGCAAATTCTTTAATATAATATTAGTTAAATTAAATAAATAAAAAAAAGTTCTCTTCAAAAGTATACAATATTTTTGTTTTTTTTTATAACTTATGTATAACTAATCCAAAAAAAATACTACCTAATCAATTAGACCCTTCGTTGAATTAATCTCCATTTTGGGGAAATCGAACCCACTGTGCAACGCAACCACCCATGCAGACATAAGTTGTTATTGCTTGAAAAATTGATTTTTTTTATTCGTCAACAAAAAGTTAACGGGACTTAGGATGTGAATATAACAACGTATCAAGAATAATAGTGACAAAAAATAACAGAAATAAAGACACAAGTTTTTATAAGTGGTTATAAACTGAAAAATAATCCAAAATTATTTTGCATTTTTTTTCATTAATAACAACGTATGTCGCTATGTGTCGTTTTCTGAGAAAATAACTTGTCAGCAATCAAACGTAGGTTGACATACGTCGGTAGTGCTGCAAATTAATTTAATAAACATTTAAGTTACGTACGTCGTTAATTAAAGAAAAAACTCAGAAATGGTCAATATCTTTGATTTAAAAATTTAACACATGTTAAGAGCGTTAAAAATTAATATACTTAACATCGTTAACTCAAAACTGACAAAAATGGACATACGCGGTTATTCCAGAAAACCACAGATTTGTGCCTGTATAAAATATACAACTACAGTAACATACTTAATATACTTACAATCATCACTGACTTATTATGTAATGTTTAATAGTTAACTAGAAGAGCCCAGCTCTCGAAGTTCGATTAAAAATTCTAGGAATTTTTTTTTTTTTTTTTTTTTTATTAAATAAATAATTTTATAAGACCCTAAAGGTATGCTAATCAAATTTAGCTAATTCACCATTCAGCACAAAGCTTTCGATATTTATAATAAACAATAACACAGCATGTGTCTTATGCATGTGTTAGTAGCAACTTTAAATGTGCATTACTCCAAAAAAAGTTCCAGACGGTGCACATCTGTAAAGATGGTGGACAGCTAATAAGAAGTACCTTTCAAATGAGGTGAGCTTGATCAAAATCGGTTTGTAAACATAATTTTTGCTTTGGTCACAAGAAATTGCCTTGGCTATTAATATTATTTAATAATTAATACCATATAGGATATACTTTTCATAAAGAAGTGAATTTTATTCAAAAATTATATTGTTTAAAAAAAGGATCTTTCCCAAACATGTAGTTTCGCAAATTTTTTTGATAAAAAGTACATTTTCTTATCAAAGAATCTCTTCCGAGAATAGATAGAACATACGAAAGGATTAGCTGTCACAAGAACTTTCAATGGTCGCAAAAGTTTCCCATAATTAGACGTCAAGAATGCGCTTCATTAAGACAAGCCGCGGTCAACATATCGCACCTGTACCTCTAAAGTGAGTCAACTCAAAACTTACAAATTTTCAGTAGAGGCAAAAAACGTTTTTTTTTTTTTTATATTCGCTATAAAATTTAAAAACAGTTGTTTCCTTGTAAAGAATTGCGAAAATTAAGTAAATAACAGTAGTTGTTTTTGTGATTTTTTCAGTGATCACCAAAAATAAAAATTTTTTTGGGTGCAACTCAAAATACATCTTTTTAGTGGATTCTAAAGAAGCTACTCTTATAACACAAAGAGAGTTACAACTGTATTTTTTTTTTTTTTTGCGAAAGAGTAGAAAAATCGATGTAATATTTTTACAGTGGATAGATATGACCACTGTGTATCGTTTTCTTGCAAAAAGTGAAAATTTAAAAATTTTGAGTTGACTCACTTTAGAGGTACAGGTTCGATATGTTCTAGTGTTAAAGCCTCGTATTGTTCTTTCGAACAAAAAATTTTTTGGATTAAAATTTAATTTTTTGTATTACTTTTTACAAATTCAAGTTGTATCGGGCTTAAGAGAGCACCAAATACTAAATAACTAGCTTTTCTAAGAAAAGTACTTCTCGTCCATTTCTCGAAAAAGTACATTTCTAAAAAATAACACTTTCTTTAAAAAAATTTTCTTTTCTTAGAAAATTAATTTGTTTTAAAAAGTAGCGGAGAAACTTTTCTAAAAAATATGTTTTCTTGTTTTCTTAAAAAAATAAATTTTCTTAAAAACTATCTTAAGAAATATATTTCTCAGAGAGAGTAGAGTACCCTTTTTAAAAATTTTAACTTTTTCCTATAAAAATGTACTTATTCCCAAGCAAGTACTTTTTCCTTTCGTTCAGAAAAGTAATATTCTTATAAAAGTTATTTTTCGTCCAGATTTGCCTTTTCTTACAAGAGTACCTCGTATTACAAAAGTAAATTTTGAAAAAAAAAATAAATTTTGTTAAGAAAGTAAATTTTCTTAAAAAATTACTTTAAAATGTTTTTCAAAAATTGTTTTTATTAAAAGAGTAAATTTTCGTTAACGATCAGATTTTCTTCAAAAAATACATTTTCTTCAATAAGTGCTTTCTCTTAAAAAAAGTAAAATTTCTTAAAAAGTACATTTTCATAAAAAAAAGTTTATATTCTTAAAAAAAACTCTTATTCCTATACCACAACGTGTAACTACAAAAAACCTTTTTTTTTTATCGATTGACTCAAGTTAACGCTCTGAGTCGATTTAGCGTTGTCCGTCCGTCCGTTCGTCCTACAGATCGCATATATGAATATATTGAGATGAAATTTGGTACATAAGCTTCTATCGGCCATAAGATGAACTCTATTGATATAGATGAAAATCGGTTCATATTCAGACCTAGTCCCCATATAAATGATCCATATGAGATCGACCTATATTGCCTTAATATCCAAATTTTACTATACATCTCGGCCAAATTGGGTCTGTGAACGTTTATTACTCTCATTAGTCAGTAGTCCAAAAATTAACCCTATACGACCATTCTTAGGCATAGCCCATAAATGAAGCTGATTCCCTACCGTCACTTAAAAATATTCCACATATTTTTCCCAAATTTTGCTGGTATATGTTTTTACAAGAAATAAGTGACATCACCAAATATGGTTCGGATCGGTCCATTATTCAACCTAGTCCCCATATAGAAATAAGATTCGACATGGACTTTTTCATATTCGAAGGCAAACAAATAATAGCAATGTATCGTAAATTTGCTTTATGCTTATTGTCTATATCTAATTAGTTGGACCTAAGACATAGGGTCTCTAAACGCATGGTATAAGGTATCGTATAATTATTTTCTTATTTGTTTACAATGGTAAAATTTCCTAAAAAGTAGCTTTGCTTAAAAAATATGCCTTTTCTAAAATAATAAAATAGCTGGTCTTATGAGAGGTACTTTTCTTAATAAATAATTTCTCTTAAAGAAGTACATTTTCTTCACAAAAAAGTTCTTATGCTTAAAAAAGTAAAATTTTTTTTGATTGAGTTTGAAATTATTCAGGCTCACGATGAAATATTTTTACTTTAAATAAATCAAAAACATTAGCACATTTGTTTCAAAAGACTGATCTATATTCTGGATGACAGGTTACACAGCTTTATAGAAATTATTACAATTAAAAATACGGGGGACACGCCATTAAAGCTACGTGTAAGTTTAGCAAAAACAAATTGCTTTTCTTGTTTTTTCAAAACAAAAACAAACACGTATATAGTAGTATACAATGTGTACTCATATACAAACATATTTGTTTCAAACTTGTTTAATATTTTGGTTTGTTATATTGGAAGAGGTTTAAATAGTATAACTTTTGCTTGGATTCTCATTTGGTTGTTATCAGCAAATGTATATGAATTTAACTTTTCACCAAAGAAACTATCTACTGCTTTTGGTTACCGATTAAAGTTGGTGGCTCTTCCCGAAGCATCTGTATAACCGTTCATGCAGAATATAGATCAATTTTTTAAAACAAACATGCTTTTGGTCTTGAGCCTGAATAATTTCAAACTCAATCATTAAAATCATTGTGACTATTGTGACTAAATTTTGGAGTGAATATCAGCCAGAAGCATTGGAAGAGCTACCAATGCATCCAGAAAAAGTAACAGTTTGGTGCGGTTTATGGGCTGGTGGCATCATTGGACCGTACTTCTTCAAAAATGATGCGAATCGTAACGTAACTGTGAATGGTGAGCGCTACCGAGAGATGATATCCCACTTTTTTTTGCCCAAAATGCAAGAGCTTGACTTGCATGACACATGGATTCAACAAGACGGTGCCACATGTCACACAGCACGCGCAACAATGGACTTATTGAGAGGCGAGTTCGGTGAACATTTTATTTTACGTTCGGGACCGGTCAATTGGCCGCCTAGATCGTGCGATTTAACGCTTTTAGACTATTTTTTGTGGGGCTATGTTAAAGCTCATGTCTATACAGACAATCCCGCTTCAATTGACGCATTGGAAGACAACATTGAAGCATTTATTCGTGAGATACCGGCCGAAATGTTGGAAAGGGTATGCCAAAATTGGACTAAGCGGATGGACCATTTGAGGCGCAGTCACGGTCAACATTTGCATGAAATAATCTTCAAACATTAAATTATATGGACCGTACTATCGACTCAAATAAAGATTTCATGAATTTTTCTGAATTTTATGTGTTTTTTTCTTTTTTGAAAACTTTCCTATAGCTCTTAAAAAATCACCCTTTATAAAGATCGAAAATAAGATTTTTTATTTTTATAGAAACTGTTCAAATTAAAGTATTTTTTTTTTTTTTAAATTAGTATCTTTTAACAACATAAGAGTGTTAAATTCGGCTATACCGCATATTTGACACCCTCCACCTGGATTAAACATTTACATTACAAACACACAGAGTTTTTAAAATTTTTCAGAGGTGTCTCCATATTTTAGGTCATATCTTGGCGCAGTGATGCCCGAGTTATGGCATTTTAAATACAAACCCTGATCTAATGAGCGTGATTTCAACAGATAGATGGACGGACGGACAGTCGGACGGAAGGACAGGCGGACATCACTATATCGCAAATGCATTTTTCGAAGCATTAAACACGGAATGACTTTGGTGTGGAGGGTATAAAAAAAACTTTGGTTAAAAATAAAATTTAGTTAAAAACTACTTTTTCTTAAAAAAGTAAAATTTCTTAAGAAAGTGTATTTTTTTGTAAAAATAACATTTTATTAAAACAAAAATTGGTTTTATTAAATAATTACCTTTGTCCATGCAAACAGTCAACTTTCTTAAAAAGTAATTTTTTTAAAAAAGTACGTTGTCTGAAAAAAGGGAATTTTCTTAGAAAAGTGTATATTTTTTTCTATAAAGAAATATTTTGCTTTTAAAGTGGCAAAAAAAGTATAATCTCTTAAAAACTTTCCTCAGAAAAATAGTTCGTTAAGAACTTTTCTCGAAAATTTACTTTTTCTTAAAAAAGTTACTTTTTATATAAAAAAGTAGCTATTCCTGAAAAAGTACATTTACATAAAAAATTATATCCAAGAATACATTTTCGTCTAAAATTACCCTTTCCCACAAAAAAAAAAATTTTGTGAAGAAACCCCCTTTTTCAATAATAATTTTCTTTAAAAATATACTATTTCTCACAAAAGTACCCCTTTTAAAAAAAGTACTGTTTTTAGAAAAGTTAATTTTCTCCATTTTCTTAAAAATTTACATAAAAATTTACTTTTTCTCAGAAAAGCTTTTTTTTAAAGTATATTTAATAAAAAATATATCCTTTTTCACAAAATATATTTTCAAACAAAAAATTAGCTGTTCCTGATAAAGTACATTCCCATAAAAAAAAATATTATTTTGTTAAAAACACATTTTGCTTCAAGAGTACGTTTTCTTCAAGAAAAATGTTTTCTTACAAACGGATATTTGCTTAAAAGAGTTATTTTTCTTAAAAGAATACTTTTTCTTAAAAAAAGTACTTTTCATAAAACAGTGCATTTTTTAAAAAAAGTACATTTTCCTAAAAAAAATAACAGTTTTTTTTTTATTTATCAACGGGTTACTTAAGTGTGGTTCTTCGTTATATGGACATTTTTTAAATGTCGGGGTCCAGTTTATTTCCTTTCTATGTAAAACTAATAAATGTGAAGTCTCGTCGGAGATCGATCGAAAATTTAAGTGTGGGTAAAATGTGACTTTTTTCAGTTTTTCCAAAAATTTCGTTATACATTTTATTTTTTCCGACAAGTTGTTATATGAATCGATTTCCGTATTAAATTATCTTTTCCAAAAGTTATATAAATTCAAAATCGAATAAAAACCCGCCAAGAAATAGCAAATGTCCAAGACCACTTTCGTTCCAAATAAAAAAAGTGTTAGGTCATGAATTTTGGTGGCAGTTTATTCAACTTTAAGAAATTGATTAAAGCCCAAGACTTTCTGGTCTCTATACTTATAAGCACTCAGATGTGAGGTATTGTTTTATTATCACGTTGTTAATCTATTGTGCAATGAGACCGAAAATAAATAATTTTTTCGAAAAAATTTTGAAAAATTAAAAAAACTTTATTAAACAAAATTTTAAAAATTTTTTTAAAGTTTAAATTCATGTTAGAGATTAATTATGTGTATTTTTAGGTAAATTCCTCTGCGATAACTTTTTTAAAAGGATTTATTTTTTGTGGACTTCGAGAAAAATGAAACTTTTGTAAAATATTTAGTAAAGGTAATCTTTCTTAATACTTTTTATCAAAAATTAATCAGTTTTCTACTTTAAAATGTTTTTTTTTTTCATCAATATAACTATGGGTTAGGGAAACAAATAATTTGACATTAACCCATTTGGATTTGGCGCCTCAAACGACCCCAAGCGAGTTTAGGCGAATAAGTCAAAAAATTCAAATAATTTTCAAGAGTTGTTGAATTTTTAAAAGTATTACTTAAAATAATTTAATTCTTAAAAATTCAACAACTTGTTAAAAAAATTAAACGAAATTTTTATAAAATCTGAAATAAGTCACATTTTCCAAATATAAATACACTTGAAATTTTCAATCGATTTCCGTCGCGACTTTTCTTTATACGATTCTCCCCAAACTTCACATTTAATAGTTTTATATAGAAAGGAAATTACATGAAAACTGGTAAGTTTGGCTACACCATAAAAATGGACTAGAGTATATCCTTGAGATTCTACCTAAAAATCGACCTGGTTAAAAGTCTTTAAAATACTAACACATTTTGGATATGACACAAAAAGGTGTAGACCAAAATAGAAGAAGGGTAAGTTTTTAGAGTCTCTCTGTATTTTATTTTAGTTTTTTAAAAACTTATAAAATTCTTTAAATTCTAAGAAATTGTTACGATTCAACAAATCTACCATAATACTATAATAGAAATTCTGAATAAAATAGTTGAAGTAAATTGATATTTTCAAAGAAATTGATATAGCATGTACAATAGGGCGGGTCGATTTAAAAATCGCCGAAGTGACAAGGAAAATCGTGTTCTAGGGATCAAAATAAGAAACTTTGGCCGAAGAAATCATATCTCTAAAATGAATTCTGATTTCCCGACTTTTGACCTGTGTGTCTGTCTGTCTCACTTTGACCCATTTAGAGTGCCCCAATCAAGTAAAATTTTATGATCGACCCCACTAACTTTGGGGGCCGACCCAACCATGCCAATGGCACACCTCCTGGAACCCCCTGGAGGTTCCCCATAAAAACATTTAAAAAAATCACCATTTTTTGTTTAGAATTGGGCTGACTGTTTGATTTAATATTAAAAATAACACTCATACGTATACCTATCTTCTACCTGCTAATAAATAATAATCATACGCCTTGACTATGTTATGTTATTCAAAAAGATCGATCGGGTGAGGGTATATAACTCTTAGATCCTTCCGAGACTATGCGTGACTGCGTGACTACCCCAAAATTATTCTGTAGTCACAACAAGACTATGGGCCAAGTTTCAGATCAATTCCATGGGGGGGAATGTGGTTGCCCCATGACAGATAGACAGACAGACAGACAGGTCAAAAGTCGGGAAAACAGAATTTCTTTTAGAGATATGGTTCCTTGGGCAAAGTTTTTTATTTTGATCCCTAGAATATGATTTTCTTTGTCACTTGAGCGATTTTTTGCCTCCCTACAAATCGACCCACCCTTATGTACAATAAATGTATTTATTACGACCTTAGTTGTTATTATGTTTTCTTTAATTATTTCTGTTTTTTATTGAAAGTTTTCTTTTTACAAAAAATATTCTGTATGTTATTAAAATCACGGTCATTTGAACTTTATGAAAATATTAATTTAATGTTTTAAGTTGTATGTTAGAATAGTCTCTTCATATGATTTACAGTTTTTGTTTTTCTTCATTTTAATAAAACCCTCCACATTTAATAATGTTTAAGAAATAATGATGATGATGATGATGATGATAAACATATAACTAAAGCTGAAAATTCCACTCAATTACTTTATGATTTGAAATGTCTTTATTGTTTTGAATTGACATTTACTGCAGTTTCGTAAAGTTTTCTTTCGTTTATATTTACAGCTGTATATAGTTTTATGCTATCAAATGTTTTTTTTTTCTTTTTTTTTATTTAAGTATAAGTTTTCACATAACATCGATTGGTTTATATGATTTTCTATATTTTAGAAGGAAAAATCTATAAAGGACTTTTATTGTGTAGAGCAGAAACGAAGTTGATATACCCTTTAAGCTAAAGAATTTGGCTGCCGTGTAGCCAAATTCTTTTTCAAATTCGTTTTTGAAAATTTTCGCAACAGCACTGCCATGCACATACATGTGCCACGTTAGTTTCAATGGTAGCTCACATTCTGGAAAGTTTATTGGCTTTTTCACATTACACTTATCTGACAAATTATTATTTTACAGACAAGCATGTGTCTGCATTTGTACGAAGAAGACGCACACGTAGAAGCAGCAGAGCATTTGTTGTACAGTTTGTCAATAAAGTTAACGTACACACTAAAACAATAGAATAACCTAAATGTTTGAAAAGTAAATTTCAAAATATTACTAACAACATCTACATTATAAACAACAAAGAGACATTAACTACAAATACCTAAAAAGGTAGTCCGTTGTATTACTGTACATCAAAACACTTTGAGCTAGAAAGAGATTATGTACATACTTGATTCAAATAGTCACGGATCTAAAATCCGCCCATAAATCGGTGACTATTTGAATGAAGTGCATAGTCTCTTTCTAGCTCGATACACTTTGTCTAAGGTACAATGTTGGTATTCCGCCCAAATAATAGGATTTCTCAGGATCCCCAAAATAGGTATTTCTTTGATCAATGATTTCAGTGTTGAGCTAAATCTCTTTTCGACGATAATGATCTTTTTGTTTGGTAATAGAGAATCTAAAACGTGGAAAAATAGTAAGAAACACCCTCGTAGTCCCCAGACTCAAATTTAGCAACTTTATGAATTGCTGGCAAAACCGATAAAAACCAAAATACTGCGTCCCAAAGCTGTCGTTGGCTCTGGTGGCATTAATCAATTAAGGGCTGGGAGCCGTTATAAAGGCTAACGGAAGTTCCACAAAAATATAAAAAGTGATATCGAACGTTAAAGTTTAAATTAAGAATAATATTAGAATATATTACTGTGAACGCCTCGGTTTCTAAGAACCGGGTTTTCAGTTTAAGATGAAACCCGTCATCTTAAATGTTGATCGAATACCCGAATCGAATACCATATATCACTATGTGGTCAGGGTAGAATGAATTTGTGCTGATGTCTGTAACTAAGCAGTATGATCAGTATGATCGACGTCGAACCACTTTCTGAATCGATTTAGCGACGTCCGTCCTTCTGTCCGTCCGTCTGTGTGTACATGTAAACCTGGTAATCAAACTACAGGTCGCAAATAGGAATATATTTTGACGAAATTTAGTATATAAGCTTCTATCCGCCATTTGTATTGGTGAAAATCGGTTCATGTTCAGACCTAGTCCCCATACAAATGACCCCTATAAAATCGACTTAAATTGCCATAATATCCACACTATAATATATATGTTGGTCAAATTGGGTTTGTATATGTTTATTACACCCATTTACCTAAAATAAACCATATAGGACAAATTTTAGTCAAAGCCCCCATATGAAGCTGATTCCCGATCTTCACATAAATCTACCAAAAAACAAAAATATTGCGCAGATTTTTCTAAATACCAAATACGGTCAGGATCATATAGCGATTAATTTTTTCAACAAAATAAAATATTTCATAGCACAAATATATTTTACATATTTTGTTATATTTTCAACACTATTTTTGTTTTGTAGCCAACAAAAATAGAAATTATCCTAAGTGTAATTTATTTTTGACAGGCTGTAGTCGTGTAGCCGCTGTCGTCTATGTGTTTCGTGCATAAGTCTGGCTTGTAAAGGTTGTTTTTGTTTTTTGCTTAGATAGAACTTTCGAACGTGTTAACTGTCAAAGCAACAGATGTACATCTCACTATTTATTATTTATGATTAGTATATATTGGCAAATCAGCATGCATAGACTCACGCTTGAACAGCGCTACCAAGTCATGTATTTTACATTATATTTAAAGTAAAAGCATTTGTTCTTGAGCCTGGAAAAAATGTTCAAACTCAATTATTGAAGAGATCAAAAACAATATTTTGACACTTGTATAAATATAGAATAACCAAGGTTCAGAAAATACACACATGAAACACACAATGTTCTGTTCAAAAGCAGCCAACACATATCTTTATTTTCATATCAATTATGTGCGTCTCTAAATTTTCTACGGTGCCCAACACAACCATGACTGTGTTCGTTTTAATATTTCGTTATTTACACGAACATTTTTGTATCACATACTTTTTGTTTCAATCACACATAAAGCACACATTTTTGAGTGTTGCTTTATTTGAAGTTCATGTTCTGGTACGTGTACTGAAAAAAAAAACACAGAACATGTACAATAAACAGGTTCGAGTTCAGTTATATTTTAAGTCGTGTTGTGGCTCGTGTAGTAAGAAAAAACAGAACATGTACAATAAACAGGTTCGAGTTCAGTTATATTTTAAGTCGTGTTTAAGTTAAAAAACAAATTTTTGATGTTTTTTATTGCATATTTAATATTATAGTATTAAGAAAAAATAATTTATAAAGTTGTTTACCTTTTTAATAAGACCTTTTATTTAACATCTTTCAACACATATCTCCACTCATTTCTATCACCAACCACCACACATTACGTTTTTAATAAATTTTTCTTCTTCTTTAAATTAACTCTTATCTTAAAAGAAAACAATCAACTAAATAAAATAAAATTTTCCCAAGGCAATCAATTTTCCATCTATTTTTAGAAATAGCACCAAACTTATTGTTCATTTTAATTTATTTTTTTTATTATTTTTTTTTTCGTTTTGCACTAAACTTTATTAAATACGTTTAATGTACAAGCAAGAATCATATATTTTTTTATTACAAATTATAATATATAATATATAGCTCTTTTTTAACAATTCCAGTTTCATATTTTCTCCTACTACATTTTTCCTTTATTCTGTTTTTAAACACTTCTTTGGCAACCCTCAAAATGGCTGCTCTCCTCATCCTCTTCTATATATGATTCTTGATATAAGGTGTACGTAAACTTTTTTGACTAACTAAAGTATCAATACATATTGCAATGTTTTTGGTACATCAACTTTTTATGAACAATTTGTTATATTTTCCCTTTGTCTTCATTATTTTGTCAGATAAAAACTTATTAAACTCTATTTCATTAAAGACACATATAAAAATCACCAAAAATATATAAAACTATATCAAAGTAGAAAACTTTAAAATAAAGTTTAGAGGGGAAGGAAACTATAAAAAATAAGTTGTCAACTTTTAAGTAATTGCAATTGCAATTTAAATAATGTAAAATTTTGCTGCTAAATACGAGAAGGGTACAAAATTAAGCAAAGTATACAAAACCAGCAGAATCACACTAATAAGAAAATTGCAGTTTTTTGAAAATAAATAATACAATACCTTATCCAAATTAAAGATAAAGATTTTTTTGATTAGAATTCTTTATAACAGCAAAAAAAAATCTTTTTCTGGGCTCTCTAAAAGCCTCAGGAGCTTTACAACTATAATGAATAAAAGTTTTAGAACTTGCTTAAATTTTGAAATTAAATTATTTAAGCATTTACAATTTTATATATATATTCCACATTGTCAAATAAACAATTAGGGAATTAAGTAACTTGAAATTATCTTTACACAAAACAGTTAATAATTAATTATTTATAACAATAAATTCATGTATTCAATGTAAAAAAAAAACAGATATTTTTATTCTTAAATAAATTTTAAATATAACACAATAAACACACAAACATATATTAAATTACATTATTATTAATATTTGTTTAATAATAAAAAACAAAACCTGCATTGTGATTTAGAAAAACGATTAATTTAATCATATATGTAAATAAAAGTTAGAAAAAAAACACAGTAATTTGTTTAGAGACCATGGAAAAATATTTCAAATAGTGCAAGACGAACAAGACACGAGCTACGCTACGCTGAACAAAGGTATAATTTTTCCAAAAAAGTACATATTCTTATAACAACAGTACTTTTTCTCTAAAAAGTAAATTTATTTAATAAAGTACATATTCTTTAAAAAAAAATAATTCTTTTTTAGAAGTACCTTTTCTTAACAAGTAACGTTTCATAAAAAGAAAATTTTCTTAAAAAGTATCTTTTTTATAAAAAAAAGGGAATTTTCGTAAAACTGCACTTGTACTTAAAAAGGTACATTTTCTTAAAAAAGTAACTTTTCTTTAAAAAAAAAATACCCTTCTTGAACAAAGTACCTCTTTTTATGTAGTAAACTTTCTTAACAAAAAATCATTTTTAATGAGTAAATTTTCATAAAAAAGTATCTCTTTTTAAAAAAGTGATTTTTCTTTATAAAAAAGCTATCTTTTCTTAACAAACCACCTTTTCTTTAACAACTTTTCTTAAGAAGGACATTTTCTTAAAAAAGTATTTTTTCCTAATCCATTCTTTGCCGCCATTTTGGATACACCTACTTAATTATTGATGGACTGACAACAGATAATAAAACACTATGTTATCTTCCAATCTCACCAAATCAATATATAAGGAGGCATTTTCAGCCATTTTCAGTTTCATAAACTAGATATAATAGTTTTTATAACTAAAATATCACTGTGCCAATTTGGGTACAACGACCACAAGTGTACTAAGAATATTGTACTCATTAAAACGAAAGCACACGAATGTACGAACGATTACAAAACGTAGATAAGTTAAATACTTACAGATCCCAGCTGTCGAAATTCGAGTGCAAATTCTAGGAAATTCTATTTGTTCATTTAATAAACTATTTGATAAGACCCCAAAGGTGTGCTTATCAATTTTAGCCAATTCACAATACAGCACTTTTTATTGTCGTTATTGTCGTTATCGATTTATGTTCAAAAATTTTTTTTGTCGATACTGACGTTATTGGTTTATATCCAAAATTATTTTTCAATTCAACACAGGCCTTTTTGCAAGCACATTAATAAATTTAATAAACACACACTGTAGATCTGATGGACAGTTAAAAGGAAATACCTTTCAAATGAGGTATGCCTGGTCAAAGTCGGGGTAAATCTGACCAAGTTACATCGGTCACAAGAAATCGCCTTGCCTATTACTATCATAATATATGTTCATAATGTTGCTATTTTTTTGGATTCCGAAAAGAGCAGTGATGATGGAACGTTGCCTGCCGAAAGAGCTCGAGTAAGAAGCAATTTGCCACGTTGTGAAGGGCCTAGTGTCGATATATTAATACGCCAAAGAAAACTTATTCATCCCTTTTAAATTATAATGAGGGCACGGAGTAGTATAAAAATTAGCAAAGTAATAGTTTATATGGAGGAGAAGTGCGGAATTTTAAAATTTATGCATAATATGTGTTAAAAATATATCAGATTAAATAAATTAAATATACATAACAAATAATTTTATAAGACCTTAAAGTTATGCTAATAAATTTAAGTTAATTCACAATTCATCGAATTTCATCATAGTTGTATATCACGCGCCCTGTGTTAAATTGCGTATTACCTAAAATTGTTTAGCGTACCTTTATGATCTTATAAAATTAATTTTATCATAATTTTTTATGTATACAGATAAAAAACATAGAAAGAAAAAAATTTTAAGAAAAAATAAAATCTCCTGGAATTTTCACTCGCATTTCGAGTGCTGGGTTATGATAGTAATAATAAATCGATCAGCAATGAATGTTTCGGCTTGGCTGAAGTGTATATCAAATTATTTGAAAACGTATACGGAAAACGAAGACCGATTGCAAAATGCAATTCATATGAAAAAAAAATCGAAAGATTTGAGTACTGTTCAAATATTAGCAATTGTTTTTCGATGAAAAAATTCTTGCAAAGATTTTCGGCTTCACTCAAATTATAGGCTTTTCAAAATAAGCGACATAACTTTAGTGTTATAGCATGTTCAGACGGCAAAATGAACCACTTGATTCGCTCACTGAATCACGATTGCGAACCTTGTATTCAGACGATTGTTCTCGTTTCATTTTGTTAAATGTTTCTATTTATTTTGTTGCACGTATTCATTTTTGTTTTCTTTTTGTTTATATATTTTGGACAGCTAGTTCAGATAAATTAGCGACAATTTGTATCAAAATTGGAGATGATAGTAAATTTTACGTGGTTCTCAGCAAGGTTCAAAATGAACCAAGATCATTCGCTCTCAAAATATTGTATGGCGAAACATGTTGATTCAATCATGATTGGGGTGCGAACCGTGAGTGAGAGAGCGTCTGAACATAGTATTACTGTTGCAGAGCTAAAAATTTTCATTTTTACACTAGGCATGACACCAATGTCTCTGTCTAGGAAAATATTTAAGGAAATAAAATGAAATGTCCACTTTGCTGATAATAAAGATGCTCCCAACATGGCTGACAAAATGTTTAAAGCACGGAAACTTTCAGGTATTCGCAACGAAAAGTTCAACTATTAGGGTATTTTCCACGAACATACTCCTACTGATGAATATATGGTCAAGAATTATGGTAAAATAATTCAGCAATACAATTTATTCGAGCCTGTTTGACTTATTTACAAAAATTGGGTTGCAGCAAGTTCCTCTGTTGTGATATATATTGTGGTAAATCAGCTAATTCTGGTACTGTGCATTTGAGAACGAGAGTGCTGTTAAATAAGTTGACAGCAAAGTCTGCATATCACAAAGCCTTTCTTTAAAAAACTTTTCACAAGTTTCTATCACAACGGAAATCGCTGGTGTTGTTAATTTGGTTACGCCGCACTGTGGTCAATATTTTGAGATAGCTGCCAAAACTCCTTTTGGTTTTTGTTCTCCGATTTTAAAGTTATTAGACTCATATGAAAGTAGACGGTAGTAAACTTCGGGAGGAGCCAAAAAATTAGAACTCTGTTTCAACTATTTCACTGAGAACAGGGTGGTCCAAAATGGGCTTTTTCAGAATTTAGTAAATTTATGATATTTTTAGTTAATTTTTAAAGTTTAAATGATCATAACTTTTTTGTTTTTCAAGATTTTTGGACGGAATGAATTTTGTGTTGTAACTTAACTTATTTCCTATTACTGGTAAAAAAATTGAAGCTCTACTTTTTTCAAAACAATTTAAATTTTTTTTTTAAAAAAGGTCAAATTTCTCGGAAATTTCCTACTTCATAGAGCACAACTCCTCTGAGTCAAGCTTAGTCAAAACACGAATTTACCATTTTGTAGTCCTAACTCTCGCCTACATTCCTATATATACATGTCCATGCATCGGGACTGAACTTTTTGAGCTACAGCAATTTTTCTGACCCAAGGTAAGATATTCGGTACAAATGCACGTCATATTTTTTGAGAAGTTATTTGTATGTGAAAGTGGCTATTATGCATATATTTTGATGAAATTTTGTACAAGAGTTCTTATGGACCCAAAAAATAATTCTGTTGAAATTAGGAGAAGTTGGCCCATATTTGGACCTAGTCCACATAGAAGGGTGTATCAAAATTTTGACAAAAATGACAATAGAACTCTCAAATTATGTGGTATCTGGCAATTCATTTGGAAAAGGTAAAAAAGATTTTATTGCCATCTACTTCAATGGAAATAACTGGTAAAACCAACTACCTGTTATATTATGTTTCAAAGAGGTAAAAAAGATCATGTTGAAACTTCGAGCAATAGTATATTAATCCATGCATTAATTTTTTTTCTTCATTATTGTTTAAACAATGGCTAAATTCAGTTATAGTGTTCTATCTGATATATATTTTGAACGGAAAGATGAAAACGACATTATTTTACATTCCATTCTTCAAAATATGCGACAAACAAGAAATTAAAATTCATAACTTAAAAATAAAAAACTTTTTAAATACTTTAAGAAAACGGTACAATCAATATTCCAGAAACAAGAAATTGTTTTACTCACGCAACCAAGAATGGCTAAGAAATAAACTTATTTTTAAAAAGCCATCAGTAACTACCACGGAAACTGGAAAAGGTGGTCGACCAGCAAAGCCAATTGATAATTGTAGTGAAAGATCACGAAGACGCAAGCCTAAACATATCAATGAAGAAGTTTCTTGTAGCATCATAAAGGATTCATTTCTGCATCAAAGCTTAACCAAAACAAAGCACAAGCTTTAACCAAAACAAAGTCATCGTCAAGCTGCACCATATGCCAAAAAACATCAAGTCAATTGAGCCAACCACCAACACAAGACGATAGTTTTAATGAAGCATATGAATTTGGAATGTCACCTCTTCATGCTAGAATTCGTTTTATGGAGCATATTCTTAAATTGGGATACGATTTGGAATTTGGCCCGTTAGGCGAAACAGTGAGAAACAACAAAGAAAATTTGGAAAAAAGAAAGCAAAAAAAAAAAAGAATTGACCAGCCAAAGCAAGGAGAAGGAAATTCTAATGATGGAAACACAGCAAGGAAATTTTTTTCCGATCCAGAAACTGCAGCTTCTATAACTGGAGTAGATTATGATTTAATACGACGATTCCAAATCATATTACAAGTTATAGCATGTAGCAAAAAGATAGATGCAAACAAATTTGGTCAGTATGCTAATGAGACATCAACCCTTTATAACCAAAAATATTCTTGAAGACATATGCCAACCACAGTTCACAAAATTTTATTCCATGGGGAACAAATAATTCAGCACAATATGCTTCCAATTGGAGATCTCTCAGAAGAAGCCCAAGAAAAAAGGAACAAAGACTACAGATTCTTTCGCGAGCACAATACAAGACAAATTTCCAGATATTGTACTAATGAAGATCTTATTAATATTTTGTTGTGCACATCAGACCCATATATCTCCAGTATTCGACAAAAATGGAAATCAACCTCATTAGAGTTAGATGAAGAAGCTAAACAACTACTGCAAAATGAAAATCAAAGCTATTTGGAAGAAATTTTTACTAATATTGTTTAATTAATACTAGTTTAAAGATTATAATTCGTTTCTAATTTTAGTATAAATTTTTATTAATACATTTAAATAAAATATATGTGCACTTTAAATCAATAGTAAAAGTTTACTTAAAATTTTATCGATGTTGTGTTCTGTATATAATATATCCAAATGGTATTGATATTGTTGGGAATTTCAGTGTTATTTGTCAGTTTAATCCTCACAAGAATTAGCTTTCTTCCAAAAAAACCAACCTTTGGCCCCTGTTAATATTGAGACTAAATAAATGTCAGGGGCCAAATGTTGGCATTTTCTGACCAAAATTAAGTTTAGGAATAATAAATAAGTATTGGTTGTAAAATACGATTGAAGAAAATAAGAAATTATAAAAAAAATACCTATTTAAAATGTCAAAATATTCAACTTTTACATGGAAACTCAACAAAAAATTAAAATGCATTTTTAACTCCAAATTACTTACGTTCCTATCAGTCGATTTTTACGTTTGAACGCGCAAATTGAAGCTTAAAGTACCTCCTATTGAACAAAGCAATCCGGTCAAAAGTTATAGAGTTTTGACCGCTATCTCGCGAAATTGACCACTGTGCGCCCCTGCAATATCTTGGATATTACCTATATCGTACTTTCTTTCGCTTTTTGTATTGCAAATAATAAAAAAATAATGAAAACTCTAAATTTTTCCATAAATGTAGCTTTTGTTTGACCAAAAATGGGTAATATTATTAGAATTTCTCAAAAAGGTTCCTCAAAAAAATTACTTTTATAAAAAAAAAGTACTTTTTCTAAACAAAAGTACATTTCCCTAAAAAAGTTAAATTTTCTTTAAAAAAAATCACTTTCTTAAAAAAGTACAATTTCTTAAAAGTACTTTTTCTTAAATAGTAATTTTTCTCAAAAATCAGCTTTTCATAAAATAGTACTATTTCCTACAAAGCGGCTTTTTTTAAACAGTATTTTTTTTTTAAAGTACTTTTTCTTAAAAATTACTTTTCTTGAAAAGTACATTTTCATAAAATAATTATATTTTCTTAAAAAATTTCCTTTTCTGAATAAATTCCTTTTTCTTAAAAAAACAACTTTTTCTTGAAAATTATTTTTCTAAAAAATACATTATCCTAAATAATGCTATTTTGGGAAAATGAATTTAAAAAAAAAAATACTTTTTTAAGGAAAAGGTTGTGTTTTTAAGAAAAATTAATTTTTCAAGAAAAAGAATTTTTTAAGAAAAATAACTTTTTAAAAAAAAATAACTTTTTTAAAATAAATAATTTTTTAATAAAAAATACTTTTTGAAAAAAAAAAATACTTTAAAAATGGTATTTGAAGAAAAGGTACTTTTTTCGAAAAATAAATTTTTTAAGAAGAAGCACTTTTTTGAGAAACAGTACCTTTTTAAGAAGAAATGCTGTTTTAAGAATGCCAGCTTTTTTAAGAATAAGCAATTTTTAAAAAAAGGCACTTTTTAATAAAGTGCACTCTATTATGAAAAGGTGATTTTTTAAGACAACGCACCTTTTTAAGAAAAGGTATTTTTTAGAAAAGGTAATTATTTAAAAAAAAAAAAAAATTTAAGAAAAAATATTTTTATAAGGAGAAGTATTGTTTAAAGAAAAAAGGACTTTTTAAGAAAGACTGCTTTTTAGGAAAAAGTATTCTTTTAAGAAAAACAGATTTTTGAGGAAAAGTACTTTTTCCATTTCCATTTTTAAGAAAATGTACTTTTTCGAGAAAAAGTAATTTTCCAAGATATTGCTTTTCTTAAAAAATTGATTTTTTAAGAAATAATACTCTTTTAAGAAAAATGTACCTTTTCAAAAAAGAAAAAAATCCTTGTTTAAGAGAAAAAAACATGTTAAAGATAAGGCTTTTTAAGAAAAGATAATTATTTTAAGAAATGGTACTTTCTTAAGAAAAAGGATTTTTTTAAGCAAAGATGCTTATAAAGAAAAGATACTTTTGTAAGAAAAAGTACTTTTTAAGAAGTAAAGTACTATATTAAAAAAATTTACTTTTTAAGAAAATGTACTCTTTCTTTATTTTTCAAGAAATTACTTTATTTAAAAAAATGCTTTTGAAAAAAACAATAAATTTCCTCAAAGAAGAAAAATTACTTAAAATGTACCTTTTCTTAAAAAGTAATTTTTCTTAAAAAAGTACCGTTTTCAAAAACCTAATTTTCTTTGAAAATGTTCGTTTTCTTAAAACATAACTTTTTAAAAATATTCAATATTTTTAAAAATTAGTTTTTCTTAAAAAAGATTTTTCTGCAAAAAGCTACTATTTTAAAAAAGTACATTTTCATATATAAGTATCTTTTCTTAAAAAAGTACCTTTTATAAAAAATCACGTTTTCTTAAAAAGTACATTTTTATACCCTATACTATGTGGTTTGGGTATAATGACTTTGTGCTGCTGTTTGTAACAACCAAAAATATTTGACCTACATTCATCTTTAATTATTCCCATCGAATCAGAATCACTATCTTATTCGGTTTAACGATGTCCGTCTGTCCGTCCGTCCGTCTGTGTGTCCATGTAAAGCTTGTAATCAAACTGCAGGTCGCAAATATGAATATATTTTGATGAAATTTGGTATTTTATCGTCTATCCGCCATGGGATGAACGCTATTGAAATTGGTGAGAACCGGTCCATGTTCAGACCTAGCCCCCATACAAATGGCCCCTATGAAATCAACTTATATTACCATAAGATCCAAATTATCATACAAATCTTAGTCAAATTGGGTTCGTACGTATATATTACATCCATTAATCAGTAGTCCAAAAATGATCCCTATTGAACAACTCTTAGTCGTAGGCCCCATATAAAGCTGCTTCCCGATCTTCACTAAAATCTATAAAAAAAAAAATATTGCACTGATTCTTCTCAAATTTTGTTTGTATATACAAGAGACTTTACCAAACGTGGTCAGGATAGGTCCATTGTTGGGCCTAGTCCCCATATAGATGTAGCATCCGATATGAAGTTTTTCTTATCTGCAGCCGAAAAAATTAATATAAATCCCAGTCAAATTTGGTTTATGCTTATTTTCTATATGCAGTTAGTTGGGCCTGAGAGGTAGTGTCTAATTTTCTTACTTGTTTTATTAAGTCACTTTCCTAAATATAAGTACTTTTTCTTAGTGGTAATAAAGTGCATTTTCTTTAAAAAAAAATACCATTTCTCTAAAAAAAACACCTATTCTTATAAAGGTATATTTTCTTAGAATGGTAAGTACTCTTTACTAAATAGATCGATTACCTTTCCTTGAAAATATTTTTTTCTTAAAAATTAACCGTTCTTAAGAGAGTATCCCTTCTGAAAATGGTACATTTTCGTTAACAAGTAAACATTATGCGTTGTGAAAATCGTGATTTTTTAGGCTTTTTAAAACTAACTAGGGTCACTTATTTTTTATCGTAATACAAAAAAAAATAATTTTTGATATATTTTTTTTTTTTTAAAGGGAGCTTCGTTGGTATTTTTAATTGGCATATCTATATATTAATACGTGAAGGTAAAATTTTACTTCCCTTTTTAAGCAATATGCTAGGACGGAGGAGTGTGAAAATTGGCATAGTTATAGCTTATGTGGAGGTGAAGCTGAGGGTGATAAAATTTATGTTTAATCTGTCTTAAAAATATATTAAATTAAATAAAATAAAATATTTCTGATAATTCGTTACACCCTGCGAATGATTTAAAATGTATATCAGACGCTCTGTGTTGAATTGTGAATTGCTAAAATTGATTAACATGCCTTTAGGCTCATTTAAATATTCATAAATTTTCCATATATATAGATTAAAATAAACATTGAAAGACAAAAATTGATTGAAAAAAATAATATTTCCTAAAATTTGCACTCGAATTTAGAGTGCTGGGCTATGTTAGTTAATATTAAATGACAAAAAATTTTTTAATCTGTTTTTGCTCATTTGGCTCATTGGTTGATTTTTATATATCCTCCAAAAAAAAATATGAAAATAAAAAAATAACTAATAAAAATTAAATATGTAATTACTTTTAGTTATGCTCGAAAAAATAAAAAGCATTTTCTAAAAGACTAGTTCATACATAAATCAGTTCTGCAACATTTACTTCTTTATACTTTCTTTGTAACAAAAATATCAAAATAACTCTTGTTCTGCATCCCTGACTAATTTAAATATACTATGCCGACATGTAGGGCATTTGCATTGAAATTCCTTTAGCTGTAAAATATTTAAATAAGCTATTTATTTATATCATCCTGTTTATGTTTTATTACGTTTTTAATTGTTATGCGGGACATTTATGTGAATTAATTAACAGAATTTGTTTTTTTTTTGTGGTATTTATTTTTTAGTTTATCTAAGTAAACACAGCAAAAAATATATAAAAAAAAAACCAAAAACATGAATTAAAATATTTTATGTTGTTTTTATGCTTCATATATGGCCTCAGTTTTGGACGGTTTCAATAGGTTTTTTATATATACACCAAAACCCGCCCAAAGCTAAGGCTCTTTATGAGCATTAGTGCTTATGCAATGAAACTCTTTTTAATTATATGGACTAATTACCTTGATTGTATGTAAATATTTTAAGAGCATGAAGGACTTACCTGAAAAGAGAAGAAAGGAGAAAAGTAAATAAATAGAAATGCAAGATATTCAAAGAAAATTGTGTTAAATTAGGAAGGGTTGAATCTATATTAGAAAAAACTATGAGTTTTTAAAGGCACATAAATTTTAGTTTTCTTTTTAAATTTTTAAGGTAGTTTTGAGGTTGAAAATTTGTTTGGGTTGCCAAAAACATTTAAGGTGAACAAATTTTCTGATGTAGAAATTGAAGAAAATAATGTCAAATTAAATATGTAATATGTATTATGTCCTGTGGTACCCTTTAGAAAGAGTGACCCATAAGGCTATAATGCAGCTAAATAATTTGGATTTTTGTTTTCGGAGATTTTAAAACTAGATGCACTTTCTTTGTCGAATTAACAAACATCGTTAATTTTTTGTGATTTAATTTTGTTACACATTAATATTTGTAGTTCTGGTTGGGCTTTATATTAAATACAGAAGTGAGGCAATTGAATAAGTGAAGAAAAATGAAAGAGGAAATTGAAGTTGTAAAAAGAACATAAAAAATTAAATTTTAATAAAAATATTTGAAATTAACTTTTGAAAATGGTTTCGGGTGTATGGCGATCATGATGTTCTGGACAAAGCGCATTTTCGACGTCCCATTTTGGGCGCTTTGTCGAGCATTTCTGGCCATATGTCACGAATAACTCGAACAATGGCCTCCAAGGCGTCAATTGTTGCTGGTTTATCATCATAAACTAGTGACTTCATGTAGGCACACAAGAGATAATCGAGAGTTGCCAAATCGCACGGCCAATAGACAGGTCCATTTCATGAAAACAACTTATTGCCAAATTTTGATTTCAATAAGCCAATGGTTGCGGTCGTCATATAGAACGAAACGACATCCTTTTGAAACCATATCTCGCCCCTGTCCACAGGTCACTGGTTCAGATCCGGTTCGAAGGACCATGTATTATTTTGAGTGAGTAATATTAAAATCTCTTTTGGTTGGAGGGGAAATGTCGCACTTGAAAAGGGGCCAATCTTTAAAGAGATTTAATTATAATTCCTCGAGTTAGAGTAATTATAATTGGGGTTATGGGACATAAAGAAAAAGGAGAGAGAGTTAGATTTCTTTATGTAAATTTAAATGTGGGAATTGGGATGCTCACCTTTGTGGGAATAGTACCTTTTTTTTAAGAAGTTAATAGTTTTTTTTTGCAATAGAGTTTTTTTTTTATTTAACAAATTCAATTTTAGGTTGTGTAGGATTGTAAATCCAAATGATAAGTGAGTTGCAAATTTACGGTTCAATTTTATTATACTTCGTTTTAATGTACTTCGTTTTTTAATAAAATTGAAACCGCTGAATAGATTTTCGAAATTACATTTACGCGATTACTAAATTTAAAGGTTGGCAACTAATTATTCAAATATATGTGGGTATTTTTTTTTAAATTTTAGCGATTTTTCTTAAGCTAATATTGCAATTAATATTAAAAATAATAAATAGTATAAATTCATTTTTGTTTTATTATTTCTGATGTCCAAAGTTGTTTGGACGAATGTCATTAATATATCCAGACAAAAAATCATTAATTATATTGCGGTAATGGTCTCCAATAACCGTAACGCGAGCTTAAACTAACAATCTTATATAGATAGTTGTTGTTTTTTTTATATTAAAGCATGATAATATGAAAAAAGATGCCAAATTGCAATATTGAGGACAGATTTACATTTGTAATCACTGACTTATCTCTACTATGAATTGAATGTTAAATAAGCCAGATCGTAGCGTGTGTTGTACCTAAGCATTTTTTCTATACAAACTAATCGCTAACACATTGTTAGTGTGCATCAACTATGGGGTTGTTATATGTGTTGTTTCTTATATTGAGCCAACTACCTAAATGAATGGTTATTTATAAATACAGTGTGCGTATTTCTTGTTTTTAATTTTCGAAACATTTTTCTACTCTTCAATCTATCTTTGAACAATTCTCGTTTAGTTTATTTTTTATCTACAGTATATGATTGAAGTTGATCAGTATTTAGTTATCGCTTCTCGGCCTTATGGCTAAGATCAAAGTGTAGTATCTGTTCTTATCAGCTTAACATCTGATAGATCCTCCATCGGAGGACAACAAATGTTAAACTGATTTTTGGAAACAGATGGAATGTTTAGGGGCTAGCTCCACTTCTGTCGCGGGTTGGCCCAGTATTGCAGTACCGCTGGGATTTCGGCCCAAATTCAAAAATAAATGTCACAAGAATACTTTATGAACAGCTATATGAAGGAATTTTATATTCGATAAAATAATATTAATTTTCGATTTCCGCTACAAATTCATATATAAAATCGTGTTTTGTATGAGAAGTAGACAATTTTTTTAATGAAACCGGTTAAGTTAGTTTTAATAATTGTTTGTAAATTTCTTAAACAAAATTTTTGAATAAGTAAAATTTAAGATTATTAAATAAATAATGCTAAAAAATATCGTTAATTTAAACGGCATAACAATAGACGAGATGCAAAATACCTAAGATTATTGGGATCAGGAGAGTGCAAAAATGTTGTTGTCTTTAAAAATGTGAGCTCGATAAATGGGCTGCGGCGCATTTATTGCCTAGCGAACTTGATATAACTTGGCTGTTTTTCAACCGATAATAGATTTTGTTGTTTTATTAGAAGGATAATTTACTCTAGCTTATGGTTTATTAATTAATTTATTTGAAACGCAATTATTAAAATCAAAATTTTTGTGAAAAATTATATTTTTTGATAATTTTTACTGGACAGACGTGTGAGAAAACGGACAATATCCAGTAAATTTTAACTTAAAAAGCACCTAATGGACGAATGGCAAAAAATAGGGGAAGAAACTATAACGAAATTAGTTCATTCCATGCCAAGATGTTTGGATGCTGTTGTCAAACAAAATGGCTTGCCCACAAAATATTAAGTTGCATTTAGTTTATTAGATTTTTTAGTTTTATATAATTTTTATCATGTTGTGCCAATAATTTAGTGCTTTAAAAACATGAATTTTTTGTTAACTCTATTATAAAAAATAATCATAAATAAAATTTTAAACATTGAAACAAATATTGAAATAGTTAGTAAATTAGAGAAGTTATAAGGCAACATACTTTATTTACTAAAAAAATGTAATATGGCTATACATAAACCGAGAATAAAATAAAAAAAAGGCTTAATGTGCAATATTTATGTGCGGCACTGTATAAATGCATATATATGCGCGTCCAGAAAGCATTGTCCGATTTGGCTCAAATTTTGCGCACTAACGGTTTTGATCCAGTGCCACAATAATTCAACCAAAAATTTTTTTTCATACAACCCGATGTCATCCTATAATATATACTAGCAGATTCCAGCCCTTGAAATTCGAGTGCAAATTCTAAGAAATTTTATTTTTTATTAAAAAAAGACCGTCAAGGTATGCTAATCAATTATAGCCAATTCACAAATCAACACAAAAAACAAACTCATTTTTATTACAAACACATTAACAAATTTAATAAACACAAATATAGCATTGCATAACTTTATCTAGCAATAATGTTAGTAGCAACTTTAATTGCAATTTACTCAAAATAAAGGAAAAAATTAAAAATCTGTAAAACTGCAAATCGGCTAAAAAGAAATACCTTTCAAATAATATATGTTAGATCAAAATCGGGATAAAACGGTAGAACAAAACATCGGTAACAAGAAATCGCCTAGCTTAATATATAACTAGCAGCTTCCATCGCTCGAAATTCGAGTGCAATTTCTAGACAGCTTTATTTTCAGCTTATCCAATTCACAACTCAACACTTTTATGGTTATTATTATTGTGAATGAAGATAACAAACTGACTAACAAACATACTAACAAATTTAATAAAACACATATAGCATATGTATAATTTTATATATGTGTTAGTAGCAACTTTAAATACTATTTACTTAAAATAAAGGAAAAAATTTAAAAATCTGTAAATCTGCAAAACGGTTTAAAAGAAATAACTTTCAAATAATATACGTTTGGTCAAAATCGGGATAAAACGGTAGAACAAAACATTGGTCACAAGAAATTGCCTAGCCTATTAATATTATAGATGTATATTCCAAATAAAGTCCACATTATGCACATTCCACAATTTTTCACATATATAAAAGAATTATCATCAAAGTTTACAATACATTATACTCTATACCACTATGTGGTCAGGGTGTACGTTTTGACTGATGTTTGTAACGCAAATACTACATCTGAACTCTAAACCTTTATAATACCTATCGACTCATCGTTAAATCGACTCGGAAAGTATTTAACGATATCCGTCCGTCCGTCTGTCCGAATAAAAATTTTTTTCCTTTGTCATTCAAAGTAAATATGTCTAAGAATGGTAGATCAATATAGCTCTGTGCTACTTTTAGCCCATTTTTAAAGTTCTAAACTATTAAGACCCGCCCATAAATTGGGTCGTACGTTTTTGATAAAATTTTGATATATGTGCCTGATAGTCCATAGAAGTTGAAAGAAATAATAATTTTTTAGATATCTGCTTGGACATCTGAGATATGCATGGGTATTTAAATACCGGACAGGCCACGGTGTGATACTTTCACTTTGACTTATTTACCAAAAAAAATTCGCCCAAAATTTTTATGCGCCCTATTACTTAATAAATGTTAATATGCGTTCTTCCTCATTATCATATCTGCAAAAGAAACACCGCTCGTTTTTTGACGTTTTCCTTCCTCCACCAAGACTGGAAGTGTGTTCTTCCCCGCAATTAGCCAGACACTGTGTGTACGTACGAACGCATAAGAAAGTTTATCATATAAGTGGTGGGCACTATGTAGTATGCAGTGCACGTTAAATATGAGCTTTAATTGCGAAAAAAAGTGATAGGAATCAGAAAAAAGTTAGTATACAGGAATAATAGCTAACTATAACAATTGTCGGAAAGGTACATTTTTGGCTTAGGACACATGTTCTTATTAGTCAAATTGGGAATCATTGGGATGCTCGCTGATAAAAGAGTGTATTTCTCAGGAAAGATTCAAGAAATTTAAACAGCACACCGTTACGTTTGACAACTATTTCACAAGTCACAAACCAATGATTCGTTCGGATAATCGAATCACTGATGAATATCAGGGAAATGGGGGAAAATCCTTGCAGAAGATCTGACTTTAGTTTTGATACTAACAATTCTATACTCGCTGTGCGTTGGAACGATAATGATGTAAGTCATTGCTATTTTTTCTATCGCTTATACTCTCTTCACATATTTCCATCTTTTTAGCTCGTTACCTTGTTATCAAATTTCCTAAGCAATAAACCAATGGAAATTAAAAATGGTTACAATTGATCAGCCTCATGTGGTCAATGGATATAACCACCGAATGGAAGGTGTAAAGTTTCTGATAACGCAATCAATAATTATCGAATTAGGATTCGGGGCAAGAAGTGGTATTAGCCGTTGATAACGAACGCATTAGCCACGGCTATGGTAAATGCGTGGAAATTACATTGCCTTTGCCGAATCCTGAATGGAGGTTTGCGAATCGATCATGATTAAATCCGATTACCACCATCAGCGTAAAGTTTCGGCCTCAGGCAATGCGTCATGATCGTATAGATGATTTCATTGGAAAACTCGTTGTCCGCAATGTGGTGGCAAAAGCAAATGCGGCTGCTTGAGTTGACAGACGAACTTACATCTCCCTCCTTGCTTTCTGGATTATCACAATGACAGACAAAATGAGATTTCTAATTCTAAGCCTCAGTAATTTATGTTTTTTATATACGTCGTCGTTTCTGAATAAAATAACAAAATTCCGATTTTCATACGATTTTTATTCATCGAATTTTTTTATTTTTCTTTTTGCAGCTCTTAAAGCAGAATATGAATTCCTATGACGAAGGAAAATTTTCTGAATTATTCAAAATTTCTGATGGTCTTTACTGGATCACTGAAATCTATTTTATAAAAAAAATGGTTATGAAACGTATTTTTTTCTTTATTTCACTCGTGCTTTATTGGTACAAAAACAAAATAGTTGTTTCTGAAGAATACAAGCCTACTAAAGAAAACTAGCAGATTTCAGCACTCGAAATTCGAGTGCATATTCTAAGAAATTTTATTTTTTCATTTAATAAAGACTCTAAAGGTATGATTCATAATTCAACTCATTTTAAATGAAGAAAAACTTTAACTTTAAGAAAAACATTAACACAATCATATTTACAAATTTAATAAGCACACACATAGCATTGTATAAATTTACGTATGTGTTAGTAGCAACTTTAAACGATCATAACTTCAAAAAAATATGCCAGACGATGAAAATCTGTAAATCTGGGTAACAGCGAAAAATGATAGACCGACTATAATTTTCTTACTTGTTGAGTGTGTGTTTGTTAAATTTATTAAATTATTTCCAAAATTGTATATAAAAAGCCCTGTGTTGAATTGAAAAATAATTTTGGAAATAAACCAATGACGACAATAACGCAATCGTTAATTGCATATCATGTGACCTGTATTGAATTGCGAATTGCCTAAAATTAGCAGGTAGCATACAAGGAGGTTCAAATACCTTAAGACTCTTATTTCTGTGTGTTCAACAAATATTTAAAATTAAATAAATTTAATGAATTAAATAGCACAAAAAACATTGAAAGAAATAAGTTGAATGAAAAAATAAAATTTTATAGAAATTGCACTCGAATTTGGAGGGCTGGGCTCTGCTAGTTAAAATAACTAATTTAATATCACTACAAAATTTAACTATGATGTAGATTTTTTCCAATATAGAAAAACTATCAAACTATATCCAATTTAATTTATTTTCAGGCTCCATGAAAATTTCACTCGAATTTATTTTTGCGGTATATCAATGTCCCTTACTGACCCGACTCATTATATATGTCAAAAATGAATCTACTCGAATAAAATAAAATTTTCTTATTTTCTTACTTGTTTATGTACTATATTACTCATTCCCTATATGATTTTTTTTTTCTCAAACAATTACCCATAATCCTATTTCACAAATCAATGTAATCTTTTAATTCAGTTTAAATCAAGATTAGAAAATTTTATGTTCCAACAAATTTCAATAAAATAAATTTCAAATAATAAACAACAATTAGTTAAGCTATTCAATAAACAATAAACACCACCCAATGAATGCACCCAAATTTATTGTAATCAAACCACCCACCAGACCATGCTCACCGAAAACAAAACTGAAAGTAATGATGTCGTTTTTGTGCTAATGCAAACACTCCCCTTAAAAGCCCTAGACTGACCAGAAAGAAGGAAAAAAAACGCACCCAGCTTTCAAAGTGCATTGAAGTGTAAGTGCTGGATGACAGCAAGGGGCAACGTTTTAATTAAGCAGGGGCCAAAAATATATAAAAATATTTTTTTGAAGGAGTTTTCACAAGCGCCATTTTTTCTTTTATAAAGTAAGGACTTGCTGTTAAAAATTCTTAACTTATATTTATTTTCCGCCTGAAGACCACTGGTAGCACATGTCTGTTTCTATGTATTATAACTTTCTACTGCTGTACTTAATAACCACAACAAATCAATCAATGGCAAGGGAAAAAAGGCCAATAGCTTAATACTAAAATAAAATCCACTACAGAAAACAAACACCCCTTGGTAAATTGTTGATATTAATGCTAATGCAAAGAGTACAGAAAATATAATACAGCTTCAGTACTGCACTGAAATGCACTGAGCAAAAGGCAATAACAACAAAATCATTTATGTATATTGTGCAAAAAATAAATGATTGGCAACACAAAACAACAAAAAAAAAAAAAAAAACACCAGTGATTCGCAATAATGCCTTAATTTACGTTTGCTATCCAAAACTTGCCATATATAAGTTCCACAATTTGGTGGCAAAAGCTGCTGGCAACTGCCGTAACATAATAATGAATAGTAAAAGATTTTGTAAATGATTGGAAATTACTAACTATTCGTATACAACACAACACAATAGTGAAGTTAATAAAAATCTATTGAGAATTGTTAGATAGAAATGTCTGAGGGTTGTTGTTAGCCGTCTGGCTTAGAAACATAATTTGTTGGTCCAAAATTGAGATGGGGCCATTTAGATGACGCCATTTTATTATGGCAGTAACTTTAGATTAAATTCAGTCATGTATTGTTAAAAAGAGGAAGTTTTAGTTTTGTCATCCAATATTACAATTAAGTGAGTTGAATTATTTTCTGATTATAATACAAGTCTTTCAATTAGTCCATGCCTTTACATAAGGCTGCAAGCGGTAAGAATGTGTCATATGTTGGCCATAATTTAAAGGAGGCACGCCACGACTTAATGTGTCATTGGATCTATGGAAAATATTTTGAATAATTTTGCAAAAATAAATGTCACCCTTAGATTTATTTGTGTAAATGCAATTGCTATTTGATATTATGCTGTCATTTTGATTTACAATTTTCGTTTACATAAGTTACATTTTGACATTATTCTTGAAGTTTATATTTGAACACGTTTAACAGATAAACTAGAACACGTGCTATATATTTAGTATTTTGTCATTGAAATGTTTTAGGGATGTTGTAGTTTTGTATGTTCTTCTAGTCGTGCCAAGTTATCACAACTATTTACAATATAGAAAGTTTAAATTAAGTGAATATGACTACAATCAACATTCTCGTTAAAAATTTTTGTTGTGCAGTTACGCATGCCTGCACTTTTCTGTCAAACAATGATAAATTGTTACTTATGTATGTGGCACAGGGATTTGGAGATTAAGTTTATCAACTAAATACTTATGTAGATGTTTGATGTACAATGTGATAGACAATAAACATTTGCAATGGGGCTTTTGTCTTCGTCTGAGTAATCGATAATCAGGAATCGGTAACTATGAGGAATCAGTAGTATCAGGAGTCGGTAATAACTGAAAACAGCAATCACCATGAATCGGTAGTATCAAAAATCGATAACATCAGGAATCTGTGGATGTGAGGAATCGCTAATGGTAGGTATCGTTAGTCATTAAGAATCGGTAAACATCAGGAACCGAGAGTATACGCAATCATGAAGTAACTGAAAACGGCAATCACCATGATTCGGTAGTATCAAAAATCAATAATATCAGGAATCGGTAGATGTGAAGAATCGTTAATGGCAGGTATCGCTAATCATTAAGAATCGGTAAATATCAGGAACCGATAGTATACGCAATCATGAAGTGGTAAGCAGCAAGACTCGGCAAATATCACGAATCGGTGGTATCAGGAATCGATAATATCAGAAAGAGGTAATCAGGAGGAATTGGCAAAAATCAGGAATCGGTAGAATCAGGAATCGGTAACATTAGGAATCGGTAATCATCAGAACTCGATATCGGGAGGAGTCGTAGTATGACGAAAAGCTAACAGTAGGAGTCGGTAATCATCAAGAATCGGTAAATATAAGGAATCGATTGCATCCGGAATCGATGATATCAGGAAGCAGTAAGCAGCAAGGCTCGGTATATATCAGGAATTGACAGTATCGGGAATCGATAATATCAGAAATCGGTAATCATCTGGAATCGGTAAATATTAGGAAATGGTAGTATCAAGAATCGATAATATCAGAAATCGATAATCATCAGGACTCGGTATTGGGCCGAAACGCAGTATCAGGCATCGCTAATAGTAGGGACCGGTAATTATCAAGTATCGGTAAATATCAAGATCGAGAGTATATGAAAAGGATGATATCAGAAACCGGTAAGCAGGACATAGTAAATATATGGAATTGACAGAACCTGGAATTTATAATATCAGGAAGCGGTAAGCAACAAGGCTCGGTAAATATCAGGTATCGTTAATATCAGGAATCGATAATATCAGAAAGTGGTAATCATCACGAATCAATAATCATCAGAAATCAGTCTCGGGAACCATAATCAGGAGATTTTCAATCCATTAGTAATAGAGCTGTGTAGTTTATGAACGTACTACGAGGACGTTGCCAGAACACCTAGACCTGTTAAAGAAAACACATACAATTAGCGAACAGTTTTTTATTTCTCAACATAATCTCCTTTTCGCTCGATACACTTTACTCAGCGATATGCGTTGTTGGCACAGCTTTTAGCACCGAGCCTTTTGTTCAAGTTGGGAAATAGAGAATAATTCGAGGGAGCAAAATCTGCGCATAAGGTACGTGCTGAAGCAACTTGAACTTTTACTCATGGATTTTGACCATCGCAATAGTGGATGTGTTTTTTCATTAATTGCATCACATTCACTCTGCCTTAGACTTGTCTTTGCAGATAGAATTGTCTTCGCCTTCTTTGGACACGATTCTTGCATTTCATTTTACTGTGTCGACTGCTCTTCTCTCTCAAGTCTGAAGTGGCGCACCCATGTCTCATCCATGGTTCGGAATCGATGCAAAAATTTGGATATTGAAACATCTTCACGATTATGTGTTTGTTCTGTTGTGAGCAAACGCAATATTCATGTTGTGTTCGTTTTGGCAGCTCGTACGGCCTCGTTTAAACTCTGCCATGCAAAATTTTGTGGTCGAAGGAGCAGACCCGCCAGAGTAGATCTAGCCCGGCTTTGATATTGCTTGGACTGAAACCTTCCAAATAAATATATTGAATTACATAACGCTGACCAATATTGATGGATCAAAAAGAAAAAAATACTAAACAACGTGGCGCCTTGAATCTTGAAGCATACGTTTCATAAGGTTACCACCTTTCATCAAAGTATTTTTTTTTCAGCCGCCATCTACAAATCAGGACGGGTTATTTTCGGACCGCTCTCGTATACTCATTTATACAGAATAGTTTATTTAAGATTTCTGTTTTAAATCACAAAAAAAAATTTTTAGTGTGTTTTTTTCAATTTTATTGCTGGTAGTAAAATGGAAATGAAATGTGATCTAAATTTTAATTGTACGAATAATTCTAGTACCAATTACAATTGTACATAACAAAAGGAAATATAGAACTATCACCGATGTTGACAAAGTAAATAAAACAAAAAAAGTAAGAGAATTAAAGTCGGTCTATACCGATTACGCGATACCAATTGGATACAATTTGGGTATTTTTATTAATTTTGTTGCCTGCAGATTTGAAAAAGTTCATGTCGGATGCTATATGTATATAGGAACTAGGTCGAAAAATGGACCAATCCTGACCATATTTGGTAATGTCACTTATCTTTGGCAAAAACATACACAAACCATATTTGAGAAAAATCTGTATAACGTTTTTGTTTTTGATAGGTTTAAGGGAAAATCGGGAAGTTGCTTTACATGGGGGCTATGACTAAGAATTGTCCTATAGGGTTTGTTTTTGGAATACTGATCAGTGGATGTAATAAGCATGCACAAACCCAATTTGACCTACATCTATATGATAATTTCATAGGGGTCATTTATATGGGGACTAGGTCAGTACATGCACCGATTTCCACTAATTTAACAGCATTCATCCTATGCGTAGTGGAAGCTTATATGCAAACTTTCATCAAAATGTATTCATATTTGCTCCTACAGTCTCATTACAAGGTTTATATGGACACACAGACAGACAGACAGACGGACGAAGGGACATCGGACGTAGGGACATGTGGACCTTTCTTTCTTCCCAATCCAGGTCTACTATGAAAGGTGTAATTTTCTAATAAATAAAATTGGAAATAGTTTGACAACAGATATTTGATTCTTAGGACCAAGTTGAATTTTGTTGGACATGTTTAATAACTTTAGTACGTACTTCTACAGCATCATTCTTTTTATTCGAACTAACAACAAATGAACAGGGTTGCCATAAGACATAAACACTGACATATTTGTCGAAGATATCTTGATAAAAAAAAAATAAAATAACGCTAGCGATTAAATTTGAACGGAAAAACATGTGCCACCGCTCACTCCTTGAAGGGAATTTATATAAAAATATCCATCAAAAACGCAAACTCTTCAATAAATATCTTAGCTATTTAGTATAAAACTGCATTTAGCAGAATGCAAATAAGTTGTTAACTAAACAAACTTTAAATATCATCGCCAAGGCAACAACTTGAACAAAAAAATAAAAAAATACACAAAAACACACCTTGTTCAAACAAATTTTATTAAAATGATACCAGATACTAGTTAAAAGTTACAAAACATAAAAACCAAATGCGTTGTTTGGAAAATTGAAAATATAAACGAACGGAAAAACTAACAAACTAGAAACTTAAATATTCTAAAAAAAGAAAAACTTTATTATGCAACAATATGGCGTCTAAATACTGACTTACTGATTTCCGGTGACTCCTTTTATAGAGCCATGTTCTTTTTCGCAAAAAAGGAGCCTTTCGTATAAAAACGCCACCTACGTGAATATACAACAAGCACTTGCATGCTAACAATCTAAATTTTATACTATCTTACCATGTATACATTTTTTTGTATCTAAAAATACAAATGTTTAAAAGGGAAAAGCATATATGTAACCCAGCAAACATTTTGTGTATTAAAAGGTAAATCGATAGATTTTGTTATAATTTCCAGTTATTTGGTTTTATTGCCATAGTTATGAAATAAAGCTACATAAATTTTGTGAATATTTTTTTAAAGATCTCCTAACGATGTTATTGCTTTAATGCAAAATATATTATGTTTTTTTTTGCTGAGTTGCTAAACATAAGCTCACACGTTTACGCCTAACCAAACTATTTTAAAAGTGACTTCCAACCAACACTAGTGCGGCCATATAGCTGAAGGCCATTTCAGCCGTCATGTAGTGCATTTCCTGTTTCAAACTGGCAGCAGCGAAAGCAACTAACTAAACTAGCTTGAATTGCACTATAAAACAGTTAAACAATCAAAATTGTAAAACAAAAGTTTTTCTATGCATACGGGGGAGTTAGAGCAAGAACAAGGTTATCAACTAAACTAAATTTTCTAAACAATAAAAAGATTTAACAAAAAAAAAAAAACATTTGCTGCCACGTCATGTTAAAGTCTTAGAGGTAGAAAAGTAAATTGCAGTCAGTAAATTAACAAAATTGGGATTGTGGAGAATAACAGTCGAACATAGTGGTACCGCCAGTATAGTTATAAACAGCATAGCCGGGAATTTGAATTCCGCTCTTATTCGTACAAGAGGATTTTTAAAATGTCCAGCATAACTATGGATACCATCTTAAATTTAAATGGGCTTCCCATTTTGCTTCTTTACCAAAGCCAGAAAAACTTTAAAACCCCACTTCAATTAGGAAAAAATTGGTGAAGAGTCTTTTCGCATGGGGAACCAGGAGATCATTCTGAAACTTGTTAGAGTATAAAAGTTACATAAATTACGATTTTGTTTTCTTTAGTAGACTAACTTTACTCTTTCTTTAATAATTTCTTTAATCCAGTTTAAAATATATTATTAACTCCTTAAAGTTTTAAATTATCCTTTACTTTACCTCGCCCTCCCCAAAGATCATTCTCCGCCAATACCTTGTACTCACTTGCTCCTCCTGTTTTTCAAGCCTGTCCGTAACCACCCTTGTGATTAATCAATCTATTGGGTATTGTAGCCCCTCGTCTGGTCTAGAAATAGCAACGCAACTCGTGACTAAATAATCCCTTGTCGAGATGCGGTGGTCAATAACAGATCACTTTCAAATTTTCTACACAGTATTCAACTACAGTTCCTCGTTGGAAAACCGGAGAAATGTGAGTTGTGTAACACTGTTCTACAGATACTAACTCACTCCAAGTGCCCAAGTTTCAGTTCACTCTACCGACTTGTCTAGAAGATCACATCCATTTGTAATCTATTGTCCAGTTGATCACACAAATTATTACAGTGAAAATTCGTTTATCAGATGAGCTAGCCATATGTGGAATAAACTCTACACACAAGTCTTTACTGACACCTAAAATCTAATAAAATTTGAGTCAAATATCCACATATACTACACCTTCTTTCCTCCCTCCATCCCCTGAGTATTGGTAAATAATTTTAAAAAATATGCACTCCTAATGATCCGGTCATATCTAGTAAATCACTATAGGAATACCTATCACTGTTAGGTTTCAACTACACACTACTCTCTCAAATTCCACTCGTGACAAGAGAATCTCTTGAGAAGATGTGTTATAACTACCCAATCACTAGTGGAAACCAAGTTGCGAATATAAAAATGGCTTCCATATTTTGTTAACTACGTTCCATTTGGAGACTAGCAAGTCAATATGGGACTAACAAGGAAGGTCGCAAGGGAGCACCTTCAGAAGCCAATGATACTTTGATATAATATAGAAAGCTAAAAAATTAATTGATCTGTTTCTTATTAGCTGCTCAATCTCATATTTCGGGGTAAAAAATGGTACAAAAAAACGGCCGTTTTTACGTTTTTTGAAGATTTGTACATTTTATCCAAAGAAACCATTTAAAATTTGGACATCCTTCGAAAGGTATTTACAAGGCCTACCTAAAACTAAGTGGTTTTGTACGGTGGTATATATCTCCTTTAGTGAGGACATATTCCAGGTTTTTTGATATAATGTAATATAAAAGTCAGAGTAAAAAAATTTCGTGTGCGTCTCTAGGTCATTCGTCTGATAAGTAATTTAAAAACAAGTAAGAAAGTTATAGTCTAGACCAACCATATGATACCCTATACCATGGCTTAGAGACCCTATCTTTCGGTCCAACTAATTCGATATAGAAAATGAGCATAACTCAAATTTGAGTGGCATTGATATTAATTTTTTTTTTCCTGCAAATATGAAAAAGTTCATATCGGGTGCTACATTTATAATGGGGACTAGGTCGAAAATAGACCGATCTTGACCATATTTGGTAAAGTCACTTATATTTTGAAAAAATATATACAAACCAAATTTGAGAAAAATCTGTGCAATATTTTTGTTTTTTGATAGATTTAAGCGAAGATCGGGAAGCGGCGTTATATGGGGGCTATGACTAAGAGTTTTCCAATAGGGATCATTTTTGGACTACTGATTAATGGATGTAATTAATACATACAAACCCAATTTGACTAAGATTTATATGATAATTTGGATCTTATGGCAAATTATGTTGATTTCGTAGGGGTCATTTGTATGGGGGCTAGGTCTTAGCATGGACCGATTCTCACCAATTTCAATAGCATCTTTGATCCCATGGCCGATGAAAGATTAAATACCAAATCTCATCAAAATATATTCATATTTGCGACCTGCAGTTTGATTACAAGCCTTACATGGACACACAGACGGACGGACGGACGGATATCGTTAAATCGAATCAGCTAGTGATTCTGATGCGATCGGTATAATAAAAGATGGGTCTAGGTCAAATATTTTTGGTAGTTACAAACAGCAGCACAAAGTCATTATACCCAAACCACATGGTGGTATAGGGTATAATTAGCGTGATGGGATGAGTGGGCATGGTAATTCTTATAGAGAATACATATTTGTCATGATATACCTATAATAGTAATGTGATAACAAGAGTCCGTAAGCTTTGTTGATTGAATCCTAATGTCAGTATTCGTGGCAATAATGGGCGGAAACAAATCTCTTGGGTACTATTAAAAAGCTACCGACTTGAAGCTTGATACAGGTAAATACTTTACTGACGTGTGTAGTCGAATCAAAGATAAGTGTGATCTAATAAATGAGTGTGGCACTTGCTATATGAAGTATATATTTATCATCATACATAAGAGGTACTATAGGTACATTAATTAGAGCCCTGAGTCTTTGTACGACTTAGTAAGTTATTAATGTGATTAGTCGATCCAAATATGGATGAGATAAGGCCTCCAATACAAAGTAACCGATTTGGAGTGATATGATAGTGAGAGCCTTAAAACTCTATAAGTTGTTAATATTAGTATTCGAATTAAGTATGTAGTGCTATGATACACGAACCATGAAACGTTCTGTACTTAGTTATTGATGGAAGTGTCGGACCAATGGGGGTGGAACGTCCTTTTCCACGTTTCTATAGAATATCATACCTATGGATTCGAGGATAGACAGTCTTGAAAGGGCTGTGGAGTCGGCGGAAATTTTTAAAGTCTGATTCCGACTTCAATACAAATGCCGTGTCTCCGGCTCCGAATCCTACTCCACAGCCCTACTGTAAATCCAACATATATTTATATCATAGCAACGCACCTCGGAGTTTATTTTCCATAATATTTAAAAAAAAAAAAATTTTTTTCATTGTAATTTTTAAAGCTACCTCGTATCAACTGCTTCAGGTAAGTTTGTGCTTTCCTTTTTTGCTTTATTTAATCGCGATCTCAATTGACAATAAAACGTACTTAATTTTTTTCGTATCACTAACTAAATATACAACATTATTGTCAGTTATTTACCTCGAAATATTTACTCGTACATTGTAAAGTGTTTGGCAAAGTTTAAGAATTTTTTCTGTTTCTGTTCTATGCAACATTTTAAATTAAAAACTTTTTTTTTTAATTTCAGTCATGTATTTAGCCATGTATTTAGTTTAAAGTTAAAATTTATAAATATTTAACTATGTGAAATTTAACTATTGGTAATTACTACGCAAAAACACATACAGTCTGTCAAGACAATGTTTTGACATAATCAAAATTGTGTTGATGTTTCGTTTAAAAATATAGTTCTCCTGTTCTATTTTTAATTGTAACAAAAGCGAACAATTTAGAGGTAAATATGAATAAGCTAGAACAAAAAGAAAAGAAACTTCACACTTTCTTGTTGTCATGCTTCGACAATATGCAAAAGAACAATTGTTTCTTTTTATTTCTTGTGTTATGTGTGAAGGTTTTTTCGAGGAACTCTAAGTGAATACATGTTCGTCTTCAAGATCTGTCTTCCTGTTTCGTGGGAAACTAAAACACCACATTAATATATGAGTTTATCTGCAAGTTCCCCATCGAGTTTTTGCCTACCTTTCTTCGTCAAATTAATTCCACTCTCTTGAAAATCTTATGTAGGCGCAGACTTGGAGGCTCTTCTTCACGTCAGTCTTGTTACTCTGAGATTGTGGTTGCAAAAAATCACATCAACTAACGTTGTTTTGCCAGGCATTTTAAATTCAAATAATTTCATCTTTTTATTATCAAAGCAAATTTGTATTAAAGTCTGATTAGAACATAGAAGTTACTATGTTTTTAATTTCTAACCAACACGCAGGGGATGTCCACTACAAAAGTAGTACAGGAAAATAAGTTTTGGAAGGAAGGAAAGTGGTGTTTGTTAACATTTGACTTAAATTTTATTAGATTGGAATTGTCAATAAAGACTTGTGTAGGGGGTTTATTCCAAATACGGATAGTTCGACAGAGTTGTCCGGTCAACTAGACAATAAACTGATGTGAACTACTAGGGACGCGGGCAGAGGAAATTACAACTTGGGTACTTAGAATGAGTTCGGTAATTTCGGAAGAACATTTCCCATGGTAATAATTAAAGAACAGTGTTACCCAACCCACATTCCGACAATGTACCAACGATTCAATAGAGTTTCATATTCAATAGAGTTTCATAGAGAAATTAACGAGCGTCAATGCCCTACGGATCGTGTGCAAGATCCGATGGCTCCAAAATTTACGTTGAAGCTGCTGCCCGTATATGGGAGTTGTAATCCGTTAAGTTTGAATATAATTGGCATAGATTTCAAGGAGATCAGAAAGAGTGAAGAAATTTTTGCACAGGTTTTAAGAGCCGAGACACGCTAATGCTTCCTTCGACACTTGAAAAACCTGATCACTTCAACGGACATCGGATTGAATTTTCATACCCAGAACATCAATAGCATCCGATTTCGCATTATCTATACCACCCATATATATAGATAATATTGTTGAATCCAAGGCCCAATGCGTCAACAAAGAACACTGAGTCCTTCGCGCATTAACGTCTACCCTATGCTCTTTAACAAGCTGGGAGATCGTTAACAGTCTTGATTGAGTGGGTCATTCATAGGATTAAAGGAAAGTGCTGTCCTCTGCAGGAGTGAAGCTTTGACTAAGAGGATCATTCCAGAAGATAAGGATTGAAGCTAAAGATAAGACTGTTTGCAGTTAATGCATTTTTATTATGTTTCTTTCTAGTTGCTGTTTGTTATTAAATACATACTTAAGTTAGAAAAAATAAAAAACTTAAATGATATTTTTAATCATTTAAAGCAAAACGACAATATTTTTATTATGTGCAAACACTTTCCTGACAGGCTGTACGTTCAAATAATTTACAAATAACTAGAAACACGGATATTTAGTATTTAAAAATTTATAAAGCAAAAAAGTGCAATTTTAAATTTAAATTGTTTGGTAAAGTACGTACTCGAACGTTATGCAAATATGTATGCAAAATTAATTTTATATTCTGCTTAAAACAAAACAAATATAAATTTTAATGATTTCAATTAAAATGATTTTTTGTTTGCTTTTTATCTTATTGTTAGTTGAAACATTAAATGTTAATTAACTTAACATCATGTCCATGGAGACTAGTGCCACCAAAGCATATCTCTATAGCAAAATTGTACTCATACTTCTAAATCGTGGAATATTTTTGCACCACCTACTAATTACTTTCTCTCCATACATGTATTATGTATATTCTATTATGTTGTCAATCATTTAAGTTTTTCTTTAAATACACTTAAGTGTCGTTTAACGACTGTGTTAATTTTTTTTTTTTTTTGTAGACCGAATTTGGTTTATTTTATAGTAATAAAAAAAAAAGAAAGAGAGAAAAATTTAACTTTGGGAAGAAAATCGAAAAGAAACATTAAGGAAATAATGCCTCAATCTCCTTCAACTGTTAATATAAAAGTTAAGTCAGGCTAGAAGTGGATAAAATCACACTTAGGCTCTGGACTTCACTGTGATACTACGGGACGAATAGATATTTCCCTTAGTCTCCAAATCAGTACGAGCGTATTACCATGGTTTTGAGATTGATATTGTAGAATCAGAGAGATCGGACTGATTATATAGAATTCGATATTTTAGTTCTTGAAATAACTCTTTAGAGAGTGTCGGCCAATAGTAGAGAAAAGTTTTGATTATATTTATATTTATTTTAGCTAGTAAGGCCTAAAGTTCTTTATGTAATTAAAAATGCATTTAGTCCATATTTTCCCAACCTTTTCGTGAATGTTATGTTCACTTTATCAAGGGATTCGTCTATTTAAATTAAAAGAAAAATATATTTAACAACATTGCAAAAACTTTTACCACAAACAATTATGACTTACAGTAAGAAAAATGTTTTTATTACATTGAACAATAATTTGTTGTAGACAAACATAAAACAGTAAACATGAAAATTATATCAAACACAAACTTAAAAATTATATCACAGTTTAATTATAATATTGCAACACAGTAACTGGCATTAATGTTTTGTGTGTCTTCTTTTAAGTTCATCGTCTTTTTTATTTTCTGTTGTATCCTTAACGTCTCTATTGTGAATCTTTTCTTTTCTATTTTTTCTCGATCTAATATTCGCATTTTGTCAAAATCTGCCGTATGATTTGTATTTTTTATATGTTGGGCTAATGCAGTACTTTCTTTTGATTTGTTTATGTCCATTTTATGTTCTGTTATTCTTGTTTCTAAAATTCTTTTTGTAGTACCAATGTAAACCAAATCGCAGCTTTGATCGTTTATTCCTTTACATGATATCTCATAAACAACGTTGCTTTGTTGTTGTTTGTTTATTGGTGTTTTTATGTTTGTAAATATAGAGCGTAAAGTTTTATTAGGCTTGTAAGCAAAACATATGTTTTTCTCCTCTATTGTTTCTTTGATGTTCTGTTTGTCAGTGAGGCCCGGGATGTATTTTACACTGTAAAATTGTTTTTTCTCCTTGTCGGTATTAGGGTGGCCAGATGTTTTTTTTTCTATTTTCTTCACTGCATTTGTTATTAAAGTTTTTATAAGATTTTTTGGAAAGCTATTGTTTGTTAAAATTTTGGTTATCGTTTCTATGTTTTTAGAGTGATATTGTGTGTCACTAATATTGAGTACTCTGTCAATAAAATTACTGGCAGTATTAATTATTTGGCTCAGTGGTTGTGTTGTATTAAAATTCATGATCCTTCCCGATGAAGTTTCTTTTGCATACCGGTCGAAATCTAGTTTATTTCCACTAATACGTAGTTTCGTATCAAGGTATGCAATTTCCATGATATTTGTTTAGAGTCTTCAGGATTTCATCTTTATCGTCAGATTTTATTATGGCTAAAATATCATCCACATATTTTGCTATGTATTTTATGTGAATGTTTTTAGTTTCCAATTCCTTGATTGCTTCGTCAAGTAGAGTATCTAGGACTATATCAGCGATGGTTGGTGAAAGGGGTTTACCCATCGGCATACCGAATATATGTTTAAAAATTTTTTTTATCGTATATAAAATAGTTATTGTCTGTAAGAGAGAATTTGAGTATATTTAAAAACTTAGAACTGGGAATTCTGGTGAAATCTTTTAAAACGTTCCATTTTGCCATTATGTTCTTTATCGCGGTATGAACTGGGATGTTTGTAAACAGTAATATGACATCGAAAGATACCAGAATTTCCCCGGGGCAGATGTTTACGCTTTTTAACTGTCATTTTAATTGTGATGAATTTTTTATATTCTAGTTAATCGAAATTAAGTTTTTTAAAATTTTTCCCAAGTATTTGGAAAGTTGGTAGCATGGTACTTGCATCGAGGAAACAATTGGTCTCAGAGGGATTCCAGTTTTGTGGATTTTCGGTAATCCGTAGATTCTTGGGGCTGTTGCAGCTGAACAAAAAAGACGACGTTTTTGCCATGAATCTATATATTTATTTTTGTGCAGGTCCGTTATGATATTATTGTTGTCCCTTTGTAGTTCTGATGTTGGGTCGATTCTTAATACGCGATATGTGTTATTGTCATCTAATAATATTTTCATCTTATTTTCGTAATCATTTTTATACATCGCAACCGTTTTATTTCCGTTATCTGCTTGTATTACCATAATGTCACTATGCCTTTTAAGAAATTTTCTCGTCTTCTCAAAAACTGTAAGAATCAGTTTTTCTCTTGGTGTGTTTTTTATCCTTCCGTTAAATTCTGAAATTTTATTCGCTAGCTTAGTTCTGACAATGTCTTTTTCTCTGTCTGTATTGTCCTCTATTGCTTCGATACACTGTTCTACGTCTGCAATTATGTGTAAAGATGAGAAATTAGTTCTGTCTATTGGTATTGCAAATTTTTTCCCTAATGATAACATCCATTTACATTTCAGTGGTATTGCTAAGTTAGTTTTGTTTTCAAACCAATGATCATTAAAATTAAGGCCTTGAATTTTAAAGTGTTTTTCTTTCAGTGTATTTAGTTTCTTTATTTGCCGATCCTTTGTATTTGTAGTTATTTTTTTGATTCTCTCTACTTCCTCTACATTTATGCAGCTATGAGAGAAGTCTCTTGAAGAAACATTGAACCTTTCAATATTTTTCCCTAATAGGCAGTCTCCGGTTACCGCCTCTGGTTAATTATATCAGTGGTATGCAGTCAAAGTTCAAGTTTGCGTGATTCTCGTGAAGTACCAACAATTTCATTTCCACAGTCATCTGTACGGTGATTCACAATCTTAACAGATCGTTGATTTTGCAATTCTATAGGATGGCCCTTTGCCCTAAGAGTAATAGTAGAAAAATGCCGAATTGCTTGGCCATCTTAATTTAGAGTGAGTAACAGTTGTGTGCAATTATCGTTTTCAGGAACTTTAGTTTCATGGATTTGACGACAGCTCACTATAGGGCCAAATTTTAACTACGGTTTTAAATAAAATATTTCGACTCAAACCAATCAGCTCTTATCACCTCTATTTTAGTGGTCTGAGGAACTTCAAACCATTCTCGGTCGAAACTCTTTTCAGTGAACTGCGAAACCAGCCCGATTGTATAATTTTGATCGGTCAGATTAGAAATATTTGAATCCTTTGCTAAGTGGGGTCATTCTAGTTCAAGATTTCCTGCCCGCTAGTAACAAGCTGGCTCCTTAAAGTAGTCTACTTCATGTGCTATGTAATGTTCCACCTATTGATCGCCAGTTTAGTTAGTCAATTTTTGAGGATTTAAGTCCAAACCTCCTTCAAGTTCTTACAGATCTCTCTTGTTAGCCATGTGCGAGGTAGTCTTATGGTCGTGATAGATATATGACGGTTGTATATAGGCCATATCATTCTTGGATTAGTGCATGTAGGCTAATGTCGCATTTATCCATGTATCAAAGGTGGCACAGAAAGCCGGTCACATGAACCTAAATAGGAGAATAATATGCCCCATTTATGATTGAATATAGCTAGCGGGTCTAGTTGCTTTGGCTTACATGCCTACAGAATGGGAGTCCACTGCTGCAGCTTTTGTAAAAGGTGTCAGTATGTAGAAGAGGAGGAAACAGTATCAAACTTCATGCGTCCACGTTTAGCATATGTGACCTTCTCCGAGAAATGGGACCTAGTATGTCAAAAAACGGGTTGTGTCAAAAACGGTGGATTCTGGTACCTAAAAGGGTGTAGAAACTTTAAATGCATTTTTTTTCTCAAAACTTAATTTTCACACACTAGGTCCCTTTTCTCGAAGAAGGTCACATATGTAGAATATGGAGGAAACAACTTCACACTTCCTGTGTGTGAATGTATCTAGCATCGGTAGTAATTAACTCTTATCAACTTAGGATTCCAATGGCTTGCATTGGACTCCAATGCAGCTGACTAACGAATATCTTTCTCAGGTATCGCAACGGGACCTCGTTCTTTGAATGTCGCTTCTATGCGGCTGCCTATAATAACTAACTAACTAAATGCCCGCTGTCTTCAATTTATCCAGTTACCGGCAGTAGTGCAAATCAAATAGAAAAACTAACAAAGCTCTCTCTAAACCAAATCCGTCTGCTAAGAGTGTGAGTCAATAGGTCTTTACAAAATCATATAAGAAACACTAAGATTTTACAACAAAATTGATTTCGGAAAACTGCAAAGTTGCAAAAGACGACTGACTAATTTTTAGTAAATTCGTTATTCAGTTTTCTTTTTTTTTAAATAATCGACTGGTTGAGACAATTTTTGAAAAATGGAATAAAATTAAATTTCGTGTTTTCATGAAAGGTGAGTTCGTCGATGCCCATGACCTACTTCAACCAGCGCTTAAGACTACATATAATCGGCTAAATGAATTCAAATGTGCCCGCGTATCCACGAACGTTGAACCTCGTTCTAGACGTTCAGTGGGATATACATTGGAAATATAGTTTTAAATGACCGACGAATATAGCTAGGACCACGAGTATATCATATGGTTCAGAGATTTCAATTTTACATGAAAAATTGGTAATGAATAATTTGTCGGGAAGACCGCCGCCACGTTTGCTCACAATCGGGAAAAAAACTGATTCAATAGTTGGCTTAGAGTTTTTCTATCGCGATCATGTTTAATTTTTTCCCCGATTCATTGATCTTGAGGAATCACGAATGTGAGTCCGCCTCGGATAATGAAAAGACATTGCGAATGGCTGAGATATCCATGGAATTGATTATCTGAAAAAAGGAAAGCCAATAAAAAAAAAGAATATTTTTCATTAATAATATGGAATATTCATTCCATGAAGCTAAAAAAAGGCGATCTTCTATCAAGATTATGCTCCGGAACACACTCGTCCAGTTTCCCACCATTTTCTTTAGACTCGGCTGCCTGCTTATTTTTCGCTTTTCCAAATTTGCGGGGATGGGCTGTCGGAAAAAGATTAGAGTTAAATTAAGGGGTCATATCTGCAAAAGACTTTTCAGGTTCTTTCAAAATTCCGCTTGCGATGGGCATAAAAAAGTTCGAAAAATGAAAAACGAAATTTATCGAGCAAAACAGACTATTTTAAACAATAGAAATGAGTCAACCCGCAATAATTGTTTTTCTATCTTGTTGTAAAGACTTATTTACCTCCCCTTTGCAGCAACTCAAAATTTTATAGAAATTTCAGAAATACGCGATAAAAATGGCATCAGTGTTTTCCAGTTATACTTTAAAATAGCTCGATTACCATTAACTGGCCACCCCAGCAATTGTTTCAGAATTTCTATATGTGCGTTTTGTTGCTAAATATATTGTAATGTTTAAATGTTGTCAGCTGTCATTAACTAAAATTATAACAAGCCTTTCATCATCATCATCGCCAACAAATAAAGACTACAATCAATTCGAAAGGAACATACAAAGCCAATTGTTGCCTTTCAAACAATCAACAATAAATGGCCAATACATTTGCAGTATTATTTAGGGGCTTTTTGCCTTTACTCGACTATGCAATGGATTTTAACATGAGCGTATTGTTTGCTTATTATTTAATTGCTTGTTTGCAATGTTGTACCAATGCTGTAATAATTCCCTTTAAATTGATTCTTTTCATGGTATTTTCCTTAATGAGTTCTTCTTATGTTGAATTCCCAATGCAATTTAGAAGAATTTCCAAAATTATATTTATATATTTTTTCATTTTCAAAAAATGCAAAATTTTAATAAATACGCTAATTTAAGATTCAAATTCGAACCCTGTTTATTTGGAGCCTTTAGTTTACCGCTTGCAACTGTCAGTCAAACTATTTATTTATTTTTTTTTTTGTTAATTGGTTTGTAACTGAAATTGTTTTCGCATTTTCCGTTTGTTAAACTGCATCTGTAGTATCCCTTATTAATTATTTTGAATTTCCTTGCTGACTGGAAACTTATTAAAAACTTCAAGTGGAAAAATTTTATGCCAACTAAACTATAGTAATTTTACACAACAAACTTCATTGTTGGAATCTTTTTGTGTTTGTGTGTTTGTGTTTATACCTTATATCACTATGTGGCCAGGGTATAATGGCTGTGTGCTGAGGTTTGTAACCAACAAAAATATTTGACTTAGACCCATCTTTTGTTATACCGAATCACTTTCTGAGTCGATATAGCGATGTACGTCTGTCCGTCTATCCGCTTTCCCGTCTGTGTGTCCGTGTAAACCTTGTAATCAAAAAATAGGTCACAAATATTTTGTGAATATCAATACTATATGAACTGAACCCATCCTTTATTATACCGATCGACTCAGAATCACTTTCTGAGCCGATTTAGCGACGTCCGTCCGTCCGTCCATCCGTTCGTCTGTGTGTCGCAAATATAAATGTGTTTTGGTGAAATTTGGTACATAATATTTTATCGGCCATAGGACGATCACTATTGCAATTCGTGGTCAGACCCAGTCCCAAACAAGCGACCACTATGAGGTCCACTTAAATTGCCATAACAGCAAAATTATCATATAGATCTCGGTCAAATTGGGTTTGTGAATGTTTGTTACATCCATTTAGCAGTAGTCCAAAACTAAACCTTAAAGTACAATTCTTAGTCATATGAAGCTTACTCCCGATCTTCAATTAAAACTATAAAAAACAAAAATATTGCACAGACTTTTCTCAAATTTGGCTTAGATACGTTGTTGCAAAAATAAGTGACCTAACCACTTATGGTCAGGATCGGTCCATTTTTCCACCTAATCCCCATATAGATATAGCATTTGATATGAAATTTTTCATATCCGAAGGCAAAAAAACTTGCCACTCAAACTTGGTTTATGTTTATTTTCTATATCTAATTAGTTGGACCTCAGAGAGAGAGCGATTCTAGACGCATGATATAGGGTATCGTATAGTCGGTCCTTCTTTTCTTACTTATTTTTTTATTGCCATGAACAATTTTGTAAACTTTAACATAGCAAGGAAATACAGTGAGAAGCATTTCGTTATAAGCAAAACAAAATATAATAAATCGTAACCTAACTAAAACCCACAAATCAACTATTAAGTATCGATTTACTTTAAAGCAAATTTGATTTAAAAAAAGAAAATATTTATTCAAAAATTTTAAGCTGCTTTTATTTAAATATCCTAGTCTTAGTTTTTAGTTGTAATTACTCGAAACAATTACTTTGACTATTAACTAAACAAAAAAAAAAAAAAAAACAACAACATTTACTTTAGAAAACAACTATTAAATATTGTTAAGTTATGAAGAGACGACCACTATGGAAACTTTTCCAGTTGTTTTTTATTGTCACAAAAAATAAAAACAGAAACTCCGCACCTTTAAAATTTTCAAAGCAATTTACTTTTTTTTCACAAGTATTTGCTATTTACGTTCTGGAAAATTAAAAAAAATTTTACTAAATAAACTTTCTAAACATAAGTAGTCGTAAAACAGGTATTGCTAAGAAAAATGAAGCAGTTTGCAATTGATGTCCTGCTTAGGAAAAGGTAATAACGGATCTCAGGGAAAGCTTTTTGTATGTTAACAAGTTGTTTAGTTAACTTCGTGAGGACAAGCAAGGCAAATACCTGCAATTTCGTAAGAGAAATTATACTCAACATAAAAGTACAATTTTTCCCTTTCAAATAAAAGGATTTCTCGAAATTTAAAAAAAAAAAATTTTTTATCAATGATTTCCTTGTTGTTGGTAAAACCCTTTCAGACGAGGCATTCCTTTACATATGGGTAAAGAAAATAGTCACTGGGATCTAGATCGAGAACATAAGGTGGAAGAGGTAGTAATTTTTAGCTCAATTCTTTGAATTTTTCAACTACACTCGAGTTTATGGTCAATTAAGAGCAAATACATCCTCCATAAACGGACAGCTTTCTAAAACCCAACGTGTTCTTTAAACTCGAAATCACTAAGTCATATGATATGCCTACGCGGTAAAGAATCCGAATCGGCTTAAACCATATCGAAAATATTTTTGACATTTTCAATTGGCCGTCCAGTACGCTCGCGGTCACTAATGTTTGTGCATCACAACTCAGTAAACTACTCTGTTACTATTGAAATTGATAGTACAGAGTTTCAATGGTACTTATCAAGCTTTTTCTGGTTTTGAGTGTTAGGAACCTCCGGGTTTTCCAGGATACCCACACTAAAATTTTTAATAACGGGAAGACTATACTTGTTGGTTTGTCATCATTATCTTTATTTTTACAATTATCTATGGGTGATGTTGTTGTTGCTGGTATCGCTGGCACTGAGGTTATTGTTGTTGTTGCGGAAAAGAAGGGTTTTGCTAGTATTGCGGATACTGAGGTTTTTGCTGTTGTCGCGAGTGCAGATGTTTTCTGCTATATTGACTTCTGTTGCTGTTGCTGGTACTGTGCTTTTCTAAACTATCACCCTTCTCTCCTCACTCTAATTGCGTTGGATATCATACAACTGGATGGACGTAGTCCAACCTTAGTCTCCGCAGAATGCACCTGCTTTAAATTTTGAGCCTGGATTAGATGCAATCCACACCGTGGCTGTATATAGTTTGCCCCTATACTTAACCGAATGTAATGTAGCCACTTATCTGCACCCAACTTGGGCCTACGCTCAGTGGATTTAATCCAACGGTGGACGAATTTAATTGGTGCTGGCACTAATTTCCTCACTTTGAAAATGTATACGGAATTGTAGTTATTACCATTTCTGCTGATTCTCCTTTGCATTTATCTGTGCCGCTAACCTAGATTCTAACCTGTCGAGATAAGAGATCTTATCGTTGAACTGGTGTCGAAATAAGAAACCTGCATCCTCTGCCTGTTATAGAAACAAAAGACTTCTGCCTAGATGTGCACACAACTTCGTCCAGCAATGTTGCTACTACAACCTATAAAAATGTGTAACTGCGATCGTATGTTCTTGGACCCTTGAATATTTTTGACATCTGTTGGTTCTCCTCGCGTATATTTTGTATCCTCTCTCTGTTATAGTCATTCTCTGCAATGTTGCTCTTTAAAAAGTGTGTGGCCAATTATGTGTGTCTACTTTGAATAGCTGCCACAAACAAACCTAAAAACGAATACTGCTTAAAATTTTACAGAATTGTATTAAAAATAATAGTCGCCGGAGGCAGATTCAGTAAATTATTTATCAGCCCTCATATTAGTCCGTTTCAAAATAAGATAAACAAACAATTCACCACTGATAATTTTTGTATACTCTACTCCGTAACGAGTTTTTGGCGATCTTTTGAGCTTATGTTAGGTTTGATAATAAGTGGCATCTCTTTAGCAAACTTAGACTCTGCCACCGTGGTGACAATATGGAAAGAATTGGTGCTCTCCTCAGTCTCCACCGTACAAACAATTCGAGCAATTTGTGAATGTTTCAAGATGTGATATTTCAACCTTTGAAAAATGACTGAGATTGTGAAGCAGCAGTGCTCTCAATTTACGATTTCTAATTCTAGAGAATGCCAGCCAATATTAAATGCAACTTTTGATACTTTCCACTTCCTCTGAATTAATGCAGCTATAAAACAGATAGTTCGACGGGACCCTGAGACATTCAGTGCATCTTCCTATAAAGCACTGTCCAGTTACAACTGTCACTACCGTAGAAACCTCGCTACAGTAACACGTTTGTAAGTTCTCGATTCAGAGATGGTCTGATATTTCTTGTCATCCTACATGTTAATCCATTAGCCAATCTACAATTTGTTATGTCTGCGATACGAAGTCTAAGGTGTAGCTTGCATGATGCCAGGAGTGTACCGACTTATCCCATTTACACTATAAACTGTAGGTTATCAGTTCTGCAGTTTCCTAGGACATCCCTATGCTCTGGGATCCACATCGGTCTTATGTTAAACTGGCAGTTGAGCGCCGCTTTTGTGTTAGAAGACATGGATTCCATGATTCTGAACATAGTTTGACTATCAGAGTAAATGCTAACTGCGGTTGCAGATAGAATATTTGGACCCAGCCAATCAGCAAATTCCTTTACTGCCATCACCTCTGCCTGATATAGACAGCAGCGGTGCCGTAACCTTAAAGTCAGATTCAATCCCAGCTTTATTTATTAGATTCTATCAGTGTACAAATTTTTAGGTCTCATTCGGGGTTATGTCAATTTGCCTACCTCTCTTCAAATTACGCTGAATATTGTTGTTGCTGTATCCGCGTCGGCGCGCCAATTTTTGTACTTTGAGCCAAAGGATTGAAGTAATTTCTTCTCCCTCAAAAACCCTTAATTTATGGTTCTTGGTTCTTGAGAGTAATTGAAATCATAGCTGATTTTTTTCTTGAGATAACCTAATATAAAATTTTCTCTTTAAAATTTATTTTTTATCTATTCTTTTGTATTAATTTTATTGCAAATAAATCCGTGGTGAATTCTTGGTCTTAACAACTTGAGTATGCCGTGCGGAGAACTCAACTCAACTTGTCTCTGTATCAGCCAGTAAATTTTGAAAATTCTTTGCGGATTAATTCGCCAACTTTCTCTGACCTTAAGATTTCCTAAGAAGTGCAGACAATGTTTTATATATTTTACAGCTACGCGAATCTTAGTATTTTGGAAACTTCAGCACCACTCTTTCCCTGTATCGGCCCAAAAAGTAGCACTTTCTCCAGCAGTTGGTTTATTTTTAGTTGCGAATTCGAATAATTCAGCTCTGTAAATATCTTTTAGCTCATTTGATTCTTTAGAAATATATTTGCTGAAATATGCAGGTACTGCTTATTTACCGGCGGTACATCTCAGGAGACTTTTGTTTGATACAATGATCGTAATTAACTGATATTCAGCACAAAACTAATATTGAATTTCATGTCACGTAAGCTTTCTTTGCGGTCATGGTTTGATATTTTACTCCATTTCTTGTTCTTGTATTTGTTTTAACATATCGGAATACAAAAAATATGTGACAATCACATTCAAAATTGGCTTATATTAAATATCTGTTATTTCTAAGAGCCTTAAATGACCTTACCCAATACCGTTTCCCGGAAATCATGCTTCAGGATATCATATATTAAACCTAGACTGCTTTTACTTCTATTACTTATTTTAACTGAGACTTCTCTAGTTTTCCCAAAATCTTTTCTAGGCAAGAGGTCAATTTGGCTATAATGTGGGTAATGAAATGATCTGAATGTCTCTATAAAGACAAATATACCTTAACATATATGTATGATATACAATTTTGAGGATTAGTAAAAGCAGTTGTTATAAATGAGCATTCCAATATTCTTGTATGCACAATATCTCCTTCTATTTTAACAACAATTAATAACACCCCTTTGAAACATCCGTTCTAATTAAACAGCCAGACAAAATATGCATTCGGTCGCAAAATTTGACATTTAAATGCTAATAAATCGTCAAGATTTTCTATGAACTCCTCCTTAAAAAAATATGTACAACGGAATATTATATTTTTTTTAGAAATAAAACAACACAAATTATATCTCATTAGTACAATTATTTGTAATACACATTGGCACCAGTCGAAGTTTCAACAAGAGGCCAGACACAGGCAACTATGAACAAAAAATGTACATACACTAAAAATGACACGCTAAGCATATAAAGCATCAAAAACTATTATAAGATGTGCATTTTTTCTGATTATTATAAAAAAGAATTACTGACTGATTTTGCCTGCCAAATTTATTATACGGCTCCATAAAAATGAGCATTAAATATTTTAAGAACTCTAAGAAGTCATGAGAAGAGTATTAAAATAATTTTCAATGAATAATGACATATCAACAAACGGGAATATATAAACTTTTATGACAGAGTTTGTGAAGTAGATTTATTATGCGGCTCCCTATTGCCTGCGTGAGGTTGGTCTTGGTGAAAGTTTTCTATGAAAGAAATTTTTAGAAAATTTTTAGTTTTATTTATATAAATTACTAGCTAGACCCGGTCCTTGTTGGTGGCCCTAAGAAAACATCTGGTTTTTATATTGCATCTAAATTTTAATACACAATTTCGGACAAAAGTAAAGCACGAACTTCCCCGAAAGTTTTAGCAGATATCTTGGTACAATATTAAAATCTAATCTTCCCACGCCACTCCACCCATAGACCGCAGATCAAGTTATCATATTTCACAGTGTTACCCGCCAGGCTAGTGTGAAGACTTCCAGAAAATATTACTAAAATCGGTCCACCCGTTTGTATATACTTATATATATATGGGGGATTTCATGTCAAGTGCACCAACTTTTGAAACCGATGTCTTCCGATCGGGATGAAATTTGCACCAAGGTTAGTCCTATTGGATAGTAGTTTAGACGCAATTTTTCAACAAGATCGGTCCAGGTCTCTCTGAGTTAGAGGGGATCAAATTTGACATTTTGGCCAAACAGGTGTTTCTTCTCAACCATGTAACTTATTACCTATTGTTCTTAGAAAATTTTCTCCTAAAGAGTTTAGATAGCTATTTATTCAATATTTCGGAAAAAAATACTTAAAAAAAAAAAAAAAATTGTAAACTTTTTTTTTGCTAAATAAAAGCATTTTTTGCCTTTTTTTTCAAAAAGGGCATTTTTTTTTTTTTCATAAGAAAGCTTAGGATTTTTCCTTTAAGAGCTTTTTGGTCGCTTAGTGGGATGGGAGTGGGATATCTATCAAAATAAATGTTTTGTAACTCAAGACAACGGTTTTTCAATTTTTCACAAATGCACTATTTTGAATTTTTTCCTATTTGTGTGAAAAACCTTAGAAATAAAACTTATACTGAGAAACTAGACAAATTAAGCTTTTCGAAGGTATGTAACATACCTTCATAACAAAAGAGAAGAGAATGGTTATCTGTAACCTGAAAGAGTTATTTGCAACATTTCAATCTGAACACGAGGATGTTGGATTCACATGAGGATTGGCTTCACGAAATTGACCCAAATTTACCATGAAAATGTTAAACTGATGTTGAAGGAAATCAACTTAAAGTATTTAACAGATGATTCGGCAGAAGATTTACACGATTACCGCGATTGCCTTAAATTGACTATGTGTCCTAATGCAACAACTTCTTGCCACTTAGGTGAATTGCCCGAAAACCACATTCATCAAAGAAAATTTAATCAACTCTTTAGATCGAGAATATATAGAGGAGGTCAAATTTGATTCTTGGATTCAGACTGACAGATGCACATTGAAAACAATCATTTTAAATGTGGATGATTTTGTGGAAGAAATGTGTACAGGATTGCTAAACTTGAGAAACCGTGACTTTTTAGTCAAAGAGCAACGGTCATTCTTCAAGGATTTGAAGACACATTTGAAGTCTGGTGAATTCGTTATTTCATATGATTTCGCAGAAAACTATAAATATGTTCTTCAGGATACCATACAAGCATTCCATTTCAATAAAGACCAAGCAACTATATTCACAGTAGTTATTTACTACATGAAAGATGAAAAACTGGAACACAAAAGTATGGCAATCATATCCGACGATTTGAAACATGATACCGTTGCAGTTTATGAGTACCAGATGAGAATACTAAAATTTCTAAAATCTAAATTTACTGTAAAGAAGGTATACTACGTTTCGGACGGAGCTCGTCAACATTTTAAATACAAAAGTAGCTTGGCAAATCTTATGGCCCATGAAAAGATTTTGGAATGCCAGCTGAGTGGCATTTTCATCCTACTGCTCATGGTAAAGGAGCATGTGATGGTATTGGAGCAAACCTTAAAAGAAATGCAGCGAAGTATAGCCTCCAGTGCTCTCCTCAAGATCGCATCTTAGATGCGACTGCTTTATTCCATTGGGCAAAGAGTTATTGTAAAGAAACTAAAACAGTTTTTAGTAGCAAAGAGGATCTTCAGGAAACATTGAAAACACTGAAGAGCAGATTCGATGCTGCGGTAACAATCGATGGCACCGCTCAATACCATGATTTTATACCGGTTGTCGATGGAAGACTCAAGTTGAAAAAGTTTTCTGCCTCTATTCAATGCGATTTCTTTCCAAAGACAACAAATAAACCAGCAGCGAAATGAAAAGCTGAACCTAGTAACGCCAAGAAAGGATTGACAAAAAAACGCAAAAAATAAAGGCGAAAAAAAGCTGGATGAAAGACTGGGTATTTAAAAATTTACAAGACTTAAATACTTCATCAGCTACAATAAATTAAGCATAAAAATAGTTATGATATAAATGGATCTAATGCAATTAAGATTAAATTTTAATAAATTATTTATCTTTTTATTTTTAATATTATTATTATTATACATTAATTTAATTATTATTAAAAATAAATAAAAATAAAAATTTTTCAACATTTCTATAGAAAAAATGCAATTTTTTTCCTGAGGTTAACTTATTCTGGGTATTATAGTATCGAGGGTATAAAATTTTAGTTAGGTATGTTATATGCCTTCGGAAAGGTTAATTTGTCTAGTTTCTCAGTATATGTTTTATTTGTAAGGTTTTAGACACAAATAGGAAAAAATTCAAAATAGTGCATTTGTGAAAAATTGAAAAACCGTTGTCTTGAGTTACAAAACATTTATTTTGATAGATATCCCACTCCCATCCCACTAAGCGAAAAATCCTAAGCTTTCTTATGAAAAAAAAAAATGCCGTTTTTGAAAAAAAGGCAAAAAATGCTTTAATTTAGCAAAAAAAAGTCAACAATTTTTTTTTTTTTTAAGTATTTTTTTTCCGAAATATTGAAGAAATAGCTATCTAAACTCTTTGGGAGAAAATTGTCTAAGAACAATAGGTAATAAGTTACATGGATGAGAAAAAACACCTGTTTGGCCAAAATGTCAAATTTTGATCCCTCTAACTCAGAGAGATCTGGACCGATCTTGTTGAAAAATTGTGTCCAAACTACTATCCAATAGGACTAACCTTGGTGCAAATTTCATCCCGATCGGAAGACATCGGTTTCAAAAGTTGGTGCACTTGACATGAAATCCCCCATATATATATATATATATATGACATTAATGGTACAATAATAAAATTAGACTTTGCCACGCCCCTCCGCCCATAGATTAAAAATCAAAAACCAGACTTGAAAGTTTCACCCGCCAGTATATTCTGAAGATTCCCTGAAAATTTTAATAAAATCGGTCCATCAGTTTTTATATATACCGATCATCAAGATTGGTCCAGCTATTGTGGAGTCCATACGGAACATACAGACATACATTCATACATTTATGTAATTATTTATTGCAATTAAATACAATTTCGTATATATAATATAATCAATCTAATCCAATCCAATCCAATCCAATCCAATCCAATCCAATCCAAGCCAATCCAATCCAATCCAATCCAATCCAATCCAATCCAATCCAATCCAATCCAATACATTCCAGTCCAGTCCAATCCAATGCAATCCAATCCAATCCAATCCAATCCAATCTAATCCAATCCAATACAATTCACTCCAAAACAATCCAATTAAATCCAATCCAATCCAGTCCAATCTAAACTCTAATAAGTTTAAGAAAGTTTCAGATTCCAATAATTGTTGGGAGTCTATTATAATGTCCATTAATTAATGGACGTAGTACATACAGATAAGCCAAATTTGAGAGTTCCTTTACTACAGGGGCAAATTGAGAAAATGTTTAGTCTTCCAAATTGCTTCCGCGAAGTGAAATGTACTTTTTCAAAGAATTCAATAAACTTGGAATTATTTAAAGTATTTAAAGTATGTCACCGATTCGGATAGGACTTCCTTATTCAGGAAAAAATCACTACCTGGAATCATCTTTTCAAGTTCGGAAATAGATAGTAGTACCATGGATATAGCACTTGAAAATACACAGTAGGTTAGAAATTTGGTGTTCTGGGAATGCGATTTCTTCTTTGACATGAACGAATGTTTTTGCTATCACCCAGATAGCATTTTCATATACAAGGGGTCATCTAATATGTGACGATATCTATCACATATCAGCGTCTCAATCACTTCACCTTTTCGATCATGAAAAATTCGTCTTTTGTGTTTTCTTCAGTCACTGTTTCATTTGGACTTTCCGCTTCATATTTATTTTAGGGCCACGTTTTATATCAGTTTACTACTTTTATTATCACTAAGTAGATTGTAAAATGTTTAACAATCCATACTTTGTATTTTGCAGCGAGAAATTTTTTCCTAATTAAAACCGGATTTAAAAAGAATATTTTCTTTACTGAAGATATTAATAGTTTGTTTAAAAAAGAAACTTCAGTCGCCACTTAAGAAGCTCTGTTGCATTGCATGGCTACAATTGTGAATTCTTGTTATGACTTATAACTCTTGTTCTGTTCATTCTGTTTTTAATACCACTTCGATGTTGTCATTTGTTCATGTGTTTTGCGGTTCCTTCGTAAGAAATATTCACAACAAATTTCTGTACAAAACGCCTTATTAATGAGTATTGTATTTGGAAAAACAGCATATTGTTTTCTTGTTTGTGTTGCAGATATATGACATTGTATCCATGTAATACACTTGTTGTATTTCACTAGTGTCGCCGTTTCGTTGGGGTCGCCGTTCGACCGTACGCCCATTTCTTAGTACGCGTCTGTCGTTTTGTGTTTTCAAGCATTGTGGCGGGGGAAATCAAAATTTCTGGATTTCACACGTGCTTCCTATTAAAAACGCACATAACCATTCAAACAAAACCATTTAAGTCATAAGTGAAATTTATTAATGTTTGAGCTAAATGAAGTATTATACTCGTATACTTGTGTCTATGGAGGCAGTAGTCAGATGATATAAAAGGAGATTGTAAAGTTAACCCATTAGTATAGAATAAAAGGGGTGGGGTTTTTAATGTGCCAAATGAATTGAATGTAAATTGAACAGTCGTCTGTCAGTTGTTTTTGGTTAAATTCTGTTACTTTAAAATGTTTTCGTTAACATAAATACAATATGGGAGTAGTTATATATGCAATGTAGGTGACTTTAATGGGAGTATATTTTTATTTCTATGGAATTTTAAATTCAAGATCAGGTTTAGCGGCCGGTATTGCAAAGCCAAACTGTTAAAATGTACCCAAGACCATAATAAACGGTGTCCCAAAATTCACGAAGATTCGAATTTATCGCCAATTGTACAATAAAGTAATGGAAACCAAAGGAAAAAGACAGTTTGCAAGCTGGCAGTTTAGGGTAAGTAAGAATGGAGCAATATACGATAGAATAATGCGTTCTGATCGTTGAGCAATAGTTTGAAAATAAGGAAAGGTCGAAATTTTCATACAAAATATAGTCGGCAGGTCGTCTGGATCAACTGGGGACCAAAAGCAATCCGTTCAAATGTCTATACCAAAGCAGTGCTTAAAGGTGTTTGTGAGAGTCCTAATATTAATCCGGCGTCGTGAATTGCAAATTTCTAGAGACCTTATACAGTGTATACTCAATGAGGATCTGAGTGTCTTAGCTTATAAAGTTCAATTGGTACAAGAACTGAAGACAAATACACATGCACTGGGAATGGGCTTCTTTGAAATTATCCCATTGATATAGGACATTTTCACCTTAATGGCTTCGTTAATTTCTACATTAAATGTTCGGAGAACCCACATGTGTTGTTTTTTAAAAACAAATGAACCCAAAACGTGTCACCAAGAATCATATAATAAGAGGTTGTTCAAAATGGTTTGCCTCCACTGAGGCCAACTTTGAATTAGGAAGTTACGTGTTGTCCTTGTGAAGGTACATTTTTACAAACACTTGTTTTTATTCATCTACAATATACATAATATGTGACCTTCTCCAAGAAAAGGGACCTAGTGTTTCAAAAAACGGGTTGTGTCAAAAACGGTGGATTCTGGTACCTAAAAGGGTATAGAAACTTTAAATGCGTTTTTTTCTCAAAACTTAATCTTCACACACTAGGTCCCGTTTCTCGGGGAAGGACACATATGTTGATTTACTATAACATTAAAAAAAATAAGACATAAAGTTATATGGTCCTAGGTATCAATAGTTGGTGCATATTTTAGACTGGAGGCATTGTTGGGCCAAACTTCTTCGAAAATTAGGCGCGCTAAGAAGTGACTGTTACTGGTGCTCGACATCGCAACATTATAACGGTACCATATGCCATATAGCCTTTCTCGTTTCGATGATAGTGTGATGTAACACCATTGGATTTCTTTTTATGAGGTTATTTGAAGTCAAAGATCTATGCCAACAAGTCCACAACCATCCGTTCATTAAATCAGGAAATTCATCCACATTGATGTAAAATGGTCATGGTGGATATGAGCCAGCAAAGCCGTGGAGGCCATGTGTTCCTTTATAACATACCCTCTCCTTCCCGATAAAAAAGACCTGTGTTTTCTGTTTAATTCAAATCTTGCGTAAAATTTTGGAGCAGCCAAATTTAAAAAAAAATTTTTTTTTAAATCCAGTTTGGCTACTTTAAGCCTTCAGAAACCATGAGTATTTACGCCCATCAGTGACTCACTGACTCTGTACCTGATATATAATCTCATATAATTATCACTCATACGTCTAAGTATAAGCACCAAAAAAAGTACATTTAATTATGAAAGTACTTTTTCTTAAAAAAATAATTTGTTTTAAATTTACTTTTCTAAAAAACTAAATTACTTTAAAATAAAATTTTCTTAATAAATTTCCTTTTCTAAAATGTGTACTTTTTCGTAAAAAATTAATTATTTCTAAAAATTTACTTTTCCTTAAGAGGTGCTCCTTCTAAAAAAATTATTTTCTTAAAAAGCACATTCTCTGCAGAGTTTCTTTTTCAAAAATTACCACTTCTAAAATAGCAAATTGCTTAAAAAAGTACCTTTTAATAAAAAAATATGCTTTTCTTAAATAAATATATTTTCTAAAAAGTAAATTTTCTTCCGAAAGTAGTTTTTCCTAATAAAGTACACTTATCTCAAAAATGCAAATTTTGGTCAAAAAAAAATGCTAATTCTAAAAAAGAACCATTTTGCAAAAAAATTACCTTTTCTTAAACATGTACAGTTTCATAGAAAGTACGCTTTCTTAGAAAAATTCCTTTTATTATAACAAGGTACTATTTTCTTATTTTCTTAAAAAAATATTTTTCTTAAAAAATACCTTTTCTTAAGAGAGTAACTTTTCATAGAAAAGTATATTTTCTTTAAAAAGTACCTTTCCTTGAAAAAGTACCTTTTCTTAAAAAAGAAAATTATCCTGAAAAGCATCTTGTCTTAAATAAGTTCCTATTTTTTCAAACAGTAACATTTATCAAAAGTTCCTTACATCAAAAAGTATGATTTCTGAAAAAGTATATTAAAAGGCGCCTTTTATAAAGGGTGTCCCAACAAGAAGGCAATTTTTAAATTTTAAATAAAACACAGATATTTTGAAAAAAATCGTGAAACTTTATTATATCGTAAAGTAGACAGAATGAGGTTATGTATGGAACAATACATCGTGCACATGGCCGCCGCGGCTTTGCTGGCATGCACGCAATCTTTTAATGAAATTTTCAATGACAGTTTTGCATAAATGCTGCGGTATTTCATTAATGCAGCGGCCAATTTCCTCTTTTAAGGCTTGAGTCGTCGTCGGCTTATTCGCGTAAACCATCGACTTCAAAAAACCCCAAAGAAAAAAAATTTAATGGTGTTAAATCGCACGATCTAGGCGGCCAATTCTGATCTCCAAAACGCGAAATTACACGACCGAGAAATGACTGATGCAGCAATTGAATTGTTTCTCTGGCTCTATGACATGTGGCGCCGTCTTGTTGGGACCACATGCCCTCCACATTCATTTCTTCAATTCGAGGCAAAACTGGTTATCATTTCACGGTACCGAACACCATTGATTGTTTGCGCTTGACCTGCCTCATTTTCATAAAAAAAAGGTCCAATGATTCCTCCAGCCCAAAAACCACACCACACAGTGACACGTTGAGGATGCATTTGCCTCTCGTGAATCACTCGAGGATTTTCCTCACCCCAAATGCGACAATTCTGGCCATTAACGAAGCCATCAAGATGGAAATGGGCCTCGTCACTGAAGATGATTTTAGCGGCAAAATCAGCATTTTCATGTTGTCTCTCCAATACCCAATTAACGAACTCCCTTCGCTGTCCATGGTCAGCTGGCTTCAGTTCCTGAGTCAATTGAACTTTGTATGCATGAAGATGCAAATCTTTCGTCAAAATTCACTGCATAGTGGATTTGGAGACACCAATTTGCTGAGCGCGGTGTCGAATTGAGGTGGATGGAGTTTGAGCGACATCATCACGTACAGCTGCGACATTTTCGGTCGATCGACCTGGTCGATGGAGCGTTGTTGTCTTTACATCACTAACAGATCCAGTTTCTGCAAATTTATCCATTAATCTCTTTACAGTTGACTCTTTTGGAGCATTATTGTGACCCCAAATTGATCGCAATTTGCGAACTGTAGCCGCAAAACTTTCACCATTTTGGTAAAACTATTTCACAATGAGAATGCGTTGTTCATTCGTGTAGCGCTCCATTTTTACTAACCTCGTACCTTCTACTAGCAAATAATAACAATTGTTCAAATGTCAAACAAAGACACTTCGAATGTTGCCAGATTTAAAAATTGCGTTCTTGTTGGGACACCCTTTACAAGAGCACCTTATTTTTATTCAAAAAAAAAAAAAAAAACTAATGCTCAAGACAGTATCCTTTCCTAAGAAAATACCTTTTCTTAAAAAAAAAATACGATTTCTTAAAAAAATAAATTTTCTTAAAAAAGTACTGCTTCTTAAAGGAGTTTCTTTTCTTACAAAAATTTTTGTTTTTCAAAAGCAGTGCCTTTTCTTAAAACAACCTTTTCTCGAAATAGAAATTGTTCTTCAAAAAATTGATTTTATTAAAGACAAATCTTTTCTTAAAAAGTACTTTCTTAAAAAGTTAATTCTCTTAGAACTTAGATTTTCTTAAAAAATACGTATGTATATTGGGTGTATTGTATTTCACTGATCTTTCACAAGTGAAAATTTAGTTCTAGTCTCCAGTATAAAATGCGTTACGATCGCTAATGCGATGGTCGTTTTTTTAAGAGAGTGAATCAAATGAATCAATCATTTTTCAATAGCGATTTGAAGCCCCACAAAACACGAATTAACTTAACTCCGTGAACATTTTCTTTACAAGTGCCATTTGTATTGATTACAAGCTGTAACCCGATGCGCTTCGCTGCACTCATCGTAACGAAATAAAAAACTGCGAATACATTTTGTAGAAAACAATTCTACCTATTCTTGGCGATTTTTGCTTTTGCGATTTTAAATTTTGGCGATTTTTGATTTCGGCTGTTTTGATATTGGCGTTTATTGATTTTCGGTTTAGGTGATTTTTGATTTTAGCATATGTTGTTTTTTGCGATTTTTGTTATATGCGATTTTGGTTGTTGGCAATTTTCGATTTTTACAATTTTTTTCTCGCTATTTTCAGTTTTGGCGATTTTTTATTTTGGCGATTTTTGATTTTTTAGCGATTTTAGATTAAGGCGGTTTTTGGCTTTAGCGATTTTTGTTTTTTGCGATTTCTGATTTTGGAAATTTATTGTTATTCGCTATTTTGGTGTGGGCGAATTATGAATTTGACTATTTTTGTTCTTTGCGATTTTTATTATTCGCGTTTTTCGGTTCTGGCAATTTTTGTTTTTGGCGATTTTATTCGCGATTTTCGGTTTTGGTCATTTTCATAGTACTTCATAAATTTTTGTATAGGAGGTGCCACGCCCATTGATCCGATCCCGCCCATTTTGAGACTATTCTTCAAATTAGTTTAATATGGACATGTACATAGTTTCTGAATTCTTGCTGTCGTAGTACTCCAGATATTATGTGTTAAAATTAGATGTTCGAAATTCACTTGAAAATTAAAAAAAAAAAAAATTACTTACTGCACAAGTTTCAAGACGATCGGTCCAATGGTGTAGTCTCCTATAAACGATAAACAAACATACAATAAAACTCCATTTTTGTATCTATGATAGTGGAATGAAAAATTTATGTCAGCCAAATATGAAACTACTACGACTTTCGGGGTCGATAAATACAACAACAATATGTTGATCAACTTGAATCGAATTCTAGTGATGAAGCAGCATATCTTGTTTCGCTGGTTTTCGTTATTCCGTCAAAAATCATTTAATTTGCATTAAAAAATCGAAACGTTAATTTATTTTGCAAGCCAGAGGGCATTCAAGATTGCATGAACATTTTATGGTCGAAAGATTTCTTTGCATTGGTTCTATGAACCGAATTATACAGAAGTTGTTCGCGTAGAAAGATCTTCGAAGCATATGGTCGAGGGGCATATTGCATTAGATCTGAATGGTACACATCCATTTGTTCTTCAGATGCCTTCGGAGAAGAACATGGATCAGTCTTCACCACGATAATGCGAGCACTCACATGTCGCCTCAAGCACCCAGCCATCTTGCCGACCATATATCTCATTGATTGTTTATGCGCCTTACATCCCTGACATGAACAATGACCTCATTTTTCAAATTTTTTCGATGATTGAAGAATCTGCATGTTTGCCTCAAATGCAGGGAAAAGTTTTTAAAAAACCAATTTATTTGTGTAACCCTTAAATGTCAACTATGTATTTCTTAAACAAAAAGCAAAAAGGATCCTACGTCATCCAGCATAATTTTAAAATTGCTCATTGTAAAGCATTTAATGCTTATATAACTCCTCCAGAGGTTCGATTCATTTATCTATGGATTTAGGACATAAAGCAAGTAGCCGTCGAAAGAAATTTATGTTCCACAATAAGTAAAACCTAAAAAAAGTTGTCCTCAGGAAGACACAAATGATCGCCTTTTTTAAAAATGGCATATGGCAGTAGCGTTTGAACCTAATGACCACACTGCGAACCAAACTATAGATGTTCCAAATCATATATAAAACCCTTTTTACTTCACATTATTTATAAAGGTCGACTTTCAACGAAATCATTAGACCAGTTCACCGTAAAAATTATGGATTTAAAATTTTTCTAAAAGTACGGGTTAAAATCATTTTCTATCACCCCACAATGTTTTTTTTTTTTATTTCGACAAAAAAAAGCCTGTCAAACTCATTTATCAAAACACAATGTAAAACATTAAGCAGAAGTTGGCGCAGTGAATGGAACAACAAAAGTAAAAAAAAAATTAACATGGAAAACTATAAGAAAACAAAACTAGTGTCTCCTGTTTTCTATCCAAATGGGCTCTTAATTATGTTTTCTGATGCATTTAATAGAAGACAAATGCTATTTAAATGAAAACACCAGACCAACAAATAATTTCTTCTGTGCCTTTTTTTGCCAATCTTTCTGTTGCCAGCAACTTTTTATGCATTTATTTATTAGATATGACTTCATGATTAAATGGGAATACAAATTTCTGTTGCAAAACAAGTAAACTACTGATTATAGTAATGACGAAAACATCAGAAGTGATGATGAAGCAGAAGACGATGATTATATAGATGATGAGTTTTGTTGTAAGAGAAGTGTTGGTGATGTTTATGCAATAACATTTGGTCATATTAAAAGCTATTAATCATCTTTTACATTCATTTGTTTGAATGTGTGTGTATATGCAGAGAAAGACATTTAACAAGATGACATTAACAAGAACACCAAGAGCCAGTAGTTTGCCAACAACACACTGCTAAACATACAATTTAACGAAGAATTATTTGTAAAGTCTGTCAACTTCTCTACCAACCACAAAGTGGACATCAAAATCTATTTAAAAGCTAAATTATGTTATAGAAAAATAATAATGCTAGGTCTCACCCTTTGTTTTTAGAGTATGGCTGGAGCTGTAATTAAAATCTATTGAAGAGTATTGATAGTTTTTAGAACACATGAGGAGGCCTAGAGTTTATTGCCAAATCAAAAGGCCATTATAATGGACTTAAAAAGGCGGGGAATCAAATCATAGACCTGCTCTTCGCTTTTCGCGCTCAATCAGTTTGGAGGGATGAACAGAACGAGGTTTTGAAAAAATTAATTAGTGGATTTGAAGTTTTGAACAAGGAACAGCGGCACCATTTGAATTTTTTTGTTGAAAAAATCATAGCATTTGAATCAATTGATATTATAAAGGGTGATTTTTTAGCTATTATCTTTTTGGCAACACTGGTTTCATTGTCAAACATCTTCAGTTTGGTCTGTAATTTAACCATGAATCGTCCTACAAACGAACAACGCTTGCAAGTTATTGAATTTTATTATCAAAATGCGTGCTCTGTTAAGAAAGTTCGTCGCGCGCTTCTTCCATTTTATGGTCAGTTTAATCGAGCCACTGAAGCGGCTATTCGGGCTATTGTGACTAAATTTCGCACCAAATTTACATTGTTGGACATTAAACCACCAACACGATTACGTAGAGTGCGAACTGAAGAAATATCGCAGCTGTATCGGCCAGTGTTAATGATGACCATCAATTATCGATTCGTCGCCGTTCGCAGCAATTGGGCCTCTGTTCCTCAACAACGTGGAAAATTTTGCGGAAGGATTTAGGCGTGAAGCCTTGCATGACATGTGGATTCAACAAGATGGTGCCACATGCCACACAGCACGCGCCACAATGGACTTATTGAGAGGCGAGTTCGGTGAACATTTTAATTCACGTTCGGGACTGGTCAATTGGCCACCTAGATCATTAGATTTAACGCCTTTAGACTATTTTTTGTGGGGCTATGTTAAAGCTCATGTCTATACAGACAATCCCGCTTCAATTGACGCATTGGAAGACAACATTGAAGTATTTATTCGTGAGATACCGGCCGAAATGTTGGAAAGAGTATGCCAAAATTGGACTATGCGGATGGACCATTTGAGGCGCAGTCACGGTCAACATTTGCATGAAATAATCTTCAAACATTAAATTATATGGACCGTACTATCGATTCAAATAAAGATTTCATTCATTTTTCTGAATTTTGTGTGTTTTTTTTTTAAACTTTCCTATAGCTCTTAAAAAATCACCCTTTAAAAGGCATATGATAGATAATTGTCCAACGTAAATATGTTTTTGAATAAGGTGCTACGCCTTCTACATGCTTGTTAATTCAAATCATGTTTACCTATACAAAAATCATGTTTGTTTAACTAAAATATCATGTTTATGTTTACTAAAAAGCATGATTTTTAACCATTTTATATTTATTATGTTTCCTTTTCAAGGTTTTTATGTTTTAAACTGATTATTCATTAATAAAAATATAAGTAATCTAGGTTTTAATTAAAACTCTTTCTTTCCTTATCCATATGGGTTCTGAATCTCTCCGTGACTGTGCGTGACTTTGCGTGACTAATTTAAAATTAATCTGTGGTCACAGCAAGTCTATGTACCATGTTTCAGATTGATTGGATGAGCGGAAATGGGGTTTAAATCACTCCGTGACAGTGGGTGACTATGTCAAAGTAAATCTTTTTCCATCGACCAATTTTCAGATCGATCGGATGAGGGAAAATGACATTTAGATCACTCCGTGACTGTGCGTGACCATGCGTAATTGTGCGTGACTACCCCAAAATTAATCTGTAATCACAACAAGACTATGCCAAGTTTCAGATCAATTGGATAAGAAGGAATGGGGTTGCCCCATGACAGAGAGTATGAGTTACTAGAAAGAGTTTAAAAAAACTAAGATTTTTCGACTTTATTTTTTTCAATTGCTCCAAAACGATTTTCACAGTTCAGAGATCATATAAGGGGATCGGAATATGCTAAAAAGGTCTTCATTTTGCCTCACACTTGATGCTTTGAACACATTCGAGCATCTAATTTTTTTCTAAAATTTGTTGAGAGACTTCTGAGCTTCTTGGGAAAGCTCCCCAACTGAGAAGGAGTGATATTCAATTATATATTTGCCATGCGCCAATATTCTATGGACATTCCCTCCAAAAGTGATGCAGTTTTCGAAGAATATTCTTCTAACCTTTTCTTTGCAGTTTCAAATATTCAAGATCGTTCCCAATCTTCCAATTATTTAATTGTTAATTCCAGTGATTTGAGTTACTGCCTCATCATTTCAAAAAAATATCCGTGAATTATTTCCATCGTTGAGTACCCATATCCACGCCTAGGGTAGTCTACCATTAGACCAACTTCTTTGAAAAACGCATCTTGTATTCGGTTCTTTCTGATCTTTTTCTTATCCTTATCGAATGTATTTGCATCAAAATGTTCCTCCTATTGTGGAAGGGTATACACCGTTTTAGCCAAAACCCATATTCTTGCGTGCAATGCAAATATTCCATATTCTTAATTGCTCTTCTCATAATAGTTAGTTCGTTTACGATTTTTCCATCAAATATGGTCAGGTGGAACTCGTAACTACATTCAAGATATTTGCCTTCTCTAATTTTCAGCTCTTCGGGCTTAATCTTGTCACTTTTTTCTTGTATGTCCTCCACCGTGGTACTTATTAGTTCCGGCGATTCCTTTGCAAACTGAAACATTATTAGGCAGCAATAATGCAATAATGACGGATATGGCTTTCCAGTGTACGGAAACATATCGTAGCATCATTGGAAGGTATCCTTTGCTTATAAACGTTTTGCCCGGATGATCCATCGCAGTCTCATTTACTGATTAATATCAGCTTCTCAGGAAGATTTTCCAACTCATTTTCAGGAAAAATTTCCAACGGCCGTGTTACTGCATGGTCCGTAAGATCCTGCACATTGACTTTCACAGAAATTTCAGTAACCTCCGTATGCAGTGGTCCTGCATTTTTTTGGCTTCAGAAATGAGCTTGTATCCGGATAAAATATCACCTCCATGTCGCCGTAATATTTCACACTTGTCCTTTGAAAGTTTTAAGTCTACTAACAAGGCCAAAATTTCTTCGGATCCATACTTTTGAAAATGTGCGTTTGTGGGCATGGGAATGCTCTCTTTAATCCTTTTAAATCGCAGTGGGCGTGTCAGCAACGGATTTTGTAATCTTCGTACTAACTTTGTCACTGTGCTTTATATTTTTAATAGATAGCACTTCTGATAAATGGTCCTTGGTGAAATCGTTGTTGTTGGCACCGGCAAGTTTACTCTCTCTTATAAAATTTTAACACTCCTACTTATTTTTTTTTTTGGCCTTCCTTTTGCCAGTCCGGTTGATGTGGTGGGTTCCTCTTCTGCCAATGTATCCAGAAGGTATCCTCATTAAGCCAGCCCTCGTATTTGGAGTTAAATTTCTGAATGCCTCGGCATACTGTCATCCACTTCGCTTTAATATTTGCATGTGTCAGGCGAAGATTATTTGCTACACTTTGGCTTCTCTGCAGATTATCGTACGAGCTATCAAGTTATTCGAAAGCAACTTCCGCGAAATCAGTTGGGGTGGTTGAGTTCCAAAAGAGATCAAACAATTTTGATTTGTTCAACGCCATGTTTATAGTATGAGAAATAACTTTTCACACTAGATACAAAGCACTTGACACGCCAACTTTCAGTTATAGATTTATCGAGGGATTATGCCTATATTTACCCTACCAGCAACAGTGTTTGTCTTTTGTGGCTAACTATTCGTCGAGCCATTTTCCAAATTCGTAGATATTGCTTAAGTACTGCTCTGCGAGCGCATGCCTCATTGATGCAAAGAGATGATAGGCAAATGGCTCTAAGTCTGAGGAGTACGGCGGGTGGGGCCCAATTATCCATACAAATGATTTCAAGGTGTCTTTGGCTGGTTTTTTTTTTCATATGGCCCGTTCCGGTAGTATCTGTATTTACGGGTAGTTTAAGTCATTCACTTGTTGGCGACAGTGTTGTAATTTAATGGATTCACCGGGTTTCAAGAGCTCGTAAGGCGTAATACAGCTCAAAGAGTTCAGTGAACTTGGATCGGCATCGCTTCGGGTTTTCAAAATAAATCAATTTTCATTACCCATCGCAGTTCGACACAAAAATTATTAATTTCGCGGGTTTTCAGCAGCCTTTTACAAGTGTCTGCGATTTTCCTTTTGACTTTCATTCAACTCGTATCGCAATTATTTACCGAACTTCTTGATCTTCCTCACTGCTGATTGTGTCTTCTGATACAAGAAATATTTCTTCTATTTGCTGTGGAATCTGGGTCATCATCCAATAACACCTGTAATTACTCGTCTTTGCGTTTTTGGTGTCCACTAGAGCGCTCACCACCTTTCACACTGAAATCACCAATTTAAAATTGTTGAAAACACGTCTATCAATTTCCAAACGATGGAACGTGTTCACCATATATTTCTACCAGCAAACTATGACTTTTAACAGCCTTTTTCTAGTGACAAAAAAACGGTTGCCGCATATATAATTTTTCAGGCACAAAACCACACTTGATAACTGAACGACAAAACAAAGACGATAGTGTTTGGCGGACTCAACTTTTTTAGTTTAAATGTCAGAAGAACACAGTGGCATATGCGTCAAATAACTCCGCTTTGTACTTTTCGCTGGCGCCATGTCCTCGAAAAAACTTGTGCATACTTAAAATGAGCAGTTGGTTTGTTTGTAATTTAAAACGTTCTTCTTTAAAATTTTAACTATGGCTTATTGTCTTTCTTTCGTGTTCAAAAACTAGTACGAGTGGAAATAAAATTTCTCGTGTTAGAAGCTTAAAAATAATTTTCTTTACAAATAACTGAGGTTATAGATAAAGGGAACGAACCACAGTTCTCAATTTCAAAGACTACGAATAACTACGATAAGTAAATATGAAAGAAATGCACGGCATTATCAATAGCTCGGATCAGGCTCGTTTATAGCACAAGGATTTTACTATTATATAGTTGAAAATTTATAGACCAAATGAGAATTGTAAGACCCACCTTTATGTATAAGAAAAATTAGTATATTGTGTGTAGAACAAAAAGTAAACATGCTTGCTTATTGCTGATAGAAAACGCTAAAATTCTCTCATTTGTTGCCTCTCATCTTTAGCCTCATTAACCCATAATAGCCTTACCCACAAACCCCTTTTTCAATGTTGGTAAAACTTCAGCCCGTTACTATTTAAAATAAAAAAAAAATATTGAAGTTTATTTTCATTAAGAAGTTTAATTTTCATAATTGCCAGCATGAAACTTCGAAGCCCGTAAGAGTAAAGTGCCTTCAAAATACCCACTAAATTTTGCGTATAGCTAAATAAAGTGGTCCGTTACACGTAATTTTCTTTTTGTTGGAGATACGACAGTTGCCATTATTAGACACCAACAGAGCTTGTAGTTTTTTTGACGTTTCTCATTTGCCTAGATCCATTTCCATTTCCAAAAATATCATCAGCTTTAAAAATCTTCAGATTTTTGCTCCGAAATCTGCTCCCGATACCTAAGGATATATCTTGGTACTGGCTATGGCCACAACATCCAAAAACTTTAGCCAATGCAAAAATTGAAATTGTATTCTTGCACATGCCCTGTTTGGCACTATAGGCACCAATAAAGAAATTGCATAATTAATTCATATTTGGTCTATCACTATGGCAAAATTGTTGTTACACTTTGTACCGCATTGGATTTCAATTTCGCTAACATTGTTAATTAGCCACTAGGCTTACGGCATTCATACATCATGCGAACATTCTTTATTTAACTACGTAATTGTGTACGTGTACTAACTGCATGCTTTGTATGCTCGTAGTCACATTGAAATGCCAGTTAACCGTATATATTAAACAGCCTCTGACCATTTCCGCTGTTACGTTTAGTTATTTAATATGTGAAACATTCCAATTTTCCCATTAATTAAATACTTTGAACGGCAATACAATACTGTGGTTTTTCATTAAAATACATATCTACAGTCACTCCAAGTCAAAGCCGGACATCATGAAAAAAAATATTAAATGTTCCTCTATAAAACTGACCCATATAAAATTGTTGTAACATAAATATTCTACACATTTAAAAACCATAACATATATAACTTTTTGTCTATCGGACAGATGGCAATCATGACTTAAATAAATACAACCCTGCGTTATAGCAAAATTCCTCTGAATTGAAAGAATGATTTATTTGAAGAAAAGCTGAGAGTTACTTGAAGAAAAGCTGAGTCTTACTTGGATAAGAAGGCCAGCTCAAATAAAAGATACATGTGCTGCTCAAAGTGGATCTAAATTATTGCAAAAAATGACTAAAGCCCTTTAGTAATAGGCGTAATCAAACAGTCCTTGATTTTTGCAAAATATCATGAAATCAAACATTTTTTCTTTCTAGAGGAAAATTTTGTTTACCGACGAGAGAAACTTTAACTTATACCGAGAACTACGTTTTAGTAACCTGAAACCGACTTAGTGCATGGTGATGGCTTAGTGAGGACTTGAGGCTCATTTCCCCAGCAGGACCAAGCTACTTAGACTTTATCGATGTGATTGACGTGAAATTTTACAGGAACATTTACAAAAAAAAAAAAAAAAAAAACAAGTAAGAAAATTATAGTCGGTCTAGATCAACTATACTATACCCTATACCGTGTGTTTAGAGACCCTATCTCTAAATAGATATAGCAAATAAGAATAAACCGGATTTGAGTGGCATTGTTATAAACTTTTTTGCCTTCGGATATCAAAAATGGACTGATCCTGACCATAATTGGTAAGGTTCGTTTGTTTTTTGATAGATTTATCTAAGTGGAGATCGAGAATCAGTTTCATATGGGGGCTCTGACGAAAAAATGCCCTATAGGGATTATTTTTGGACTACTGATAAATGGATGTAATATACATACACATACCCAATTTGAATATTATGAAAATTTAAGTCGATCTTAAAGTGGTCATTTGTATGGGGACTAGGTCTGAATAAGAACCGATTTTCACCATTTTCAATAGCGTTCATCCTATGGGCGATAAAAGCTTATGAACTACATGTCATCAATATACATTCATATTTGCGACCTGTTGTTTGATTAATAGGTTTATATAGACGCACATATGGAAGGTCGGACGGACGCACATCGCCAAATCGACTAAGAAAGTGGTTCTGAATCGATCGGTATAATAAAATATGGGTCTAGGTAAAATATTTTGGGTAGTTATCATATAGGGTATAAAAATGTATAAATTAGTTCTTGTGCTTTTATCGGGGGATGCCAAAACATAAAGGGAATAATGTGCGATCTTGGCTGTTGTATAATGTACTCGAATCCATCCCCAAGGCAATGCAAATTGGTACAAATAAGAAGGGATTGCATATATATATTAATTTATTCCAGATTATAACTAGAATTATAAACCTCTGAAGACATCGGAGTTTGGCTTGTGCTCTTTTTTGTTTATTAATAGAAGTTTTTCTCCGTATATTAAAATTATGGTCAATTATGGACTTTTAATTTTGGTTACGGTTTTTGATAGCTTATAATATATGGAATCAAAAACCAGATGACAAATTCGATTTTACAATTTCATTTTTCCTGTCTTTGCCAATTATTTTATAAAATTTCCGGACTTGACTTGGTGCTACTGTAGCTGAAGTAAGGAAGCGTTTGTAAACACATGAACTTCCATATTACTTATTATACGGAACAGTTGCGAATTAAAAATGTTGAATGAAATATTATAAATTTTCTTGATATAATAGATAATAGGAGATCGACTTTCGAGACAAGCAAATATTTGATTCAGGCACCGTCTGATTGCGGGACATTAAGCGGGTACTTAGTTAATTACTGTTATTTGGAAAATGATGAAAGCTAGTGGACAAAAATTATTGATGATGACTTCTAATCCATCGGTTTACTGACATATTGATTTTAATTTCACAATTTACAAAACACAGTAATTCCAAATCATTTATTTTTCACTTCCGTTCCGCATTTGACTTGAAAATATTGTTGTTGTCAAATAAACAAACATTTTCTTTAGCAAGTGTTTACTGAGGCTTAAGTATATTAAAAAAAATCTCGGTTGCAATTTTGAATTCCCAGCAAAACACGAGCCATGCAAAGAAGTTAAATAGATGCTAATCTTACGACGGGGATATAGTGAAAATTTGTTTCTTGTTACGTGGGATTAAAGTTTTCTTCTGCGGATCATGTGAATTACGTTTTATTTAGTGCTTAAAATTTCATGATAGTAAATACATTTATTCAGAATAGATAATTTTCGACAAAAAAATTCTGTTAGAATTTCTTATTACTTTTATCAAGATGAATTTTTTATTCTCATTAAATACTTTTCTGTTCTTTTCAAAAAAAAAACCTTTGATTAACTCAGTATTAATACTTCCTCTATTATTTCTAATTATCATTTTTCCAATATTTCTTTTTATAACCTACAATAATCTCTGATTATTGATTCATTTAGAACCATTTTTGCGATGTCCGTCCGTCTGTCTGACATTTCATATAAAACTTGTAAATCAAACTGCCGGGGTCGTGCGAAGGCAGGTTAACAACTTGGTAACTGGTTGAACTTTCCTCTTGAATAATTAAAATTAAGAACTGCTGTTATCACCAATTATTTGTTAGTAGACTACTGAGCAGGCTGCATCATATAGTTTTGTTTCGATAACCACTAAAAGCAAACTCGAGAACTTTTACAAAGAAGAAAAAAAGTGAATTTCGAATGTTCATGAAACATTACCTTTATGCGGAAAAAACCATAATGTAAGGCAAGGAAAGGCTAGCAAAATACTATGAGGGCTCTATCAAATCAACTTCAAGGATTTAGAAAGTTTACTGATTTCCGATGTGTTTGTACCAGCACAAGTAATGCCGAATATTCAGGTCGCCCAAAAGAGGTCGTCACCGTTGGAATATGTAAGTCCATAAAATCGATATAATGATATTGGGCGATCAACAAATAAAAGTCTGTACAGTGGCTGAGGCTATAAGCATTTTAACTAATCGGGTAAGTCATATTTTTCATGTATAATTGAAAATGAAGAGGCTGTTAGCACAATGGGTGCCACGAGAGTGCTCACACTTGAACAGGTGGGAAAACGCATGACCACTATAAACGAATATTTGGCGATGTTCAGTCACAATTTGAAAGAGTTTTTGAGAAATTTTGTAACGGTGGATGAAACTTGGAAACATCGCAATAATACAGATTCCAATGAACACTCAAAGCATCGAACTTCTCTGGGTGAACGTAATCGAAAGACGGACTAGGTGGGTCTGTCGGCCAACAAGGTCCTGGAAACAATTTTTTGGGATGCATGCTGTGTTATTCCTTTTTTGGAGAGGGTAACACTATCATCCGCGACTCATCATACGACTCAATATTGACTTGAAGCAGCATCGATCGCATTTAGCGAAGCAATAAATGTTCTTCCCCCTGACAGCTTACCGGCCCACAGAAATATATAAAGTGGGCTACCAACTGCTACCCCATCCGCCACATTTTTCAGTTTTAGTCCGCTCCAATAATGCCCTGCTTACAAACCTGACGGTAAGAGATTTGGGCCGAATAAAGAGTAAATCTATTATTTCAAAGGAATGTAAAATTTAATCAAGTAAGAAAATTATAGTCAGTCTAGACCGACTATGCGATACCCTATACCATGGTTAAGAGACCCTATCTCTCTGGTGCAACAAATTTGATATAGAAAATAAGCATAGATTAAATTTGAGTGGGATTGTTATTATTTTTTGGCTGCAGATATGAAAAAGTTCATTTCGGGTGCTATATTTATATGGGGACTAGGTCGATCCTGACCATATTTGGTAAAGTCACTTATATATAGAAAAAATTTATAAAAACCAAATTTGGGAAAAATTTGTGCAACATTTTTGATTTTGATAGATTTAAGTGAAGATCGGGAAGCAGCTCTATATGGGGCCTATGACTAAGAATTGTCCTATAGGGATTATTTTTTAACTACTAATTAATGGATGCAATATATGCATACAAACACAATTTGACTGAGATCTGTATGATAATTTGGATCTTATGGCAATTTATGTCGATTTCATAGGAGTCATTGTATGGGGCAATTTCAATAGCGTTCATCCTGTGGCTAATAAAAGCTTATGTACCAAATTTCATCAACATATATTCATATTGGCGATCTGTAGTTTGATTATAAGGTTTACATGGACACACAGACGGACAGACGGACGGACGGACGGACGGACGGACATCGCTAAATCGACTCAGAAAGTGATTTTGATTCGATCGGTATAATAAAAGATTGGTCTAGGTCAAATATTTTTGGTAGTTACAAAAATATAGTGGTATAGGGTATAAAAACGCTGGACTAAATGTATCGATGTAAAGGGAGCCTCTGTTGAGAAATAAAACAATTATGGCAAAAAAAATATATTTTATTCAAAAACTGAGTTATCAAAATGCCCTTGCATAATGTCGATAATATCTGAAATCTGTTAAAAAACAACACAGAGTTTCCCCAGATTTCAATTGTGTATGTCATGATCGGTCCAATTTTCTACGTAGTCAGTCGATCTAGACTGGCACAATAGCCTGTGCCATGCATTTAGAGACTCTATCCAACTTCTGAGATATAGAAGATAAGTACAAACTAAATTTGAATTGCAGTGATTTTAATTCTCTTTCCTGGGGATATGAAAAAGTTAATATCCGATGCTATATTTGTACGGGGACTAGGTCGAAAAATGTACCCCGATCCTGACTATATTTAACAAGGTCTCATGTTTTCTTTGCAGAAACATATACGAACCAAATTTGAGAAAAATATGAGCAACATTTTTGTTTTTTTTTATAGGTTTAAGTGAAGATCGGAAATCAGCTTCACATAGGGGCTGTGACTAAGAATTGTTCCATAGGGTATATTTTTGGAGTACTGATACACGGATGACATACAAACCAAATTTGACCTAGATCTTTATGATAATTTGGAAATTATGGCAATTTAAGTCGATCTGATAGGGGTCACTTGTATGGGGACCAGGTCTAAACATGAACCGATTTTCACCAATTTCAATATCGATCATATGGCCGATAGATGCTTATGCGCTAAATTTCATCAAAATATATATTAATATTTACATGGACAAACAGACGGACGGATGGATCGACTCAGAAATTGATTCTGATTCAAAAAATGACTCCGAGTCGATCGGTATAATAAAGCAGACCCATGCTTTCAGGTCAAGTATTTTTGGAAGTTACAAACATCAGCACAAAGTATTTATACCCAGACTATATAGTGGAGTATTAATAGGCAATACGATTTCTTGTGAAATCTTCTACACTCTCAGTTGCCTACCGATTTTGAAACCATTTTGAAACCATACCATTTGAGAGGTATTACTTTGCTGATGTGTATGATTTTTAGAGATGTGCGCCATCTGGTTTAATCATTTCAAGATTCTGCTAACTCTTAGATATTTAAGCTTCAAATATAAAACTATACAATGCTGTGCGTGTGTTTATGAGTTGGGTCAAATTGATTAGCAAACCCTTAGGCTCTCATAAAGTTAGTCATTAATAAGCCCATTTATATATCTTCTGTGTGTTCAACAAATATTTATAATAAAATTTATTGAATTGAAATTCACAATTTAATGAATTTTATTTGGAAAAAGTTTATAGAAAAAAATTTAATGAAAAAATAAAATTTCCTAGAATTTGCGCTCGAATTTGGAGGGCTGGGATCTGCTAGTAGGATATAAATAGCAGATGATACCACCGTTTTCATCTGTACAATCAGCAAATTCCTAACAATGGCACTCAAATTTGTTTTAGGCTTATTTTCTATAACCTTTTATGACATCAATATAGTTGACCTCATGATATTGGTTATCATATAGGCGGCCTAAATCGACTATAACTTTATATAAATTTGTATAAATATTTTTATATTTCAATTTATTTTGTAACTTATTGCGATATCCCATTATGAATTTGTATTATCCTATTAATAAATTGGATAATTCCTGTCATTGAATTGGCTAATATTTGATATTGCAAAGTTTCGGAAGTGCGCTTTTTTTATAATAACATATTTGGAAGTGGTTTAAAATCGCTTTGGAAGCGATGAAAAGTTGTTCGGCTTTAAAATTCCTGCATTTTTAATTTACTGGGTTACTTTGCAAGAGTGTTGTGCTATTAACAAAAACTTCTTCATATATTTTGTTGTGTGCGTGAATGTCTCGCCCTGTGTGTGTGTGTGTGTGTTTTTCAACTTTTCTCAACAATCATTAAAATACGGTCAACTTGTGTTATAAGGACCTTTTTTTGGTACTTGGCTCAAGTTCGTTTTAAGTAAATTTTGTGGTTTAACTTTGCAAAATGAAATTTAATTAAAAGGACTTCCGAACACTAAACATTAAGTGGAGTTTATGTTAAGTCGCAAATGGTTGCATATTCATTATGAAAGCATATAAAGTCCTTTATAATTGAGAACATTAAAATAAGGGGTTAGGTTTAGGTGTACATAAATAGCAGAAACTTTTAAATTTCAAAAGCTTTTCAAAAATAAATGGCTTCTTTTATATAATCTATATCTGTTTAATAAATTCCATCCAAAGATCATACAAGAGGCAAAAATAGAGAAGCAAACAAATTTTTTAATGAATCCAATGACCAATTTAACGTTTTCTTTTTATATAATTCGTTTTTAGTCCCAACTAAACACCTACTTAATGCGTAGCAATTGGAACATATTTTATACAGCACCCTGAAAATAACTGAAACATGTTCTATCTTGCTTAAAATTTCTTTATATTTTAGATGACTTTGAAATTTAATGGGGTTTTGTAAGGGGATAAACGCAGGGTGTGATGCCATATTCACATTTGGAAATGTCTGCTTTATTTAGGCAAATACTTTCATATTTAATTATACTAGCAGATTCCAGCGCCCGAAATTCGAGTGCAATTTCTAAGCAGCTTTATTTTTCAACTTAGCCAATTCACAAACCAACATTTTTATGGTTTAATTTTATTGTGAATGAACATTAACAAATTTAATAAAACACACATAGCATATGTATAATTTTATGTATGTGTTAGAATGCAATTTAAATGCAATTTACTCAAAATAAAGGAAAAAAATTAAAAATTTGTAAATCTGCAAAACGGCTAAAAAGAAATACCTTTCAAATAATATACGTTTGACCAAAATCAGTATAAAACGGTAGAAAAAAACATCGGTCACAAGAAATCGCCTAGCCTATTAATATTATAAATGTACACTTGCTAAACGAAATATCCGTAAATTTTAAAATATTAATAAACATTTTATAAAATATTTTGAATTACGAACTTTTTAACATTAACTCATTGGCAAATTTACTTGTTTTTAAAAAACTTACGCTACGTTTATGTTAAAATTTCTTTATTTACTACGTAAAAAAAGTAATATGGAAAGTAAAAGTGCAGACAAACTATTCATACATTTGGAGTTAGAGGAGTCTCATGAATTTAGCACATACATATGTACAGGCCTGATTTATCGATTATATTTTATTAGAAGACAAACTAGAATAGGATCATATCCGATTATACCTCTTATAACTTATTCGTCGGGAACTGCATCTCAAAACTCAATAGAGACTGATGATGTCCCTCCTTTCCCATCTACACCTTTGAATTTTATATCATCAACAGAAGTAATTGCTTTCTCACTACAAACTTATTTTGGATCTCCCAATCCATCTTTGCCTTCGATGACGTTTGCAAATGTTTACACGTTAGTATCAAAACCTGCGGAAATTTCTAGAGAACTTCGCATTATACCACCCAGAGAAAACATTTTTGCTACTCGTTTCCGTTACGACACGAACGCTGGAGAAATTAAAAACTTCATATAGACTAATTTCAGTAATGCTCTACCTGATTATATGCACTACCTGAGTTTCGTAGGTATATATTCATCGGCAGGTTAAGAAAATCAAGGTCCAAAAGTTTCCTACAATCATTGGGTATATGATTAACTTGGAAAAGACCACAGGCCACAGTGGTTGAATAAATTAATTCATACACTCTGAATTAAATAACTAAGTTCTAAAGGCTTATTTCAGAATATATTTATTTGGCAGGTTATGGTCTCCAAGTACCACAAGTATATCGGATGATTTAAATTGTTGCATAGCGGAATTTATTGCACAAACGTGTAGATCTTAAATATCTTAAATAGAGTAAGTCTAATTTTAACGTTCAATACGTTTACAAGGAAATAAATTTAATACGGCAATACGAACTACCCTATCAAGTTTTTGAGACTGATCGCATCTAAATATTTGGTATTTTGGACATAATAGTTATTTCAGCATTATAAATATTTTTTTTTATCATTCAGCCAGGTTCCTGTAAAGCAGTGAAGGCCGTGTCAAACACACTGGTGCTCGGCTTCTTATATGCATATAGCCGAACGAAAACAAAAATACTCACCAAAGAGTAAAAGTAAACAACAATTTCATTCAGTCTTATGAAAGCTTTTGAAATTCATATATATATTTTTTTTAATAGGTACACAGAGAATATTTGTTTAAAAGCAACCAAAAATGTTGAGTAAATTTCGAAGACTTGATAAACTACAAATTAAACATTTTCTATAAATACGTCGCCTCCATTTGACAACATTATAGCTGTCTTTTGTGCATTTTTTTTTTTAATTTTAAAAAATATCCAGTTGCTGCAGGCTGGTAAGTTTTTTAGTTTTTGGTAACATACCACTTATTAACCTTTGAAATTTCTTAACTTTTTTAAGTTTTGCTAGTTGTTTTTTATTTTTGTTTTTTAAATAAATGAACTGCGTATTTGATTCAATAAACTTCAAACTTATGGATAAAAGAGATTAAATGTTCTTCACATTTTGTTCTACATTTTCAGAATGTAAGATTTAAAATTTTAAAACAACAATATATATATAAAATTTTACCATATTCTTCGTGAGCTATTTGCCCTTTTATGCATTCATATAAACATTCATTCAAAATCTACACAAACCCATTTAATATCCGCGTTGTGTTACGTCCATGGATTTCGATCAGTGTAGTACAATTAACACATGCTCATAAACACTAATGGTGATTTTTTAGCTATTATCTTTTTGGCAACACTGGTTTAAACAGCTGACGCACGTTTCATGTTTTGTTTCATTGTCAAACATCTTCAGTTTAGTCTATAATGTAACCATGAATCGTCTTACAAACGAACAACGCTTGCAAGTTATTGAATTCTATTATCAAAATGCGTGCTCTGTTAAGAAAGTTCATCGCGCGCTTCTTCCATTTTATGGTCAGTTTAATCGACCCACTGAAGCGGCTATTCAGGCTATTGTGACTAAATTTCGCACCAAATTTATATTGTTGGACATTAAACCACCAACACGCTTACGTAGAGTGCGAACTGAAGAAAATATCGCAGCTGTATCGGCTAGTGTTAATGATGACCATCAATTATCGATTCGTCGCCGTTCGCAGCAATTGGGCCTCTGTTACTCAACAACGTGGAAAATTTTGCGGAAGATTTAGGTGTGAAGCCTTTCAAAATACAGCTGGTGCAAGAATTGAAGCCGAACGACCTACCGCAACGTAGAATTTTTGGTGAATGGGCTCTTGGAAAGTTGGCCGAAGATCCACTTTTTTACCGAAAAATTGTGTTCAGCGATGAAACTCATTTTTGGCTCAATGGGTACGTAAATAAGCAGAATTGTCGATTTTGGAGTGAATATCAGCCAGAAGCATTGGAAGAGCTACCAATGCATCCAGAAAAAGTTACAGTTTGGTACGGTTTATGGGCTGGTGGCATCATTGGACCGTACTTCTTCAAAGATGATGCGAATCGTAACGTAACTGTGAATGGTGAGCGCTACGGAGAGATGATATCCAACTTTTTTTTGCCCAAAATGCAAGAGCTTGACTTGCATGACATGTGGATTCAACAAGACGGTGCCACATGCCACACATCACGCGCAACAATGGACTTATTGAGAGGCGAGTTCGGTGAACATTTTATTTCACGTTCGGGACTGGTCAATTGGCAGCCTAGATCGTGCGACTTAACGCCTTTAGACTATTTTTTGTAGGGCTATGTTAAAGCTCATGTCTATATAGCCAATCCCGCTTCAATTGACGCGTTGGAAGACAACATTGAAACATTTATTCGTGAGATACCGGCCGAAATGTTGGAAAGAGTATGCTAAAATTGAATGGACCATTTGAGGCGCAGTCACGGTCAACATTTGCATGAAATAATCTTCAAACATTAAATTATATGGACCGTACTATCGATTCAAATAAAGATTTCATGCATTTTTTGAATTTGAGTTTTCTGTGCTTTTTTTTTTAGAAAACTTTCCTATAGCTCTTAAAAAATCACCCTTTATTACTAACTCAATTCTCTCGATGGCCACCACTGCCGTAAAGGCATGAATATGGTACATAAGCTTTTATCTGACATAGAACGAACGCTGTTGAAACTGCTGAAAGACATACATACATATCTACATACATACATACGTACACGCATTGAAAATATTCATAAACATATTTTTTATGATTCTCATCTAGTTTATATTTTTATTTGTTAAACACCCACAATTTGTTTTCATGCTTGTATTTATCACATGCACTGGTTTTGCGAATATATATTTTGCCTTATTTAAGCGCTGATTTAGAAAGGGCATTTAGTTTGATAAATTTGCTTAAAAATAATATTAGGAACAGATTTGCCAAATACATTATTCCATGAGTTTAAAATTGAAAATTTCTGTTGTACAAATTTTAAAGTGTCAAAAACTTGAACTTTTATAAAGGACTAGATGTAACCTGATTTGCTTCGCTACTCCTCCACATCCTACCCGTCCCGCATCGTAATGAAAGGTCTCACGCAAAGTCCGAAGGCTCTCACTATTACAGTACTCCAGATACATGACATTTATTATTTGATCTGCATGAGAGGTGCCACACTCCTATGTCCGATCCCGATTTTTTGTCCGACTACTCGCGTTAATAATATATGACCTAAGACAAATTTTCAAAGCTGTCTCTGTCATAATACTCGAGATATATGATATTGATACCGCCCATTTCCGGATAGCTGCTAACATTAATAATAGGTGATCTCACAGAAATTAGCAAAGCCCTTCCTATCATAGTACTCAATATATACGATATTAACAATTTACTTTGTATGGGAGGTGCCACGCCCACTAAAAATATTTTAAAAGATTATAGCCTATAGCACTTCCCATTTCTGCAGTAAGAGTCTGTGAACATTTCAGGAAAATCAGATGAGTAGTTACGGTGATTACCTCTTACAAACAAACAAATACACATTACCTCTTTATTATATTAGTTTAGATTGAAATTCTTTAAAACAACAGGTTTGTGGAATAATTTTCAAAATTAAACAATTGTTCCAAAAATAATTATTCGTTTTTACTTCTCCTATGTTAATAAAAATCACCAAAATAATCTCAAACCCTAATTAGTTTTTTTAATGTAAACGTTTACATTTTTTGGTGGTACATTTTCCCCTTTTTCTTCGCCACATATTTATCCGTACTTTGCAAAGCTCGCGGTGCTTTTATTCACTCAATACTTGGTATTGCCAAAGAGGTAAGGGGCAAAACGAAAGACCCAAGCCCAAATATAAACACCGAAATTTTTAGAACTGTGACTTGCAAAATCCACTTAAAATATGTAGTAACATTTATTACACTGCCAGATTGCAGAAGATTAGGACTTAAATGCTGAAATAAGATTATATGAAGTTATAAAAGTAATATCAAAAGCAAAATGGAATAAAGCTCCTGGCATAGATAGAATTCCCTATGAATATTTCAAAAATTCACCATTAAACTTGTTACAAAAATTAACGATGGCATATAATCGAACGTTCGAGGCTAGCGACGTGGATGACACATTTCTCATTTGTGTAAGTTGTCCACTTTACAAAAAGGGTGACAATGCCATCCCAAAAAATTACCGAGATGTTGCAAAAAAAAAAAGAAGAAAGTGTATGCATTTTTTGTTCACTATAGAGCATCGCCGTAGTTCAGACAACTGTTAAACAACTAAATCCGTAGTATGGACTGGGAGGGAACTGTCAAAAGAATTTGAGACCCATTCCGCTGTTAACCAAGGCTGTCTATTGTCGGCGCTTCTATTTTCGATTTATACAAACTAGCAGATTCAAGCCCTCGAAATTCGAGTGCAAATTCTAGGAAATTTTATTTTTTTATTAAATAAAGACCCTAATTTTATGTATGTGTTAGTAGCACCTTTAAATGCTATTTACTCAAAACGAAGGAAAAAATGTTAAAATCTGTAAATCTGAAAAACAGCTAAAAAGAAATACCTTTCAAATAATATGCGTTTGGTCAAAATCGGGATAAAACGGTAGAACAAAACATCGATCACAAGTAATCGCCTAGCTTTTTAATATTATAGATGAGATTCATGATGCTTTTAGTGGCGGTTTTTACGCAGATGATATAGTAATTCTGGCAGGTGATGCAAAACATTACAAAAAGTGATTAGCAGATTGGAAAATTATTGTTTTGGTTGAAATTTAGAAGTGAACCTAGATAAATCTAAAATAATGGTGAAATGGAGGCAGAAAGGCGGGGATCAAAAATGGGTTTAATGGTGGCCATCGATATTTATCTAGCTGCTGTTACTTAAGGATGATTTTGACAGCAACAATGATCTTTAAACAACACATAGCGAACAGAAATGCTGCAGCTAAGAATAACATAAATGCAACCTATAATATGTTTCTACGTTGCAGGCTGGGTGCAGGGCTATTCAAACTTACGGCGCGCGTTGGCATTCGTACGCATTCAAAGTGAAAAAAACATATGCCAAAACATTATTTTATTTTGCCAAAAGCCAAACTTGTAGCTCTTGATTACCACTATAATTGGTGCTAAGGTTGATTTTGGGTAATTGTTCGTTTTCAAGATAATTACAAAAAATCAAGGAATTCGCATGCGACAAAAACAGAAGTCACTTTCAGGGCGAACTGTTCAAACACTTATTTCAGCGAAACCTGAAGCAATATTTTAGTGCAACTAATTTTAGAATGTTATGCATTGACGCATATTAATAATGTTTTTTAATTGGTTAAAAAATATTTAGTAGTTTATTTTTTATTTAATTTTAATCACTGTCGCACGCTACATGACGCATGCGACAATTTGTTCCATCATACTTTTTATGTTTATTTTTTTACTTTTTATGTAACTAGATATTCATAGGAAGATTATGAATGATTTTTAATAGATTCAATATATTTATTTTCATAATAAAAATTACAAACTTAACAAAATATCTCCAGTAATAGTTTCAAAAACTAATACTTGTGGATAATTTTTTGTACACTTTCCATCTTGCGTACATACTGAATTTATATTCAAAGTACCGAATGGTCCACGAATCATGTTTTTGGTAAAAATTTTATGCGATTCAGGATTTGTTTTGGTGTTATTTTATCAACCATCCAAATTGAAATGTGAGCATGCGGTAGTCCTTTCCTTTATTTTTAATTTTATCAACATGTCCATTAACGATTATGCGTAAAACTCATATGCGTTGAAATTTTTCAATGTTCTTTCATTTTAAACCATCAGCGAAAGTAGACCTTTCCAACCTTTGCATTGGTTTGTAAATCGGTCAAGCAGTTCTCCAGTTTTAGCGAGCCTAATACACATTCAAAAATGTTGTTTTGTATTTATATTTTATTTATTTAAAACAAAAAAATATTTTGAATTTATACATTTTACACTTACGATGTTGCACGCTACAAACCACGAGCAAAGCGCTGATTATTTTCCAGCAAAATTTTTTATTACATTTGCTATAAAAATATTTGTTTGTTAATAATATTTGATGAACATTGTATAAATACCTTTGACGCGCAGATAAAAAATGTTATTTTTCAATGTCGAACTTGATATCGAAATATACGGTAAATCAGATAAAAATAATTAACGTAATTGGCAATCGCATCGTTCCTTTTACATTTTTCTTATATTCTTTAAATATAAACCGAGATTTGAAACAGCATATTTTTAGTGAATAATGTCTCTCATTAAGAACATTAATCAAAACAAAACGTGCAACAGAAATGTTTAAAATAAAAGTTTTTCACTTGTTTGACTTTGCATATGAATATTTCAAAATGTGTTATGAATGCATGTAAAACTTGTTAGCATTAGTTAAATTTTATAGATTCCCTATAAAAACAAATCAAATAACATCCAGAAGGCACTAGAAACAACCCCATTCTACAAAACGTTAAATCTTTTGTCACAAGCGATAACCGGCTAAGTCAATTTAAGAATGATTTGAGTTATGTATGCTATCATATTCTGTTGAAAACGCTTTATATTTACGTGAAATCACCATTTCTCTAACACTGTTTATTAAAAAGTTATTAACGAAAACATACTAAAAAGTTAATTTTCTGAAAAGCATGATTTTCGACTTAGGCGTTTAATGCTTGTGACCTCAGAAATTTGACCAAAGGATTTTCAAGAAGTTCACAAATATATTCATTATGCAACTTAAAGGATATTTTCGTCCATTATTAAAAACAATTAGATTTCAATGCCTTGGATACATAATCTTATCATATCAACAAATTATTGAAATTTTAAACGGTGATTATATGAATAGGAATAATTTGGTTAAATATATCATCAACGCTCTTAAATATAGAAAAAGGCTGATAGAAAAAATTAATTACTAAAAAAACAGAATGATTAAAAATTAATCTCCCGATAACGACTATTATCAAAGTCGTAAGCTCTTTTTTAAGTAATAAAATTATAATAGGAATAGAAATAATATTATAGAAAAAATTATCGTAAATCTTATAATTTTTTAATAGTTTGTTAGATTTTGACGTCCTATTTAGGCATATTGCAATTAATACTGTAATTAATATGCAATTCTTTGTTGATTTTGTTTTCAATAGTCCATGGTAGGGCATATGAAAGCATATATTTCTAAAAATTCATAACTACAACTTATTCTTAATCGGACCGATTTCTGGTATTTCGGCCTTCATCAGCGATTTATTAACGATTGTGATAATTGTTATGGAATAATTGGATAGCTTGTTTCTATATGAAATTTTTCTGCTTAGTGCGGCAGTGAGGTTTGAACCTGCATCTATCTCGCATACGCTCGTAATTTATTAATTTTTATAATTATTTTTCTGAAAATATATTAATAATTATCTGGTTGGTTATCAGATTTGTTTGTCCTTCATTGCCCAATCAGATCCCAATAGTTGTTTAAATCAAAAAAAAATTTTTTTCAGTTCATAAATAAAAAAAAGTTCATTTGATATAAATAATTTGTAAAAAATCGCAAAAAAACAATCAAAAAAAAAGTAAGAAAATATTAGTCGGTCCACATCGACCGAATTCCTATACCATGCGTTGAGAGACCCTATGTCTTAGGTCCAAATAATTAAATATAGAAAATAAATATAAACCAAATTTGAATTGCACTGTTAGTAATTTTGTTGCCTTTGAATATAAAAATTCATATCGTACGCTATATCTATATGGGGACTAGGTCAAAAAATTGACCGATCCTGACCATATGTAGTAATTGCACTTATTTTTTGCAAAAAGTTACAAAAACCAAATTTGAGGAAAATCTATGCAATATTTTTGGTTTTTGATAGATTTAAGTGAAGTTCGGGAAGCAGCTTCACATGGGGGCTATTACTTAGCATTGTCATACAGGGTTAATTTTAGGACAACTGATAAATTGATGCAATATATATATACAAACAGAATTTGTCTGAGATCTGTATAATCATTTGGGTATTAAGGCAACTTAAGTCGATCTCAAAGGGGTCATTTGTATGGAGCTAGTTCTGAACATGCACCGCTCCTCACCAACTTCAATAGGGTTCGTTCTATGGCCGGTAAACCCTTATATCTGTGGTTTTCTAGAATAACTAAATAATAAATAATCATAAAATCAAAATGTTCATGGGAGCCAAAAAACGTTATATTTGAAATTATGGGCTCGATATAAAGTATTTTGAAAATTTTAATTAACAGTCCTGTAGATATGGGCAATAAATAATTTATATGAAATTTTGAGTTAAAATCTTCAGAGGAATAGATCCTAGAGAAGGACGAAAAACAATATATAAATTACACTAAAAGTGTGTGCAGATAAAACAGGTTATGTCGACAAACGTCGTTTTCTTTGAAAAAGACAACTACACCACGCAGACATAAGTTGTTGTTGCTTGAAAAATGGATTTTTTTGTTCGCCAACAAAAAGTTAACGGGAATTACTATGAGAATATAACAACGTATCAAGAATAATAGTGATGAAAAATAACAGAAATAACAAGTAAGAAAATTATAGTCGGTCTAGACCGACTATACGATACCCAATACCATGCGTTTAGAGACCCTATCTCTTAGGCCAAACCAACTGGACATAGAAAGTAAGATAAACCAAATTTGAGTGGGATTTTTATTAATTTTTTTGGCTGCAGATATGAAAAAGTTCATATCGGATGCTATATCTATATGGGGACTAGGCCCAAAAATGGACCGATCCCAACCATGTTTGGTAAAGTCTCTTGTATTTCGCAAAAATATATACAAACAAAATTTGAGAAGAATCAGTGCAATATTTTTGTTTTTTGATAAATTTAAGTGAAGATCGGGAAGCAGCTCTATATGGGGCCTATGACTAAGAGTTGTCCAATAGGGATCATTTTTGGATTACTGATTAATGGATGTAATATATACATACAAACCCAACTTGACTAAGATTTCTATGATAATTTGGATCTTATGGCAATATATGTTGATTTCATAAGGGTCATTTGTATGGGGGCTAGGTCTGAACATGGACCGATTCTCACCAATTTCAATAGCGTTCATCCCATGGCCGATAAAAGCTCACATACCAAATTTCATCAAAATATATTCATATTTGCGACCTGCAGTTTGATTACAAGCTTTACATGGACACACAGACGGACGGACGGACGGACGGACATTGTTAAATCGAATCAGATAGTGATTCTGATTCGATCGGTATAATTAAAGATGGGTGTAGGTCAAATATTTTTGGTTGTTACAAACAGCAGCACAAAGTCATTATACCCAAACCACATAGTGGTATAGGGTATAAAAACACACAAGTTTTTATAGGTGGTTATACACTGAAAACTAATCCAAAATTAATTTATATTTTTTTTTTTTTTCATTAATAACAACGTATATCGCTATGTGTCGTTTTCTGAGAAAATAATTTGTCAGCGATCAAACGTAGGTTGACACATGTCGTTAGTGCTGCAAATTAATTTAATAAACATTTAAGTTACGTCGTTATTTAAAGAAAAAACTCAGAAATGGTCAACATTAAAAAAAATATATATAACACGTGTAAAGGGCGTTAAAAATTGATATAAAGGGTGATTTTTTAAGAGCTATAGGAAAGTTTTCCAAAAAAAAAAAACACATAAAATTCAGAAAAATGCATGAAATCTTTATCTTTATCTTTGAATCGATAGTACGGTTCATATAATTTAATGCTTGAAGATTATTTCATGCAAATGTTGACCGTGACTGCGCCTCAAATGGTCCATCCGCTTAGTCCAATTTTGGCATACTCTTTCCAACATTTCTGCCGGTATCTCACGAATAAATGCTTCAATGTTGTCTTCCAATGCGTCGATTGAAGCGGGATTGTCTGTATAGACATGAGCTTTAACATAGCCCCACAAAAAATAGTCTAAAGGCGTTAAATCGCACGATCTAGGCGGCCAATTGACCGGTCCCGAACGTGAAATAAAATGTTCACCGAACTCGCCTCTCAATAAGTCTATTGTTGCGCGTGCTGTGTGGCATGTGGCATCGTCTTGTTGAATCCACATGTCATGCAAGTCAAGCTCTTGCATTTTGGGCAAAAAAAAGGTGGGTATCATCTCTCGGTAGCGCTCACCATTCACAGTTACGTTACGATTCGGCGACGAATCGATAATTGATGGTCATCATTAACACTGGCCGATACAGCTGCGATATTTTCTTCAGTTCGCACTCTACGTAAGCGTGTTGGTGGTTTAATGTCCAACAATGTAAATTTGGTGCGAAATTTAGTCACAATAGCCCGAATAGCCGCTTCAGTGGGTCGATTAAACTGACCATAAAATGGAAGAAGCGCGCGATGAACTTTCTTAACAGAGCACGCATTTTGATAATAAAATTCAATAACTTGCAAGCGTTGTTCGTTTGTAAGACGATTCATGGTTAAATTATAAACCAAACTGAAGAAACGTGCGTCAGCTGTCTAAACCAGGGTTGCCAAAAAGATAATAGCTAAAAAATCACCCTATATTTGGCATCATTAACTCAAAACTGACAAAAATGGACATACGTGGTTATTCCAGAAAACTACAGATATATCAAATTTCGCTAAACACATTAATTTTTGCGAACTTTAGTTTGATTACAATATTTACATGGACACACAGACCGACGGACATCGCTAAATCAATTAAGAAAGTGATTCAGAGTTGATCGGTATAACAAAAGATGGGTGTAGGTCAAATATTTTTGGTAGTTACAAACATCAGCACAAAGTCATTATACCCTGACCACATAGTGCTATAGGGTATAATAAATAAAAAATTGTTACTCAGGTTATGAAAACAATAAACAAAAATTTAATTGTAAATTTCCTTTTTTTAATATTACCAGTCAACAATTTTTTGCCTTTTAGATCTGGAACCACTTTTCCCATGGATTTTGACCTCTTTAACACGAATATGAATTTTAAAAATTTTTCTATGGACCAGTTTTTGAGATAAAAATTTTTGAAATTTTATTTGCACATTTTTGGAGGTGCACCTACAAAATTGGGTATATCTTGGGTGTCACTAGACCGCTCTTCATAAGTATTCGCACAAATTAAAGATAATTAAACCCTATACAAAGCTTTCCTTGAAAGTTTTCAAATTGGCTAAACAGTTTTGATGCCAGCGATATATATATTTTAAAAAACGTCGTTTTTTCTGTAAAAATTGGCGTGAAAAATTTATATATTGTCGTAGCAAAAATAGGAAAAAAATGTTCACCCCAATTTGATATTTTTTGCAAATAACTTGCCCTTTTCCAAAGAAAACAAGCTCCCAATCATAAAAAGCCATAGACATTTTAAGAAGTTATGATTTTTTTAGTAAAATACTAAAATTTCGCTTTTTTAAAGATTTTCAGTTTTTTTTTGACTTTTGTTGCTCAAGGTGAAATAGGGAAGCATTTTTTCGTTAGTTTTCAAATCTAAACAAATTCTTACCATAAATATGAACACAAGGAGAAAATTTTCAGAATTTTCAAATTAAATAATCATTTAAGCTTACTTGCAATTAGCTTACTGGATGATAGTGAAGAGTTAAATAGACTGAAAAGCACCATGTGCTAAATCTTCCTAATAGGAAATAAATGATTATTGCTCAAAAAAGACAAAAATATATACCAGATGGTGCAAATCTGTAAATATGGTGTACAGCTGCAAAGAAATACCTTTCAAATCATACATTTTTTGTCAAATTCGCTAGATAACTAGAACCGTAAAATCGATCACAATAAATTGTCTTGCCTATTAATGTTATACTAGCAGATCCAGCAACTTTTTTTTCCAACTTAGCCAATTCACAAACTAACACTTTTATGCTTCATTATTATTGTGAATTAAGATAACAAATTCATTAAGAAACATATTAAAAAATTTAATAAAATACATAAAATACACATAGCTATGTATAATTTTATGTATGTGTGGTAGCAACTTTAAATGCAATATACTCAAAATAAAGGAACAAAATTAAAAATCTGTAAACCTGTAAAACGGCGAAAAAGAAATACCTTTCAAATAAGATATGTTTTGTCAAAATCAGCATAGAAAGGTAGAACAAAACATCGGTCACAAGAAATCGCCTAGCCTGTGTATAATTTTATGTATGTGTTAGTAGTAATTTTTAATTCAATTTACTCAAAATAACGGAAACAAATTAAAAATCTGTAAACCTGCAAACCGGCTAAAAAGAAATACCTTTCAAATAATATACGTTTGGTCAAAATCGGGATAGAAAGGTAGAAGAAAACATCGGTCACAAGAAATCGCCTAGCCTATTAATGTTATAGATATGTATGAAATAAAAATAGACTAAGTAAGTCTCATGTAAGTTATATGAGTAAGGAATTGTATACGATTGTAGATATTTTTTAATCTCAGTGAAGGTTAAAACTAATGTTACTACTTATCTTTGAACCATTTTCTTATTATTGTTAAATAGATTGCAAATAAAAGCTAAAAAAAAAGAAAAAAAATTATTTGTCTTTGTTTAAAAAGAAAGTAGAATATTGACCTAGGTACCCAAAGTTGCGTGCCGCAACATACTCAAAAACTATTTATATCGATTTTTATGAAATTTCCAAATTAAATTATTTAAGATCGTAATACTTCAAAATGTTTAATGTTATTAATGTTAAAAATATTTATAAATTTAAAGGGAAATGAGAAGTAATGTGTCTTTTTATTAAACATATGGCAAGGAGTAGGTCGCCGTGACCATTTTTCTTTTATTTACATTTATACAGATCTATAACATTAATAGGCAAGGCGATTTCTTGTGACCGATGTAGTTTCACAGTTTTATCCCGATTTTGACAAAAAAATTATCATTTGAAAGGTACTTCCTTTTAGCTGTTACTAAAATTTATAGATCTTCATCGTCTGGAATATTTTTTGGAGTTATGATCGTTTAAAATTGTTACTAACACACACATAAAATTATAGAATGTAATGTGTGTGTTTATTAAATTTGTTAATGGGTTTGTGTTAATGTGGTCAGTTTGTTTTCTTCATCTAAAATGAGTTGAATTGTGAAGCATACCTTTAGGGTCTTTATTAAATAAAAAAATTAAATTTCTTAATTAAATTTCTAGTTTTTACTAATTAATTTCTTTCAATTAAGAGAAAGAAACTACTTAGACTTATTTTTTGGCTATTAACTTATTAATATTAAATATTATTGTAAAAACCTTAACCATTTCTGATCATTTAAATGTGAAATCTATCCCTTTTTATATCTTAGTGTTGGCTACCTTGGTTTAAAGTATTCTGAACAAGGGTGGATACGGAGCAGCCGAATTTAACACTCTTATTTGTTTTAAATAAAATTTTACAACAATTCATTACTCTTGTGATAAAATTGTTTTTAATCTAATTTATTTGTAAAAATACTTAATTTTATTGCAATAAAATTCTATTCACATTTTTAGATAATGCTTCAAAGAAGTTCCTAAAAAAGCGGTTAAAAGGCTCCAGCTAAAATTAGCCATGCAAAAAAAGTTGTTGGCTTTGAAGTAGTCCTTCAATCTTTTTCTTTGTTAAATTTTCGAAAAAAAAAAAAACAAAACTTTTGTTTACAAATAAAAACAACAAAAGAATTGTTAAAATTTTGTTGCATTCAATTAATACTTTAATAGGAAAACAAAATTGTTCTAAAAGTCAAATGAACTTAAGTTTAAAATAGAAACTGAAATTGGATCAGAGCATGACAATAGCTTTGGTTCCACTCCTCTGGTCACTATGAAATGACAAGCAGAAATTTGACTACAACATGAAAACAAACATCCATTGCAATACAAACCAAATAAGAAAATCTAAATAAAAACGATACAGAAAGAAAATGGTTGTAACTATATTGTAAGTTTACTTAACTATTTTGTTGTTATATGTACATATTCCGGAGTTTAGTTTTAGAGTAAGTAACACAATACACTTGCAAAAGCATATACTCGTACATAAATTTCACTCTCAACCATACACATGAACAACGTGGACAAAAAGTATACGCTTTGACAGTTTTCTAAATGGTTTGTAGCTATAACACACATACAGTAAACATATAAGAAATCACACACATACACATTCATTCTGGCAGAACATATAAAAATTCTAAACAAGAATCATGTAGTTGTTTTGTATAAAAAATGTTTACATGTACTAACAAAAGCTTGCAGCTAACATTTAGTGTTGCCAGTGATTCTCAATAACCAAGGTATAATGGACTTTGCGCTAATGATTGTAACTACCAAAAAATTTTGTGCACCAGAGTCATTTTCTGTGTCGATTTAGCTATGTCCGTCCATGTCCGTCCGTTCGTCTGTGTGTCCATGTAAAACTTCTTATCAAACTGCAGGTCCTAAATACAAATATATTTTGATGGAAATAGGTATATAAGCTTCTGTCGAGCTTAGGCTGACACCTGTTGAAATTGGTAAAAATCGGTTCATGTTCAGACATAGTCCCCATACAAATGGCCACTAGGGTGGCCCTTCATTATATGGAGGGGAAAAAATGTTCGAACTCTCAGTCTCACCCCCTAGACATATGCGAATAGCAAAAAAACTGAGAAATACAAAGTTTTGGGCCAATCAAAAAACATTTAGTCGTGCCTCAACGCGATTGAAAATTTTAAGTGTGTTTATACGGGGAAAATATGACTTTTTTTCTGATTTTAGGAAAATATCGTTCTATAACTTACCTTTTTGCAGCAAGTTATTATACAATTCGGGATTAGTATTAAATTTTCCTTTCAAAAAGCTATAAAACCTCAAAATCGAATAAAACCTCGCCAAGAATTAGCAAATGCCCCAGACCACTTTTGTGCTAAAAAAAACTCATGAAATTTGTTGGCATTTTTTTCAGCGTTGAGAAATTAATCAAAGCCATAATTTCTTTTCGGTCTCTATACTTTTAAGTACTCAGATATGAAGTTTTCTTTTATTACCACGTTGTTAACCTATTGTGCATTGAGACCGAAAATTGGAAATTTTTTGATAAAATTTTGAAAACTCCTTTTCAAGTTTTAAAAAATTTTCTTAAACAAGATTCAAAAAATTGGATCTAAAGCTATAGTGTTTTGTTAAATATATGTTACAGATAAACTGTGTGAATTTCTAAGTAAATCAGCATGCTAGAATTTTTTTGACAAGGATTTTATTTTTGCGGATTTCGAGAAAAATGGGATTTTAGAAAAATATTCTGTAAATGTACTCTTTCTAAATACTTTGTATCAAAAATTCATCACTTTTCTACTTTTAAATGTTATATTTTATCTTAATAGCCTAGGGTTTCGGAAAAAAATAATATGGCCCCATTAACCCCATTGGAATTGGGGTCACATATGACCCCAAGCTAATAAAAGACAATTTATTAAAAAAATTCAAATATTGTGTAAGTGCTGTCGAAATTTTAAACGCGACGCTGGAAATATAATAAACAAATGTGTGGTTTGGACCTTCCACTCCTAAAATTTTGGATAAATCCGAGAACGATAACCCATTATTTGCCAAGGCCAACTTTGGATTTTAAGTTATTTGAAATAAAAATTACCGAAAACTAGTTTTTCTATTAAACTCGATGAAACCACTATTTAGAATTTAAGAAAATAATAATTCCGCAAATTTTTATTTATTTAACCCTTCAGTGCTCCTGGGATCAAAATAATCCATTGCGTTATATCTTTGCGAATATAAATTAAACCAACTTTTAACCAATTTTGTTATAAAATTATTTTATGTTTAAAAATTATCTATATTTTTCTATATAAAATGAGAAGAGCCATAAATAACCCAAAGCTAATAAAAGACAATTTATTCAAAAGAATACGAAATATAAAATTAATTCTATTTATTTTGGTGTATTAAGTGTGGGATTCAAATTGTTTTCTGTAATCACTTACGACTTGCAATAAGTATTGCTTTTCTTTAATTTTATATTATTATATTAATTCTATATTTCATATTCTTTTATTAGCTTTGTGTCCTTTGTGGGTCTTCTTATTTTATTTAGAAAAATTTAGATAGTTTTTATACATAAAATAAATTTATAACAAAATTCGTTAAAAGTTGTTTTAATTTATATTTGAGAGCAATAATCAGATAATTGCACCAAAGATATATCACAATGGATTATTTTGAGCTCAGGAGCACTGAAGGGTTAATTAAATAAAATATAAACCGAATTATTATTCGTAAATTCTAAATAGTGGTTTCATCGAGATTAACAGAATAACTCGTTTTCGGTCATTTTTATTTAAAAATATCTTAAAATCGAAAGCTGGCCCTGGCAAATAATGGGTTAGCGTTCTCGGATTTATCCCAAATTTTAGGAGCGGAAGTTCCACATATTTGGCTATTATATTTTAAGCATCGCATCGAAAAATTCAACATTACTTGCAAATTATTTGAATTTTTTGAATAAATTGTCTTTTATTATCTTGGGGTCATATGTGACCCCAATTACAAAAGGGTTAATGGGGTCATATTATTTTTTTTCCGAAACCCTAGGCTATTCAGATAAAATATAACATTTAAAAGTAGAAAAGTGATGAATTTTTGATACAAAGTATTTAGAAAGAGTACATTTACAGAATATTTTAATATTTTTCTAAAATCCCATTTTTCTCGAAATCCGCAAAAATAAAATCCTTGTCAAAAAAATTCTGGTACAAGGATTTACTTAAAAATTCACACAATTAATCTGTAACATGCATCTAGCAAAACCTTAAAGTTCTAGATCCAATTTTTTACATTTTGCTTAAGAAAATTTTTTAAAACCTGAAAAAGGAGTTTCCAAAATTTTATCAAGACAATTTCCCAATTTCGGTCGTAATGCACAATAGGTTAACAACGTGGTAATAAAAGAATACTTCATATCTGAGTACTTACAAGTATAGAGACCAAAAAGAAATTATGACTTTAATTAATTTCAGAAAGTTAAAAAATTGCCATCTAATTTCATGAGCTAGTTTTTTTTGCACAAAAGTGGTCTGGGGCATTTGCTATTTCTTGGCAAGGTTTAATTCGATTTGGAAGTTTTATAGCTTTTTGAAAGAATAATTAAATACTGATCCCGAATTATATAACAACTTGCCGGAAAAGGTAAATATAGAACGAAATTTTCGTAAAATCTGAAAAAAAGTCATATTTTCCCCATATAAACACACTTGAAATTTTCAATCGCGTTGAGGCACGACCAAATGTTTTTTGATTGGCCCAAAACTTTATATTTCTCAGTTTTTTTTTGCTATTGGCATATTTCTAGGGGGTGAGACCGAGAGTTTGAACACTTTTTTAATTAAGGGCCACCCTAATGTATATATTTATTACATACCTTTAACAGTAGTCCAAAAACAAATCCTATAGCAAAATTTTTAGTCGTAGCCCCCATATGAAGCTGTTTCCCGATCTTCACTTAAATCTTTCAAAAAACAAAAATAAAATAAGTGACCTTACCAAATATAGTAAGGATCGGTCTATTTTGTGATTAAAAATTAATAAAAATACCATTCAAGTTTGCTTATTTTCTATATCTAATAAGTTGGACCTAAGAGATAGGGTCTCTAGGCGCATGGTGTAGGGTGTTGTATACTCTGTTTATACAGACTAAAATTTTCTTACTGGTTTTGTTTTCATTTGTAGCCTGGGCACTAAATCTGAAAGACCTGTGCAATATATTTGTTTTTTGATAGATTTGAGTGAAGATCGGGAATCAGCTTCATAGGGGGCTTGACTAAGAATTATCCTATGGAAATTATTTTTTGACTACTGATAAATTGATGTAATAAACATACGCAAACCCACTTTGACCGAGATCTATGTGATAATTTGGATATTATTGTAATTTAGGTCGGTCTCATAGGGGTATTTGTATGGGGACTAGGTTTGAACCAATTTTTGTCGATTTCAATAGCGTTTGTTCTATGGCCGGTGGAAGCTTGTACACTAAATTTCATTAAAATATATTTATATTTGCGACCTGTAATTTGATTACAAAATTTACATGGACAAATAGACGGACGGAAAGACAGTGATTCTCAGAAAGCGAGTCGGTCGGTCAAATATTTTTGGTAGTTACAAACATCAGCACAAAGTCATTATACCCTAAGCACATAATGGTACATGTAGTAGGGTGAGAGCGGTTTGTATGAAAAAAAAAATTGTTGGTCGATTTTTGAGGCGTGCGGGTCGGGTTATTGTGACACTGGATTTAACTTTAAATTAATTAATAAACCATAATGTAGGGTAAATTATTTTTCTAATAAAACAACAAAATCTATTATCCGTTGAAAAACAGCCAAGTTATATCAAGTTCCCCATGCAATAAATGCGCCTTAGACCACTTGATTAAGAAAATCGAGCTAACATTTTTAAAGACATTGAAATAATTTACAGCAACAACAGTTTTTCATTCTCCTGATCCCAAAATGATCTTATGTAAAGTATTTTGCATCTAGCCTGTTGGTATGCCATTCTAAATTATTGTAAAAACGGTACGTATTTTTCCGCAATATTTCAAAATCTCCAATTTTACTTTTTCAAAAATGTTGTTCAAAAATTTACCGAAATCAACGATTTTAAGGTCTTATAACAAAATATATGTGATTAAAAATGCCAAATATTATAGGTATCCTGTTCTAAATTTGGCGAGGGCAGCGTTTTTATTTCAGCGAATTTTAAGAAAAATGTAATTTTTCATACTCTTTCAACTTTTAGGCTACATCTTTTTGGGGTTTTCATATTTCAAATATCCTTTTTCAAAATATTATACTACTTAATATAAGTTCTTAATCTTGTAACTTGTTAAATTAAGGTTAAATTGCAGTACTATAAACTGTCGCTCTTTAAGGTCATAGGTCAAATTTAAGGAGATTTACATTTATGTAAAACAAAATCTCCAAAAATTATATATTTGTGGAAGGATTTCGATAAAATTCAAAAAATAAAAAAAGCATTTCTCAAACCATTGACACACAGGGAATTAAAAAGTCCATGGCTGACGTGCCGAATAATGTTCGACAAGAAGGATCTAACTCAATCATTAAAATGATATGGTTCGAAAATATGATATTTTTTGTAATAAAATATGGCGGGCCAACCGTTAACGCTAACATGAGTTTAACAAGAACAAATAATTGTTTTCAATAAATCAGTTACGAATACATTTGCTTTAGATTTGTTTTATATTTTAGTTTTTTTATATTGGAAAAGGTTTAATAGTATAATTCTTTGCATGGATTCTCATTGCACTGATTTCATTGCAAAGGTATATGAATTAAACTTTTCACGAACAAACTATCTACTGCTTTTGGTTACTGATGAGCGTCAGTGAATCAACCCGAAATAGCTGGTATATTTCAACAAAGTTGGCCTAGACCATTAATTAAAACTAGCAGATTCCAGCGCTCGAAATTCGAGTGCTATTTCTGGGAAGCCTTTTTTCGACTTATCCAATTCACAAACCAACACTTTAATGGTTTATTATTATTGTGAATGAAGATAACAAACTCATTAACAAATTTAACAAGTGAGAAAATTATAGTCGGTCTTGACCGACTATATGATACCCTATACCATGGTTTAGAGACCCTATCTTTCGGTCCAACTACTTCGATATAGAAAATAAGCATAAACCAAATTTGAGTGCGATTTTTATTAATTTTTTTGGCTGCAGATATGAAAAAGTTCATATCAGATGCTATATCTATAAAGGGACTAGGTCCAAAAATGGACCGATCCTGATCATGTTTGGTAAAGTCTCTTGTATTTTGCAAAAATATGTACAAACAAAATTTGAGAAGAATCAGTGCAATATTTTTGTTTTTTAATAGATTTAAGTGAAGATCGGGAAGCAGCTCTATATGGGGTCAAAGGGATCATTTTTGGACTACTCATTAGTGGATGTAATGAACGCATACAAACCCAATTTGAGTAAGATCTATAGGACAATTTGGATCTTATGGCAATTTATGTCGATTTCATATGGGTAATTTGTATGGGGGCTAGGTCTGAACATGGACCGATTCTCACCAATTTCAATAGCGTTCATCCCATGGCCGATAAAAGCTTACATACGAAATTTCATCAAAATATATTCATATTTGCGACCTGCAGTTTGATTACAAGCTTTACATGGACACACAGACGGACGGACGGACGGACGGACATCGTTAAATCAACTCAGAAAGTGATTCTGATTCGATCGGTATAATAAAAGATGGGTCTAGGTCAAATATTTTTGGTTGTTACAAACAGCAGCACAAAGTCATTATACCCAAACCACATAGTGGTATAGGGTATAATAAAACACACATAGCATATGTGTTATTTTATGTATGTGTTAGTAACAATTTTAAATGCAATTTACTCAAAATAAAGGAAAAAATTAAAAAATTTGCAAATCTGCAAAACGGCTAACAATAAATACTTTTCAAATAATATACGTTTGGTCAAAATCGGGATAAAACGGTATTGCAAAACATCGGTCACAAGAAATCGCCCAGCCTATTAATATTATAGATATATTGGGAACAACTGATTCAACAAAACAATACCAAGAATAAAATTGAATACAATACAATAGCAACGGGGTAACTCGAAACATACACATTAAAGATTGACACGTGACCGTGCAATGATTTTAAGTTTAACGATGTCACATACATTGCTTTTACTTTACTGTTTTTATACCCTATACCACTATGTGGTTTGGGTATAATGACTTTGTACTGCTGTTTGTAACAACCAAAAATATTTGACCTACACCCATCTTTAATTAAACCGATCGAATCAGAATCACTATCTGATTCGATTTAAGGATGTCCGTCCGTCCGTCCGTCTGTGTCAAACTGCAGGTCGCAAATATGAACATATTTTGACGAAATTTGGAATTTGATCTTTTATCGGCCATGGGATGAACGCTATTGAAATTGGTGAGAATCGGTCCATGTTCAGACCTAGCCCCATACAAATCACCCCTATGAAATCAACATATATTGCCATAAGATCCAAATTATCATACAAATCTTAGTCAAATTGCGTTTGTATGTACATATTATATCCATTAATCAGTAGTCCAAAAATGATCCCTATTGGACAACTCTTAGTCGTAGGCCCCATATAGAGCTGCATCCCGATCTTCACTTAAATCTATCAAAAAAAAAATATTGCACTGATTCTTCTCAAATTTTGTTTGTATATATTTTTGCAAAATACAAGAGACTTTACCAAATATGGTCAGGATCGTTCCATTTTTGGGCTTAGTCCCCATATAGATACAGCATCCGATATGAACTTTTTCATATCTGCAGCCAAAAAAAATTAATAAAAATCCCACTCAAATTTGGTTTATGCTTATTTTCTATATGCAGTTAGTTGGGCCTGAGAGAAAGGGTCTCTAAACGCATGGTATAGGGTATCGTATAGTCGGTCTAGACCGACTATAATTTTCTTACTTGTTTTTTTGCTTCCACTACTCACTGTTACTTTGTCTTTCAACTCTGGTTTTCAGTTTTTACTTCTGTACTTTTATTCAGTTCGTTTGTTACGCTGTTGCAAAAAGATTCGAACTGCAGTTGTCTATTTTGGTTGTTGTTGCTGCTGTTGTTGATTTGCTGTTTGTTACAAATACAGACATGTTGGCATAAACATACGCCCCAAGCATTTGTTAACCGTTCGTTACAGTTTTACTAAAAACCATCATATGAAAATCTTAGGAGCAAAAATCTAAAGTGTTTAACATTTTTAGAAGGTTTTGCTTTGTGTTTTAGAGGAATTTGTACATTTTTTTTACGTTGGTAAAGGAATTTTTTTATAATATGCTAGCAGAGCCCAGCACTCGCAATTTGAGTGCAAATTTTAGGAAATTTTAATTTTTTCATACAATTTTTTTCTTTCAATATTTTTTTAATCTATATGTATAAAAAATTTATGAATGTTTAAATTAAATTCATTAAATTGTGACTTTTTAAATAAAATTCACTAAATTTCATTATAAATAATTGTTGAACACGCAGAAGATATATTAATGGGTTTGTTAATAAATAATTTTGTAAGGGGCTAAAGATAGGTTAGGTAAATTTAGCCAATTCACAATTCAACACAGGGCTTTTGGTATACAATTTTTGCAAACACTTTAACAAATTTAATAAAGACACACAGAGCATTGTATAGTTTAACTTCAAATGATTATTACTCAAAAAACAAAAAAATATACCAGATGGTGCACATCTGCAAAGAAATACCTTTGAAATGGTATATTTTTTTGCCAAAATCCGTTGATAACTAAAAGCCTAGAAGACATCACAAGAAATCGATTTGTCTATTAATATATGTTCCAATTTAGAAGATTTTCGATTTGTGATTTAATATTAAGGTCAAAAGTTTCAACTAAATGCTGGGGTTTTGTGGACGATGTTTAAAGTAATAACTATTGGTTTATTAAGCAGCCATGTTTTTTGATATAAATTCTTGTTAAACTTAAGGAACACTCGTAAACTTTCTAGGTATTATGCCGGACAGTAACCTAGCTGGGAACAAGAACTCAAAGTAGAGAATTAAGAAGGTAGTAGCGCATATTATTAATGTAACTATATGTTCGGTTCAACCTGGGGATGGACGCCATTATCAAATATTGGATCTTACACACCTGTATCAAATATTGGATCTTACACACCTGTAACAAGACAACTCTGACTATATCGGGTTATAGTTTGGCTCTGGAAATAGAAGAAGTGCTAACGAAATACAACTTCTCAAGGGACTAAGAATTATTTATGCCTTGAAAGAAGTGCTAAAAACTCATTGGTACAGTCATGCCAATTGTAAACACAGTAACGTGAACAATTTAAGTAATACTTCCACTTATTTTAAGGCGTCCGATTTAATCGTCAACCAGAAATACGATAATTAATTTGCCTCTAGAGAATTTGGTTGATAATAATATTTTAAGAGATGGCTTCAAACATTCAGTACGAGTAGGAGCTGCTTGCCTATGAACTGTCTATAGGTAGAGGAATCAATATCATTACCGGAAAACTCAAGCCTTTGCAAGATGAAATCGCAGCTGCCGGAATTATTCTAGAAGTATCTGGGCTCTAAAAGTATCGATTGTAATGGAAAAGCAGATGAAATTGTCGCTGATGGGAATTTCTACTTTTTATGTGTAAATTCACCGATTCGTTACCACAAAACCCTAAAAAAAATGCCTTTAATTCTTAGTGGCAAATAGATACTGGAGGTAATTAACCACCAAAAGAGAGGTTTGACCACGCTACTAACTCAAGAAGACACGCTATAACATTGTGGCCACGACATGACGTCAAGAAGAGCAGCTACCAACTGTTACTCTTAAGAGAGCACTACCGTTTACTGAGGCGGTAAGTCATTGGTCACCCATTTTTCGCTTTCCATCCGAAAAGGAGAGAGAAGAATACATTTTTGCTGATAACTTTCGATAACTTGTCTTAAAATCTCTAAGGCAAATTGATACTGGAGGCAATTAACAACCAGTACTATCACAAGAGGGTTTTGACTAGGCTACTAACTCAAGAAGACATGATATCTACTCCTACTGTTAAAATAGTATTGTCGTTTTCTCACGGGGTTAGCCACTGATCACAGTTTTATCGTATTCCATGCGAAAAAGATTTACTTATTATTGACTCCAGTTATAAAGGATGCAGTACAGTACATTCCTTGCTGATGGCAAAATATATTTCGAGAACTTAAATGAAATTGCGGAAAGCGTTTAATGCTGTGAAAACTGCTGCGTTAAGTCAAGAACGTCGAAAAGATAATAATAGTACTAACACCATCGACGATCATAAGTCTATGTGAGGAGTCTATGCCATCCCTTATCTAACCTAAACTATTTACGATCCCGAAAAAAATTAAATTGGTGTCATTGCTATAAATCATACAGTCTTACGACAGCACCAACCCTGACCTAAGGAGTGCTAAACTATAATAAACAGAAAAGTAAAGGAGTTGGTGACTACAAAGGGATGCTTTAGAGGGATGCGGACCCACAGAACACTTGGAGCAAATTACCTACCAAAGAGCAGCCTGTAACCCAAAACCTGTTTAGAAAACCCTAGTCTTATAATCATCATAATTTCACGACAAATTTTCAAATTTCAACTGTTAGGCTTAGCGCTCGAGATACTGACATACAAGTAGTTATATTTGCATATCATACAAGTTCTATTTCTTGACCCTGTACGTGTTCCAATGTCTGCCAAGACCCAATATTAGATGAAAGCAATATAATGTCTTTAAAAGACTAAAGACTCTACTCTTTTTATGTATGGAACTACCTCGGATGTGATATTTTTGTAGTGCGTGGAAAGCTTTCCAGACAATCACGTCTACCAAGATCTTAAACAAGCTCTTATTGAACAAGTCAACCGTTTAACGAATCATATAAGAAGAATTCTTAAAGACTGTTTATATTATAAGATGTTTACATCTTGTCTTAGCGACAGAGCTTATCGCGTAAAATACAAATATCTTATCACTGATAACATTAGCATTAAAGTAGGTACTGCTCAGGGAAGCGTATTAAGTCGAATAATCTAGGAGAGAGTGGGAGTTTCCGAACTTGTAAAGAGTTTTTACAGGTTCCAAATTCATTCATAAATTTCGATCTCTCTGAGAGCTCTCTTTTCAAATCCACATATATACTTGGTGTCTTACTAAGTTGTGAGTGCAAAAATTAGTGTGGAATATTTGTGTTTGGAAGTTGGTTATAAAAGGTTTTACAATAAGAGCGCTACAAAAGTTTTTTTTAAATAAAACAAAAACGATTTTGGATATCAATGATTTTCTTTATTCCTGTGAAAGTACGTTCGATGCCACGCTTGCAGAACTCCGGACGCTGAACCCAATTTTCGAAGGTTTTCAAGCATAAATCGGCCGATACTGCCGCAATTTGACGTTCGATATTCGTACGAAGTTCATCAATCGTCGCTGGCTTGTTGGCATAGACCATAGACTTGACGTAGCCCCACAGGAAATAGTCAAACGGCGTCAAATCGTACGACCGAGGCGGCCAATCGACTGGACCATTTCGTGAGATAACACGTTCTCCAAACTTGGTTTCCAATAAATTGGTTGTGACATTCGCTTTGTGGCTTGTGGCGCCGCCCTGTTGGAACCACATGTCCTCCAAGTCCATATCATCCAATTGGGGCCAAAAATATTCGGTTATCATTGAACGGTAGCGATTCCCATTCACAGTAACGTGCTGGTCTTGATCATCACGGAAGGAGTACGGCCCAATGACGCCGCCGGCCCATAAACCGCACTGTAATTTTTTCGGGATGCAATGATGACTCATGGAGTAAGTGTGGATTGCTGCCTGACCAATAACGCATATTTTGTTTATTGACGAAGCTATTCAGCCAGAAATGAGCCTAATCGCTGAAGACGATTTTTCGATGAAAATCCGAATCATTTTCAAGTTGTTTCTCAACCAAATTCACGAACTTACGACGCTTCTGGTGGTCAAGCGGCTAAATTTTAATAATTTCGACTCGTTGTTGGCTCGTATGTCTTTCCATCATGAAATGGCAAAAGAGCGGCAAGAAATATGGCGTCGTTTGCTGTCCCTGTCTTTCTACTTTTGTAGCATCCCTGTTGAAAAACCCTTTACAAGTTGGTAAAGGTAAATTTCCGGAAAAATAGGATTTTTTTATAAACATTCGCGGACATGACGACAATTTAATGAAGAGAGTCATGAAGCAATTTTGTGGGGAGTTCTGTTATAAAGAATACGTGTCAGTTTTCAATTTGCTTTCGCATTTTTACGCAATATTCATAGTTATTTTTTTTTGCAATTTCAAGGCCTGTCTTTAATATTTCTCGGATTTTTTTTGTGACATCTGATTTCATTGGTTCACGTATTGCATCTTAAAAGGAAATTTCCGTTAATTCACTACCACCGAAGTGCTATTGTCGTACACTTACAAATCAGCGAAACGTATCTAAGCTCATTGGAGTTGAAGAAGACTTCAAGCAGTACACTTGAAATGCGTCTATAAAACAACAGCCAATAAGAGGTATTCGTTCAGAATCGGATTGATTGAGAAAATTTATCTTTATTTACACTTTGTACATAGTATTGTTTAATTTAACAGAAAACAATATTAATAATTTACCATTTTTTAAGACTTCCTTCCATTTTGAGCTGTGTTCTACAACTCCCCAGCTTCCGTTTTGTGCTGTGTTCTACAACTCCTCACATTTTTTGAAAATGCCGAAAACGAGACTTTTGGAAAAAGAAGAAAAACATAATCATTTGCCTTGGTAGTCACTCAACGGTTATCTAGTTCCCTCCCATCCATAAATCTAGGAATTTAGTTTTTTTACGTAGTTCCAGTTAAAGTTAGTGTCTTCCAGTCTATCTCCCCTCAATGGATGCAAGGTGAGTAAGATTCCCTGGCTGTACAATTGCATAGTGTTCAACAGTCTCACCGTCCTTAATCACCTTCAATAGACTTATTCCAACTTTTTATTTTCAATAGACGAAACAGTTTTTAATGAAGATTTCCGGATTGTCATTTTAAATGCAAAGTGATTCCAATCTTTTCTTCTCAGTCGATTCGAAGCGGTGTCCCCGACGTGGTCTGTTGAGTTTAATAAATAGCCGAAACACAATAGCTAAATCGGTTTGGGAATATGAGTTGAACTTTTTGTGAAATGGCTACAAAGAACCAATAGTGTCGAATTTAGTTGAGTACGGGACGGCGGAAGATCACACGCACGCCTTTCATCAACGCAGTGAAATGATTGAAGCATTAAGAGAGAGTGTTGCCGAAAAGCCATATATGACTCATTTATATCGTCACCGCGCTCAGCATTTTGGCGTAAGTGGAACAACTATCAAACTCTGTAGCAGAATTTTGGAAACTGGGCATCCACAAGACATCCATGCTGACCAAAAGGTGACTGTTATTGCCGGCGTTTGTGCCAAAACGCTCATAGGTCGTTTTTCTTTAGCAAAGGCAAAATTGTTGATTAGAAATGATATCGGTAGCTGTTGTCTAATTAGGGCTGCCAGAGAATATGTGATAATGGCATGGACTTCAATAAGGCTTGGACCATTTATGAACTCAAGGCAAACATTCATGCCGATATATCGCTATACCTGCCGAGATGCTCGAAAAAGTTATGGGAAATTAAGCAAAGAATTAAGCAGTTTGCCGTGTCCAACAGAGGCGACCATTTGATTGATGTTGTATTAAAGAAGTAGTCTAAATGATATACACATATGGTAATCGTTTTTTTTAAGTTATACATAAAAGAACAATTAAATTTGGCACAGATATATCAAAAACGCTACTGCCAATCTGAAAAATTATTTCCTCAAATCGATAAACACGCTAAGTTTAAATTGATAAGTCACCTTTCCTTTGGACATTGTATTATGTAATTATATAAATATTTTCTTTTCTCTTACATCTATATGAATGTCCAAATGGTAGCGGGATAAAGATATTTTTATATTGTTCAAGGGAGCGGTTATCAGTAGTTATTAGATTAAATTTCTTTTAAACGATTCTACAAAAAATTTTAAATAAATCCCAAAAAATATTTGTTTCACTGAAAATTGGTCTATTGTTGTGATTGTTCAATTTATTTAATTATTTTTCAATTTTTCTTTAATTTTGCATCAAAGCGTACGACTCATTCAGAATATAAAGGTTAAATCAACTTTTGTTAGCAATTCGTATACGAAAGTAATAAAACATACTCATACAATAAGTCTGAAATTCATACTAGAGACGAACATTGACATTAAACTTTTTCATCAGCTGTGAAGCGAACACAAAAATCAACTCAAGTGTAAAATTAAAACTGAGCAATGAAAAATTATCTAAAAAATCTATGCGATGTTAAAAGGAAACTGTAACAGATTCTTTGTGAACTTCAAAGGAGTGTGAGCTAGCATTAGTTCAAAAAGATAGGCAAACGTTGTAGAGAACGCGAAGCTTTTTCCGGGCTAAAACAGTGAACAAAAAACACATCTAGCAATGTTTTTTGTTTGAAATGTCGATACAATGACAATACCAAATGAAGAAAAAAAAAAAACAAAAATCACTCAGGCATGGGATTTTAACTACCAACAAAGGGAACAAGAGGAAATATTATTTGAAGAAGATGCTTTGGAGAAGGGAGGTTTAGATTTAAGGATATGTGTGCATTATTGTTTATTCAACACTGCACGAGGGGGTTTTTATAATAGACCCAAATACGAAACAATTTAAAAAATGAGAAAAGAAATTACTAAAGACGCCCCTCATCACCAAAGACACTACCCTAGTATGCCACAAAATTAATAGAAAAACCGGCACTAGCCTATTGGACCAGAAGCTACACAGCAAATGCCCTTTAGGAATCAATTTAAAAAACTCTTTAAAGAATAAAGCAATATTTTGGCCACCTTTTGCCATTCAATTCAATTCCTAGTGGGTAGTTTTATTGCCAAACTGTTCACTAGTAAAATGTAAAGAGGAAAAATAGCATAAAAGATGGCAGCAAATTGTTTCGGATGTGAGAAATGATGTCAATGATGCGAGCGATGACGACGACAGCAGCCAAACGTTTCACGGTACCGACATGACGATGACAATGATGATGCCTATGATGATATTGAATGATTTTGATGCTGCTGACATTGAAACCGGAAAATGCTGCGGGTAGTCTTCATTAAGTTGTATAAATTTCTTAGCATTAACATTTATTGATAATTTTTCAAAGCCTCACACACACACATAAAATCCATGTCTAATTGATGATAAATACAAATTTTTATTTATTTCCTTTATTCTACAAACAATTTGTTACATATGTGGGTGGTTTATCAATATCCAGATATAGTGGAAGTATTTTTTTCATAGTAGCATGCTTGAGAAGATAAAAATCTTTCATTTAATGAAGGAAGAAAAAAATTAAAATAATTTGCTTTAGCAAATGTTAGAAATGTTGTTCAAAGTTCAAAGGCTCAATATTTTTATTTACTATTTATTAATGATGTCCTTCTAAACGCCTCTTCACTACCCTTATCTAGACATCTTACTCGTCAAACAAAAGCTAATTTACAGTCGTTGATTATGAAAGATAATAAACAAACTGCGCTGCTTACAACAGAAGTAGAGTGGAAACGAAATTTGGTTAACCTAAAGCAGAGAAGAATTTTTGTTTTTTAAAATTTTAAAAATAATCTCATCTAATCTAATCTAATCTAATCTAATCTAATCTAATCTAATCCAATCTAATCTAATCTAATCTAATCTAATCTAATCTAATCTAATCTAATCTAATCTAATCTAATCTAATCTAATCTAATCTAATCTAATCTAATCTAATCTAATCTAATCTAATCTAATCTAATCTAATCTAATCTAATCTAATCTAATCTAATCTAATCTAATCTAATCTAATCTAATCTAATCTAATCTAATCTAATCTAATCTAATCTAATCTAATCTAATCTAATCTAATCTAATCTAATCTAATCTAATCTAATCTAATCTAATCTAATCTAATCTAATCTAATCTAATCTAATCTAATCTAATCTAATCTAATCTAATCTAATCTAATCTAATCTAATCTAATCTAATCTAATCTAATCTAATCTAATCTAATCTAATCTAATCTAATCTAATATAATATAATCTAATCTAATCTAATCTAATCTAATCTAATCTAATCTAATCTAATCTAATCTAATCTAATCTAATCTAATCTAATCTAATCTAATCTAATCTAATCTAATCTAATCCAATCCAATCAAAACCCAATCCAATCCAATCCAATCCATTCCCATCCAATCCAATCCGATCCAATCCAATCCAATCAAAACCCAATCCAATCCAATCCAATCCATTCCCATCCAATCCAATCCGATCCAATCCAACCTAATCTAAACTTTAAACATTCTACAAACAATACTTTAAATTATGAATCCCCATTTCGATAGAAATTTTCTTAAATATCCTGTGCGTAATATTAACATCCTGACCTCTCTGTCTGTCAATTTTAATAAACGTTTGTCTGTTCATCTTCATGTTTCATATCTGTTTGATATTGACCACTTTAAATGTTTGTCGACTTTATGTTTTACTTTCTGTAGGATATAAATATGAAACACACCATTCAGGATTACTTATACCACACTCATATTATCTTGTATCCACCCACCACCATTAATCTGGTATTGCCAGCAAGGCTTTTTCAAAAAAAAAAAGAAAAAAATTACAATAACAAAAATATGATGCAATTTATAACATAAATGATATTTTTGTATATGTTACTGGCATTGACATATTTGTTGTCATTTAAAACATACAAAACAAACAAAAAACAACAATAACATCAATGCCAACTTCGTCTTCTTGTCTCTATAATGGGGCCATAAATGTACTATATAGCTGGGATTCTGTTTATTATATGTAATGGCTGTTTATTTTATGGTATCGATAACTGAAAACTGAAGTCAATTTTTTAATGTTTTATATCACAAGTTATTACATACAACAACAATAAGCAATCATGAGAGGAGAAAAGTTTAATTGAGCGGCAGTTAAGATTTGAAATTCGATTCGTGAAAATATTTGTATAGGAATTAATTTCAGCAACAAATCGAAGAATGAGGCAGTGGAAAAAATTTTTATGAAATAGATCTTTAAACTTTAAAAGGTTGGGAAAAATTATAAATTTGAAAGGGAATTGTTCGGGAGAGCCTATTAAAACTTAAATTTCCCGAATTTATTTAGACTTAGCGTGTAAAAGTTATTTCAGAGAGGAAAAATGTTCAAATACTCAAATAGTATAATTTTGAAGCTTCCGTAACATCGATACAAAGGCACAGATTTTAGAGCTTAGTTTGTCTTGCTACAGTTCACTAAACTACTACCGCAAATTTAGTTAATTAACACACGGAAATAAAACAAAGTTTGCGCTTATTTCTGTTTAAAAAACGCCTTCCAAAAAAAAAAAATTATTTTCTTTTTAGATATTCTACAAATGCTCTATATTGGCTTCACCGTAAATGCGAACTAGTTAGACCGAATAATAAATAAGTGACAGTGGTTCGAAGATAGAAAACGTGTACGTACATTGGTTATTAGAGGATATTTATCGAGTCAATATAGCGATGTCCGTCTGTCCGTCGGTCTGTTAAAATCACGCTCGTTCACAAAATAAACCATTTACATGAGTAAAGTTATGATAATATTGTTTGCCATTATTTCGGACGGGTTCGTATTGAAAATGGGTAAAGCGGACATCATTATGTCAAGACATGTCCCAAAATATTAAGATATCTCTAAAAAAAATTTAAAAATTCAGTGTGTTTTTTTTAATAATTTAGTTCTAAGTTTATCAAATTGTTAACTTTTTAAAAAATTTTGTTTGCATTTCTTATAAAAAGTGGAAGAAGTCCAAATATTAAGGTAAACATGAAATCCATGTGAGGGTATCAAAGAGTCGGCTCAGCCGATACGTACTTGTTACTATTGTTACTTAGGCATATGAGTGAAAATTATGATTATTATGATTTTTAAATATCAAGATAAAGGAAAACAAGTAAGACCGACTATAGGATACCCTATACAATCGGTGAGAAGCAAGCATTTGCTTCATTTCAGTAAAGTTTTCTGTTCGTATTTTTCGAAAAATTTGGTAAGAAATTTTTTTTATAAAGCATTTTTAAAATTTAAATTCATTAAAATTAAATAAATTTACTTTTATTATTTTGTTTAAATTCCAGAAATATATTAACTTAAATTTGTTATAAGCATGACTTCAGCAAACACCAAAAAAGGAAAATACAAACTAGAAAATATAACTTTTCAAGAAGAACGTGCCAACGAAGCTAGTTTTTTGATAGCTTGGAATATTGCTCGTGCTAAACGTCCATATATTTATATTTAATCCTTTAATTCGTAAGAGGAAATAGGGCCGTCCATATGGAGAAGTTGCATTTATTAAGAGAAACTTGGAAGAAGTGATTAAAGTTTTGGACCCGACTAATACAAAACTGCTTACACTGATCTCTCGGATTTCTATGTCACGTCGTACAACTGAGCGTCGAATTGGCAAAATTAGCGAGTGTTGAAAAAAAATTCGATTTGTGATTTAAAACATTGTACAGCATTAAGTTTAGCTCTCGACGAGTCTACTGACATTCAGGATGTTCCACAATTGAAGGAAGAAATGATAGACCTAGTAGCTCTTGACGAAAGAACTCGCGGTATCGATGTCAAAACTGCGGTTGATGAAGTGATGCAGAGGTTTGAATTGGCGCGTAATGAACTTATAACTATTGCAACTGACGGAGCGCCTGCAATAATGGGAAAAAATCAAGGTCTTATTGGCCTTTTAAACAGAAACCCTAATATTCCAAATGTTGTATCTCTTCACTGCATAATTCACCGCAAGCATCTTAAAGCCAAATACTTTTAATACGAAAATGTGTGGCAGATTGTTTTGCTGATTGTGATTTTAATTAGAACCAATGACAACACACATCACCAATATAAAAACTTTTTAGAAGAATCAAGATTAAATGACGAATCCGATGAATTCACAATGATGTCTCCTTATGGGAGGGTAAAGTTTTAAAATCGAAAAAAATAGCATAACATTTGAAAAATTTTTGAAAAAATTTTCAATGAAAAATGTTAATAAATAATTCTGTAACAGCGATTCACCGTAGGCGTTGTTGTTACCGGATCATGCGAAATAAAAAAATCGAAATGCGTTTAAAAGGTGACATATTTCCTGAGGTAGTGAGGAAGAGTTTTTTTGAAATTTTTTTTGTTTGCAGCATTTTGAAGTGAAAAAAACGAGTTTTGTTATAAAATTTCGGAAATTTGTTGTTAAAAAATGGGGAAGAAAAAGGAAAATAACAAAAGCTATTCGTGGTCACCTACTGCTTAATGCATAGAAATAGTGTGTAAAATTTCAAAAGAATCGGTCAGGTAGATTTTGAGTTATGATGTTCACGGACTTCAAGCATTTATTTGCGAGAAAATTGATTTAGAGTTTCTTTATATGAGGCCGGTCGCTGGAAACGCTGTGTCTTCTTTAGTTTTGCTTCGATTTACTTGAAAAAATTTTGACCTAACACTTTCGACATGTTGTACATTCAGAAATAACCTTACCCCCCCCCCCCCCCTTTTTGGAGTGTTGTTGGATGGCTGTCAACTTACAATATTTTAAACCGTATTGTAGAACTCCTAAATCCTATCAAATTATTTACCAATGAAAAAGGAAGAGTGTATCCAGAATTAGATATTTAAACTTGGCTTTCTGATTTAATGTTCCCTACAGACATTATGGAACATTTTCATTTAGCTTAGCTTTGGCCTTTTGTGAACGATCTTAAGTCGAAAATATTTAATCATATTCCACAAGTAAAAGCAAATACAATTGATATCACAGAAGAAAAAGTAAACGGATACAAAAAAAAAACAAGTAAGAAAATTATAGTCGGTCTAGACCGACTATACGATACCCTATACCATGCGTTTAGAGACCCTATCTCTCAGGCCCAATTAACTGGATATAGTAAATAAGCATAAACCAAATTCGAGTGGCTGCAGATATGAAAAAGTTCATATCGGATGCTATATCTATATGGGGGCTAGGTCCAAAAATGGACCGACCCTGACCATGTTTGGTAAAGTCTCTTGTATTTTGCAAAAATATATACAAACAAAATTTGAGAAGAATCAGTGCAATATTTTTGTTTTTTGACAGATTTAAGTGAAGATCGGGAAGCAGCTCTATATGGGGCCTATGATTAAGAGTTGTCCAATAGGGATCATTTTTGGACTACTGATTAATGGATGTAATATATACATACAAACCCAATGTGACTAAGATTTGTATGATAATTTGGATTTTATGGCAATATATGTTGATTTCATAGGGGTCATTTGTACGGGGGCTAGGTTTGAACATGGACCGATTCTCACCAATTTCAATAGCGTTCATCCCATGGCTGATATAGGATTAAATACCAAATTTCATCAAAATATATTCATATTTGC